>OX438530.1:31159679-32359679 GCA_949316355.1 Bruchidius siliquastri
GAAGTGCCCCATACGAGTGGTTAAAGATGTTTAGAGCACTAAACGCTGAGGACTGTCCAAATCCTTGAATCGAACAGAGTACCTGTGACTTCAACTTCAACTCAAGCAAACTATTGTGAGTCGTCTATTCCCAACAGAAAGAAAAGGTGTAAACTACTACGGTGGTGTGATTTCAAGTGTTTAAAAATGTATATTATTCAGCTTTACATTATATTTTTGATTACCACAGAGATGGTGAAATCGAAATTTATTAAAGTAAACAGAGTTCCGGGTGTTGTGTTGAAAAAAATCAAATTCAGATGCAATTATGGTTTTCTGTAAAAGTGCAAGTAGAGCATCTGGGAATGATGTAAATAAATCAAAATTTGAATCTAATATGCAGATGAAAGGATTGTGTAATTAACAAATAGTTTCACAAATAAATCTTTGTGTTAATCACACAATCCTTTTATCTGCATGAGTTTCACCAAGTAAGAGCATCTACAGTCTACATAAATCTATTGTTATGTAAATCCAAGCCTCTATCTTGCGTCACATACTCAACCGAAACATTAACTGGTTGGTATAATTGTTCGAATGTTTTAAAAGTGTTCAGGAATTTAGAGTAACTTGCGAGCATTGAAAAATCCTCTCAAGTACTCACCACGAGCATTTAGCAAGTCAATTTGTAAACTGCTCGTGAGCCTAGTAGTTACGATTACAAAAGTGTTGGAGAAGCACTAAGCAGGGTGCTGCGCTGTAAAAAAATTTGCCTTTGTAGTTTATGACTCACCATCATCTATAACCCCTCCTTAACAAACACAATATGTCTGCACTGTCGCCTTGTATACAACTTGTAACGTTCCTAAGACACTAATCTATTTCAACTGATAACACTACAACACGACTTCTGGACTGTTTGACTGACTGCTGTCACAGCTCGATGCTCCAATATATAGGTACAGAAATGCCCATCTCGAATATTCCGTAACCAAAAAGATACCAATTTCATACGTGTATCGAAGTTCTAGATATCTATTTTGACAGCTGCTCACATATTCTGGATGATTTACAGATATATTTCAAGAATTATGTGAATCGACAGCGTTTTTGCTCAATGTGTACACTATTAAGGTAAAAATTTATCCGTATTGGATGTGTTCAGGTATGCACAGAAAACCACACATCTCCTTATAAATCAGAACCTACTTACAAGTAGTTAGCGGCTGAGATCGTCAGTTACCTGAATATTGTAGGAGATATGACAACCCTGGTTGCACGCTAAGAAAATAATAGAAGCTCCTCGGGTGCCTTATGATGCCGCCCAGAATTATCCACTACTCTGTACGTACGTACCAGACTCTTTTGTTCGCCAACGGCACGGAAAAGGCAAAAGGACAGAACCGCGAGTCGCAATGATCGTCTAATTTGCATCCCTTGAAAAGGAATTAGGTAAAAAGACAGTTACCAAGGTGGTGCTAATGACCCCCGCACTGTATTGTTGCGGTGATGTTTTAGTGGGTTTGACTTCATCTTGGGAAAAATAAAGGACTCATGCAAAGTCAAGCGCATCATCCATCTCTACAACGGAATAATAAATAGCAGTGTGACGTTTGTCCATTTTTCTTACTATAAGTGCTGTAAGAGATTGATACAGTGCAAACAGGGGCTAAAATCTATCCATTTCTTCTACAGTACTCCATAGAGAAATGTATTGTAACTACTTCCACATTTTTGATGGAATCTAGATCGATATATGATATGAGCACATAGGAAAATCTGCAGCTTACTTTTTAAACATTATGAAGGACTTATGTAGCAGCAGAAGAAAAACTAGATAATCTCAACGATCTCATTCTCACCAGTTTCTCCAAACCCTCGAATGAGTTTGTTCTCAGAGTTATTATTTTTCAGAACCTCAGAATTGTTGTAGAATGAACTGCCGGTGAGTTAATTCCTAGATAGTTACAGTTTGTCGCGTTTTGAGGTCGATTTAAATAGACATGTTTCATCTCACAGCATTTCTAGAGCATGATATGCTTTCAGCTTATTGAAGGGGTTATCTATATGAAGAAATTACTGGGCATGCATCTGAAAATTATTATTTGTATGAAACTGTTACATCAAATCCATGTAATAACATTTAAACAATGCTCCCATAAAATTATATAATATCTTAAAATATACAAATTGACCTAATGTTAACAACCTACAGTATGTTTTATATTATGTACTTTATATAATTTTTCAAAAAATGCCTCTCAGAAATTGCCTAATTTGTTGTCGCCTTTGGAATCAATAATAAGCATCAAATATTGCATAGTGATATAAATACGTTTCTTCTGAGCACCGAATCCTTGATCCAATGATAAATGATTCATCTATAAAAAAATGATTATTTGTATGACATTTATTGCTATCATAAACCAATTAAAATTCATTCCAGCCAGTGAAGAAAAGAAACAGGGCACCACATCGAAACATTCCTTAAAAATCTAGTAGAACAAATTTGTTTTTCCCTACCGAATCACTATGACAAAAAATTCAAAATATGCGCCGACAACTTACTTCCGATCACCAGCACATCATTATTTGCCGTGGATATAAATCAAAAAGCTATAAATAATACATTCATGTTCCATTTAGACATGCAATGTTGTGTTTCACCGTGAAAAATTACTCTCTAGTCATTAATGTTTGAGAAAAGATAAACACTCTAGCTGTATACCATTTAGAACTCGGGGAGTTTTCACCGACGTGGCGTTTCCAATATGGATTTTTGTTTGTAAAGCTTTTTTCCGTCTGGTGAACGAACTAACACAAAGGGTGTACGAGGAGTTATTGGTTATGTTTGTGAGGTCTTTTCGCACCGATGCTTGGCGCGTTTTCTGGTCAAAGGTAAAGCTTTTATAGCCCTCACCATTTGATTCATTTGTCCATCAGCTTTCTTCGTGTGAGATTCTGCAGAAACAGCATATATTATCTATTTCTATGTATCTCACCACAATGATGCATGTTAGATTTTTCCATTCCGTTTAGCGTCCCCTTTTTGATTACTTATTGTATACAAATATCAGACAGAAGCTTATTAATGAGTATAGTATATTCTATCTAGTTTTGCATCTTTCTAAGTCTCATACGCCTTAAAAATGTGTGAAATATTAGCCCATTTTCCTTCTCATATATGTATGGTGATGTTTTCGGAAAAAAACTTTCCATTAAACATCAATTCTAGTTGTTTTTGGTCGATCTTTTATTTAATACATCAATTAGATGGTTAAAAGTGACATCCTTGTCAGAAAAAGAAACGCATTTTTTGCCATTACTCCTTTGTCAATCCATTATTTAGTCTTCCAGAATCTCTGTCATTGGATGAATAACTACTTCCTTTCCATAGCTTAGTGACGTATAATTCTCAGATTTAATCTTACTCAAAGAATGTTGTTATTCAAATATCGTATTCTACTCGTCACGTCCTTTCATTTCATACTCATCTTGACAGGGTTGTTATAAACAACCTAATCCGCAGTTACCTCGAGTTCTCCATATTAGATTCCAACTAACATCACCTCATGAAGCTAAACAAATCCTTCAATAAACATAATATCAGAAATTTAACTCTCCACCTTATGGTAAATGATCGATTTTGAAAGATTGATTAGCTTCAATAATAATGAAATCATCGAAACTCGAGTGTACCTTTCTGAACGAAAACGTATCATTTCACGATACCTAATAGGTGGTTTATACTGTAGTGTGTACGGAGTCCCCTTCTTCCTCGAGGTCACTCCCCCACGAAAGTCACGCAATAATTTAGCAGAGACAATAAGTGAAATAGACCGTAAAAACCACATTTATTGATCCGCTTCAATATGGGCGATTATCGAATTTCGATTAAAAGCTATTTTTAGCTTAATTGCAGTTTCGTTCCATGTTATAAGAGGCTCATTCAAGGTGTTGGAAGTTTGATCTGGTGAGGAGTGTTGATTGGGTTTTTCCGGTGTCCTTTGCAATGATGGCTCTTGGTGTTATTATCTGAGACAGCTTGGTCATGTACCATGGTAGAGTCTATAGAATACGGACAGATGAGCCTCTTTTGATTTTTCAGAATGTACAGATCTTTTGTTACCTCCACTAGATGTCTTACTCTTTCCAGAAGTCCCAAAGAAGGCTTCCAGGCATATCACCACATATGCGACCTTATTCTCATGATGATTGGATCCGAGATTTGTAGAATAATAGCAGCAGTTCCGGTTCATACAATTTTCTGAATCGTAATAGAACCGGGAGGTTGGAAGAACATGATATTGTTGATGTAAACCCTCAGAAGTCTGATGTGAAATACCTCGAGTATTAAACGTCCTTCTATATCCACGACTGTCAGACCAGCATGATGTCATTTTCTTGTGTGTTAAACTGAATTCTACTTGAAGAACACCATTCAACGAGTCTTTTGATGTCTTCGTTGATCTGAGTAGCATGCTGCTGTCACTGATGTAAAATTTCTGGGCATAGTAGTAGTTGGTCTTGTCATCCGCGAAGGCTGTCGATTTATTTATATATTATTTTCCATTTCGTTTACGTGAAGTAGGAAGAGTGTTAACACGGAGATACATCTGACAAACGTTGCCATTCGTTCGCATTCCCTGTTATTGGCATCATTGCTGCTCATTCGTAGTTATTCGTGGCAACGTTGCTTGGTAGATTGACACATCTACGAGTTCCCTGTATAGTTCCATTTGTCAAAAAACATTTGTTAGCATTCTATTCATTCGTGGCTGACTAGCTGACGTATGTACATCTCGTACCTACGTATTCATTTATTAAATTTCAATAAAATAGTGACTTTCCACTTTGTATTTCGTTCAATAATTTTTGGTTGAATCATTTCCAGAGGGATGCTAAAATCTTATAGAGACATTCTGGTAAAGTTTTCAAAAAACGCATAATTTAAATCGGCTAACTTCCTCCTCCTATCTAGTTTTACTTATTCATAAATCACTTATCCAAACAAGTCTCTGTTTTCTCTAATGTTTTTCTCTTCGTCTCTTCATGATCTGATTGATAATGATGTACGAAACACAGGCCACTATTAACTGATTTTCACTCATATTTTTTCCTTCACAAACGAAAATAAAAACACCGTTTCTCGTCGAATTGTAGCGAAGTACTGCAAACTATTTTCGACACTGCAACATTTGAACGCCTAACAACGTTTGCAGACATTTGCAACGCGGATTTCCTTTTGATCTTTTCTGATTTACCGACAGACGATGCAAAAGGTTCGTTCGTTGCTCTGCCCATTCGAACCAAAATTTATTCGTTGCAAATGACCACAAATGACCGTTTACGCTTTACGAACGAATGCGAACAAATGCAAACGAATGCAAACGAATGGCAACGTTGCTCAGATGTATCCGCGGCCTTATAGAGAGGAGCGATAACAGAGAAACGCTGGCGTGACACTGAGAAAACCTTCTAACTATTGGATCTATCTCCAGATGGATCAGCGACGTGTGTCCAACTCAGATTGTACTCATGCCAGAGGGCTCTTGCACCCAGATTAACGTTTTGCAGTGAACATTTGTTCGGTGGTGCCTGATAATTTATCATAATCCTATATATCTCAGCGTACTTGTTGCTGCAGCAAATCAAATGCAATTGTAACGCCAGAGACCACAGCAAGCAGCAATATTTAATACGTCATTAAGTGCAGCGAGCTGCTCGTACATTTAATTTAAAACTGAAACCTCGCAGTCGCTGTTGTTAGCGTATCTCTTTGATGTTATATCGGTGCACCATCAAAGAAATTCCCTCTCGCTTTCGCTTTCAGGCCTTTATTTGCGATGAAGAAATGCAAGCCAGGAAGATGAGTTGATTTTTTATATCGCGTGCTGTTTATTTCGTTCCTTTTCGCTATGAAGAGCTGGTCTAGCTTCGTTTCGGGAGTAATGATCCTTGTGACTTTATTGAGCTCTTGATTATTCGTAGTGAAGTAGAATATGTACAAGCCTTAGTTGAATATTCATGTAGCTACAAATCGAGTTATTTTATCATATGTTATTCGAGAAAAAAATTGTTGATATCAATGTATCCAAGATCAGAAAAAGATGGTGTTTATCAATTCCGTTGCTCCAGTCCGGCTGAAATTGGTGTACTGGGGTTTTTGCAGACCTGTCCAGTGCTTTTATATCATATAAATTGTGTAATGATGTTATTAGTATGTCACAGTAACAGTTTATTTTATTCTTTTTAACTTATTTAATTAAAAGCTTGTACTTAAAACAGTTTCTTCACTTTATATATATTAGTCATCTGCTGCTGATGGTATACTGTTGTTTATAAGTCTTTTTACAAAACTAGTAGTTGCATTTGAATAATGCTTAGTGCTGCATTGATACCACTAGCCAGGGTCATCTAGACTACTCGCATCTGACTTGAACACGTGCAGCTACTGGAATTATTCCAGAAAAGAGCAGAACGTGTAATGGACGGACCTCCACAGTCCGGAAAATCTCATCTGTCCCTATTCAATAGATGATACCATGATAAATGTTCAACCAAGTTGTCTTTCATTATAGCACAAGCGTTTTAAGGTCCATGTGAATGTGAATATTTATCCTGTCGTAGCGCTTTTGGAGCACTACAGCCTTGCTGCAATTGTGCGAGGTTATCTATAAAAAGATGCTATTAATTCTTCATCGAATGAGTAGTCTTTCGCTTCTGCATGTAGTTAACTAGAGTCGCCTTTTACCAGCCATTTATTTTACTCCAAGTGTCGTCTGCGATATTCAGGTGCATGAGGTCATCTCCAGATGGTCTTAGTCGTAAGGTGAACTATCTTTGAGTCTGCATTGGATATATTATGCAAAATAATAAAGTGATGTTAGTCTTTGAGGTATAAATATTTTGCACTATTTATAAATACGTCGTCAACTGTTGAGCAACTCTACGATATTTTCCTGGTCAGCTATAGATTGCCCTGTAGTTGCATGTTTACCAATGAACAATACGATGGCAGATTGCCTGAAAGGGCCTCAATAATTCCAATGCAATCTCCACCAAATAGAGAATAGATAGGTCCATATTGGGATCTGGAGTTCTCAGAAATAATGAATAGCCTTTCTGTGCCGTATCAAAGATTAACTGATATGGCCATGGGTCTGTGTGCTGTGCGATAATTGCGAATGTCCCAGATCAATACGCCATCCCCTTATAATGGATAATGCAGGCTACAAGTCATCAGGGTTTGCTGGACGATGTCAATCGCAATTATTCACGAGATAGACATTCATTCTACCAAAGGAGGTCAGTTGTGACAACCTGGCGTTGTATGATATACTAATGTTGCTTTGCTGTTGTCTGAGTAGCTTTAATTGAGTCATGTACAATCGAATGCTATAATTAGCTATTCAAACTAGTCATGTCGGAAAGTGTGTGAAACTATTTATTTGTCCAAAATGAATGTTACGCGTGGCCGCAACTGATGTACGCCGTAGAAACTTTGACTCTCAAGGTTCAGATCACAAATCAAAATATACGCCTTTGAGATGTGGCTCTATTGAACGATTTATAGTACACCCTGGACAGCCAGAATTTCAGATAAAAAAATGTAACGAATGATGGGACAGGGAAGGAAGGTCGAATAAAACGAATAAAGGCAGCCAACCAAGGCCATCTCATGACAAGTAGTAGATATCAACTACTACAAATAGACACATATGAACTATTTCATGTTGATAAAGATCGAGAACCATTCAGCAAAGTCGTCGCTGCCTTCCGCACGGAGGACGCTCGAAGGAGAAGATGTACTACTTCCACAGGCATGTTGATATTTTATTTAGAAAGTCTTTCGGAAAAAGGAGTTCACAATTATTTTTAGCCACCATTCATTTACTGGTATGTTATTCAAATCCCAGGCCATCTTGAGGCTAATGCATACAATTCTGTTCAAGGTACTAAAACAATTTGGGCAGTTTCCACTCCATAAGTGAATGTTCTGTTAGTCTACCATAAATGTTTGCATTATACTAGACATATGATGGTGAAATGTCAGTCCACCATCGAAAACAGTATCTATTCCGGTATTTTTTGTTCTTTTCACAGATTCAATTAGAAATTCATTATAAAACTGTTTTTATTATATCTTGAGTAAAAATTCGTCACTTTAGATTTATTACTCGTAAACTGCAAACAACATTCCGTAGAATATTTGACGATGTTAGCTTAATTCGTCGTTCTCCCGGCACTCCTAAAAAAGGATTTTTCCACTCCTATGAGTGACAATTGTTGGTTCAAAATGCAGTGAGCTGTGACGATCTCTACCAACAGGTGGAGCGATTCCCTTTTTCTGTTCATCAGCTACAGCTCCAGACGTTTGTCGGAGTCTGCTATGAACCTCTTGGTCTGCCTGCTCTCTTTGACTGTTTTTGACTCGAGTCAGTTACTATGTGACTCGATTCGGAAAAAAGATAAACCTGTGTGGCCCCACAGCGCTTCCGTTCAAATCGACGCTGTCCTTGCGGTGACGAATGTAGGTGCCACACAGAACACGAGAAGCAGGAGCTATTTTGCAGCTCCATCAATCATCTAAGAAACGTATATGTTCATGACACTTGTATACGCTCTCAGCATACTTTCATTGTTAAGCATCTTGCAAATTGAACAATTTGTCACACTTCACACTACTAGATTTTCTCATAACGAGGTTTGTTTATTCAGACAAAATATCTCCAATGACGACGTCGTTTTGTTAGGCTAATATGATACCTTCCCACATTCAACAGAACTGGCATTACCATTCCTGGGTGGGTCTGGGCTTATACTGATGCCTCTCAGTAAGCTATGAATAATATTGCAATTTCTGGGCGATGTTGAGCTATGCAAACAAATGAATATTGTATTTTAACTGTTTTACTGGTTAGATTGTTTGATATGGTTATTCAAATGCAATAGCTAGGGACAGACAAAACTGTCATTCAATTTGAACTAGTGAATTTGCAACACAGATTCTATCTGATATTTAGTAATTCTGATACTCTGTGGCTGGTTAGACGATGTGGAAAAAAAACACCTCGCGACGAACTGAGTACAGACTGAAGCGACAAACTTTTCGAATGATAAATAATGATTTGTTAAAGGTTCACATTAATTGAACTATAATTTAAATCTTGAATAATATAAATGGGTATGAATCTAGTCTACTAATCAGATAGCTCTGGTGATTACCTATTTTTAAGAAATATGTAGTTTTTCAAAAGTACGTCGTATACGAAAACTAATGGTTGAGTAATTGTAATTTTGAAACATTTCATCTTGACAGCATTATAAATCCGAATGGTGTAATTTGCTTTTGAAGCTGCATTTTTTAGAACTATTGATATACTCACGATAATTTCCTTGTGAGTTTTCCTCATTGATTTCGATAGCAACGCAGTAAATTGCAAAAAATGTGGAAAAAAAATACTTAAAGAAATTGCATATAAATTTAAATGATATTCATTTCGTTGAAACGTCTTTAAAATAATGTGAATGGAGTAATTGCATATAAAAACAAACTGTCATGATGGAAGAGTCAGTTCCACTAAGTGAGAGCATCTACACAATCTACTTTATTCTTATTTATATCGATTTTGAACTAAATTTTAATAATTAATATTTTCATTTTTTTATTTTGTTGTAGGGTTTGTTGAGGCATATTTTTTGAATTTAAACTCGTTATCTAAAGATATTTGGTCTGACAACATGCTTCAGTTGGGGTAGGCATCTACCCATATACAGTAGTAGACAAAAGCATAGTGATCTGATCATCACCAATGGTCCCCATCACGCGTTATTGGTACAGCTGCAGCCTATATCTCAATCCTGCTTCCATAGAGCTGCCGCTTATTCAATAGGGCAGGTGAACAAAGCTTCATCGATCAAACTTTCATGCAAGATTGACACCCGGTGGCTGCCGACCCCTACGTATGTGTGTGTTTTGTATGGAATTAATTATCACTGGAATTGTTCGGGAGAAATGGATGGCGGTTCTGGATAGTACGATTGTGTGGGTTTGACCTAATTGCGAAATAACGCACAGGGTAAGAGTATTGGACTTAGCAGTCTCTTGTTTTCTTAACCTTAAAGAAAGAACTAAAAATGTGTCCAAAAGGACCCAATGAGACTTCTTGCTCATTTTCTCTGCATCATATAGTATTTTTCCTAATTCAAGTTGAAAGGTATGGTACAGATAAATTTAAAGTATAAGAAATATATACCTGTGCTTAAGCAAACAGATACACGTCCACCACTGGTAATGGGGTATTTTTAAAACTTACTTATCACATCAACGCATATACGAGGGTCACGCTGAAAGTTATTAGATACAGAAAAACTACAACTTTTTTTTAAAAACTGTATTTTGTTGTTTCAACATATTCTCCCCCTACCTCAATACATTTTACATTCGGTAAAACCACTTGTCAAAGTCTTGTGACCAACGTTCTCGTGGAAGGTTGCTAATCTCCTCCTCAAATGCAGCGAATGCCTCTTCATCGGTGGATAAATGGCGACCTCGTAACTTTTCTTTGATTTTAGGGAATAAGAAGAAGTCTCACGGAGCTAGGACCGGAGAATAAGGTGGGTGAGGCAACAGTTTGACACCCTGTTCAACAAAAAAATCTAGAGTTCTAGCGGCGCTGTGGGCGGGTGCGTTGTCATAATGCCATTAAATAGCCCGCAGGACGACTCTTGCATAGTTCTTGGAAGACTACAGGAACACATTTGGTTATATGGCGGCTGCTCACTTTCAAAGCACCATATTAATGACTGCTGTTCAGTTTCGGGATCATAATAACCATGTTGCCGTCTCCGGTTACGATATTAAAAGTGTTTTTGCTGTGCCCATTATTAAATTTTTCAAGCATAAACTTAACCCAATCCAATCTTGTTGCTTTTTGCTCACTGGTCAACAAATGTGGCACCCATCTGGAACACCGCTTCCTTAGGCGAAGGTGATCATGGATGATTGTTGGGACCGCTGCCGATCCAATCTCCAGAGAAGCCTCAATCTCGGTGTAGGTTATAGTCGCTCTTTTTCTACCATTTTGCACAGCTTCTACAGTTTCCGGAGTAACAGCGGTGGGCGGTCGACCTGTGCGGGGTTCATCGTCGAGTGAGACTCGGCCCCTTTTAAACTCAGCAAACCAATTGAAAACTGTAGCCCTAGAAGGGTTAGAGTCCCCAAAGCAACTCACTAAACTTTCGTGACATTCCGCTTGTTTTAGTCCCTTTTTATAGTCATACAAAATCATGGCTCGAAAATCGCGACTACCCGATTCCATGTTCACGTTGAAATTTGGCCAACACTTAGATGTATTCGAGACCGTGACAAGGCAACTACTGAAAAATTCAAACGCTGCCTTTTGCGTGTTAACACAAACATAGCTGCGTGCTCAAACTTGTTTAAACCTGTATAGATTAGGAATATCTAAAGACTTTCAGCGCGACCCTCGTACACGTGTATGAGTCACAACTCCAACTCTTCAACAGCTCTCTAATGGTGAGGGGGGTGATAAAACTGGGAAATAGAAGGCGCGGAAACAGATAAAAAACAGGAGATGCGTACCGCTGAAATGCATTCGCTGAAGATGGCTACATGAAATAAATGAATAGCTTGAAGCTCGAATAGAGCTGCACTTGAAAAGCAGCGTATATTTTTGAACCAAGAATCTGGAATAGGTATTGGAATCGAAAATACACTTCTTGGTTCAAATAGAGCAACATTTTTGCTCGCCTTATTAGATGACTATAACTTTCATGCAATTTATTTCTTCAATGTTCCAGCGGTCTAAGAACCAAAGGGGTGTGGCAAGAGATTCGCGTTTCGTGTATCGTGTAATAACTGGCGCCACCGTTAACGAACGCTCATCATAAAGTAGTTTTGTTTATTGAAAGATTTATTTTACGAGATGTCACCCACTCAAATGAGTTTTATCTGTATAATGGCATTTCTCTCTTTGGTGCGCGTACCGTCATAAACTTTTAGGGTTTATGAATTTTATTACTTGTTCGATTACCTAGACGGGAAAAACTATGGGAATTTTATTTAAATTCGCTGGTCATATCTGGTCGTCTCTTTCTTTGGAAACTCGCCCTGTTTTTGTAGCTCACAATATATTCAGTCAGCTTAATTATTGTATACAGGATGATTCGGTAGTATGTGAACTCGGGTTAGTGTTTGCTTGTAAAACATTAATATAACTTACAACAACAACACTGAAAATTAAATTAGTTAATTGATATGAATGAAATATATATGTCTATGGATATAAAGCAATTCATTGTTTGATCTAGATTATAATTGAAAAACTGTATATCAATGAATATGTATTTCCCACTTACCCTGCATATTTCTGATACTGATTTATATAATTTATTGTAAATGTCACTGAATTTATTATCATCATTGAGAAATTTATAATGATTGAGGTTACTATATATCTGCTATCTATTTTTTGATTCTCACACACGTGATTGACATACATAAGCAGTATTTTTTCAATTTTTGGCTTATAATATTGTATGAATGATATTTTTGATGTAATCTGATAAAATACGTGCTATTACTATTAAGTAATTCTAATATATCTCGTATTACAGAAAATCTGTTATGAAGAATGCTTCGTTCGTCTGTTGGAATATAGAGGCATCTAGTATCACTATTTGAGTCGGTATCAATCTTTGGCCGCCTTAATCGACAGATTTTTGTCTAAAGCAATAATTATAGTATCACTTCGTATGACTTATATTGAGAACTTGCCAATCCGCAAATCTGCAGTTAAGCAGAAAAATGATTTATGTAGATTGTAAATGCTCTAACTTGGTGAAAACTCTTCCAGCATACAGATAAAAGGCTTGTTTCAGAAATAAAACTTTTTCTTGCAGTGACGCATTTCGATTTATATTTGCAAAATACAAAATTTCTCAATGTTGAAATTTCCAAAATAATAGACTTTCTATTGAGAAATATTTGCTTTGTTTACAGATGCCGCAATCCGTATACAGGCTCATGACATGAAACAATTCCATTTTTCCTAACGATTCCGGAGCACCCTGGGCTATAGACTAGTGAACTGCTCGTCCTCACCGCAGTTAATTGTGCCCTTTAGCCCTCACGAATCGCCGTCAGTGCATCCTTCTTCGTGATAATTACTGGCATTGTTATTCGGCTCCGCTTTATTACAGTTTCTTTTCCGAACCAGATCGATAAATACATGTCAGTGTGCTTCCCACCATTCTGAATACCGAGCGTCCTTACAATCTTCCTTTGTGGTGACAGCAATCTGTTTTACGTTTTCAGCATTCCCAAAGTTTGTCCTTTGTGAAGAGGCTATTTAACATTATAGTTACTCGAAATACATCCAAAATGATGTTTGATAACTTTCAAAAGTGTTGATTCATTGAATTTGTTTTTGACTACGTACTGTAGTCAACCCTATAGTTTGAAATGTAGATTTACTGTTTTTTGGAAATCTTCCCAGTTATCAGTTTAGGTCTCCAAATCTACAGTATTTTCAAACGATCGTTTTGTAAATGTAAGAAACTGAAAGCTATTGAAATGGGTGATTGCAAGCAAATGGATGCTCCTATTTTTTCGTTTTTTGCTCTACAGGTCTCATTTACAGATAAGTCAGAATGTTTATGTAATAATAATTTATGTTCCCATGGGCTTGTAGAATATTATTTATTTTTAACTAATGGACAATAAGAAAATGCTGCAGATTACGTCCGTATTTACAGTTTTCTAAAGCTTTTTTTAATCATGTATACATTTCTACACCATGATGGGGTTTGCAACTGAGTGGTTACGGAACCTGAAATAATGGGGAGTTCGAAAAACATGGACAGTCATATCAAATATCTCGAATTACCTGGCAATCGGTACAGCAGTTACTGAAATTATCACAACAGACAGACCGACGGAAATAAGTGACGTAGGTTCCTATGACGGAGACATCATAAAACATCAAAAAATCTTACCTCAAACTTCAAAGCTTTCTTGCACTTTTCTTGCTTCGGATTTAACACCATTTAGTGCGTAAATATGATAAAGACCTCTCGTATAGTTTAGCAAACTTCCCATTTCAAAATACGAATAACTGGGTGCACGACATGCTACAATGCATTACAAGTGAAATCTAACGATAGATGATGTTCTCTTGGTCTGCATTACTTTGATTGTGAAACAAGTACTCCTAGACTGGCACCACCTAGTGTCCTTCAGTCGATTCATTTTTGGGAAAGTTTTATCTGAACGTTAATTTATTCAATCAATCAAGCAGATAAGGATAAGGAAGTAGTGAAATTGGTACGGTTTTGACGCTTTTTCGGTACGTATTTTTTAGTTTAAGAAACCAACAGTAGCTTTTATAACAGCTCATAAAAATTATCGAATGTTTATCCTAATAATAAATTATATAATAATGTTGAACTACTTGCGCAATATTTACGCATTCGGTAAAACCACTTGTCAAATTGTTGTGACCAACGTTAGTTTGAAAGGTTGCTAATTTCCTCCTCAAATGCAGCGATTGCCTCTTCATCGGTGGACAAATGGCGACCTCGTAACTTTTCTTTGATCTTAGGGAATAAGAAGAAGTCGCATGGAGCTAGGTCCGGGGAATAAGGTGGGTGAGCCAACAGTTTGACACCCTGTTCAGCAAAACAATCGAGTGTTCTAGCGGCGCTGTGGGCGGGTGCGGTATCAAGGTGCCATTGAGTACCCCGCAGACCAGACTTTGGACGGCTGTTGCATAGTTCTACAGGAACACATTTGGTTATATACCATTCAGAAGTAATTGTCCTTTGATTTTCCATTTTTGGAAAAGTTTTATCTGAACGTCAATTTATTTAATTCATTTATTTATACCGTGCATCATGTGAATAGACAAATATTACTACTAGATTAAGCCGCTTGACAACTCCATATACAATAAAAAAATGTGAAGATGACGCGTGCATGCTATCCAATCAGCTATGACAACGCAAAAAAATGTTAAATCGGAATTTACAAATGGATTCCAGTTTAACGACTTATCAAATCGGCGTCCCAGAAGCTGAGAGTTTTCTTTTGCTCCAGAAAATAGTATTCACTGGAACAGCTACTAATTCTGAAGCTTCCGGACTCAATCCAGTCGATTGGACGCACGTTACATTAAAAACGACTCCCACAGTGTGAAATATCGGAAAAGATGCAGCCGTGCTATGCTGTTTTCCAGGGCCGCATTAGGCATTAGGCAGAGTAGGCAACTGTTTGGGGGCCCAGCTTCAACTAGGGGCCGTTTTTTGAATTTTGTACACAAACTGGTAGATTTACGTGTAATTCGAACTGTAACAAATAACCGCGTCGCATCTCATTCCTCTTTCCTGGCCCATCATGAGACCTGAAGTAACCATGTATTTGCAATATCACATGACATTAAAATAACGGAATAACTTAAAAAGACGTGTTTGCATTGCCTAGGGGTCCGGACAGGTTTACTCCGGACCTGATGTTTTCACAAACATCAAGAGTCATCTTCCGATAGTTCCAGTGTACATCGAGTGAAGTCCACTCAAACAATGAATTAACCTTCTCACACCGCCCCTGATTTCCTAAAAATAGATATGAAACATAGAAGAAATATGAGAGTGCATGATATATTCATTGGAAGATGCTGTGACGGCATTAGAAACATGCAATATGAATTTATTTGGTTCCTTTCCATCATTTTGTTTTCGATCTTCCCGGATTTAACTAATTTCAATTTCACTATAATTTTCGTGTATGCTTTTCATTATGGAGAAGGCTACCGAATGGTCAGTAAAATTGATTTCCTAGAAGTACATGATTTGAACTAGTGACCAAAACAAGTACGATGTTTGGAAACGCGTAATTAATAAACATGCAGAAAAATATGAAACCATCTTTTCCTACATTCAAGGCAATGAAGAGCAGCATATCCCCAGCAAGGTTATTAATATTCGTTTTTTTCTGTCAGGTTTTCTCTCTCCGGACGGAAAATGAAAAACGGTTTTAATGAAGGATGAGCCAAACGGTCCCTACCGTCGGCGTCGGTACCGTCGAGATTCACTTTTTTCGGGTTTTAATTATGCCGTAGTCTGCCTGGGAAATGCTTTGATGATAGATACATGCATACTAGATGCATTGGCGTGGATTTGTTAGGATGTGGGGTAAAAATGTTGCCCAGAAAAGTTCACATTGATATTCTTATTCGCTTTTGAGGATCAGGAACTCTTCGGGATATAGGTCTTTGCATGCTAGAAGCAAATATTTTACTTCTCAAACTTATCCTGTTGTTGATTATATTTATTACTGGCTGCTAATTGAAATCACATACGATTGATTGAAATATCCCTACCATACACATGATTAGGCATGCTCAATTGAAGAGTTGCTATATTCTTGTGAAGATATGCTCAGGACAAAGACATCTGATCTCATTATAAGACAATTTTCTTGATAAGAAAATTATTATTAATTTGAATTGAGAAAAGTATGTTTCCGAATTTCAGTGCTTTTCTAACAAGTATTCAACATTTTTTTGTGAGGTTATCATATCCAACGGAGCCCCGTTTACTTCAATCAAGAATACGATCATCTTGCGATGCGCTCCAAGTAATTCAATTACTTAATTCGAATCGTCATTCTCGCCAAGCGCATTCCAGCGGTACGCGTGTATCTGCTTCCGATGTGTCTGTTATTTTTCATTGGATAACATTTTTATCAACCCCCTCTCAGGATGAATGAGCTGTTATAAGTTGAGGTATTGACTTTGGTGAGGATCTTACACAAGTGTACAGGTATTGATGTGATATGTGTGATATATAAGTTATGGATAAACTCTATTAATAACGGTCGATATATCTTCTGGCTTAAGTGTAGGTACATATTTTTTACATTATGTTTCTCGGTACACCTTTCAATCTTGAATTAAAAAAATCTATATGACGCAAATAAAGATAAAAAAGAAGGTACATGTACAGTTTTGACACTTTTTTGGTTCTTAATTTTGAGCTGAGAAACCAACCGCAGCTTTGATAACAGCCCATAAAAATTACCGAATGTTTATCCTAATAATACATTATATAATGAATTTGAAATACTTGCACCGATATTGTAAAATGTTTCAGCCAACACTATAGTATTCTTATAGGTTATATCTCTTCTGTTTTGTGTCACGATTATGATATACTCGATTTTATATTTTGGTATTCTCATTTCCAAGACTTTCCCAGGTTTGAATTGAAAATATTTACTTAAATTGACTCTATATGATCAGAAATACAGTATTCTCACTTCAAGATTAATATATGTATATATAGGAATATATGGTATACTTGAACGAAAGCACGTATTCTAATACGATGACCTAGCAAGTGACCACGTGATATTTCTTGATGTTAACCGCTAGAGGATGACTTTGGTATTGGACATCACTCCATCTCCCCAGCTATCGAAGTTATATGTAAAAGTCGTCAAGAGTATGCGGCTCAAACTAGTGACATACGGATGGATGTCACTGACATCAACTGTCGTAAAGTAGATGCTGTAGAATATTTTTGCAATTATATCGTACCCATATGTAACAACTTAACTTACTATATTACAGATAAAATATACGGTAGTATCTAATAAACGACATCATAAAGCAATCCTCTTTGGGCAGTATTTGGTTACACCCATTCTGAGCTATCGCTACCTCTCAGACTTCCTTTTATTAAATCTTCGTTTCTTTTTTACAGGTGCGTATAGACCTTGCTGCTAGGTTTACTCTTGAAGATGTAATGGACATCAAAAAGGTAAAATATTGCGCCAAGTTGTTTGACAATGTACTTACCTCACAGTGGTATCAGTTTGGATAGTATGGAGCTAAATTTAAGAAGTATCAAAAATACTGGAAAGGTGCATATTGTAGTACTAGTATTACAAAAATTTCAATTACTGCTGATATTTCCAAAACTTACTCCAAGTAGATCAATAGTTCTAAATTCACGCAAGATTTGCAGTAAACTACCAAAGTATATAGATTCACTTGACCCAACAGGAAAACAAAGAGTAAATGACAAATTCCCATTCATTTACTTAGTAAGGCCGTTAATAACTAGCACCACTTGTCATGCTATTTAAAGAATGTTGCTATCCCTATTCATTAAAAATGCAGCAAACTGTAGTAGTAGCAGTTGCTACAAATGGAAGCATGCAGATAAAAAGATTGTGTAACCAACACCCAGTTTCACAAATAAAACTATTTTTTTTCAGTGAGGCGTTTAGATTCATATCTAAATCATCGTCTGACTGTCAGATTTGACTGCTAACAAGGCTACCCAGATTACTTGCCAACTAACTAGATCCTATCATGGATACAAAACTTAGAGCTCTCAAATCTTTCATACTATTTATCCTGTCTAGCTATTCTTCTACTGAATTATTTTTTCCTTTCTTGTGTCTGTCTTAGGGGAAATATTTTTGCGACTGCATTTACGCTAGTGTTAAGGAAAACCACTACAAAACCTTAACCGTCGCCGTCAATATGTCCTTAAGATATTTCATGTGATAAAGTATTTTATTTCTTAAGATATTCCATGTTTTAAGATATTCTTTTAGTTAAGCTATTTAATTCTTCCTAATACATTCTATAATTTAAGATATTTCAGGAGTAAGTTAACCTAGAATACGAATAGATGGAAACCTATAGTACTGTATCGATATCAATTGAGTTTAAAAGATCAGTCTGTTCATTTACTACAATGAAGTCAGGTTTTCGCAGATATTTTGGAAAGTAATCTAGGTAGCCTTGTTAGCAGTCAAATCTGACAGTCCGACGATGACTCAAATATAAATCGGAACGCGTCACTGGAAGAGAAAGAGTTTTATGTTTGAAACTGTGTGATAATTACACAATCTTTTTATCTGCATGATGGAACAGTTTCACCAAGTAAGAGCATCTACAATCGACATGAAAAATGGAAGCATCTTATATATAATATTTTGCGATTTCAATACTTCCTTTACCTATGGTGTGAGTAATGCTATACTAAAAACAATTTGACAATAGGACATATATTCCTAGGGCGCAGTCAGTTGCGCGAATTAACCTGAATATCTCCCAACAAATAAATGTGAATAACATCCACCGGCCCGTTATTGCTGTTTAATAGAAATTGACCGTCCTAAGGCATAGAACAAATTGAGGAAGTTATTCTGAGTGCATCTGCTGTTAGAAACCAGATTAGTTCGTTGAGCAGATTATATCCAGGAAGTTCGATCATGATGGATGTGGATGGTATATCAACTATAGTAAACAAATGATAATAGCGATAGTAGTAGTGCAGCAGCTGATTTATACCCACCACAGTTCATGATATCTATTTTAAATTAGCGATGAAATTATTTTTGTTTTGCATGAGCCATTTACGAGGTTCACGCTGAATGTTTTTAGATACAGAAAAACTACAAGGTTTATTTAAAAACTTTATTTTGTTTTTCAACATATTCTCCCCCTACCTGAATACATTCAAGCATTCGGTAAAACCACTTGTCATATTCCTGTGACCAACGTTCTTTTAAAAGGTTGCTAATTTCCTCCTCAAATGCAGCGATTGTCTCTAAATCGGTGGAAAAATGCCGACCTCGTAACTTTTCTATGATCTTAGGGAATAAGAAGAAGTCGCAGGGAGCTAAGTCTGGAGAATAAGGTGGGTGAGGCAACAGTTTGACACCCTGTTCAGCAAAAAAATTGAGTCGTCTAGCAGCGCTGTGGGCGGGTGCGTTGTCATGGCGACATTGAATATCCCGCAGATCAGTCCTTGGACGGCTCTTGCATAGTTCTTGGAAGACTATAGGAACACATTTGGTTATATACCAATCAGAAGTAACTGTCCTTTGATTTTCCAAGGCTATTGTTGTGACATATTCACTTTCAGAAAAAAAAGATGCGACCATTTTCTTTTCAACAATCTTGGAACGACGAATTTTCGTTGGAGGCTGCTCAATTTCAAAGCACCAAACTAATGACTGCTGTTCAGTTTCGGGATCAGAATGATATAACCGTGCTTCGTCTCAGGTTTTTTTTCTGTGCTGTTTTCACTGTGCCCATTATCAAATTTTTCATGCATAAGATTAGCCCAATCAGCTCTTGCTGCTTTTCGCTCACTGGTCAACAAATGTGGCACCCATCTGGAACACCGCTTCCTTAGGCGAAGGTGAGCAAGAATGATTAATCGGACAGCTTCCGATCCAATCCACAGAGAAGCCTCAAACTCGGTGTAGGTTATATGTTGATCTTTTTTCACCATATTTTGCACAGCTTCTACAGTTTCCGGAGTAACAGCAGTGGGCGGTCGACCTGTGCGATATTCATCATTTTTAAACTCAGCAAACCAATTAAAAAATGTTGCCCTAGAAAGGGCAGCGTCCCCAAAGCAACTCACTGAACTTTCGTGACATTCTGCTTGTTTAAGTCCTTTTTCATAGTCATACAAAATCATGGCTCAAAAATCGCGACTATCCGGTTCCATTTTCAGCGTAAGTACCATTGTTTTTCGTTAAATAGTTTCGGATAAATTATTTGTGTTTCAATAATAATAATTATTGTCTTATTAGCTACTTTACTGATTCACTAAATAAATACTTTTGACTAACACAACTGAGGGATTCATTTCACAAATCACCACATATTAGTTATTATAACATCTCCCTTATCCCCATTATATAATACATGAAATGAAAATTCTCGTCCTCTGAATACAAAAGTGAACTTTTCATTTCACGTATCTACGTAATTGAAACATCAACGTAACCGATGACTTGGAATAAAAACAGTCGGTGTGCCACATCCTGCATCTGTGGCCTGGGTCATGCAGTTACTGCATTCACTTCATTCCATTGAAGGTAACCAAGTTGAATGGGGGACGAAAATAGCGCGTTCATAATGTTTTCATGAGCAGAGGGAGAGGGTAGTTAGTCCGTGGGTGCAGAATGTGGAACGGGAAATGTATATTCGCTTACGAGAGATGTAAAGCTCTTAATTTATTAACTACTCAACCTCTGACCTACAGTTGCGAGTTGCCTACTCAGTTTCGTTTTAATGTCAAGGAAGTAGTTTGTACTTATACAGAATTCCATTGTGAGAGGCGGGAGGATTATGAAGGGACTTGAATTATTTATATATTTTGTAATGATATCTAAGTGTGCAGTTTCAGAACAAAGTACTGATATACTGGAGAAATACGTGCAATTTAACGTAGGTATCTTAATAAGCTTAAAAGTAGCACACAGTTCTCAGAAGCACACAGACATTAAAGCATATCTAGAACCATCATAGTGCTGTTCTGAAGTTGTTTAGAGCTAGAAATTCAAATTACATTTTATATTTATTTTGGTAACATGCTGCCAAAAAATCAGTTTTATGTTAGACATCTCGGTCTTCCAGCTAATTTTCCTGGTTTATAAATTATAATAATGGCAACCAGATTACTGTAAAATATCTCATTTGTATTATGGGAGTGCACAAGAACACAAATATCGTTATATTCTTGTTACTGTAAAATTGGAAAAATATGGCTGATATTAACACTGCAACTCTCTATCAGTTAAACAAATCTATCCAAAGGATAGTTGATTTTTTGGATTGATGCCAAAATGGCATTCCTAACCAAACTTTTTTTATACTCGCGATGATAACTTAATTCACGTCACTGTTAGGTGTCGCCTATTGCAGTCCAGTTGGCGTGGGTAAAACTGAAGTTAGTGAGAATTGTTATACTGAGCCAACCTACTTGACTGGTGGTGTGTCCACGTCATTGTTAAATATGGCCTTTTGAAGTGACAACGGTTCCAGTATACTGATTGTATAGAGAATAAGAGACTGAGTCTATTTACTTGATTAAGTTCTTGCATCTGATACTACTGCTTCGACACTATTATTGCACGTCACCTCTTTAAGTGACGATGGCAGCTGTAAAACTGAATTGAGAGATAATAGGAATTACTGAGTCAATTTGTTGGAATTATCAACTCATCTCCAAGTGTCGCCCTTTATGGGGACGCCCAATGGCAACTTACGAAGTCAAAGGTCCTAACACCCGGACTGCCTTGAAGTTGCTATCACACCCCCCAGTGGGTTACGTACATACCACCCGATTGCTCTCTACCGTTCGACCGCCAGGCTATAAGTGACGCGTCTCGGCTAAAGACATGTCAACAGCAAATCTGATGCATAGTGGAGAACATACACTGCTAGGTTTATTCATTCGGTACTACTACCGCGGTCACGCCACTGTTACATGTCGCCTCTTGAAGTCACGATGAGTAATAATGGCGTCTGTTGACCGAGTGAGATAGCGTCGTGTTGTTTTATGGTGTACAGATAGCGGCCGGAATTGAACCGATTCATTAATTATTGGCGTTAATTATGTGGGAGAAAGTGGGGTCTTGACATGCCGTGCATCACGAAGTGCCGCAAGTCTGATGATACTGCATTGGCTGCAGACAACAGTCTTCTCTTCAAACGAGATATCATCATTTTATTTTATTTTCCAAGCATTTCAGGTCGGGACTATAATGGAGGATAAGTCCTCAAATATATTTCACCCACCACTATACTTATTCGTAAATTACAAGCTACTTCTAAAACTTTTTAACTTATTATTCTGCCTTTGACGTACTACCGCCTTTGACCCACTAGACCATCTTTAACGTTCTTAAATTCAATCCCACTTTGAGAAATACTGCAATAGTCTGATTGAGTCTATCTCTGGACCTATCTATTATCAAACAGGTTGTGCAACGGGTTGTGTAAAACCCATACAATTGACGTAACTGTATACACCGTTTTCATCATGTATGGAAGCTCATCATCTCCTTCCTCCATCCCCTAGACAAAATTGACAGCGTTTGAAAGCATTCTATAGTGTAAACATAATCATCATCAAAACATTTCATAATATACAGTGAATAAGCATGTGATAGCATATTTTACCTCCTAATCACCAATGATCAGTGCCACTCGGGGAGTCACTTAGAGATAAATGGCGTTATGAAATGATATTTAGTTTAATCTGCACTTATCTCGCCTAAAAGTGAGCAATTTCACAACAGTGACATAAATAGCTTATTAAATGGACGCCATTTTATATTTACTATTGAATGATAATTTAGCGGACAAAACAGAAACAGTTTTGTTGTTCATTGTATCGGTTTTCATTTCATTAATGCTGCGAAATACATTTTTTATTTTGTCTTGAATTATCAATGTTAAAAGTTCAGTTTGTTGTATGGCAGAACAAGAGGGATCAAACGTGACTAAAGCTATAACAGTTCATAAGCTAAATTACATTACCCTCCAAATTGATACGTTCAATAAGCAAACGTCTTCAGTTGTTGTGCAAACAGATTGCGTATCGCACGTTTAATTTTCACAAACATAAACATAAGTGACGTTGAAAGATCCGACGGAAACCTCTTCTGGAAATACTCACATTGCATGTTTACGAAATGCTCCCCTCTCGCACGCTCGCAGACTCTATGTTAAAACTCGCGCCAAAGCTATTTTAGGCTATAATTATGTTTTCCAAGCAGTGGCAGACGAGTTGTAGTGGTTGAGAACAAAGTACGCAGATTTCTCAGCCATGAGGTACGTTCAGGTTCCGGTTGACTCTGACAAAACTGTTGCATCCTGGTCTAGCCCAATATTTGATAATGGAGAATCTCAGTGTTGTGGAATGAGATACCGGAGAGTTTGTTCCCCGATGGTTACAATCTGTAACGTTTGTAGGTCAATGCGAATGACAATACTCAATTTTTGGGTATCATATGCATTCTATGGATACTACATGTTTAAGCTGTGAAATAAGTATTTTTTCCCGATTATACTAGTCACGACATAAGAAAAAAGTTATTACATTACAAATGACATCGGTCTTCAATACGTGTGCATATTTCGAAATAAGGTTTTAAGTCGATGAAAGTGACGTTGAAATATTCCGTTACATTGATACATAGATACATTCATCTCAAGCTTATGAAATCGTGTTAAGAATAAACGACTCTAAAGAAAAGCTGCAGTTACGCCCCTGTTGAACCCACCCCGCCAATGACTTAAGTCGATATAAAGCCCACACTGAAAGTCCATGTAAACTTTGGAACGCGTTGACAGCTAAACAGATATAAATTATAGCGAACGCAAATGTTTAGGAGAATCCGCAGAACCAGATGTGCCGCGGTTATTCCAGAGGACTGTTGTCTCATGAATTGGAGCTCGTTGGACGAAATTTGCTAGTTGCAGCCATTTTGCGTTACCGCGTTTGTTGGCAGAACTTTGAATGAATTTGGTATCGCTGGCCTTTATTCACCTAATTTAGGTCACTGAAATTCGGAATACAGTTCAGGCATTATATTTTGTGTTGCGTTTAAGTTTATGGAGGTGCCTGCTTTTGGTGGTTCGTTTTCTAGCAGAAGAAAAAGGTTTACTCCTGAAACAAACAACACTAATCCAATTTTGGTACATTCTTAGTATACCAGGTTGTTTTATTTCCTTATTCACCTCCAGTTTTACTTGATACGTCAGAAGTTTCGGGAAGTATTGTATAAGGTATTTTCTTGATGGTTCATGGCGTACTTATCACAAAAAACCGTGTCACCCATTTCCGTCGGCCTATCTGTCTGTCTGTAAATCTTATCTGTCCGGTTCGGTTCGGATTCTATTCGGATTGCACATCAATCCGTTTTTCTATAAGCTACTGAAACTGTTCGGTGATTAAACTGGTAATGAAGATCTCCCGCAAAATAGTTGGTATGACACTACGGTTGTTTATTTCCTGGAGAGTTTCTTCATTATCTTAGCGACATGCTACCTGCGTATGTCATGCAAACAGCATTACTTTGATACCAGAATTGTGACTGAATGCTTTCATCTGAAAAAGCACCCTCTTCATCTCATGAAGCTAAGTGCAGGGATTTTGAGCATAAAAGGTGCTCCACTATTTCAATAGTGGAGCACCTTTTATGTTATCGGCTGCCCTGTTAATCCCAGAACATATTCGTTGGGAGAGTGGCCTTCTTTGGCCAATCCAAAAGGGTAAAGGAAGCTCCACTAAATCTTTTCCACTAGTTTGGGATATTTGAGCACTCAGGCTTGAGAAATTTTTGGAAAAGGTCCGTATTAAGGTATTGGTAGGTTATTCTCACTAATACAGAATACAAAATCTCATTTTCTACGAACATTATTAAACCTCTAAGCAACTACGACCTCAGCACAGGAAGCTTGAACCACAGGTTTGACATTCGTACGCAACAAAATTATATAGGGTTTTTCTCATTCCAAAATTATGTCTTCAATCTTCCTTTCCTATGTTTAATCACGTGCGATGTTCTTTAATCCAACTAGTGTTCTAAAAACATTCGACATAGATATTGTTCCCTCATCTTATAGGCTAACCTAATTTTCCAGCTTAATCCAATTTTTGTGTCACCGGAAGAACACGTTTGCCATCCGTAAAAATATTAAATTGTATCAGAACGACCGAAAAAAATACTTTATTGTTCCTTTATGTTTCTCCAGTGGGAAATAAAAAAAGAAATACAACACTTTTCAAACTTGTAAGTACTAAAATAAATCAGCCATTATAGAAATAAGCTACATTTCGCCGAAATATTTTTTCAGCGCAGCAAAAGTTTCTCTTTCTCTTGAATGTACAGGGTTATCGTTCTTTTCACTTTTTTCAGTACAGATATTACTGCATGTAAAATACAATAGAATTGAACTACGGTTATTGAATATATTTAAAACAATCGTTGAAGTATGTCGCTTATACAATTATTTACATTTCCGAAAAAATATTTTTTCTTCATAAAATTTTTTAGGTGTACTTTCAGATGTGGGACCAGAATTCCTAATACCATTTATGAACGTCTTCACCATCCAGACCTTATAATAAAGGTCATGCTGTCCGACAGGAACACTCTTCCCTAAGGTCGCTGTATACGGCGCATTCACCTAGGAAGTGGAACGAGGTCTCGCCCTCCTCCCAGCACTTCTGACAGATTGGGTCTTTGAACACTCCTATGAGTGTCAGGTGCCTGTTCAATCTGCAGTGAGCTGTGAGGATCCCTACTAACAAGTTGAGTGAATCCCTTTTCCGGTTCAATAGCCATAGCTTCCTACGTTCCTTGGGACCTGCGGCCTGCAGTCGGCTCTCTCCAACCATGCTTTCGCAAGTTCGTTATATGCCCAAGCATCTAGGGCATTACTGACCTGGGCTCTGCTAATGCCCAGCAAGGGTTCAGGGCCAATGCATGTGCCCCTTGCTCCTATCCTCGACAGACAGTTGTACTTCTGCTGAATATGCCAACATTAGGATATTAGGACCTTTGACTTCGTAAGTTGCCAATGGGCGTCCTCATAGAGGGCGACACTTTGAGACGAGTTGATGCTGCTATCACACCCTTGACTGGGTTACTTATATTCCATCTGATTGCTCCTTACAGTTAGACCACGAGGCTATACTAATGAGATAAATATGAAACATCCATGTCTATAGCAGGTCTGATGTATAGTGTAGAGCATACACTTAATAGATTTCCATGGCTTAGGTGCACTTGTCAACTCAGTCTGACATATGTTGTCAACTATAGAAACGTATTAGCCTTATGGCAATAGTCGTTATATTTATCCGACAGTTTAAACTTTTGATAGGTTATGGCAGGAAGAACTTATAGCCAGACTGGCTGCCTATGAGTGCATAGCTTGTTCAAGGGCCAATCCTTATTCGTGGTGGTGGTAGTGGGTAAGGTTCAAAAGTGTTTAACATCAATCCCAGTGTTCCTCAGGGATCTATTATTTACGATGCTCTTCTCGCTGTACATCACTAAAATATTGGGAAATAAAAATTCTATCTACAGCTTCGCAGATGATGGCATCCTTATAACCTGTATAGAACCAGACAAACCACTATCATGCCGAGAGACCTTGCAGAAAAGTTCCTGAGGACCCAATTCTATAGATTCTACCAAAGTAAAGCTGGAAAGCTTGAACCATCCTCTTCTGAAAGTGATTCTTTTGGAGAAATCCGAGTTGTGGAATGAGATACTTGTTCCCCGATAGTTACAGTGCATGGTTTTATAGTCAATGTAAATATACATCTATTCTTTCACAGCGCTTCTGAAACGCGACAGCATTTCTACATTAGTAAGAGATTAACTGTACAAAAATACAAAGAAAGTTCAAACATATTATATAGCAACTTCTTTGGGCTCTAGAATATAGTTTTACTGTGATTAAACAGAACAGAGAGGCTTGTTTACTGTTTAATGATATGTTGTCTTTGTTCCAGGTTATTTTCCCCCGAAGGCAATTCATTGTATGGGCATAATTCAAAATTGGATTGGTTTCAATTCCACCCCTCCATTTGCATGGAAATTTTTATGCTATGATCTGTAAGGATCCGTCTCATTTGCCAGAATCAGATGTTAACGAATATGTACCTAACCATAACCCTGTATGCTACCGTTAAAAATATTCCACTGTGGAGGAAGTTTCTCCCCCTGTTCCTTATACTTTCAACCATAAATTTGTTACTGAAAAGGGTGGATGTCGAGAGTACATTAAAAGTTATGCCGCCGTCGCAACGTGATTTGGTTGCTTTTAACCTTATTTCAAGGCTGTTAACGAATTTGTTGAAAATGGGGAAATCCCTGCAAACAATCGGCAAGGAAGAAAAGACAGCTGTGATTGTTACCAGGGGGCATTTTATACTTCCGGTGGTCTTCAGCTTGAATATATAGATGTTTCAGTTCATCCCGACTTGGACTGGCAAACAGTTAAAACCATTGTGATTGAAAAGAAACAATTACTGACATTTTGGACCCATAGCCTTCTTCAGCCTGAAAAGCTTAACAAACATTAATGATGGTTCAACCTACAGAATAAGTTTCAGTTACTATGTCTTTTCAATAAGAGATTGTTTTCCAATATTTATGGTAGCTGCGACATTAGTTACACTATGAAAATCTATCATGTCATGCATCAATCTGAAATATTTAGAACATCGATATTTGCTTGAAAAGACAAGCAACAATGCATTCAGGAAGTATTTCTACAGAAATAGATTTTTATTGTTTTTTTGTTTTATAATGAATATAAGTTTTTTATAAAACAAAAAGGACAATCAAAACATATTTTTGGAAAGACACTTCCTGAATACATTGGTACTCGTATTTTTAAAGTAAATATTTACTAATTGTCAAGACTGTTCCAACATTATTGAGGTACCTATCAGTAACACACAATTTCAATTAGAATAAAAAATCTATTGCTTGAAAAATATTTCGGGAATACTGATGTACTGATTTTATAATATGAAAAAATGTTTATTTTTATATTTATTTAATTCACTTATTTGCTATCCCATTATTTTGTAGCTCTCCATATATCCTGAAAACCAATAAAACGAACACAAAATATTAAATGACACACATGAACGCAATGCACGTAAACATGTCAATCGGTGCTTGAATGTTGAACACTATGATAGTGAAATATCTGTATTACTTTGGATCTCAAACTTTAAATCGACGAACCCCACACAAATACATAAAACTCATAAATAACAAAATTTATCTCCAAGTTGCTCTTCTACAGACAGACCGCCAGGCTATACTGCAAGTCTAGGCTGAAGACAAAACGTGCATATCTATGGCAGGTCATATATTATATAGTGGAGAGTATACACTTATACTCTGAAATATGACATACTGAACAAATCCAATAGCCCAAATATCTTCCAACGACATACATTATTTGTCATTCAAAACCATGAGCTCTCACAAAAAGCTGAAGCTCAGCTCTTCCTAGGAGAAATAATGGCTGGCCTTTTTAAAAAAGTCAATGATATTGATGAGCAAGTAGTTGCAAAGCAAAGAAATATGATTATGAAAAGGTCGAAGCTGCTACAGGAACGGAAGAAATATTTGTTCTTTAAAGCAAAGCAACTACATTATCCGATAAGTTTTCATCCCAACTTCTTGTTCTTATGTTAACCCAGAGAATATAGAAACAATCGGTCGATCCCTCGTAGCAAATCTACGGAAAAGCGGAAATTCGCAATCTAGGGAGTAAGGAAAGACAGCTGCAAGTTAAGTAAATCTGAAGTTGAAATGAGGCCACTCAATGCACTTAAGAGTGACACTTAGGCCGTCACTTCATTTTAACTACCAGGTTTTGTATAAGCAATATAAAAGATGATAAACTAGCAATAAAGTTTTATTGGTGTTAACTTGGCTGGATGTAAGATATTAATAGAATCAACTAGTGATTTTCCAGTATTGAGCCAAATTCGGTGGAGCACCACATAATCCATTGGTTTTTCAGTTTTTGTTTTAATCTTCTATATATTTTGTGAGTTTGGACCTGGGAACCGGTTATACAAATCAGCATTTTTACTTGACATATATTTTCTTGATGTTTTATACCACATGCATCTCGAAAAACCATATAACTCATTCCCGTCGGTCCGTTCGCCTTTCTGTCTGTCTGTCGTCATCTATTCGGGATTCGGCACCTCTTTAGGTTAGTACCGTGACAAGATGGACAATTCTTTACATATTTCGAAAATCTGTTTTTTGTTGTTAGAATTTTGACCACAGTAATCACCAATACTTCTCATACATAGATCATTTTTGATATATTTTCCTCCAACACATTCATTTTCGATAACTTTGGACTTGCCCTCAGCTTCGTTTGCTGATGCTCTGTTCGCTGGCTTGATATTTGGAGTAATTCGTACTCACAGGTTGAGAACACGAGGTAGGCACGCTTGATATATAGGAGATACCATTTTATTTAGTCAAATGCATCTCATATAGAATAAAAAATAATAACAATAATTAGAACCCGTAAAGACCGACAAGATTTTGGCGGTTTCAAACTGATTCTTTTTTATTTATTTCTTATGGGCCTCAATCGTTTTCGAATTTATTGAAAGTTGATTTTTGTGAGTTTGTAATTCAATATTTTGTATTATTCTCGAATTAATAGCATCATTGGAGGAGTTCAAGATTTTTATGTGTGCATAATCTGTAAACCAATTTCTATTATGCGTGGGAAGTAACGAGTCAGTCTACTCGACACCATTTCCGTTATGTTGGTGCTGTGACGATATACCACACGAAAATATGTATGAAGTTTTGATAAATCCATTAATTTGCTTTTTATTTATGTTATTGTTATAAATATTTATGAAATCCTTCACCCCCTGTATCTCGTTCATATGATGGAAAATGTTTTTATGATTGGATAATAATAAAAGTTTGTCATACCTACAGGTATACCTTGAACGTCATCGCGATCATTGTATTATTTCACTACAAGTAGGTGAAATATTACATACTCAAAAAATGTGTAAAACGATTTGGCTGATATCTATCCTAGAGGATAAATAATGGTTTATTGTTGGAGGTTCAAACTGTGCCATTGCCAGGTAAAGCCACAAGAGCAGAACGTTTTGCCTTATCGCCGCGTCCCATTGCATTCATGTAAAGTAAAAGCAGATTTTTATGAGACTGAGCACATATAGAAACCCCAGTAATGTTTACGCGAATAGCGTAGCATGCTCTCTGCTTCGATTGTTTTTGGTAAGGTTATCATATTTACCAATGGAGCTCCGTTTACTTAAATCAAGAATACGAACCTCTTACGATTCCCTCCAAGTAATTGTTTGGCATCGCTATATTCGTCAACGGCAATTCAGCGGTTAGTTAGTTTCTATTGGATTTAATTTTTATCAAACACCTCTCAGGATGAATGTGCTGTTAAAAATTTGGGTTAGTGACTGTTGTGAGTATCTATATCATACAAGTGTACAGGTGTTGATGTGATATAAGTGATAAGTGAGTTGTAAATAAGTTCTGTTACAAATTGAGGACGTATATTTTCTGGCTTAACTACAGGTACATATTTTTATATTATAATCATCTGTACAACAACTTTCAAACTTGAATTAGGATAAACACTATATGACACAGGAAAATGTAAGAAAGAAGTCACATTGGTACAGTTTTGATAGTTTGTTGGTTCTTCTTTTTAAGATTATGGAACCAACAGCAGCTTTGATAACAGCTCATCAAAATCACCGAATGTTTATCGTAACAATGAATTATTTATAATGAAGTTGAACTATTGTGCCAAGATCATAAAATGGTTCAGTCAATACTTACTTTTTTTCTGCCAAGATTATGATATGCTCAATTTGATATTTTGGTATTCTCACTACCAAGGCTATACCAGGTTTGAATTGAATGTATTTACTTAAATTTACTCCATATGATCAATAATAGATTATTCTTACTCTAGAATTACTATAGCTTTGCTATATATACAGGAAGATATGGTATACTTGGCACATATTCTTGGTCTGAGATTTTGTTTTTATATTTGCAAACATCAAATATTAATATCATAGCGCCTACCGTGGAACCATCGAACACAAGGAACTCATTTATTGAGGTTCAGGCTGCAATCATTCCCTTTTTTCTCTGACGAATGATTTTAGAATCTGTTATTATGTCTATTATACCACTTTTTATACATTTAAATGTATGTATATTTAAATGGATAGTCATCCCGATTATTCCGGTAGATTTTTAAAAACTACTGTAGCGTACAATAGCCACATTTAAAGATTTGCAATTGTATATATATATATATATATATATTTATTTATTTATTTTTGTAATATTATACTCATATAATGATATCTAGCATTTATACACCTGTTAAAAAAATTGTTACATAGACAGACTTCAAAATTTATGTTTTTTGAAGATTTCTTACAAAGTGTTGTATAAAATATTTCCAAAATAGTACATTTATACTATATATATATATATATATATATAAATATATATATATATATATATATATATATATATATATATATATCCATAAAACATATTGTGCAATGAAATTGTTGGTTATTTAAAATTTGATTTAAATTTCATTCCTGAAAACCGAGGTAATCGAGTAATTACTCGTAATAAAAAAGCTATTCTTTATTAAATCCCTGTTCTTTGAGAAACCTTTGTTCGTCTTTTTTTTATGAAACATATCATGAGATTAACCCCTAAGATTGACGTCTTCGCATGATAACATAATATAAATACATTAGGGGACATGCAATAGAACTCAAAAATAAATACAAAATGAAATGCATCTCATGAAACCACCTATTGGCTGTCAATGAAAAAATTCCACCAGTGGGACTAACTCGATCCACCTATAAATACACTCGTTTTCATAGTGGGCACCGGAGCAGCAGCTGCCGCCATTTATCCAACAGTTTTTGTTTTTGTTAAGTTTATGTGTCAGTATTTCAAACATTCTTGCAGCGCGGATTTCAGCTACCGAGCCGGAGCGGCGTTTCCATAAATTACGGCCGCCGGGACAGTTGAAGGAAAAAGGACGAGCACTTGTGAGCATTTGTCGAGGAAATATACGTATTTATAGGTTATGTCTTGTTTTTTTCCGCGAACCGCCTTTATGAATGAGTCCGGTGATTTATGGAACGACGACCGGGGACAGAACGGCGTTTAGAATACCTGTAGTTATTGCCTGTGAAATGGGACTGCCTTTGCTTTACGTCTTGTTGAGCAGAAAATATTGCGAAATGAGGCTGTGTGGAAGTGCCGTGTAGCTGAATAAACGTCTTTCAGGAGGAAAGTGGTCGAATTTCATTCGTTTAACGTGGTTCACAGATTTATGAGGACATTGAAAGGATGGACAAATGGAGTCCTTTTAAACGCACAGAAGACTCGGATGGACACCCAGTATTTAAGTCATCTTCCATTAACATTCTGAGAATTAGCTTCAACAATAACTGGATTTTCTCTACGGTTCCAGAAGACTATGTAGATTCTAGAAGCTGTTACTTGATGAAACTCTTCCATCATGCAGATTCATAAAAGGATTGTGTATTTGTTAAACATTGTTTTAAATACACAATCCTTTTATCCCCAGCAAATTATATTCACCGAAACAGCTTCTACTACTCAGATCGGATATTCGCTGGTGTAGTGGTTTTGGACAGAACTCAAAAACGAGCAATACGTGTAGTAAATGCGCCGAACCTTACAAAGTACCTCCACAGTCTGGAATATCGAAAAAGGGCGGCTGATATAGTGCTTGCATGTATGAAGATGCGCTCCGAAGTCCTCCCTATAGCTTTTGGATAGAACCCAAAGACAAACAATACGTGTTGTACATGCACCGAACCTTACAAAGGACCTCCACAGGTAGATAGGAAAATTTGTCACCAGTGGGAATTAAATCCATATCTCTTGCATGCTAGACTAGAGGCGTCAACCAATTTGCTACGGAGGACCGTGACGAAAATTTCTAAATACTCTATGGAAAGTATGGTAAGTATCATCTCGCGCAATCATCCTTCCACCTTTCTAACTAACAGCACACATTTTATCAAATCAGTACGGTAGTTGTTTCCAATTATTGTCCGCATACGGCCGACAGCCGCTCGAGATCATGTGCTTTTCAGATTTGAGATGCTGAAAAGTAAAGACTCGATAAATATAAATTGGAATGTAACTTCAAGGAAGCTTGGTTGTAGCAAGCCCTGATTTATATCGATAGTTTAGGTGAAACTTTCACAAAAATTGATTCTTTTGACTACGTCCGAGAGCAGTCAAAAGTTCGAAAAACAAAAAAGTTTTGAATAGTCCTGAAAGTTAAAGATTTATGTTTAGATACTCTATTGTCAGATACTGGAACTGGGATATCATCACACCGGGCCAAAGATCGTATGACACAGGAGGTATAACATCGCGGTGTAGCTTTAAATCTATTATATCATTATATTTTATTATTGATATTATGAAAACTGACTATGACCATTATTTGCAGTTTACTACAATTAAAGTTAAAAGAAATTCAGAGAATGAAAATGATAAAGATCAAAGTTACCCAGATCTTTCAATACACGTCGCGATCGCTAGAGGTATATGACCATAATATATATTTAAACTGAGTTTTGAATACCTTGAATAGCTTTGTTTTTGGAAAATTACATCGCTATCACCCTGTATAGAGCAGTCATTATAGAGTAATATGGGATAAGCTGATGATATCACCTACCTTCAATACTGTTGTTCACTATATTATGAGGTTCAACACAAAAAATCAATAATATAAAAATAAATATGCAGCTATCTGTTCAAGAGCTGCTCTTGAGATCTGTCTGATGGTGCCAAGCAAGATTTCAAATTTGAATGCTGAGAACTAACAACCCTAGTTGTAATATGACTTCCCCCAATGTATGCTCGAATATTTCATCCAAAAATGCACTTTCGACTGCAGATAACGTGATGACGTACTTTATTTCCACACATCCGTTACAGTATACCAGTGGTTTGGCTTGAAAACTTCTACAGATGTTGTCACTATATTATTCTTCAATTCCGAATGGTTGTCAAGTTTTTATAACAATTACGATGATTATCCCCAGCGTACTAAGTGTGGTAGTGGAAGTAAAAATAAATTAAGATATTTATATGTTTAGAACAACCCAATTGTATATATATATATATATATATATATATATATATATATATATATATAATATATATATATATAATAATATGCTTCATTTTTTTGGAACTTCTTGTGTTCTTGTCAAAGTTTGTGCATTTGCTGATCCATGATAAATCCAAATATAGCTATAATAAATAAGCGATACTGTCAATGGACATTAATATGGTGAATGCCTTAGGGGACCCTTTCATGGGTTTGCATCACTTTCTATTACGAAGAATCTCGCCAGTGTAACTGATGTAAAATTTGGATTTTGGATTGTATTTGCTATTATATCAATTATCTCTTATCCCTTTAATACATGATTATGTAATTAGTCGAGTGACGTCACCCTGATTCTTTTAGGAATGGTGGGTATAGGCTCGAGTCCTACCTGTCTGACATTCTCCAGGTCCCAGAATACTAGACCTTGCCTTACAGCGACTTAGAATAAACGCCGAGGATTCCTCCCGTTCGCCACGGCGTGCTCAAGTTAGATCACTTACCACCCCTATTATATGCAGGTAGCGTCTGAGAGTGTTGTGGCCTATTATGAGTATCACCATCCCTCTCAAGTGGCTGCTATTTGAGGGAAAGGTATAATTGGACTTCCTCTGTTATCTGTACAATTTTGGATGCTGATAACCTTCAAACCGGTTCTCTTCCGAATAATGATCTTTTCGACCCCGCTCTTGCAAGAGCATCCACCATCTCGTTGACACACATCCCAGCATATTCAGGAACCCATACCAATGTGCTCCCTTGCTTTGTTGCAATATCATCGAGATCTTCTCTATACTGTTGGAATAAGCCCGTCGTCAACTTAACAATTTGATATCAGCTTATTTGAAAAGTATATACTTTTTAATTCTTACCTATTTGGCCCTGCCCTTAGTCGCACGTCTAGAACGTGAAGGAAAAGATTACATTCTTCAACCACAGTTCCTCTTCCCAAATCAATGCATGACAAAGATCACCCGGTATGCATTCACCCTTCATCCCCTATCGCGCAGTGTCGCTTGTTAGCAGCCCGTTTTCACTCTTATCGGCTAGAGTGGATACAAGTTTTTTCAATGAGTGATTAAGTACCCTTCAGGCACCCGGCGAACATTCGCTGAAGTCACGCTGACAAAGTTCAGGAGAATAATTATTGAACGTCCTTTTGCCCTCGAGCTAGCGCTCTATCTACGCTCTTCTAAATGTGTTAATGGAATCCTCAAACGAATAGTCTACAGGTGTGACTTTTATGTTTCTTATCACGTGACAGTCTATGTGAAGTGATATTTTTGTTGGTTGACTGATAGACCGCACTTTACGTATTTCGCTTATTTTAAATTTGTATCTATCTATATTTTAGATAAATCGTTGAGTATTTGAACAATTATTCTCAATGTTGATTCGTAGTTAAGAAAAATAAGCTCAATTGCGAATGCAGGATGCTATTCGGATTAATTAGAACATTGAGGTAATTGTAGAATGGTAATCTACAAATGATGTTTAGTGTAACTCACAGAGAATTCAGATAACAACCCTGACAAAGAAGTCGCTGCTGGTCATGCCGTGGAAATGGAGAGACGCCCACCACTGAATCATCATCAATATCAAGGAGTCTGCCTTTCACGTCCTCTGTGAGTGTGAATCACGGGATCACAATGGGCAAAAAATCTTTGGAAAGCCTATGCTCGAACCAACTGAATTCAGCACAATAGCAGCGGAGAAACTGTATACAAACCAAAAGGTGATGTAAACAGAAGTAAAGCAAAATAAGCCTAAAGGCAGTAGAACTAACGGAAATAATACTCGGGCTGCTCCTAGGAAAGAGAAGGATTGATCTCTTCCGTACCATTATCAAGAATGGACAGTGCATCTCCTAGAATTGAGAGCAGTTTTTCATTCCATGTATCATCTGAGCTTGCTGCAATATAAGAAAGTGGTATGATAAGTACTTCCGAGCTCTAAGCAAGTATACTAGCTTTTTCCTTCAGCTCCTATAATTAATTGACCAAACGTGCTCATGCTAAATCATGTCTTCAATAACTGTGACTTTTACGAGCTGAGATAATACATATTGGTACAGCTTGGTTAATGGTTATTCATTAGAGCTTGATATACACATTTGGGCACTCTCCACATTCTGGTGGGAGGGGGGGGGGTGGGTATGTTAATCAGGCAATGACCCTACGATAGACCTGGAAATCAAAAAGAAAACATAATAATGAGCCTGGCGCCCCTATATGGCCTCAGGTTTCTAGTTCTCAACTCCAACTATATTTGGGAGAACTTGTTCTGTCAGACAAATATGGTCACTCCAGGCTAGTTCGGTCTGCTTCTGTTTTAGTAACTGCTATTACAGATAAATATGGATAATACATAATTACGAAAGTACTCATAGAGGTATATATTTGTTTATTATATACGATTTAAAGATTTATTATATAAAATTTCTTATTGCAAAGGATCAATACCTCCTCAGTTCGATCCGAATCTAAGTTTCGTAATTCACGAGAACTACAACGCAACTGCGGATGTTTTTGTATGCTATTAAACATATATAAGTTACTTATGCTTAGTATCTAGTATTATCTAGGATTGTTTTCCACAGGAACAAAAGGCAAACAGGAAACTTAATTGTGAAAATTGAAATGTTTTGGTGCACTCCTGTCTTCATGTCTGTGTGTGGTTGTACTTTTTGTTGCAGCTTGCACTCATAGCCTTAAGTGGAAAAATGTGTTTGTTGATACAGCAGTCGCCGACTAATGGTCGGAATGACATTCATAATACATTAAACGCCGAGGGAGGCTCCTTAAAATGAGACTTAACGGTGGATTGACGAATTAATATGCCTATAAAGATAAACGGGATGGTAGGTTATTGATTATTTTATGAGAAATATTTTTAATAGGTATCATTCCTCTATCAGGTCATTTGGAGACACACAGCTTCTGTAGAGACGTAAATATGAGGTTTATTCACTCACTCTTCGCTGACTGATCTAAACAGACAAATCAGTGATGATTAAAGAACATTATTTTGATAATGACTTTCAGTTTTGGTTTACGGTTTACCTTGTTTGCATTAAAATATGCTCTGAGTGTGCAAAGTCTTGTTGAGGTAACAAGATAAGTTTGTTCCCAGCCCTTATGGCTAAGGTAAATAGAACTACCTCAAGCTTTCTGGTTTCATAGCGCTGAACCTCAGTATAATCTGTATGTGGTGCCCAATAAGTGCAAAGCGATATACCAAAAATCTCAAATTATTTCCAACAAGAGAGAATTTACCCACATTAAAGAATGTTGCTTCTATATACACTCTTTTGTTGTCGTTCTTTTTCAATATGCGGCTAATCCTAATGTAAGTTCAGGGCCCAAATGCTTGAACCTATTCCTGCAGGACCCTCCACCTTAACATTACTATGTACGTAGATGTCCCAAGCTAATGAGGCCTGATTTTTGGCTGCAATGTCGTTAAGAACTCTCCTACATTATAAAACAAGTCCCGGTAATTTGATTGCTGCTTGGTTATAGGAACATAATTATAGTTATCTACCCATACGCCTCTGCTTTGCCAGAATACAAAATTTGTGAGACAGAATTGCTTCAATTTATGTCTAGGAAACGGTGCTGGGTCCCAACACCCTGCAACCAAAACCATTTTATTCACTCATGTCTTGCTCGATACTCCGCCGCAGATGTACGGTTCAACCAAAACGTATGAGAACTAATATCATATATTGGATAAAATCCTCTCTTTGCATCTCAGAGAAGATAGTATTATGTCCTTTACTTGAGTTTATAGAAGCTAAACTGGCTTGAGTTTATAATCAGAATGCAGTCGCCTTTTCCTCTCACTTGACCACTAGGCTTACTGCTCGTGTCATACTAAAACAGGCCAAACGTTGTATCTTGTAACAAGACCTTCGTCCGAGACTCCCGGACCTGACTCCTTCTCTCAACTAGAACCGGAAGCATCTGGACTATAGTACTTATCACAATTATTTTACTTAATGCTGAATATTTACTTAGAAGGGAGATAGACTCGCGTAGAACCTGACTTAAAGATATATAATGTATTCCAAACTCACTTGCGCACATAGTTGGCGGGCAGCTCCTTTCCGTTGCTTCAGATAAACCCAAACGGGAAGAAAGGATCACTGAGGCGTCATCTCAGTCAGTTCAGCGTTAGTGACGATTAAAGAAAACAATAACTGAGGAGACTATTAACATTTAATGAATTAATTGTTGACAACTCGAATAGTGAAAATAAATCATGGAACTAACAAAAAGAAAATTAATATAACTTGGCAATGGGGAAAAGATCACTGGAGGAGTGTCTTATGCTAATTTAATTTACATTATAACTAAAGGGAACTATTGTACTAGATGGTTAGAAAATACCCCAGCTCAAATAGAAGAATTCACTTAAAATACATTAATTATCACATCAAGCTTGAAATCAATTTTGAACAAGAGCCGGAAGGGCTGTGTGTAAGTTATATTCAAAGGTTATCTAAACTGACGGAATCTAAAATAACAAAATTTTTACTTAATTCAACAAATATCAAATTACAAACGCACTTTCACTAACTGAGGGAGAATATGAGCAACTAAACCAACCGATCAAATGAAAGATTAGAGAAGAACTAAAGTTTAAAGTTGTGAAATTTCTGTTGCCAGTTGCGGATATCCCTTCCCTCGGTCAGAGTCATCTTGCCGTTGACCAATAGTTATTGAGGGTGTTTTACCCCGCCAAAATGGTGATTGTTCTAATAGTTCCCTTGACCCACTCCAAGGCGTGCCTCAATGTACAGTTCCACCAAAATCACATGCAACGGGCCTTCGCCCCATGGGCGTCTCATGGATTACTCAGCTACATGTATAATTTTCCCGTAACATTGTTGGCACCCCTTGTCGTGTCCTCTTAAATATTTACAAATAAAAATACTACATTGAAGTATTACATAGTCCTCCTAATGATAGTTTCACATCTGCACCGGGCAGCGCAAGCGCTGAACGGTGGTAGAATCAGTTCCACTGCCATTAACTACACTAGGAAAATTCTACTAAAAACCTAGTTGATGAGTCTCCTCTTATTTTCAGTATTTTTTCTCAAAACAAGGTATACAAAATATTTCGCACTGTCAGCCGAATCCTTTATTCCTTCCATGACACGCCACTGGTTTACTGAACTGACCGGCATTTGATTTACTATCCTTGAATGACAGGCCTTTCGAAAAGATGTTTATAATTTGAATCTGGTGTAACCTTCTTAGAACTATTTACAGTTTTTTCGCCCTTTGTTACTTATGACCTATGGTAAACGGAAAAATGAGCAAAGTAATGACAGAATCTGGTTGCCAAATGTTTTGCCTGCTATTGTCATTTCTAAACAGATTCCCTCGAACCCTTGGATGCGCTAACAGGGGTGGACTAAGAACAAATTCGTAATCAAATTCGGAACAAAATTAAGAACTAGTTACTCGTCCTGTTACATCACTCCCCCCTCTAGAGGAATAATGTTTTTTTGAATGGCCATGGAAGAAATAACATTATTCGGAATTAATAGATTACATTAGTTTAAGGCAGAAAGAAGAAAACAAAACAAAACGTCCCGCAGCGAAGCGATAGAGCCCACTGACATCACTACCATGGTGTGAGGATCCATCAGGCACGTGCTATCCCTGCACGTCCTCAGAAGTGGGTAGTTGGGAGCCGTGGATACCGGCTCTTCCTGTATGGTGACGTCCGCCTCCATGGTGGTCTCGACATCACTCTGGTGAATCACCTGCTCCTTCCTTGGTGGGCGCAGGTGGTACCGGCAACGGTGAGCTAGCAGTTACAAAAGCCTAACTCGAATGCTGCCTCTCTGCGTTTCTGAGCGGGAATATTTAGCGATCCCGCTCGGTATGCCATCCTGGACCGCAACCCCCGATCTGCTCGGCAGCGGATATGGTGACCTTCTCGAGCTCCATCCTAATGGAGAGCCCTGGCGTGCGGTAGCGGCTAGCCGAAAGGTGTCCCTCTCCCCCTTGTAGACGATGAAAGGAGATGAGCGAAATGACAACGTGGCTTCTCCTCCTTGATCCTCAGGCGTTCGACAATATCCTCTCGAATCCTCTTCCTCTCCTGGACATGCTTCCTTAGGCCGCCTGCAGCTGCACTACTAGCACTCGGCCGGAAGCGATTTCATATCCGTGGATCCCCAGATATGGCTGCCTCTGGACGAGCTGAAAATCCCCTGGACTGGTCTGCTCTGCCTTCCTAGGGTTCAAGCACGGCTCCCTTCTAATCGTGAAGCCTCGTCCTTCCGTGAAGTCGTCGTTGTTCTCGTAGGCGATGATGTTCGCCTCGAACTTGAGGATGCTTGCTGTTGAGGAGAAAACTAGCCCAAATCTGAAAACTAAATTCAGTGAATGCCCTAAAATAACTTTAAGTGACTCTAACGGCCCTGTTTCGCCTTACTTGGTTGTCCGCCGTATACATTATAATTGGTGGTGGAATTTATAATTTCCCTTGCGGTCAAACTTCCAATTCGTTGGTAGCCTAACAGAATTTTAAACGGTTCGCGCCTACAATTTTTTTTTAACCCTTATGCATGATTTCTTATCACTACGGTAGTTGCTTTTAGAGGTTACTTTTCCGGCAATTGTTTATTTATTTATTTATTTTTTTTTTTTTTTTTTTTTAGAAGCTCCTGGATTTGGCAACCATTTCCTCCTCCTTTAGGTATCTATAGAGCTCTGCGACATATCTCGTCTTTATTCCTTGCTCTCTTATGGTAATTCCGCAATTTAAACCTTGTGACGTCTCCGCCCTTTACTCTATTCTATATGAATTACCACCTATTGCTCAAAATTCACTTCTGCAGTTACTTGTATTGACTTGCGATGGAAGAAGATTTTTGTTGATTTCCTCCATACTAGTGATCACTTGAATCGATATTGCACGACTGTCCAACGGTATGCTGTATGATGTTCAGATCCTTGGTGCGATATGTAGTGGTTAGGAACCATAGTATCCGGTGGGTGTCGACGGTCCACGAGAATACTAAGATTACTTCCCTGGAAGTTGGTTCTAAGTTTCTATTGTAGGTTGTGGTTGTTGGTGAAAGCTAGTATCGGCGGTGGCATCGGACTTCGAATAGGTCAGTACCGATGTCTGCTGGACCAAGACGTCAAAAGAAGTTATGCTTAACTTCTGGTGACCTAATGGAAGATGAGTACTCTACCCCTCAGTGCAACTGACTTACTCTTTTCGCGGCGGCGGCCGCACCCTGTGCCAAGGGAATCCTCTCTATTCTCTGGGACGGCAGTTGTCGGCTCTGGCTGGGTAGTCCTGATGAGGCAACCCTGGGCCATGCAATGGATCCAACGTAATCCTTATATACTATGGGCACAATTTGGAAAGGTATTTCCATAGCTGACCGTGTCAGCCTCGGTCCAGAGACTCCTCTTCTCAATTCCTTTGCGTCCGCGGAAATCTAACCAGATTCTTCTTGTAACCCGTGACAGCTAGGAGCCTCAGAAGCTGTCCTTTCTTCCAAAGGAGGTGCTTATCCCTGAGCGTACATTCGTTCCACGACGCTTTATCAGTTACTATTAATTGAAAGTAGGTCGGTGATACTATACTTGTTCATAATCGTTAGTATAATTTAAACGCCCAAAGATTCTCTATTTGAGTCTAACAATAAATTGTGATTATAATTTACCCAGTGTTAAAATTGAGTCCAAATAAGTTACTGCAATTAATTTTAAGTCCCATAAATATTTTCCAAGATTCCTAATATAGTGTTTAAAATTTCCTAACATTCACCTTCTAAGTATGTCTAACTCACACTAGCTGGTCAAACACCGCGTTAGTTTTTTTTTTTCCATGACATTTTTTTTTCTAAAAATTCTACTTCACCGACCCTTCTATTTATTCAATTATTATTCTTTTCCCTTTTTATTTGTTTACTTAAACATTTCTTATTTATTTTTGCCTCCACCCTCTTTACTTAGCAACTCCTTGTGCACTTCTCGATTCCACAATGAGTCACTAATTTAGAACCAATATCGTTTAGTTTATAAAAAAAATGACGCTACGATAAACCACCAATTACGCTTTTTTTTAACCAAGTGAAGGAAAAAAATTGCAATGAAGGAAAATCTACCTAAACAAAAGTTATACGGATTGTGTCCTTTCTATTCCTTCATATTTTACAATAGTTATGTGATCTACTTCAATCTAACTAACTTTAACTGCCTTAACTAATTTAGAACATATTCATATTTATTTTACTTTGAAGCTTGCACTAAATTTTCTTATGTTTTTGTATACCCTGCTCGACTTATTTCGGCTAAGACAATAGATCCATTAATTAACTCTAACCTGTTGAGGCTAGCTACCCCTGTCTGGTACCACAACTCTAGCTGTTATTGTCCAATTGCGTCTATACTTCAGTTGCGCGCCATACAATGTACATAACTAATGATTTTCATTTTCAATTTATTTCTTGCATTAACTTCGGTTGTATCAAAAAGCTGTAAATAACTTAGGCCTGTTTGGTCTACTTTACTTAATGAATAGTTCACAAATTTCGGAAAATTCCCCATTAGTGAAGAAACAGGTCTGTGATTTTGATAATATTCCAGAAATATAGTTATTGACTCTGATCATTTCTAGGTACTCTTATGTAGTAATTTATTCTACCTTCATTGATCAACGAGTTTATGACGCTACCGCTCTTTTTTTTACGAGAAATGCCTAATTTGCCGCTCTAAGTATGTACATTCTCTATATATACATTCACACTTCCCGGGATGATTCACACTTGCACACTAGACAAATTAGATCAGCTCTCTGCGGCTTCTATTGTTATAGTTTTATTGGGTACCCGATCCTCTAATGTACTAAAGTCACGGTTTATATTTCCTTATTCCTTATTTTATTAATTTAATTGCTTATAGAAATACTGCGTCATTAAGCTATTTACCGAAAAAAAAATCTGATTTTGCCTGAATTTAGAAAAATGAAATGGGTGATACATACTTAACTATATTTACATATGTACAGTTATATACAATAGTACTCACCCATAGAGTAATCTATATCTTGATCCTTGATTTGTCATAAGACATTTATTAATTCCCAAAAACCCGTTAATTTAAATGCTATCAGGTGATCTCTAATTCACATTTTTTTTTTTACGTTCTTAATTTCCTCACAGTAACGTGCTTCTTGTTCTAGGTTGTACATAGCTTTACGAGCTTATTTCGAAATGAACTTGACTAGTCAATTTCCTTAAATATTAACTAAAATATTCGATAACATACTATGTATTTACGGCTTTTTTACTTTTATTACTTTTGTGATTGTTAGCCTTTTTCCAGGTCTATGAAATATCTATACAGCCTAATAATTTCGCCAAATAATAAAAAGAATTCAAATTTACGAGGAAGGTTTAAATAGCTATAGTTTGTTCTCAAACGAAATAAAGTGAATCAAAATATGCAATGGACATTCCCTATTTCCCTATTCAGACAGGAGCTAAAACGCGAAGCATTTCCCTTTTCTGCTGAGTAATTTACCGTCCCTATGCCTCTAATTTCTGTTTCGTCGATTCATTCTACTATATTTATGATAATTAAAGTATTCCTACATTATTTTTATTTTCCTTGCGCAACTATAAACTTTACTTTAATCTATCCGCTTATTACTTCTGGAATACTTTATTAGCTTGAATCCTACTTTTGACAAAAATTACAAGGAACGCTTCATCTCATTCAATTTTTCCCTATCCTTTTCTCGTAAATTCTCAACAGAAAAATGAAACTGCTTATTTTACGACGACGACGTCGGAGTTTTCTGCTAATCTTTCCTTTGCTGCTAAAATCTTACGCTATTCGGAATACATATCTGGAGATTTTTATTTTTAATATTTTTCCTTTAATTAAAATCATTATTAATTCTAGTTTACTTCCATATCAATCTCAAATCATAAGGTGAACAGCTTTTGACTACAACAGTTACCACATATTTTCTCTAGCATGGTTCTCTAATTTATTGTCGTCCAATCTAGTATTACTTTAGTACTAAAACCCAATTTCATACAGAAGTGTAGTAATAACAAACAAAAAATCTCTCAAGCTGTTTTATAAATCTTGTTTTTTTTTCCAAACACCGGTTATGATGTGTTCCGGTAAATTCGAACTCAAATTTTGAACCCAAATGGTTAATACATTTAAAACTAATTTCCTTTCTGATAATGGAATTAAACAAAATGTGATGGGTGAATTCGTGAAGGTCAGTTCCTCTTTTATCAATTAACTTGAAACAATTTGACAAATAAAGTATCTACTTCAACCATCAATATTATACAATCAATTTAGACTGAATGAATGAACTATCTGTTATATTGTTGGATTTCTCACTTGAATAAGTATGTCTAGTTTGCAAATGTCGTTTTCATAAACTAATTCACCTTTACTAATTTACACAATAAAGCCGATTGAACACTAAATTATAAATTTTCTGACCTGAGATTACTTTTATTAAAAAGGCTTATAGCGAATTAGCATTAAGACTAGTTAGTATGTGCATAAGCCCAAACTATGTACACAGTATTTAACAAGATTTGACAGCAACTTGAATTGATCATCATTATATGACTTTTCCACTTTTCTTTTTTTTTTCATCTCCAAATATATATTTGTCAGATTCTACGAATGAGTTAACCTTGAATGCAAAACTCAAGGATTTACAGTTACTGATTGTAGTCATTTTGTTATGCGATTAACTGAAATCCTATGTCGACTGCGCCACTTTTTATGTAACAAGACCTTCGTCCGAGACTCCCGGACCTGACTCCTTCTCTCAACTAGAACCGGAAGCATCTGGACTATAGTACTTATCACAATTATTTTACTTAATGCTGAATATTTACTTAGAAGGGAGATAGACTCGCGTAGAACCTGACTTAAAGATATATAATGTATTCCAAACTCACTTGCGCACATAGTTGGCGGGCAGCTCCTTTCCGTTGCTTCAGATAAACCCAAACGGGAAGAAAGGATCACTGAGGCGTCATCTCAGTCAGTTCAGCGTTAGTGACGATTAAAGAAAACAATAACTGAGGAGACTATTAACATTTAATGAATTAATTGTTGACAACTCGAATAGTGAAAATAAATCATGGAACTAACAAAAAGAAAATTAATATAACTTGGCAATGGGGAAAAGATCACTGGAGGAGTGTCTTATGCTAATTTAATTTACATTATAACTAAAGGGAACTATTGTACTAGATGGTTAGAAAATACCCCAGCTCAAATAGAAGAATTCACTTAAAATACATTAATTATCACATCAAGCTTGAAATCAATTTTGAACAAGAGCCGGAAGGGCTGTGTGTAAGTTATATTCAAAGGTTATCTAAACTGACGGAATCTAAAATAACAAAATTTTTACTTAATTCAACAAATATCAAATTACAAACGCACTTTCACTAACTGAGGGAGAATATGAGCAACTAAACCAACCGATCAAATGAAAGATTAGAGAAGAACTAAAGTTTAAAGTTGTGAAATTTCTGTTGCCAGTTGCGGATATCCCTTCCCTCGGTCAGAGTCATCTTGCCGTTGACCAATAGTTATTGAGGGTGTTTTACCCCGCCAAAATGGTGATTGTTCTAATAGTTCCCTTGACCCACTCCAAGGCGTGCCTCAATGTACAGTTCCACCAAAATCACATGCAACGGGCCTTCGCCCCATGGGCGTCTCATGGATTACTCAGCTACATGTATAATTTTCCCGTAACATTGTTGGCACCCCTTGTCGTGTCCTCTTAAATATTTACAAATAAAAATACTACATTGAAGTATTACATAGTCCTCCTAATGATAGTTTCACATCTGCACCGGGCAGCGCAAGCGCTGAACGGTGGTAGAATCAGTTCCACTGCCATTAACTACACTAGGAAAATTCTACTAAAAACCTAGTTGATGAGTCTCCTCTTATTTTCAGTATTTTTTCTCAAAACAAGGTATACAAAATATTTCGCACTGTCAGCCGAATCCTTTATTCCTTCCATGACACGCCACTGGTTTACTGAACTGACCGGCATTTGATTTACTATCCTTGAATGACAGGCCTTTCGAAAAGATGTTTATAATTTGAATCTGGTGTAACCTTCTTAGAACTATTTACAGTTTTTTCGCCCTTTGTTACTTATGACCTATGGTAAACGGAAAAATGAGCAAAGTAATGACAGAATCTGGTTGCCAAATGTTTTGCCTGCTATTGTCATTTCTAAACAGATTCCCTCGAACCCTTGGATGCGCTAACAGGGGTGGACTAAGAACAAATTCGTAATCAAATTCGGAACAAAATTAAGAACTAGTTACTCGTCCTGTTACAATCTTGTTCGCTTACCTCTGCCAGTACACAAGGCTACTATACCAAGGAGTTATACAATAATAAGGGTTTCCCGACTCCCTTGTAGGGCCAATGTACCATTTTTCAATTTTACATCTTGTGTATACAAGCCCATAAAAAACTGCGAGCTCTACTAACCATGTATTCATTTGAAAGTTTTCTTCACAAGTTCAAATTGCGAAGTGTAATGAAAAACTTTATTTTTACATCAATCTCATTCCACTGTTTGTTCCCATCTAAACGACGACACTTAGGATCTCAGCTCGAAGAATAAAAAACTGCCGAGCGTTTTGAGCGTGCGGATTAAGCTGGTTGTATTATTCTCCAAGCAAAAACCATAACAGATACGGAGAACGAAGCGTTGGATTGTTCCGTGTTTTGCGCTTTCCAGATCTCTTCGTCCATAAATCACCATCAACGGCGAGCGCCGCATCGTCCTTTTTGTTGATCCACGCCCCCAGATCCAGATTATCTGTCGCTGCTGTGAGAGCTTCCTTTATAATAATGCAGCGTTTCGCTCGTTTCGGTACCGTACAACGTGACAAGGCGCCAGTAGCTCCAGGCCATCTGATACTGATCTGTATGTGTCAGCTTGCAGGCCTACAACGATGCCAATAATAAATAATTACTCGTTGCCAGTATACTGCAGTCATATTGTGTAGCCGTCCAATGGTGAAATCACCTTTTTGTATCTTAGCAAATACAAAGGAATATGAGAAAAAAGTTCCAGTAACACTGTTTCGGACTTCCATTGTCTTGAGAATCTTGCGTTTCACAACGTTTCGCTTGTTGTGGTATCTCCAATCGTCTTCAGATCTTGCCACTCTCCTTCCCCTTCTCAACTCAAGGCGATTGCGGATTCCGCATCAATCTAAACACTGTAAATTGCATAAACCTCAAACGAATGGAGTCACATTGTCTACAAATCTCAAAGAACTATTAGAAGAAAGGAAGGTTTAATTATAACAATAAATAAAAAAAATATATCAAAACATCTTAAAGCTACTAAATCTCATTAGTTTGAATATAGATAGGAAAGACACGATAATCTATTTACAAAAACCACACACTCATGATTCAAACTCTGAACCGGTAAAGTCAGTATAAGTGCAGAGTCAAACATTACACGTTTCGGTATCGGGTTTGCTATTTGTATAGAACCGGATGTTTTCTTCATTCTTTGAGTCGTTGGGTTCTCCATGAAGTTGCTTTCCCTTTATTTGCTGTTTTTCTTGGTCTCAGAGTGAATTCATTTTGTTTTCTTCTTCTTTTCGCTCCAGTAGAGCAATTTCTTAGGTAGAAGAGGCCGGCACTGTTGCCACAGTAGCTTTCTCGCCTCTATTAGATGTATTCCTCTTTTACTATTGGTCCATTCTACTGTTCTTTTGAGGGTGATGAAGGTATTCTAAAATATATATATAAAATACCTTATAGATAGAGATCAAACTGCCTCGACATTTGGAATCCAATTATGGAATATTTCATAATCAGACCCTAATAATTATATCATAAGAGCAACAGACTGCATCGAAAACATAATTCTTATGAAAGTAAGTGTAACAAACATCAAGTGACATTATCTTAAAATAGTAAACGAAGTTCTCATTTATTGCATACCTACAGAAATGTCCTATCACTGGCAAAATAAAACACTCCTATCCAGACCACAGTATTCTCCATACTAAGGTGAGTGAATGAGACAGAATATGACCTTGAGCTTCGTATTCAGTAGATTCATTTTAAAAAATGTCGATATTCTACATTAGAGATTCAACTACAAATTTGGATCCTTTTCTCTAGTACCGTGACTGACTTTTCGTTTTTATTGATTGTTTGATAAATGTATTTTTTTATTTGCAATAAAGTTTCGACATAGGTTAGTTATTTTACTAATAAAAACATCAGTATGAGGAATATCGAAAAATGCTCTGTAATTTATTTTAATATATTTGGAATCTTTAAATAATTTTACGATACTATTACTTTTTGCAAATACATTACCTGAACCTGAGCTATGAAGCCTGGAAACTTTGTTTTGTAAATGAATAGAAGCTGATTTGTATACGCATACCTACTTAAGATGTCAAGAGCAAAAACTAGTACAACTTAATTAGATAAAGATATAACTAAATGTTAGATGCTACTAAATCCCTAAGCACAGCAATCACTCAGATTTACCACTCTCCAAACCAATGTTTCAACATCCGACACTTGTTTCACTACGTTAGCATCTTCAGGTCTAGATAGTTTGAAGAGTGTATCTGTAGAGACAAACCTGTAATTCATTTACTGAAACATATTATTATTCAACATATTACTACAATAAGTTGCATTTATTTGAATGAACAAGAATTAGAGGTACCTAGATACTTGAGACAAATATCATAAATGCACTACTCCTAGTGAATCAAATTTATTAAGTAATGAGACTTGAAAAAAGTCTCTACACCCCAAACTGAAGATGTTCACATGTGTTGCAGTGTGGGAGCAAGATGCCGTTGAATTCAGGAGAGTCTACCGCAACCCTCGCGATTATGCAGGGTACAAGCTTACCGAGGATTGAAACTTTTAAGATGTGTTCCTTGAAGTGCTGAAAACTTGCAACACATCTTCGAGGATTTTCCTGGATTTGCTTCGGCAAGAAGTTATTTTAGTTACCTAATCTAGCAGATAATAAAAATATCTGTTTACTTTTCTCAGTCAAAGGGAAATTAATATGAATTAGTATGAATGTAACTATTGAAATCTATTCTGTGGTTGTGCGATACTGGATTCTTTAGCACATCAGTAACTATGAACAGTACACAGTTGTACTACTCGCCAAAACACATTTTTAATACCTGACACATGTTTCGCTAAATACGTTAGAATCTTTAGGATAAGAGTAAATCTAAATGATTATGCCTGGTTATTGTGCTACGTACCTGATATATACTATAAACCGTGATATTTATTTCCAATCAGGTCGGTACACGTCTGTTATTTGTCAGAAGGACACACGCCAGATAGACACGTTAAACTAGGGCAAACTGCAAGCTGTCAGGTATACGAGTAGTTACACTGTTTGTCTTCTCTAAGCTTTAATATTTCCTGAGCGCTGACTAAAACCACATGCGTTTGACAAAATGAATTTACTAACGTTTCGACTGCCTCGGAAAACTTGATTTATTTTATTTCTGTAGCCAATTAGAAAACTTCAACGCAACGTGCAAAAATTTTATCTTCTTCTTTGTCTTTCGATGCATTTCTTCTATTGATGTTGCCGATCACATCCATAAGCTCATCTTACTTTGTTCACTGAATAAAATTATAAATTAGATAGAGACAGGTTGGTTCTGTCCTCGTGCAAAGCAATCTTTTATACAAAATTTCAGATATGAATATTGACATTTTTTGGCTCATCTTGGGAGTTTTTTAACCTTTTGGTAACGAAAATACCCACACGCGCATAGAGCAGTCCTCTAGGATCTGCTTAAAATATATTCAATTTGTTCAAAATCAAGCGCTTCAAATGAATATTGTGGCTCCGTACATGAATATATTTTTTACCGGTGATACGAGCGACCTTGCGACAATATCTAAAATTTTGTATCAAAAATTGAAAATGGGGTTCACACAGGTATGGAAACAGTCTTTCTCTATCATTTTAAAAAAAAATTGTTCCATTATCTTGAAAAATGAGCGCTGGAAACGAAATACTGGAAACCCATGCAAAAAGCTTTTTATTCTAGGTAAAGTCCCCTCTTAATGTTTTCTTGCCAAAACTCGCATACGATGTCCACAGGTCTTGAGAAGTAGAACTTTGCCTACAGTCATGGTTCGTATCAAATGTGGCCCTTCATAGAGATAAGTGGTATTCAAATTTTGGAAAACTCGAAGGTTTTAAGGAAATGTTCAATATTATAATTTGTTCAATCCAATGATTTCAAACAAATAAACAATTTAGCGTTGTTTCAGGAAAATGTGACAGATTTAACTACGATAAACTGAATAGCTTTAGACCAAAGTAACCCGACGCATTTTGCCAATAATTCTAAGTGGCGCCGAAACGTATTTTTTGGGGGAAGGAGTGGGAAAAAATTGAACTGAGTAATAAATTTGCCACATTACTATTTCGTCATGAGTATAAAGCATTTGTGATCATATATCTCATAGAATGGGGCGACATCTAAGTCTCTTTATCTGAATCCGCCAAATTATGATATTACTAAAAAGGGAGATTAAAGACATTTTGCAGTGAGTAAAAAATAGAAATATTTTAGGGACAGACGGGACTTGAACCCGTTTCTCGAGTATTCTGACGCCTAAGACCACTCGGCTACCACTCTGCGGTATTAACACCTTCGCATTGGTAAGGTATGGTCTTGCTGGCACCATCACCTTCCTGTTTCCTTCACTCCCAAACGCGCACGATCTGGAGAACACGCCAACTAGGCTAGTAAACTAGGCCAAACTATCGTCGCGAACATAATATGTATCTCCGTTGTGAGATGTTCCGTAGCTGATCCACGCGGCAAACGGTAAGGAAGACCAGTCTTATAGATTACTACTTGTTCGGAATCGGAATCCAAAAAGAATATAATGGATAACTAAATTTTGTAACGTTCTTTAACACTAATTTATTTCCACTGTAACAACAACAACTTATTCACTAATTTATATCAACGATTTCAAGTTCTTCACAATTAGACGTCTGATCACTGACTGACCGCTGTCACTGCTCGATACTTGTATATATACCTACAGAAAACACCCATCTCGAATGTTCCATAATCAAATCTAGAAGAATCTGACACATTCGAGATGTCTGTTGACAGCTGCACACATGTTCTGGACGATTTACATACAGGGCGATCTTTTCTTGGCTGCTGGCCGCTGATCTCGTTGCAATATGATATAGCTGAACCTGTTCCCCGTTTGATACGACTAGATATTATTTTGAAATGAGAAATAATGATACAAGATTGATTTCATTATTTAGAGTTTTCAAATTAAAAGAGCGTTTGAAATTCATTTTCTGAGGTACATCAAACAGTGATAGCTCTCTCGCCAATAAAAATTGAGGAGGGGAGCTGTGCTGAGACCCCTGAAGTCCTTCTACGCCACTGTTAATCCTATATGGAAGCTGGGTTTACGTACAATGATCGACCCACCGCGGGCATCAAATACTCTAGGATGATGTCGGTCTGAAATAACACTGAGTATAAAAATAAAGCTATCAAACGCGGAATCTGCATGTAAATGGACTGCAAAGACACTTCAAACGATTTTGCAACGACGACGGCGCCACATTCGTAAAAAGTACCGTTTCAGACATCGGAATTCCCAGAAGCGTTAATCTTTTATCAAGTGACGATTACTCGTCGTGCAGTATAAGTATATCTAAACAGACGTCATATTTAGCATTCGTTAAGGCTGGATCTCTTTCAGTACTAACATTTAATGCGTGATTTCACTCAACGGCTCGATAGCAGAATCGTAAAATTTGAATAAACAGATGTAATTAACCCATTTTCAAAGCAAACACAGACCTTTATTTATCCTTATACAGTGTAAGCGAATCCATGAGACATCGAGATTGTTATACCAGCTGGTTATAATAGTCGGAAGTGGATTCCACCACTAAAAATAAAATAAAAACAATCAATTAACATCTCGGAAATTATATCTGTTACCCTGAATACAGTCATAAATATTGATGTCATTATATATTCAAAATCATTTTTTTAAATTATGTTCCGTTTGTATGGATTTCACTAATAAGCAACCAAAATGTTAGAAAAATTCGTTCAGTAGTCAAGCAATTTTGAGTAGTAAGCAGCACAATTAAGAAAAATCAAAGAGAAAACTACATCATTATTTCCAGAAGCAAAACTAAGGCAATATCTTGTGTAGAGTATTACTAAATTTATCCATAAAACGTTTTTGTAATTTTTTTGATCATCTGATCTATCACTCATTATTATAACAATCAATTTATGAAATTAGTACTAGTAAAAGTAGTAGTGTTAAAGGCTATCTCGCCAGTTGTAATGTTAGAAAAATTCTTTAAATAGTCATATGTGGCTTCAGTTTATGGCGAGAACAAGGAAAGTTTAATCGGCGATATTTTAGTACTATTATAAGAAGTTTACTAGAAGATTGAGATACGTTTTGGACCTATAAGGTTTCCTCCAGGGAAGCTCCACGGATTTTTGAAGAGGAACTTGATAAGTGATAAGTAGTTTTGCAATGGGACTGGAAAAATATCTACACCAATCAAATAAATATAAAATTTACCAAGCATGTGGTGTTCTTCAACAATATTCATCCATCAAAACAGCTAATATACAACAGGAACCACACATCAGAGCACCACGAGTGCAGTATTGTTTAGAATTAAATTTGGTATATATTGGTATATACGTTTTTGAAAATCGAGAAACAATTGTTTCCTGGGAAGCTGCTCAAATGACTGGATTATACTTCCGGTTATTTTTCGCAAGATACCCGAGGAAATGATTATTATTGTCTCTCGAACCGAAGGCGTTGGGCCCCTTCTTGCGTGAAACGTTATATGTTCTATTCCCATTAAGCCGAAGGATATTAATTGAGATTGGAAACTTTTTGTGCACAGGTGGAAGATGTTCCTTGTTATCTTTTCTCCTTCTTGTTTATCTTTTTGTATCCGTTCAATTGCCCAACCTTCAAATCAAGCTCTGTGGATGAGATTAATTATTATTTTTGGAATAACTCATCTATTTGGAAGTCGGAGGCACAAATTCTTCTGTAACAGATTCTTGAATCTGCTTATTATAATATGGAATAACAGAGGGAATAATCTACGCTATGACTATACGAGGAACAAAGATATCACTATGAACTAAAGCTTATTTATACAAATACTCTTGTTAGAATAAACTGCATTTAGTCCTTAACATTTTGGACGAAACTAATCAATTCTCATATTTATTTTTGATAAAGATATAATGTAACGGGGAATTGCAAAATTTTTCATGACGGCTAAGCTAGAACATGTTTCTTGCATGTAGAAATGTTTGCAATAATTGATATCGATATCCAATATTGGATGCACTGTTCTTTCAGTCGATTTCGCACAGAAAAGGGCAATGGTTCAAGTTAAATTAATTAACGATGTTCTAGGTTTTTAAACGTGTGCATCTCTATGATTGATTTTGCACACAAGCTAATTAATTAAGGCGGCATGTGGCAATTTAATTTGTCAACGACATTCAACGCTACCCTTGTTGCATGCTGCTATCTAACCCTTTTCTGCAATAGTTATAAATACCCTGCAGACAAATACACTGCATTTTGTGGTTTCCACCCCACACATGCCACGACACAGAAGTGGCGTTTATAAAAAACCTATTCGTTATATCGATATTTACAATTATAATAAATTCCCAGTAAACATTAAGAATCTAAGCTTCCAAGCCTTCAAAATCAAAGTGAAACATGTACTACTACTAATAATAAATTAATTATAATTGATTTATAGAATTGTATGTGGCATGTTCTTATATTTACTGTGTTTATAATGCATTTTACTTTTTTTTAAAAATCACATAATCTTATTGTCTTTTCTCGATATGCCATTTCCTTGAAGTATATTATATATTTCTGCTCTACGTAATTGTTGCATCTTCAGGGGTGTATTGAGACAAATAAATATATCCGTATTTTTTCTATGACTTCTTCATGGGCATGCTTTGTTGTAACTCTGAGACCCATGATGTTGGTTACGTATTCTGTATCGCTCATAACGTTTGTGATAATATGTATAAACAACTTTCACGGGAATATGAAGGAAATTGCTAAACAAGCCATCTGCTTCCCTTCAGCAAAGTGTGTACAAATTTTGCGAGAAGACAGCTACCACATAGTAATTTGAAAGGACTATAACCTTAAAGTGCACCCAGCTAAAAGCACACAAAGCTATCTCGTTTTCCTAAAACGAGATGTTTTCTTGTCTCCTCGTCTAATACTGAAAGATATTCCCGGATGCCTCAAGAGACTTGGCTTATGTAATTACAACTGAAAATGATGACATGACGGTAGATAAATGTTTGTGTTCATACAGTGGGTGATCTTAGAATATTTATATAGTTACTCCAAAAGTCATAACTATGTATTACATGCAATGAAATATTGCTTCTTTAAATAATAATAATAATAATAATGCTTTATTTGCCCAACAGTAACAAAAAAACCATTTACAGGACAAAGTATATGAATGAGTCAACCCATAACAGGACTATCTAACAAAGCAATTTATCTACTACACCAATAATAAGCAAAATATGTATACAGTGTCATGTAGCATCATGTATAAAAACTTAGTTCCTAGATAAAGTAATAAACAAGCTTATCAAGCTGAATTAAGCAATCATGACATGGAATAGATACAGGAGTATGTAATTTAATAGCATTTTAAAATATCATACATCTTTTAATAACTTAGGTCCTGCTATAATATAGTTCAGCTGCTTTATCCAAAATAAATGGCAAGGGATCATGGTTAACGTCACACAAGTCAGATATCATATTAAAATGTCTCATCATGTAGGATAAAGGGGAGTTCAGGCCTAAGTTAGTATTTATACGAGGCTGTCTAAAGAACAACGTAGGTCGTAAATTAGCGGTAGGAACATTAAAGTTAAGTTCAGCCAGTAGCGAAGTACAATCAATTCCATCAGGTAAGAGCTTATACAGATATGTCAACGATAGCAGAATGCGTCTTAGCTCTAAATTGGTTATATTGAATCTGTTACACAAAAGGTCTTCGCAAATGCCTTGTTCTGGATAAACTCCATCTGTTTTCAGGCACAAGTATTTCAAAAATCTTCTCTGAACCTTTTCAATGGCATGTATCTGATAGCGGTAAAAAGGCTTCTAAACCACGCTTTTTTGGTTGGAAAACTCCATCTGTTTTCAGGCACAAGTATTTCAAAAATCTTCTCTGAACCTTTTCAATGGCATGTATCTGATAGCGGTAAAAAGGCTTCTAAACCAAAAAAGCGTATTCTAGCCTTGAGCGTACATAAGAATAATAGGGCATTTTCAATGCATCTATATTATTGAAGAGTTTGCAGTTCCTCACGATAAAACCATAGAACTTGCTTGCATCTGATATCTTCCATTCTATGTGCTCGTTAAAGCTCAACTTAGAATCAAACCACACCCCGAGATCTTTAATATTGTCTGTTCTACAAAGGGAAACGTCATTGATTTTGTATGTGTATTCGATCAAAGTCTTTTTCCTTGAAAAGGTGATAACTTTGCATTTATCAGTATTCAGATAAAGTTTGTTACGAGTACACCATGCACTAAAGACATCAGGGTTAGCTTGTAGAGTGTAGCAGTCATTCATTTTATGTATAGTAGAAAAGATTTTCAAATCGTCGGCGTATAGTAAGCTATCACACTTTAATGACTGAGATAAATCATCTATAAAAAGCAGGAACAAGAGGGGCCCTAAATTAGAGCCCTGCGGAACTCCCGATGAAGCAAAATACATGTCCGAAGTGTATCCAGCATAATAGACGTATTGCAACCTCCTATTCAAATAAGACTCAAAGAATTTTATGGTGTGGTCAGTGAAGCCAAAACTGGACAATTTACTTAATAGGATGGCATGATCTAATTTGTCGAAGGCTTTAGAAAAATAGGTGTAGATCACATCCACCTGACCCTGCTGAGCCAAATAGTTAGAAACGTACTGCGTGAGAGCTACTAGATTCGAAACAGTTGATCTACGTTCTAAAAATCCGTGCTGAGATATAGAAAGCTGCCCAGCAAGAAGTGGATAGATGTAATTATATATCAGGATTTCAAAAACCCTCGCAAAATTTGACAGTATAGATATTGGTCTGTAGTTGGTTATTTGAGATTTATCTCCACTCTTCAAAATAGGACAGATTTTTGATTCCTTCCAGAAAGATGGAAATGTGAGCATCTTGATAGCGAGGTTGAATATAATACTCAAGGGAACTGCAAAAACCCCAGCGCAATATCTCACCAAAAAGGAGGGGATACCGTCCGGTCCTGCTGTGAGCTTATCCTTAAGCTTTTTAATTGCTATAAATACAGTTGTTTCTGAGACTACAGGAAGAGCAACACTGATGTGATTGAGTGATGGCTCAGGAAGATTGACAGTATGAGCAGACTCAGTAAAAACGCTCTTGAAATAGCTACTGAAGGAGTTCAAAATTTGCTCAGGGTGGGAAACAGTTGGTCGTCAAATGTCATAATTCCTGGAATTCTGGAATACTTTCTTTTATTATGTATATATGACCAAATCTGTTCAGGTTCATCATATATTAGCGATTGGACTTTATTTATGTAATTTTTATAAGCAGTTTCAATTTGTGATTTCACTATTGTCCGAAGGTTTTTGAACCCTTGTAAGAATGCTGGGTTGTTAGTCTGTTTATATTCACGGTGATATTTGGCCTTTAGCTTAATATTATATATTATAACATGAGTATACCATTTAGGATAAGTCCTCTTATATACTTTGAATGCGGGAACGTGCATTCGACAGATATGATACAAGGTATCATAGAAAGCTGCTACACAATTATCCACATTACTAAATTGATATAAAAAACTCCAGTAAATATAAAACAATGCATTATATAAGAGTGGAAAATCAGCACGCTTAAAATTAAATGATCTATTATCCACATTGTTTTTAAATATCTGAGGTTTGGTAGAGACTGTAAAAGTAACACTTAAGGCTGGATGATACAAATCTTCTGTCACCATAGGGGTGCAGTCATGCGATTAGTGGTAGATATAACCAGATCAAGTAACCTTGAAATACTGTTAACGATGGTATTGAATTGCTTCAATTTAAACATGTTCAAAAAGTTGTTCATCGCTACTGATTTTCTATCATTTGACTGAGAGTTAAGGAATCCTGGAATATTAAAGTCACCTACAAAAATCATATCAGAACTAAGACATTCCAACTGGTCAAAAGATTCGAGAAAAAGTTCAAATTGGTTTGAATCAACACTAGGCGGAATATATACTACAATAATATGAACAGATTTGTGAGCGATGGTACAATTAACAATGAGTAAATCAATGTAACGAAAATGTATATCCATAAAGTCTGTGTTTACGATTTTGGAACTAAACCTATTATTTATCGCTAGGAGCACGCCACCACCACTAACAAGGTTCACCGCATCAAATTTCCTGTCCTTTCGAAATACCTGGTAGTAATCAGGGAACAACTCACTACTTAGAACATCATCATGCAAATGAGACTTGGTGAGGGCGATACAGTCATATTCACCTTCTGACACTGAAGCATAAAACTGATCTACTTTAGAATTAAGTCCACGAACATTCTGACAGTATAATGAAAGAGTTTCAGTACTATTGGGCGGCGTTAGTTTAAAGATATCTTGGCTACACCTTTGACATACTAGATACGTAGATTGCTTTCACCGTTTTGTTCTCTGCGGATTAGCTCCTGCTTCACCTCATGGTACATTAGCTGCTGACGAGGAGTGCGATCAAAGGCAAGAGAGATTTTTTTATTCTTGAAATCCTTATGAGTCTTCAGCACCTTAGCATTTTTTATTAAACTATGGACTGCTGTTCATCTGAATTTTAATTGGGCGATTTTTACCTTCAGCATAAACACCCAATCTAATAGGCGGAGAGCTAGTGAGAGAGAACTGTGGATCAATTGCCTGCAGTATTTTAGATACTGTTGCCTTGTCATCATCAGTTCTTTTTTGTGGCGACTGCTGTTGGTTTGGTTCGACGATGCCAAATAAAAGTAGGTTTCCCTTACGACGATTCCTTTCGTTGACTTCCTCAATAATTTCTTCAAACTGAGAGGAATCTGGCGTTGAAGTATTACCATTAAACTTCGACACTTGGATGTCTCGTTGTAATTGAAGTATAAGCGTCTTTAGCTCTTCAATATCACTTCCTACCTCACGGCAAATTGGGCAAGACTAACTTAGCCCTTTTTCGACCCCTTCATTCACTGTTAGCAATTCTTCAATAGAGAGGTCCACACAGGAATGCTTGAACGACTTGCATATCGAACAATGGACTTTTAAGTTATTTTCAAATGCCTTGTTGCAGCAGGTATAATAAGTAGTCGAAGGCATGGTAAAATTTTTAAGGTACGCTACTGAGGAATGTGGATAGTCCTCTTATCAGATAAAAATAGGTTAGAATATTTCGCTATTGTCAATGCGACATGTACTAGTAATCAAAAGTGGAAACGTTAAACGTCATTAAGGAAATCGATGCTTATTATAACGACTAACAGGAAAAAACTGATAATATAACTTGAATCTGTCATAAAAATTTGCAGTTAGGAACTTGAACTTGGATCTGCCCTACCGAGAAATTCGAACCACACACCGTCTGCTTATTACTGGTCAGACGCTCTAGCCAACTGAGCTAAGCAGGCATTTCCAACTTCAATTGTCACGATTAAATCTGTTACCTAAAGGATGAGGAATTTTCCATTCATCTAACTTCTCCAGGGCGTTAATTATGCCGGAACACCATTCATATACGATTCTGATGAAAACCACAGGATATGTTCCTGAAGTTACAATAGTTTTTTTTATTCAACTGAGTCACATCACAGCTACTCTGCTTTTGGTTATAAGAACAGGCGCATAGTTCCAGAATCAGATGTTTCGCAGGCATTTCCTTGCCTGCTTCCTGATTCACTATAGAGTGTTAGTCAAAAATTAGTTTAGGTGATTCAAACACTTACAACTTTATTTTTCTACACGTAGTGCTTTTTTTCTTGGAAATGAGTAATAGGAATACGTATATTTCGCCATTTGTTGAGGTCAGATATCATCCATGATATTACATGGGCTCTGTACTACAACAACACGTATTCCATTTAATATTTTACTTGAAAATTGAATAATACAAGCAAGAGTAATAACACCAAGATCCACTAGTACAACGAACAATGTTAGGCCCCAACTGGCTCATCCTCGTGAGATCGTACATCAACCACCTCGCTCTAGCCCCTTAAAAATGTTATTATTCTGTTCGAACATTTATGCTCTAACATTAACAAAGATTAATACTCTTTTATACGAATTTTGTATGCCAGCTAACGGCAAATGTAATGCCAATCCAATTTTTCACCAGCTCATCTAGGCGAAGAGTGTAAACCTATTTCTTCATCATTACCTACTTCTTCAAAACAATTATAATTGATTTAATTCACTTATTTTGTAACAAAGGTTTTGAAACCTGTTGCATAGCCTGAATGCGGCTTAATAATTGCACCTGTAGATCTTAACAACTTCTGGTCTGGATCCCTCAGCCACCATACAACTTTTCGTCCTACAAGGCTGAACAGGACTATCTTACTTTGAAGATTGCACGTATGAAATGTTAATGTTCTCCGAGTTATTTCCTTGGGCACTGTGACTGGTAAACCTGAAGGGAATAACGTTTGCTCTCCGCTTCTCCTGAGCTACAGTCGTTAAATTGTCGCAGCCATAAATCTCCGCTCTGCTACCTACCCTACGCTATCTAAGGTCTATTGATCCCGCTTGACCAAGCTGTCCAGATAATCTTGATGGCTTCCTTGCGTAATAAAGCCTTCCTTAAAGGGAATACCGGGTCTTGGATAGCTCGGTGAAATTAGCTTTTCACCGGTAAAGACATTTTTCTATAAGTATACGATAATGCGAGTAATATTATTTGCATTTCATGTAAGTCTTTGTAGAGTAAAAAATACGGAACACCATCTTCTAAAATGCAACTTTTTGAATAGGAAACAATAAAGTTAGTCATGTAGATGTCGATTTAGTAGTAATAGGGAGGCAAAGCCTGGTAAGTAGGCCACCTTTGGCCTCTTGTGCCGACCCCGAGGACCATCACTAGAACTATGGCAGACACGGTGGTTCCCTAGTGTCGAACCTATTAATAAAGGTCATGATGTCCGACCATTCTGCTGTGTAACACTGTTCCCTGTCAAACTTTACGGTACCGAACACTTCAGCTCTAAGGCCGCTGAATATGGCACACTCACTCAGGAAGTGGAACGAGGGCTCGTCCTCCTCCCACAACTTCTGACAGATTGGCTCTTTAACCACTCCTATAAGTGTCAGGTGCCTGTTCAATTTGTGCCTACCAACATCTCTGCTCCCGCTTTCAAAGCTACCTGACCATCGGAGCATATATAGATTCATGCACCGTGCATTGTACATGCTCTTACTTAGTGGAACTCTGCTATGATGCAGATAAAAAGATTGTGTAATTAATACACAGTTTCACAAATAAAACTCTTTTTATTTCAGTGACGAGTTTGACGCATTTGACTGCTAACAAGGCTACCCAGATTCCTTGCTAACTGACTAACTAGATCCTATCATGGATAAAAAACTAGAGCTCTCCAATCTAGTATACTATTTATCCTGTCTAGCTATTTTTCTATTGAATTATTTTTTCCTTTCTTGTGCCTGTCTTAGGGGAAATATATTTTTTGCGACTGCGTTTACACTAGTGTTAAGGGAAACCCCTACAAATCCTCAACCATCGCCGTCAAAATATCCTCAAGCTATTTCATGTGATGAACTATTTTATTTCTTAAGATATTTCACGTTTTAAGATATTCTATTCCTTAAGCTATTTCATTTTTCTTAATCCATTGTATAAATTAAGAATTTCAGGAGTAAGTTAACATAGAATACAAATAAATGGAACTTATAGTAGTGTACTAATGTAAATTATTTAATAAAAAAATAGCTAGACAGGATAAATAATATGCTAGATTTGAGAGCTCTAGTTTTGTATCCATGATAGGATCGAGTTTGCTAGTGAACAAGTAATCTGGGTAGCCTTATTAGCAGTCAAATCTGACAGTCCAACGATGAAGTCAAACGCGTCACTGGAAGAAAAAGAGTTTTATCTGTGAAACTGTGTGTTAATTACACAATCTTTTGATTTGAATGAATTTAGAAACGGTGAAATTAAGCTTAATTATCAATCCTATAACAACTGCCGCCTACATTCCGACAGCTATGCTAAAAACTCCCATAGGAGCTATGTAGCCCTAGCTTCCAAGTCATAAGCCCCTATACTAGATTTCATACTCGTTGTCTGGAGAAATGATTGAACTTTCAACCGCGGATTGACTAGATTCATCGCGTGCCAGAAGCGGATGCGAAACCTATCGTTGAAGTATGTCCTTTGTTTCAATGTATATTCATGTGTCGTGCCTCCTACGATATGGATGGAAGATTATAATACCAACATAGATATGCAAATACAGTCAGCAATTCGCCTTTTCAATGAGACATCGTAAGGACAACACGCATATGGTTTCAGTCCGATATCCACTTTTACTGTACTACACATACCTTAGAATATAAAATCTGCTGCTCAGTGATGGTTAAATATTGATAGGGGTAGCGCACGTGGAGGGCTGTTTTATTTATCGTCTCTTTGGAAGTTTGAGCTAAGGTATTGCTTTTTCGTCGTCATTTGTAACGGTGTAAAATACCTTAGGGGTAGCACCTGGGATGAGAAAAGGGTATTAGCGCTATGGTTTGTTTCGCTGTAAAAACGCTGACTTTAGCTAAAGCTGACACAAGGTATGTAAATATAATCAATTCAACTGGTTGTTTTTTGTTTTCGTTCAGAATTCCTGAAGGTATCTGCCTAAGGGTAATATTTTGTGTTGCGGAGAGGGATGAAAACAAAAACAGTGAAATGAAAACGAAAATATAACATTTATAATATTCGTAGAAATAGCAGAATTTGAAACAGGAAAAGCATGATGTGTTTGTAAAGCACTAACCATATCATCAGAAACAGAAACACAAGTAATATTAGATGCTATAGCTCAAAAAACCTTCGACAGGTGATTCTCAAGATAAAACAGTTTCATCTGCAGTTTCAGACGTTCAAATTAGGACACGACTGTCATAGTTGAAAAGGGACAGCTTTGGGTTGTGTTCAACTTTGTAGAAGATGTGAAATTACCAGTCATGTAGCCAACAGATGCAGGTTAATGAATAGATAGAAAGATAGATTTGCCAGTGCATCTATTTATTCGTCCAAGACCTGCATCGAACTGGCTATTTTCAATAAGATGAAACAGTGTCATTCAAATTTAGTCCGAATGGACAAATCAATTAACAGCCTAGATCATTCATGTGAAAGTTATCTTTTTGCTAATCCGCAAGAAAAACATATAACATATTCAATTAGAAGACTTGTATTTATCAAAAATCAACAACAGGGGTCGCGTGGAGCGTTCTCTATATTGGCGTTTAAATCGGTTGGTCCACCCGGTATCGTGGTCGAACTGGTAGAGTGATAACAATGCCAGATTTCTTCACCACTTTCTAACTGCAAATTGGTATTTTCATAACTTGTAGCGCCATGGTGCATCTTTGATTAAGTGTGTGTTTGTCATTTTTGAACCTGTGCAACAACTTTACTAAAAGGTCTAATTAGCTCCTAAGGTGATGCATTTTAATTTAGTACAACTCGGACGATGCAAGAAAGTTTTTGCATACAATTAAAAAGTTTTTTCATAAATATGTGCGACTTCCATTGGAATAGGAAAAAACGGGTTTACTGGAGTTTTAATTAAACGACTCTGTGAACTTTTAATTAAATATGAACGTATTTCAGCAAATAGATATAGTTCTTTTTGTTGGCTCTGTATATAGTTCACTAGCTATTAGTATGATAGGGTTTATCCGTTTGGCTTTTTTGAAGAATCCTTTCTTTCTTCTCAGCTTCGCATGCATGAGTGCGGAGGTTAGCTAATTACAAACATTTGAATTTGATTGAATATGCTTTGGAAGCATTTCATAGAAACTAAAAGATGTCAACCATTTTCGTCAGCAACTTCTTAACCTTTTAAAATCGGCATATTGCTGGCGTAGTAGTAAACACAAAAATACTTGTCGTTCATTAATTTGGTTTGAAAACCACAGGTAAAACTCTTTTTCTTTCACTGACTGTGTTTCAACTGTGAAACTGTGTGGTAAGCATACGATCTGTTTATCTGCAGGTTATATCTTTTATGAATTTTTGAATACGGTTCTTTTTAACATATCTATGACTGTTGAAGCATTTGTCTAACTATAAATCAACTGATGAAAATTGTAGACTTTTGATACGAGAACTTCGACCAACTTTTTTTAGAAATTGGTACAATTTCACTATATATTCTCACTCCACCGTTTATGAGATACTGAAGAACGGTCGGACATCAGCAGCTTTGAGGCCTTCTCATCCCCACACATGCAAACATTACTCTAGATATAGATTGATCAAGGACTTGGATAGTTTTAAGCTCTGATATTTTCTGGGCATATAATTTTACGTTATGCTTAACATGATCTTTTGCGCAACTTCACAACCAGTAGCTGTTTTTGCTACTCCTACGATACCAACATTCCAGCAGCCTTGTTTGGGCGCAGATACTTAGAGCTGTATATATACCTTATTACCTTGCTCGAATTGCTATGCGTTAACATTCATTTTATTAAACAAAACACTCCTAGGAATCAAACTGTACAGCAAGTCCTGATAAATAAGATACGGGCCTACACGCGGCATACACCTTACACCTTACCTTTTTGTACTTATCATGTAAATGCTTGGGAATGCGCGTTTTCTTTAAGAATTATATGCTACAAATCGCTGTTCAATCGAAACGAAAAAAAACGTGTTCCAACTCTTTGTATCGTCCCTCATTTTGGGTGGTCTTACAGTGCCCACACCTTTACTCTTAGACGCCTAAATGGGTAAATCCTTTATTAGTCCAGTGAAATCGATCAGTTATTTCACACAACATCTATTTGCTTATTATATTCAAATTGGTAGAAATGTTTCAATGCACATGGGATTAGAACGTCTCTCGTTCATGCCATACATCTATTTGAATCGTACTCACACACATCGCGCACTGAACTGGAGAACTTCTCCTAACTAGGGTCGAAAATATCGAGTGTCTTAGCACGGTTTCATTTACAACTCTCTATTGCAAAGCTGTAAAAAACTTATAACTTCTTTGCGACTAGATTTTCTCATTTTATTATTTCTCTCCCAATTTAGTCGAGTTTATACATTTTCGCAGTATGCGGATGCAATACTACGTACTATTGACGTTCGAGGAATATGGACTAAATCAAAAAGAAAATTTGATTTGATAATGATGTATCGAAATATCATATGCGAGATAACCTCCAAATTGTTACAAAAATGTCGTAAAACTTTATTATATTCAAGTTCAAAGCCTTATATAATTTTTCATTTTTTTATCTGCTATATGAAGTTTAAATGAACGTTTGGTGATTGTACAGGAGCTGCTCACATATCGAATAACAATGTTACATAAAGAATTTCATCATTTACGCAATCGAATTTTATTTTTGACTTAACTCTTTGTGGGACAGTGGTTCCAGTACGAGATCCCAAATCTAAATCAAATGTTTCGTGGACCAGACACCGCTTTGTCCATAATTTTTAAGTAATGTCATGTTTTCCATTGTCTTTTCGTTTTTTTGAGGTATTTCATGTCCGTAAGGAACCACAAGGTTGTTCGATTTTGGCGATTTTGATTGAAAGGTTGCAGAAACTGGAATTCTAGCGCTAAAGTGAAATGACAATGAACCTGTTCATTGTTTCAGCAACTTTCATAATCTTGATGACGTTGAATTAATTCCAAGGAAACAGAAGGATGTTTCACGGAAAGAATAAAACTGTGCCGGACTGATCAAGGATTATAATAAGCACATGGGATATGTCGACAAAAATATGTTCAAATTCTGCTATGAAATTAATAGAAAGTCTAGAAAGTGGGAGCACAGAATTTTCTGGCACTTTGTAGATTTAACAGTAGTAAATGCTCATATAATTTTAAAGGAAAAGCCCAGTACCTTAGGCAGCAGCTATTGGTTTGATTGGGGAGGATCCTGAGACACCTCAATGAGGTAGGAAACCTATAGAACTTGTGAACTAGAAAATCTAAGCCACATATTTCTTTAGAATGCCGCACTAGCACATCAGCGCATAGGCCACATCATTGCAGTAAAGTGCACATTTAGCGCTAGAGAAGAACCTCACAGGACTTGATGGCGCTGCTCCTCTTGAAAAGTTGGGTTATGCCTAACTCAACAAATAAAACTGAGATTATGGATTTCACCATAAATGTTTTAAATATTCGTGATATGTTGTTTTTCTCAGGAATTCAGCAATCTATTCTGTTGAAAAATTATGTATATATTGCATAATATGATAGATGTACTTTATTCTCATTGTTACCAGTATGAAAACCGCGCAGTTTCTCTAAAACTATACAAAAAATCAACTAATTTTTGTGAAATCTAGTTTTAAGTACACTATGTTGATACAACTATTGAATCAACAACTAAAAGTGAGAAAAAATATTTTGGGCCATGAAGAGGTAAAATTATATCCCTTACTTTATGATGACTTTATATTTCTCTCCTAATTATAGATTTGTATGTTTATTTACCTGAACTATAATGCCCACACGTTGCTTTGGACCTCGTGAACAGATAATTTTATTCGCTTTTCATTTGACCAGACAATTTGCATAGGGGCTTTGTGTATGTGCGAGATCAGAGTGGAGGCTGATGTGCAGGTACAACTTCTGAAAGGATTTCTTGCGTCGGTTTGATGAGCTTTAATAACCTGGAATTAGTTTTTTTACACGTTGTATGCCAGATGTAGGCCTGCGAACATCTTTCTCATGCGTCAGATCTAATGAAGACAGTGAAACTATGAGTCTTCATTTGCTCACTAGCATTTTCATGGCTGGCTACCTGCTCACAAATAAAAAACAACAGGTTATTAAATTTAAATGTATCATTTTTAGAGCTATCTAATGGATGCTGCATGTTTTATTTAGATGTGGAATGGAATAAAGGCTTTGGGATGAATCTAAATATTATTAAAACATAGTATATATTGACTCTACCTACAACTAAGTAAAAAATTAAAGAAATATGGTTCTTCTTGAATTATGTATAGATGGTACCCAACTCTTAAGACGAGTTCTCATTAGTCAATTCTATTGATCAATAACATTGAATTTATACCATTGAACATAGTATTTAAGGAGAAATTTGTTCACATGTTTCAACGATATTGAATATTCGGTCTAGAAAAATTGTGCGTCCTGCGTTCGAATTATCTGTGAACATAAAGAAAATGCGACAAAAACAGGAAAATAAGAAACCTTGTCGTTGCTGAGACAGATCATGGATTTTAAAATGGAGAGATGAAAGGCTTCAGTGAAGCTGTTGGTCGAATACGTTTAATTGCATTTTTTACGTCGTCAACTGTTAAACTTTTTATCTTCATTTCAAAACGAATATTCTCGTAACTCTTTAACCACATAAACGTATTTTGTTATTCTTCAGTTTTTATGTTCTTTTAGATGAAGCTCTAAAAACTTGGGCCCTCCAAGCAGACGTTTTTTATCTGTTTAATAAATGTAAACGTAAACCACCACCACTACTAAGAAATAACACAACTTCATAATACGCAAAATCAAAACAGCTCTTACTGGGGACCATCAACGCGGCCTTTCAATCTGACTGAAAACCTGTTCTCACGGTTAACCAATGTTCACTTTAATTGAATCAATTCCGTTGAAAAATAGAAATGCCTCTCAATTTGATTGAAACGAATAATGTTTGATCAATATCGTTGAACACACGTTCACATTAGACTATTTTACTTCAATGGCATAGATTCAATAATATTTATTATACTTATAATACAGATCGAGCCTAGCCATTGATACATTATTTTTGTTTCAGGTTAGAACTAAATTATGTACCCTCTGCATCGCCATGACGTTGTGAGTTTTTCTTCATGCATACTATTTTCCATGAAATCTAGTGTGTCAAGTGGATGTATTTCAAGTTCCTTAAAAGAATGCGTTAAACGTCTATGACTCATCTGGTAGTTGCCTTGTTGATTGATCTTTACTTATCGTGGACGTTAACTGAAACCGTATATGATCAATAAAAAAAATTACTAACGTTTCTTCGCAACCTTTATGAACAAAAGAACTTAAATGAAATTGTTAATTGAATTTGAATACTATACGATAATATATAAACGGTCCATTTAATCTGAGACAACCGTATAGCGCGAAAACGATGAGGTTTTAGATGAAAACGTTCAGATGAATGTTCTTGAGTGCAGTGGGGGAGAGTTAATGATGAATTTTATTTTCGACATTGACAGCGTTTTCAAGGTTTTTTTTAGTTACCAGGTTTTTTAAAAAAATCGAAAGAGGTTGAATCTGGAAACGTAGCAGCCCACATAACCGAACCACCTCCCCCGATCCATCGATTAGGGTATTTCCGAATCAGCTCTTCCCGGAAAATTTTGGCATAATGGGCAGGGCAGCCATCATGTTGAAATCACATACCTACCCTTTATTGAAGTAGCAAACCTTATCTACATGTAGATTTAACTAGGTAGCATATTCCAGGGAACACCCGGTCTTTTATAAAATTTTTCCACGCTCACTTGATAAACAATTTATAATCCGTGTTCAGTGGTTTTGTTTTCTGTTGTTTTTTCCGGTGGCATTTGCTTGCTAGCCTAAGCGCACCTGAATCGTATCATGTAATGATAAGGTACTGACGAACATTTACCAATAAATATCGCCGGAACGAGTTCTATGCCTTTCGAACTTCGACGACATTGATTTTTCATAATTTATGGATACCGAGATTTGAGCGGTATGGATTGATCTGAATAGTTTTGTTCTGTTGAACTAGACGTAATGTCTGAATTTGCTGACTACATTTTTCATTATACACAAATAGTAATCGACAAATAATCAAAACAGTAAAGGAGGTTAGAGACATACTTTTGGAGTGTGAATTATGTTTGCATTTCTCGACGTTTCGATTGATGTGGTATCCTTAATCGCCTTCAGGTGAAGACGATTCACTTTAAGCTTCAAGTAAAGCTTCGGAGCGCATATGAGAGCAGTTCTGATCCGAGCCTTGTAGAAAAGAAGGTAGTAGCTGTTTCGGTGAATACAATTTTCTAGAGCGAAAGCGAACCCCCAGCTTTTGGGAGACCGACTTTTCAAGGCCGGTAAGATGTCATCCTAACATCTCCATGACTGACAGATCAGCTTGTCATTTGCTTGTCAGGATAGTTCTCTGAGCCATCTGTGTGTTGAACTACAACACACTAATCAATTATTTTGATGTCTTCGCTGATCTATATATTATATTGCTGAGGTAGATGTAAACCCTCTAGGAGTGGCAGTAGTGTGCCTGCTTCATGAAGGATTTAACGGTGATGTCAGTTGCGGAGGTCTGGATTAGATTACATGTTATTTCCATGAGTTCTTTGATGTACAGTAAGAAGCGCGCTGGAGAAAAAATGGAATCTTGGTAAAATGCGGTTATACCACGAATAGGAACATATAGGCAACAAGCTTGATCAGAATTCCCTCAAGCTGCAGTCCAGAAATAAGACAAACGGATTTAGTTTTCTGCCATATAATGGCTGATATTAAAACGAACACCTATGCAGGTGAATTAACGAATGATTCCTCAAAACATTTCCATTTTCCGAATTCACCATTTCTATCGTTGGCGTTGTTCGTACAGAAAATCCTATTGCCTAAAAAAAAATACTCCTGAGTTAGTGATTTGGTTGTAGCCTCATTTATGGAGGTATCTCATAGAATTGTTGTCCGAGTTCCACGTGAAATATGAAATATGTGACTCGATTTACCGCACGAAGAGCATTAGCTTCAAGCTTCTGCATGCAATAACTATTATTTTGGCACTACGGCTATTATGCGATACAAGCACAGCACTCAAATGAAGCAGCTAGAGTCACGTAGCGATGTAACCGGTGCGGAGTTTCAGCTACATTTCCTTATTTTATTCAACATGCAAAGTTCGCAATGGCAATACAAGGACAACTTGGAATCACGTACCGGGCTAAGTTGATGGCTACTTTGTCTAATAGCTCCCTTGCAGATTTATTGAGGTTGCAGACATTACGATATTACTCTCATTGCAATAACAATGATCTCTGGTGAATACAACAGTCCAACAAACTACATTATTAGTAGCCAACGATACGATAGGAAGTTAACACTTCAAAGCATCCATTTGAAGTACAGTCATATTATAATGATATCAGACCATATCTAAACTACTGCTCGCATGTATGGGGGCGCGCTCCGAAGTACTACCAGAAGCTTCTGGATACAAAGGCCAAAAAACAATACGTCTAGTGGATTCGGCTGACTTTAGAAATGACCCACACGATCTGGAACATTGCAGTGGCTGATTTCACCATGTTCTGTAGATTCGGTCTTGGTTGCTGTCTCGCGTAATATCACCAAAACTCGTTAGTGCAGCAGAAACTGTAAACGCGCAGTAGGTGCATCCTTTCCAGTTCGTAATCCCAGTATGTTAAACGGCCCTCTTCCAAAAGTAATTCATTTGTAGAGAGAATGTACTACTGGGGAGTTGTTTCCTGATTGCGCAATTTTCAGCGTTTTAAGGACAATGTGAAAAGAGATATATTCTTGGACAAGCTTTCTGCCTTTGCGAGAGAACTCGATAAAGTTAAATATGGTATGAGTCTTGGATCTACAATTTTAAAAATATATATAATATGTACATTTTGATGGAAAGTCCCCCAGAAATTTGTTCAAATAGATCGCTTTTAAAACCTCAATCTTCTATTTTTTTACCATAAATCATTGGTTCTCAACCTTATTTTGCCCACCGCCTACTTTGCGATTTTCTTTCTAGAGCCCTCCCCATTTTGTCACTTGCTAAAGCCTAGATTACAGCACAAAGTTCTTGGAAATGTTGCGTCCCTTAGTGTTTTGGCACCCAAGGCAAGTTCCATGATTGGGACTTTTGTTGTAGAGATAACCGGATCCAAAGCCAAAAACCTCTCTACTGAAAACACTTCCCACTCTTTCCGATATTCACATTCTCTAACCATTCTCTACTCTACTCGCCTCTAATACTTTTGCTTAATTTGTCATTCTTTTTTCATTCTGTTCCCCACAATCGATCTTCAGAAAGCTCCGCCCCCTAAAACTTTGCATCCAAGGCCCAAAGCTTCTTCAGCTTCTGTAATACGCCCCTGGATAGAAAATCGACCCCCTTTAATTTTCTCGGATTCTTCTACTGCCCCCTGAAAGTCTCAAATGACCACAAGGGGGCCTTATCGTCTACTTTGAGAACCGATGATAAAGTATTCAATAGACTTTCCACCCTGAACAACGCTTTTGATTTGGTACGCCTACTTACCTGTGGCAAGGATGAAATAGACTGACAGACAAACACATCACCGAAAACTAGGAGGATTTTCTTGATGTGAACATCATAAGGTGTCTCAAAAACGTATTACCTAGAATTATACAATTTTACGATTACAATACTTCCCTAGCTTATTGGTGGGAAGTGAAGTATTCCTTCCATGGTGCAAGAGAACGAGCATGATAAGCAGGTCCCGGATTTCTGCCCCGGACACATCTCATTAGATTGAGGAATATTGAATTGCAGACAATTCCTCCTGATGCCATTACTGGGAGTACCTATCCGAAGAAATTCAATTCCGGATTTAAATCATCGATTAGGTTTACGATTGCCATTTGCCAAACACCCTCCGGTGGCTTTTGCTTAGTGTATAATGGATGAAACGCGCTTTTTCGGTTCTGGCGTCTTTTTCGATGTTCTTATTTTCATGGCTCCAGCCGGTATCATATCAATCTAATCGATTAGGGGTTTGACTGGAATGGTGTACGAAGAGGGGGACTTCATCTCAGATTCTCTGTGGAAAAAGTTATATTCAGATATGCTTTCCACCAAATGAAAACTCCCCTGACAAAAAATAGTTCTGGGATACTGAATTGTCACAAAGAATAATGCCAAGCAGGTTGACGCTGTACATGTCACAAAATGGTATCAGTTGAGATTTGATCTTCAGCAATTAAAAAAATAATATAAATAATATAAATAGTGGATTTATTCATATAGTTTATAGTTTTTGATAACTCACCAAATTCTCAAAACTTTCCGATTTTTGGAAATTTCCATCATTTTATATTTTTGCAAGTTACTTATAAATGGAACAAACGTTCTGAATTAACCCAATCACCACTTCACATGATATACAAAATAGTATTCATCGCCTATTTATCTTCATTCAACGAAAATTCAGTGACCTATAGTAGTAGTTGCTAAAATAAGCGCGAAACAAAGATGGCTCCATTTGAAAAAAGTTCTACCCCCTCAAATGCCGTACAGCTTTTGAAAAAGTGAATGCTTTAAATTTAGATGTATTCTGAATGTATCGAAACTTCACTATGTTAGCTACTGAAAATAAGAGGACAGGAAGATGAAGCATGTACGATTTTATAATTATTACACCAGGTTTCACGAATAAGTATCAAACCTGTGTCGCATTTTACTTTAATTTTTGAGATCAGCCTGTCAAATTAACTGATACTCATGTTAGCTAGCTCTCTATTAAGGATATAAACTTGAGGTTTTCAAGTCGAACTTTCTATTCATCCTACTCATAGTTTTATTGTTTTCTTTCATTGTATCTTTTCTGTCTACGAAGTGAATAGAGTTTTCTGGCAACTTCATTTGCCCTAGGGTTGAGGGAACCTCCTAGAAAACCAGCTAACATAAAAGTGCTTTTAAAAACAACCAAAAATATACAATTTTGACAAACACTCCATGAAGCTCAGTCTTTCTCGATACATCACTGTAGGTTTGAATATATCTCTATATATCTTGAGTAATAAAATATATTAATAGCTCCAGGAATAGATATGATCATACTAAAATTATGAAATATTGTGATCATATTTTGATGGAGGTGGTTCAGGTTTTCTAGGATTTCCCTTAACGGTAGTGCCAGAAAGTAATATCTCTTCAATACGCACGAAGAATTAAATAAAAGAATACAGTACAAGAATAACCAGACATAATACAACGATAGATTTAAGAAATTCAGTGTTATACCAATTATAGGAGTTACAGCTTAAAGACGCTTTACAAATTGATGCAAAATGTATTGAAACTAGGTGAGTAATATTTCAATTTTCACCACTAGTTGTCACAGTAAAACCTTCCGGAGTTGTGGGTCAATTAAAAACGATTCACTTCACGTGTCTAAAATAGAAAAAAATATTTTTTATTACTTGGTGCTCCATAATGTGAAGGACTATTTCTCTTACAGGTGAAATTATCTGTTAATATATGTATCAATATTAAGGTTGTCTGTAGCTAGTCGTAAGTCTTATTGTATCGATTATTTCTGGACGTTTTATAACATCAACTTGTTGAATCATCAAGTAACAAATTTCATCTGCTACGTGGAAAAGTGGTAAGGAAAACTGACAACATCGCTTGTGCGTCCGCCGGTAAATCCCACAGGATATATTCTCTGGCGTGAAGCGAAATTTGCTTTGACCGAGGGCAAGTGCACCCACCACCGCATATTTAACAAATATATGTTTGTGCATGTGCGTGTGAACGGGGAGACCACCCGGAAATTACCAAGTTTAAATTACGGCTGTCCTCTGTGAGTCTTACAAAGAAAGTTCGTTCACGGCGAGCTGGCGAAGGTGTTTCAGTTTTCCCTTAGGACACGGTTGCGTAGGGTAGGGGTAATAGATGAAGTCCCCTTTCACGTTTTGTTTACATTGGCACAGAGAATATACATTCAGAGTGGTCACTCTAAAGAAATCCTTTGATGTGTCGAAAAATTTTTCATCGACCTTGGGACTTTCAAATTAGATATTTCGTTGGCAAGTCTATAATAAAACGGGATCTTTAAAAAATGCGACGTTGCAATCCGGCTTCTCCCGATGAGTGAATTACTATTACTCATTACAACCATTCTTTCCGAATAAGTATAATAAATAATTACAAAAGTGGTATTTAGCCTTACAATAAAGGATTGACTATATATTTCAAATTCAGTAATATCCACTGTATACCAAATCTTCCTGTAGACGCAAGGCTCTAATAATCTTAGTAATATAGCCTGGCGGTCTAACTTTAGAGAGCAGTCGGGTAGTATATACGTAACCCAGTCAAGCGTGTGATAGCAACATCAACTTCAAGGCAGTCCTTAGGCTTCGTAGCTTGTCAATGGGCATCCCCATAGAGGGCGACACTTAGATGAGACAAATTTTTGGATAAAATCAATCGAATAAGATTGAATCTATCCGACAACCGACTTTAAAGTTTTATAAGTTACATTTGTCGCCCAATTGTGGCATCATTATCATGATGATGGTGATTTTAAAAGGATCCATACGCTATTCCAGAAATTTGATGCCCTGGCAATTACGCAAATGGCAACACCGTTTCTAAACGGACCGGACGGCAGTCTGTTCGTTTTTATGTGTACGGCGGCAAACCGCACCGCCTGCCTGATCACGTATCTCCGCACAAATTGGCTAATTATCGTTTGTTTGGTCTGCTCGGGCCGTAAAATAGGCGAATGGTCAATTGGCAACGGCCGTTATTGGCCGGCTATATGGCCTGTACTCCACTCGGGTCGAGCAGGAAGGTTTCGGATCAGTTTGCGCTTCGTATCGCGATGCGATCGAACAAATTTTTGTTTCGCCATTTGAGTCACATTCTTCACTTTTTCAAATTTTAAAGAAAATGCGAAAAACCTTCACCTAGAATAAAGTTATAGAGATTTAGGTCATAGTTACATTGTTGTGCAGATAAATGGAAAATAAATGAAATAAAAAGGTTGATTTTGAAACATTACGACTTCACCTGACGATGCACCATGTCCCTAATTTTGGATTTATCAATTAATCAAAATGCATCTGTATTCTAACATCTCCTAATAGTTTATAGTCCTCACTTAAAGAGAGGACGTGTGATTTTCTTGTCAAGGTATGGATCTTCCACGTGTTGAACTGTACTCTATTGTAGATCCTCATTTCAAAAGGTTTTCAATGTCATCGTTGATCTGGATGGCATGTTGTTGCCGCCTTGCAAATCGCATCATTATGTAAGAGCAAATAGACTTAACGAAATGGGTAGCTATAAGACATTTAACAACCTTTGATCCTGGAAGCAGTTAAGGCACTCCAAAACCGTGTGTGATCGAAAATGAAGTAATAAGTAGAATTAACCACTCTCATTAGATACTTTGAGAAAGGGCAAAGGTCAAAAGAACTGAGAATCATGCTGTTATTATTAGCAATTTGTGAGATTCTATATTAAATGCCGTAGTTTCGTGTTAAGATACTTATGTTATACTATTATATAGTTTCAGTGAATAGTAAATAATGTCTATAAGTTATATTTGTATTGTTTTCTAAAATTGATTAGCATTTTACGGTTACAAAATCAATCGTTACACATTTTTCGAAATTCATCGCTACAAATATAGACTTCTCTGCTGTTTTACTTACTGAAAAGTGAATCACATGGCAACTGAATATTTTTTTAGAAGTTTGCCGTTTAGTTTCCACCACATTTTGGATTTGTAAACAGCTATTTTCGAAACCGTAGTAGGTAGGCCAAATTTTGTAAATATGTACTGTCACGGGGGCTATGCAAATGGTAGGGTAGTTTTTTCAGATATAGCTTCTCATTTGTATTAGTTAATGGATATGCTTCAGATGTGTTTACCATCAATAAGTATGTTCTTCGGGGATCTGTTCTTTCTCCAACGCCCTAAATCAGGTAACTGTTGAAAATAGCCTATTATTCTATGTACAGCTTCGCAGATGGAACAACGACTGCGCATAAAAACTTCCGTTATCTAAGCAATTATATTTTGTTAATTAAAACTTCATAATTTATTTAAAATCTATTAGCGAATATCTCCCTCACTTGATTATAACCTTATATACTACTTCTTGCCCTTCATAGTTTATGGAAATAATGTCACTATTAACTGTACTAAAGAGACACATGTGAATATCTCTTTGATTAACTGCCACCATTCCCATTTTCGGTAAAGATATCATTGTGTCAAACGCAAAAAACCAGATGACGATCCCATCTACGTTACAGAGGAAAGAGGAAAAAAATTAATTAAGATAGCACGTTGAAAAGGGTGGCTGAATAAAAGGGAAACGACCGTGACCACCGTTGATAATGAGAAGTATCCATTTCGGCTAACAAAGCTGATAACTTGCAGGGTTCTCTGACTACATTATAGCAAGTTCAAGGTAGAACAGTACGTTGAGTAATAGTTGGGCTATTTGGACTGGAAGATATATAGGAACTCTGTACAAATGGACCAATCACAATCTATATTAAGCTAGTTATATTATTCAAACTGTCTGAAGTCTATAGAAAAAGTTTTGAAACCACATATACGTGAAATAGTTGAACCTATTTTTTTGAACGCTAAATATCACTTCTATAATTATTTGTATCCTTATTCAGGTATAATTTAGTAATCTGCAATATCAGCAATTATTGAAACAGTACCAGCACAAATTAGATTATTAGATTAAACATGGCAATCTGATAAAAGAGCATCTTTGAATATTATATTTATAGACGACTAATTCGATCGTTCGTCAGTATCGCTTGAACTGTAGACCAGATATATTGCGCGTTGTTATATGTATACATAGGTTCAGTATTACTCTGCTGTTACTGGATCGATACCAGGGATTGTCGAACGGAGTACAGATCGAAGAATATGAGTGACGGTCTTTTGTCATGTATATGCCATGGAGCATCAAGAGAACATAGTGCTTCTAATGGCATGGGAAGTCAAAATATCACTAAGTACGGTTAGGTGTCGAGTGGGCTGCTGGGCAAGCTATACCTTCTCGAGGGTGAACATTTTTATAAGGGAATTGACCCAATATATCAACATACCAATCAGTTTGAACATAAAGTCTTTTCCGTCCATACATTTTAAGTATTAAGTACGGTTAGGTTGATTTTCAGTTGTCAACCTACAGAAGATTGGCTTTAACCGGTACAAAAATCGGGAAACTGGTTTCATTGGTACCGGTACTGGAAAACTGGGTACAAGTAGTATCGAATCCCGGTTCGGTACCGGTACTGGAACACCGATTAGAAACAATACCAGTATCGATTGGTGCCCTAATGTCACTTTGTGATTCTCCAACTTTTTTCCCCTTTTGAACTAAGTATTATTGACTGTGTGTTAATACACCACCGAAACATGGTGTAATGAGGAGTCGTGGTGAAGAAAGTCTTCCATAGTCTGTCAAAAAACTTACAATGATGACGTAATCAAATTTCAAGTGTAACTTGTCAATTTACTGCTTTCCAATGAAAACTCATATACTTACATTTTGACTCATAAAATCACATTATTCAGTCAAGGGCATGTATACTTTGTTCTTAGCTATTGGCAATGCCAGTAATGCAATACATCCGGTAATCCAGTAATACCCGGTTGATACCGGTATGCGATCTCCATTTAACTTTGGAAGAACTATATATGTCCACTCACAACAGCGCTAAACCATATATCAATATATGATATTCATTAAGACGACAAGATTTTTAACCAAAATGGTATTCTTTCTGTATCATTTTTTGTAGTTTGCACTTTAAAATTATTTGTTTAGGAGATCCTGAATAACCTCCCTATGCATAAAATATTCTGACATCAACTGTCAACCTCCTTTTTGAGACATTGCTACTGTTTTATGGATTACTGAGAGTCACGTAAACTTGATGTGTCGAAGTCTGACACTAAGCTTTATCCATCTATAATAATAAAAAGGATAATGCAGTTCTGCACGTCAAACTGCTTTTAAATATCTTTCCACATCATTTCCACCCCAACATAAGGATGGATATAAAAAAATATACGTTCGCATGTGCATTTTATTTCTTTCTAGAAACCGGAAACAATAAAAACTCTTTTAATTCCTCGATCCTTGGAACGTGTACAAGGGATTTTATATTTGGCTTTTGTGAAGACCCTAGGTAATAAAGTTGATATTCACGAAAGATCTCTTACTTTATATGATTAGATTGGCAGTGGTATTCATTTAATACTCGAGAATTGTTCGAATCGATGAAACATAGACGCTGACGTGGATATTTTAGATGTAAGTCCAAAAAATCAATGTGTATTGTTTAGGAGAGTTATTTGTAGTGAACGGTGTTTTGATGACGATCTGGTATGAGCCTTTTAAGACAGCGGTAGATGTTCCGGTGAATGAAATTCTGCAATATAAGAGAAACCTTAGCTCCTGTAATGCTAATCTAGTAAGGCCCGCGAGATGCTTATACCAGAACATGTTGATGTTAACTACAGAAACATAATGGAACATGTCTTGAGTACTCTATATCCCTTAGCTGACAGTCTAGCCTGAGAGTGCCTTGTCAGGGTAGCTATAACTCGTTTAGATTGGGCTAGAAGTCCCTTATGCCAATGCCCTTTTGAAAGCGTTGTCAAGTGCGAGAACACGGGACCCTCCGGGAATGTCTATTGTTCTACCTCACATGTGAATGATGTGGACTAGAAGGTCACGCTTAGATTTATCTTTTTGGTACTGGCGATCGTTGATCATGACGTTTTTCTGCAGGTATTCCAAAAGCTGCTCGTTCATGACATTCTCCATAACCTTGGATAGAATGCAGAGCAGAGTCACAGATCTGTAGTTACTGGGCAGCTCTTTTACTCCGTTTTGGGGATGATATGCTCGTGACCGAACTTATATCGAGTAGGAAACACCTCCCTGATATGAGATTTTAAGGAGTTTGCAAAGCACTAGCGAAGCTCAAACTTTTGATGACGGCGGGCACTATATGATCTGGATACGTAGTATATAGTACATGTATAGGTCTTATTGGTGGCTTATCATCGTTCACTACGTATCTTGTATTTGCACTTACAGGTATATGGACCCATATTTACTTTTCGTACCTATATTCTTCTGAGTACGGAGTTACATATCGGGACTTTTTATAGTATTTTTGCCTTTACAAAAATAAAGCATTACTAGCCCAAGAACATTTCTATCCCTGTTTTGTAGGGTAGATCATCTACAAATCCTATAATCCTGGCAACACTGCAAAACTACACAGTTTTACCTTGCGTCAAACCACCTTCTTAAACCCGATCCGTGATACATTAACTGTGTTAGCATTTTCAGAGGAAGATTAATGCTCAATTTTGCCCTTAAATGCCAGCATAGTCACCAAAACACCTGCCGGATATAAAAAAGTGCTTTGACGAGTGGTAAAAGTCTGTAGTGTTTGTGGTTACTGCGCAAAAGGATCCAGAATCATATATCACGGTATGTCAACATATTCCGAGAGAAAAATTCTTAAAAAAATTCAACGACAAGATTGTACAGTATTAAACATTGGGGAACAGTTTATTTTGGAATAAGGCAGTATAATGAGAAGCAATTCAAATTTGCCGAAGTCTGTCTGACTAAGTTTTAATTTGTTATTATAATTATTTTAATAATAGGTCGTTACCCTTTTATCAAGAGAACAGTACTTAGAGATAAGTATACTTCTTCGACAGCATTTCAACTCCACGGAAACTTAAACCGCTAAAAAAGTCATAAGTCCGGCATCATTACGAGTGTCCATTTTTAAATGTCACATTGTCCACGGACACGAGTCGATCCTCATATTACTCCGTTAATGAACTACATGTGACAGCGACACTGTCAGATGTATATCTTTTTCTTTGTTAACCGAGAGCGGTTACTTTGATGCCCACTCTGACGGATACTCGTTCACGCTTACGTGTAGTCTTCATTATTTCTTTAATCCTGTGCTTTCGTTCATATTAAAGTAAGATCCAGGAGCCGACAGACCTAAGTGATTCCAGCAAGGCAGATACTTTGGCATTAAATAGTTGAATACGTGTTCGAGCACCTGAGGTTATTCGCTTGATTTCGGAGAGAAAATGGACTAGATGTACAAAAAAAATTACAAGCTACGTCATTTAAACATGACTGATTTTTATGTATGTTATGTATGTCTTTTTTATTTTGGAGAAAAATTTCAATTTGTCTAGTAATTAATTGCTAATTTTCATGTAGCATTGTTTTTGTGAAGTAAATTGAGCCAACACATGGCGTTGTGGTCCATAGTATGTTAAAGTAACCTGAGAAAAAATATTTTGCTTCCAATTGATATCACCGACCTTCCGCATGTATACCAGATATGTAAACTAACTGAGAAGTGTGGTAGAATAATCCATTTTTTTTTCTTCGAAACGGCCTGGTTTCAACCTAGCGAATACCCATGCGGTGTTAACCTCATTTTGAACTAACCAAAAGGTCAACATACTACTTTTGTTGAAATGACGTAGATCAGGCGGCTCTTGGTACATACTAGATTTAGGATCTTATTAAAGCTAATGTATTGATCATGACTAATAATATGCAGTTAAGAACATATGCATTTTTATTTGTTTAAAAGCCGTGCCTTCTAAGAGAAGGCAGCTATATAATGAGCAAAAGACCTTGCTCTACTGAAAAGTTTGATGCTACGAACACCGTATCCACATAAAAAAATTATCTCATCAGTCAGAGTTTCTTCTCAGCCTTCTTTAAGTTCAAATGGACACACCACGAATTACAATATTGATCTTTTCGATAAAGGAAAAAGATACGTTCCCAACGTTAAGAAATACATTATTATTCATATTATCAGAAACTGTATTGATAAAGCTGAAGCCGGTAGCATCAATAGCATCACTATTTACTCAACATTTGTCACACTTTTATTATAATCCATGATATTTCAAAGGAATAAACTACAACGAACAGAATGAAGTGGAGATGTTATTTGTAGCGTTGACATCGTATAAAGCAACAAATACATTTCGGTAATTTTCGTTTCCTTCCTTTAAACGACATACAGAAATTTTTATTGTTCACAGATGTGTTTTTAATCATTTCAGCTTGATAGGAGAATGAAAGACTACAGTTGTCGACATCCCCCATACATACAGGTATCGAACCAATGAGCCATACATCTTCAAAATAGGAAGCCGTGTGTTAGGACCAGCTTTATACTCGTACCTTGCTCATTGAAGAAGGAAATAAGCGGTTTCAATGGTACCACTCATCGTTATCGATCAGTACTCATCTACATAACATTGCCGTGTAATTATAATCGATGACAGCCAAACAAAAAGGCATAGGAACCCGTCAAGCCAACCGACAATCGGCATACAAAGAAACTCTTCAAACAACGGATCATTAAGAGCCCGTTTTTGAACCTTATTCTTGTTATGATTAACAAGAGAGATGGTAACGGTTCAAACTCCGATGATTACCTAACAAGTGTGTACAGGGGTCGTCAAAAATTGTACAATTTGGCTCCCATATAGAATAACTTTATGCAATTTACTGTATAGCAATATGATTATGATCTGAATAAAATTTATTTTTTTGTGCTTTAATGAAGGCGGTCCAGGTAACCAAAAAATTAGCAAACGTTTCTGGTCAACTGTATATGGTTTTGATTAATAAAATTGATATCAATGCTATTTGTCCATTCCTTTTAAGTACTCACCTTAATATATATTTATTGTGTTACTCTCTCACCTTCTCAACCCTATCGTACCTCATTTCCTAATGCGAGTTGGAGGTAGCATCATAAAAAAATTGATATCCGATTAACTAATGCAATTCCGACATCAAAGAAACACCGACAAAACCCTCTCTAACATTTCTACGTTACTTTGGGGGAGTTTAGATCGGTGGCTTTAGCAGTAACCCTATCAATTCCCAAAATACTTTTGACTATTTGGTTAACGTAATGGACCTTTTCCTTTCTACTTTTCTGTTTGATCAGCCAGTAAAAAAAGAAAAATGTACTTGTGTGCCTTTCTGTACAATTTTTATTTACATAACATTTAACAGAATATCCTGAGATAAATAGTACTGCATTAATGTACCCTATCGAAAGTGTAAAAGCATACAGGGTGACACACTACATGTGTACAATAATTAATATGGAAGACTGGTCCCAAATATTAGAAAATTGTTCGGCCGAAGATTCAACAAGGGAACTTTATTCTGCCTATCATACTGTAAGTGTAATTGTTCGCCCGGTTTTCTATTGTTTATATAGAAGTTCAAGGACTTTTCCAGGTATTAGTAATGTGTTGTACTTCATAATGACTTTAATTTGTGTTTAATTACACGAAAGTGCAAATACGTTTAATTCCACTAGCGGTATTTTAGTATTTACAAGATGTCTACTCAAACAGAAAAAACCATGAGGACTTCCTCTGCAAATACTGTAAATAGCTGTGCATATGCAGGTAAACCTTTAATTGTTTTTACAACGACAGTGTCTGTGAGGTGTGGCTAGACACACATTCATCCATTAAACGATCTTTCATTTGTTTACGTTTCTGTGTGAAAGCAAGAGGCCCTTGGCATCTCTGCATTTCAATAAAAATCGTTACAAAAGAATTCGTTTCATGAAATTCGAAAAGACCGATACTCCGCAGATCATGATGCAGCTTTCTGTCCCAGGTAGTATTTGTTGCTTCTAACTATTCGGCACTTCTAAAAACGACACACAGCAGTCAGAAAGTTGAATAAATCAAAAGTAAACAAACCTTTTGAGAAGACGCTTTTCTTCAAATGGGCTGAAAAGAATAAGATCAACTTTTCCTTTAAAACTTTTACTATTGAGTTATAACGTTATTACACAATGTATATGACATTAAAGCTTGTAGAGAATTTAAGTAGTTGTATTAACTTAGTTTGAAAATCTAAAAAATTAAAATCAATCAGATCAAGTTATTTAATTTACTTGTTTATCTACACAGGTATATTTCATGCGTTCTCCACCACTAGTATTAAAAAAAATATATGGTCCAGAAAGAAAACCCTGAATGAATCAAAATTTCTGTCTCTACTGCAGCACCGATCAAGAAGAGGATGCAACAGCCTTGCTATTCAAGAGTCTAATTTACACGTTTTCAATGAACTAGTGAAACGATTTTCTTCTGATATCACTGCGAGTGGAGCATCATAATATAACTCTTCCGTCAACATTACAATACTGCCTGATAATATACAAAATTTCCTCCGCAATTAAGTATATAGATACACGATGAACAAATATTTTCATTTGTACTATCATGACGCACACAAAAGATCCGACAAAGCAGAACACTGTCTACAAAGGTGCGTTATGTTTAAAAAAAAATATCGTAACATCTTATCTCCGATCTTGTTTCATACCAGGCTTCTCGAAAGAATTCATTTTTCATTGAAATAACATTCATATAACAGCCTAATGAAAGTATGGATCACCTTTCTAGCACTGGCCCCTGATTGAAACCATTGCGATCGAAGAAACAACCTTAGTAACGTTTCGGCTGCTCCAGCTACCTTCACCAAACTACAAAAAAATATAAAAATAGTGTCGTTTACATAAATTAGACCATAGTATGCATTTTATCATGTAAGTTTAGGATACAGACGGTACACCACAAATACATATTTCGGAAATATTACAATAAGATACGAAAACAATAAAAACAGTGTATGATAATCAAATAAGTATAGCTAATAGGTCAGCACCTAATTTGATATCATACATAAATACATGATTTAAACTTTATGGAAACATTTGAGATTCAAAAATATCAGCGAAACCCTGATTTCTTCGTATTAAATGAACAGACTGATCTTTCAAACTCATATTATTATATGTTAACTTACTCCTGAAATATCTTAAGCCATAGAATGTAAAAGAAGAATGAAATAGCTTAAGGAATAAAATATCTTAAAACGTGAAATATCTTAAGGACATTTTGACAGCGATGGTCAAGGTTTTGTATGGATTTTCCTCAACACTAGGTAAGTGCGGCCTCAAAAAAAAAATATTTCCCCTAAGACAGACATAAGAAAGGAAAAAATAATTTAATAGAAAAATAGGTAGACAGGATAAATAGTATGCTAGATTTGAGATCCCTAGTTTTGTATCCATTATAGGATCTAGTTAGTTAGTTGGCAAGTAATCTGGATAGCCTTGTCAGCAGTCAAATCTGACAGTCCGACGATGATTTAAATATAAATCGAAACGCGTCACTGAAAAAAAAAATTCATTTGTGAAACTGTGTGTTAATTACACAATCTTTTTATATGCATGAACGAATACATTAATTTTTAAGTTGGTATAACTTTGTTATTTTTTACATTAGGGTTCGGTGTTGTAAGAACACAAATTTACTGTACAGCCTTCCCTTTAAATCTACTATACTACGACTTTCCTTCTGGGAAAAGTGATTACCCGCGGAACTTATTCGACTTACGTATGCACGCCTTTTTGCCATTTGGACCCCATATAGGATTTTATTGATCTACTTCAGCAGAAAATCGGCTTTCGCTAGCTACGCTCAAGGTGGCAATATACCAGCCATGCGACCGTCTGCGGAAATAGCATCTTAGCCAACGATCTGTCAGAACTAGAGCAGGCAACACAAATCCAGCTCCAGTCACTTGATAGAAAATATAAGACAATTTTCTCGTAACTTTTCATCGCAATGAGCTGATTAATGAATGAGAAGAAATGAAACCAAGGTCAAAGGTGCATACATAACCGTGGAAAGAAAATTCAGGCCCGGGAGACAATCCGGAGTATCCCTCTCCTGAAGACTTGGAAGGAAAACATGTAACCTCACTAGCCTTACTGAGGACCTATTGAAAAGGAAATAGCACATAACAGTGAAAGTTGAAAATTTCAATGAAGCCCGTCAAGAGCCCCGAGCCACCAGGTCATCGGGACTGGGTGCTGGCCATTTAGCCCTTCTATCCGAAATAAGTCCCAAAACAAACCCTTTTACTCCCCGTGACAATAGGTGGGGTAGTACCGTCATGGACAAACATCATCCATTTCAGTAGGTCTGTCTCTGTCTGTCTGTCTGTTCTCTCTCCGCCTTCCTTGGCCTGTCTATAACCCAGAAAGTAATTATCATATTTTGTTGATTACTACTGTTTAAAGGTCAAAAAACACTTTTAATTTTCGGTAATCAGTTCAGTGGCGGCGCGAGGGGTTACCGTAAAAACGAATGAAATTGAAATCGCTGAAACTTCGACTTGTATTCTTCCTCCTTATTGCGCGGGAGATATTGTCAACCTACTTGACGCCATTTCTTCCAAAGGTTAGCATATTCCTGCTTCTTATCCATTTTACTTCCGTTTGTCTGTGTGTACTGAATAAACCCCATCTTCACCATAGGGTGCGTACGTTAGTATACAGGAGGACATGAGTTGAGTCCCTACCTTCATTTTCTGAACCAATTATAGGATTTTTATGAAATTAGCATTCTCTATAAGAACAAGTTATCATTTTTTTTACATAAAAGTGACATCTGTTAAAGAACAGCTCAGTAGACATTTGATAAAATTGTTCTTTATCCTTCACCAACGTGGTACTTTGGCTGATAGGTCTATGTATTATATTATCTTTAAATTTCTGAGTAAGTATGCAAATTTCTTTTAACTGAATAAAAATTTTATTAAATAAAAATAATACGCATTTATCATATTCACTTCCTCCACTTGTCCTAGCCGGTCAATATAGCCACATACCACCACTGAAAAAATGTTATTAACGTATTCCCTTACTCCGCAGCTAATTTCACATTAAAAAAGACAGAAACTAAACTTAGGAAATGACTTTACAGCAATTGATTAACTGTCACCTATATCACAATGTTTTGAACTTAGTTTTAAATATTTTCGGGCCGCTGTCTGTCTTACGACGACATAAAGCTTTCCTTATGATGTATTCAAGAACATAACAATAATATTTCTATCCCCGAGAAAAAACACTTATGGAATCGCGGTTTTATTGATTTCACCATACATGAAAGCAACGATCCATGCACTGGAGAATAAAAAATACTGATTTTAAAATTCATATAAGCAGGTTGCTTGATCTTCCTGTTTGACATACGTCAGGATAGTGTTCCATTCCTTATCGGAATGAAATTTGTATTCAAATCCTGACTTTTTTATATCAAAATTTTCATTTCGTAGCTCCGTGTGAAAAACGATCAGCTATACAATTTTGAAATATTTATTTTAGAAACTTTCTTGTAGATTGAGTACTTTAAGTATTTCTGTGCACAAAAAAGTTTTGAGCATGGACCAATATTAATGCGTAATAAGATGTAGTAGACGTCACTGCGTTCTATCCACTGTAGTAAATAGTATAGGAAAACAGTGTTTAGCTTTGAAATCGGGGTGTTTAGAAATTTTCCGTTTCCACATTTCATTCATAATATTTTCGTATCATTCCTAAAAAGGGCGTTCTGGCCGAAACATCTCCGAAAATTTTTCCTACATGCATGTGCTTTTGATAATGGGTAAGCAAATACTACAATAAACACGAAGAGAGCTATGGGATGATCATAAGAACAGTCATTTCACTCTAGTTTATAGCTCGCTGGCCGTTAACCGGAGCAGAGCAAAAACTGCCATCTAGGTAAGCGGATGTGGCGTCATAAATTAGGAAACGGTCACTTATTGCCTTTTTTGTAGACCATTCGCTGCTACTTATTGCGAACAAAACGGTGTATAACCGAGAGAAATAGATCGTGGAGCAGTTTTGTTTTCATATAGAGCTGGGCAATCCGCTTCTCTGCCACATGTGATGTTGGCAAATATACTTGTTTTATCCACTTGATAATGGCTGTTTCATTTAACCTCTTACATGGCGGCTGTAGTCTCTCAAACGTCTACGCAACTTTCCGTTCTTGAATTTAACACTAAACTCCGGTACCATCGTCGATATGTCCTGTCTGTTGATCTTGTTGGCTGTAGTTGGTATATCTACGACTAGGTTACCTCAGGATACTGCATATCCTGATGGAGTTTGAGCAGCGATATTAAGTGAAGTCATAGTAGAGAATTCTGCAATATCTTAGAAAGTCGATGCTTTGACGGCGCAGTTATAAGTGAAAAAAACAAGAAAATATCAATAATGATCTGCAAAGTTCATTCATGTGAGTTCCGGATCATGTTTGGGCATAGGCAATAAAACTAGAAAACTCCAAGCTATTCTTGTATGCATGACTCAAGTTCTCCATAATTTTACGGCATACAACTAAAAAATAAATTCTCAGACTGAAAATATGTAGTAAGTATACCATATCTTCCTATATGAACAATGCTATAATAATCTTTAAGTAAGCATACCGTATTTTTGATCATACAAAGTTAATTTGAGTGAATTTATCCAATTCAAATCTGGGAAAGTTTTGAAAGTGCAATTACCAAAATCTCGAAATTAGCATGTCATAATCTTGACATAAAACAGAGGAAATCTAACCTATAAGAATACGTACATGCTGACTGAAGCATTCCATAATCTTGGCGCAAATAGGTCATTCAGTAATTTTGATGACCTGTTACCAAAACTACTGTTGATTCCATATCCTCCAAAAGAAGAAGCAAATAAGTATCAAAACTGTGTACCAATGTAACTTCTTTTTTATCATTATCTGTTTCATATAGTATTTTTCCTAGTTCAAGTTTGAAAGGTACGGTACAGATAAACATAATATAAAACATATTCCTGTACTTAAGCAAGGAGATATACGTCTACCGTTGGTAATGGAGCTTATTCAAAACTTGTATGAGATCCTCACAATAGTCACAACTTTTCAACAACTCATTCATCCTGAGAGGAGGTTAATAAAAATCAATTCTGATTTTTTAGAATGAGTATTGAATTCGAAAATGTACTCTTAATAATAATATTCTTACCAAGTAAAGTGTCTCAGAGAATGGCTATAAAAAGAGACTTAAACAAGCGGAACGTCACGTAACTTTAGTGATTTGCTTTGGGGACTCTGCCCCTTCTAGTGCTACAGTTTTCAATTCTCTCACTCGATGATGAACCTCGCACAGGTCGACCGCCCATTGCTGTAGAAACTGTAGAAGCTGTGCAAAATATTGTAAAAAAAGATCGACATGTAACCTACACCGAGATTGAGGTTTATCTGGGGATTGGATCGGCAGAAGTCGAACAATCATTCATGATCACCTTCGCCTAAGGAAGCGGTGCTTCAGATGGGTACCAAATTTGTTGACCAGTGAGCAAAAAGTAACAAGAGTTGATTGGGTTAAGTTTATGCTTGAAAAATTTGATAATGGGCACAGTAAAAACACTTTTAATATCGTAAGCGGAGACGAAACATGGTTATTTCCCGAAGCTAAACGGCAGTCATTAGTTTGGTGCTTTGAAAGTGAGCAGCCTCCAATAAAAATTTGTCGTTCCAAGAGTAATGGAAAGAAAATGGTCGCATCTTTTTTTATAAAAGTGGATTCATCATAATGGTAGCCTTGGAAAATCAAAGGACAGTTACTTTTGAATGGTATATAAACAAATGTGTTCCTGTATTCTTCCAAGAACTATGCAAGAGCCGTCCAAAGACTGGTCTGCGGGGTATTCAATGGCACCATGACAGCGCACCTGCCCACAGCACCGCTAGATCACTCGATTTTTTGCTGAACAGGGTATCAAACTGATGCCTCACCCACCTTATTCTCCGGACCTAGCTCCGTGCGACTTCTACTTATTCCCTAAGATCAAAGATATGTTACGGGGTCGCCATTTTTCCACCGATGAAAAGACAGTCGCTGCAAGTTTTTAAAAAAGAACCTTGTAGTTTTTCTGTATCTAAAAACTTTCAACGTGACTCTCGTATTGTCTTTCATGAGGGACAAGTTTATGCAATCTGCAGTGGTCTGGCGTCCATGAAAACATGAAGTTATTATTAAAGCTTCAATGTTCTGCCCACCGCGTAAGCAACTGCAATGTGCACCTCCACAGTTACTTTTACATTAAGATTAATTGTTGGTGTACGGGAAGCGCTAATAAAAGTTCATAATTCATTATCTTAGAAAGGCACCCTAATGATGACAGACGCAAGAGTTAATAAAATTATAATTCATTCGGTCAGACCTGCTCTCCTCCTTTTTCTCCGTGCGCAGCTGAAAATTACTCTTCCTTTTTCGTAATAGGGAAAGACTAATGACTTCCATTAGTGTGACGCTTGGTATATGAAAGTTTGGAATTAATTATAACGCTAAGTAGGCATCCAGCATATATGCATTTTGAATTTGAAGATAAACCGATGTGGAATTTACCAAGCTAAGCGATGATGCGAGTGTTTGAAAAACGGTAACTAGTCTCTAATACATTCTAATGGTCAAGGCAAAGGCGCGTCTTTGCATTACCATACAGGGCCGACCCTTAGGTACCAATTTTGCCAACAGATGGAAGTGCTGCACTACTGTTCTGCACCATCATCATCAAAAGGCAGCACACCATGATACACTTACACCGATATGCTGATTTTCCCTTTCTCTCAGCACATCTATGTCACAGTGGAGCCCTCGAGGCAGCGAGTTCAGACCATGGAAGGTGAAAATTTCGAATGAAATGAGTTGCCACGACGAAACAAATTATCTTTAAGTTACGTAGCTGAAAAACTATAGCACAATCGGAGGTGTAGGGTTGATGTAACTATAGAAGATGTTACTATTGCTGGAATAAATGGAATATTGTAGTTGAGGACAAGAGCATACCACTATCCATTTTTTCTTGTGCTATTTGTCCGATGCTCAAATCCAAAAGAACAGTTGGTATTTTTCTCAATTTATAAATTAATGGAAATCAAATTGTAGGCATGAAACTATATTCACAGTATTTTAATAGAAAATAAAAAAATTAACTTCCATAACAACTGTTTAAGCGTTAATACAGATCAAAATGTTATAGACATTACTAAGATTAAAATGCAAAATTCGGTTTGGAAATATGAACAGATCAGCACATTACTTTCTAAATGCCTGAAAGTTTATGCTTCAGATGCAACATACTCGAGGTTGGTACATCTAATATCTGAAATTGAATTTTATATTTTATTTATTTATGGTAGGATTTCAAAGAATATTTCAAGTCCTCCAAATTCATTTCTATTGATGAATGCCGTCTAACCGTTATTTTTGAAGAAAATCAAAAAAATTCGCAAGAAGAAGACTATTTGTATGTTTTTTGAGTTGAAGCAATCATTGCGCAAAACTATCTAAACAGAGCAATTTTGGCAGTCATCTGATCTGTTTCTCTCCATCTCTAGGGATTCCCTCATATAAGAAGGACATATATTGGATAAGATATGTTATAAAATGATTAACTGTCAAAGAAATATGTAGAGAAAATTGTAAAATTTTGGCCAATTTGATATTTTCGATTCAGAGAATGAAAGGGAAGATTTTCCATGGTTAGGCCTATTCCAAAGACTCTGTTCATGAGATTTTTTTTCTTATAGGTAATTATTATTCAATTTAAAAATCTTGATGTTCTTCGGATCATCCTATATAATAAACAGTTGCCATCTATTTTGTCTATCTCTTATCTAAAGACGTAATTATGTAAGCGTATTTCGGCTCGATGACATACATTTATTTTTGGCTTGTGATTTGCTCTACTGTAAGTTCACGCGGAACGAGATCGAATTAGTTACACGTTTGGAGGTGAGAAAATAGGTTCCCATTCAATAAAACCATTTATTTGGTTCACAGATTACATACATACATACATTATGAGTAAGAGATAATACATCCAAGTTAACTGATTTTAAACTTATTTGAATAAGACTGAAATTGCAAACTACAGAAGGTAGCAGAAATACCCTTCGCTTAAACTGTATAAGTTCCTGCGGCAGATTTGTATTATATCAATTTCAATTTCTCAATAATTTTTCGAATACTGCTGCCCAGAAAATTATTTGAAGAACTTTTTTACTAGATAACCTCTCTGAAAGACAGAACCCTTCTATCGTGCCCCAGAATTGTTGTGAGAGAACAAATGTTTATTCACAACGACCCTAAAAGAACAACTACTGGAATAGGCTTGAAAGCTTGTCCTGGAATGTTTATGGAATAAGGACACATCAGGCACCTTGCTTCGATGTTCCAGAATGTTGAGGTCCTTTGGCAGGTCAGGCAGATCTAGTTGACGTATTGCTCGTTTTTGTATTGTACTCAGAACTGAAGTTGTGTATATTCATTCCACAAAATCTGTCTTCAAGCATCTTGATATAATATTTGTGATACCCACCTGTGCTGGATATGTATATAAGTAGTGTTAAGTGACTCAATCAATATGAAACAGACTAAAAACTGGAGAGCATTTCGATGAGAACAACCTTCATAAAAAACATATTCGTATTGTCCTTCTCACCAAGTTTTTTGTATCGATTTTTAGACGACGACAACCGTATTGCATTTCGCTACGATTTGTCGAACAATGTGGACAATGCGATGAAGTATTTTAACCTATCCATCGTATACCCGGACCGTTTTCAAATCTCCAATTTTCTCCCGGATCGAATAGAGCGGGTCCCCTGTTGTGAGCCGTCATTCGATCCGTGATATATTGTCAGCCCATCGAGGAAAGATGAGAAAAGTAGCAAATACTGTGTGCGACCAACAAATTGCTACATAACTAGAGCCTGCAAATTCACATTTGATTATTTAAAATCAGGAATTGCTCAGAGGTACTCATTTGATATCTTGAAGGGCTGAACGTCAATGATGGTAAATAATTCGATTCCGTAATGAAAACTCACTTGAGATTTAGGAGGTTGAAGTTTTGGAGAATTATCAAACCCAATTTTTCCTAATTGAGTTCTAAATTATTAATCATATGATCTAAGACGTATCAATTGATATGTTCAGTGATCATATTAATAACGTCCTTAAGTTATCCGAATCATCACATAACATAAGATATGTCAGATACAAAACAACATTCAGTGGTATGGTGATATGGTGATGACATGTTGAGTGTGTTTTTTTATAAAGGAAGAATCCACCTAGCAAATATTGAAGAAAGTCCGTGGAAATATGAACATCTCATAAGAGAACTATTGAAAATATTAGGAAGTCCAAGGAAATATGGTGAAACACCCTAGCAAGTACTGTGCGACATGAAAAATATTCCTACTGCACGTTAAAAAAACCTTTGATAGGCGTACACCAATTTTTTAACTTAACCTCTTAAATCAAAAAGTCAGTCACAATATATTACAACCTCAAGTGAAGAATTTTTGGTAATATTCACACTATTTATTTTCTAGAAGAATAATAATTGTACAAAATTTGGAGAAGTCCTTTCCTTCCGGGTTTTGATATATTTAGATACGCAATATGGATTGAATAAAATCATTTTTAGATGGAATAAACAGTAACTAGCTTATAAGCAAGATACTGGAACATTGGGATACAAAAAACTAGATATATGTATTCCCAATCTAGTCGTGCAATGACGATAAATCAAGTTGTATAAAGTAATATTTTCATATGACCAAACATATCTATTTATCCAGTCTACTTTTAACAGATGAACTTTTCCAAGAAAACCTTCCACGGTATTTAATATCCTCCTGTATCCGAACAATGTCAAGTGATATTGTGATTCAATGAAATTTCTGTCTTCGGTCTTTCAAGTAGAAACAAAAGCAAATTGCATACACAAAGTTGAGAGATATATATACATTGCAAAACGGCAAATAAATAAGAGACATAGTGCTCCTTACAACTGCATCAAGCCTGACTGAACCATAGAACAATTTTTCTGTATTTGAAACAACTTACACCTTATCAGCCTTGCTTACCGATACGTGATTCTAGTTACAAAATGTCATTGGAAGAAAAAATAAGAAAGTAGGAAATACTGTATATTGTTGCGAGATGTGATACTCGGATTCCACGAAAAGTAAGCAGACCTTTTTTGAAAGGTACATGTTTGTACGTACATACATGTACACATAGAAGCTGGCACAAAATATCGCATGCTCTTGTGCCCTTTCATGCCTCTTCGCTTCATAATAGAGCTGCAGACTAGCAAAAACCGGGGCATTTCGTAGAATTTCCAGGGATTTCTCATTCTGAATACAGTTCGATGTTTCTTTGCGGATTTTAAACATGTTTAGGGATTCTACTATCATCATTTCCAAGCGAAAATGCTTATATTATATAGGCATGTTCCTTATATCTAGCAACGGTCTCCATCAAAATGTGTGAGAAATCATGCATACCAAAACTCTTCGATCGTTTGAGCAAAACGTTAATAATAAAACAAGCATCTTATCTTTAACAAAGGAGCACAGTACATATTTCCCTAAGCAACTCTCATTTTTGCTTGAATATGTACAGCAAAATTTGAGATAGCATGTTCCCCGCAATTTTATTTCTGCATAACGAAATCTGTCCGTCTGTCAGTGAGTGCATTCGCGTTTTTTTCACCGCGTAATCACTGAGGAATTGACTGAATCCCTGTCCCGATTTCGATGGAATTCGGAGATTGATATATGCTATGGATTGACAGTGGGTAGTGATGCAGTGTAAAATGACTGCATTGGCGGCGTAGTAATTGACAGGGGGAATCTAAGTAACCCTGCATTTCATTTTTGTACATTTTCAGGAATAAACATTTTTTTTTAATTGTTCGGAGGAGTCCAAACTTAAATAGAAACTATTGTAAGTCATAGTCAAAAAATCTATAGAAATCAAAATACACATAGAAAAGGCGAGAAGCACATTCTTGAAAATTGAGAAGGCGCTTCGCCGAAGAGATCTCATTAAAGAACTCAAAATCTGACTCATGGAGTGTTATGTACTCTCACTATTCAATTATTGTACAGAGACGTGGACTATGGGGCGAGCATATGTTGAGACACTGGAAGGATTCGAGCTGTGGATGTACCGCCGCATTTTGAGGATGTTTTGAATAGATAGAGTCATAAACATTACTGTACTAACACACATTAGAAGATAAAGAGAACTACTATTAACCATGAAAAATAGAGAAATGTAATATCTGGGACACATCATTAGAAGAGAAAGGTGTCAACTACTTAGGCTTATAATTGAGGGGAAATCCATGGGAAAGAGGAGTATAGGAAGAGGGAGAAACTCCTGGATTGGAAAGCTGAGATTGGTGTTGATTGGTGAGACTAGTAGCTCCAATATTCGAGTTGCCATGATGATTGCCAACCTTTAGAATGAAGACGGCACTTGAGGAGGTGCGCAGTGTTGTCATATGTTCTTTGTGACCACTAAACTGGGTCATTTTCAGGATATGAAATAGAAATGAATTGACACAATTACAGAGGCATCCTAAAACGTATATTGGAGGACAAATTTGAAGATAGACGGGGCAGGAGACAATTCTCATGTTCGAGAAATTTTCGAGAGTGGACTGGTCGAAATTCAAAGTCACTACTAAAATTAGCACATGACAAACAATGATTTGCAAAATCGTAGCCAACCTTCAATAGGGAGACGATACCTGCAGAAGAAGAAGATTATAACATCCATAATGAAGATTACAAAGAGTAAGTACTCTGTGAGACATCAGTAAGCACGACGAAATATTAATTGAATCAAGTCTCATCGAAACCAGACTCGTAAAAAGGTAAAAGAACAAGCAACATCCTCGTTTAGTTTTCAGATACACGAATCTACTTGACATCGATGGTACCCTTAATCTACTACGGTGTCCATCTTCGTCTCCGCAATAATACAAAAACAAGGCGGATAGTGAATTCAAGGCAGAAAGGCGGATATAGGCGGAATCCCTGACGGCATTGTCCGTCATTCGACAGCTCAGCATTGTAATCTGATTGCAGTCTACGACAACAGGACTGAGGCCGACCTCCAGACGCGGGGTCCCGGAAATTCGCCCTTTGTCCGACAGGAATGACAAGGGTCGCCGCTCGTTCTACCGCTACGCTTCAACGGGGAATACCGCGTTTGCCACCAGCCGGAACCTAATAAACTCTAATAGACGACACAACAAAATCCATGTACAGTGCCGTGGGCTTCGCTCTTAGTGGCCACAGTAAGCCTCTTTTGTTTCAACAGTGGCTGGCGTCTACTAGCTTGACGCTGTAATTCGCACTCAACCGTATCGCATTGAAAATAAAGATTTGAATCTGATTTTGAGAGTCAACCTACTAGCCGCTACTTGATGCTAAATATCGCTTTTGCAATTGTTTAATATTTTTGTTCAGGTAGAATATAGTTATGTGTAGTATTAGCAGTTGTTGAAGCCGCAGCAAGACGTGGCAACTTGACAAAATCTGGAGCGTCTATCTATATCATTTGTAGACTTCCAATCCGACTGTTTATTAGTATCACTTGAACGGCAGACTAGATGTATCGCGCGTTGTTACATGGATACGTAGCTTCAGTATTAGTCTGCTGCCATTGGACCGATATCTCAAACAGTACGAAGGAGTACCGGAGTACTTTGCGAATTATAGAGGGGCCAAGGATATATATCGAAGTCGATTTTTTTCGTAATCGGTATGCCTCCCTACCAATTTTCGTGGGAAGTAAAAAGAAGATTCTGCCCTAGTTACTTGGAGTAACGTTGTTTGCCCCACGTATTATTTTGAAAATATAAGGTGGAGTATCCAGGACGAGATAAGTCAGAATAAAGGGCCCAGCAAATCATCGAGAAGGATAACTAACTGAGAAATGCGCTGAAATTTGTGATTCCAGCATTCTCAATCTCGGGTAAACGTTACGGATTTAAAAAAAAAATCTATGCGGTTTTGTCTTGTGTACATTGTATATATGAAAATTTAGATTTCTAACTTGCGAAGAACTATCATCTCCAACAGCAAAGCAGCGGTCAAGGCACTAGCTTCAAAACGTTATCTTAACTCCTTAACAGTACAAGAGCTCTTTGACAACATTGGAGTAAATAGGTACCAGGTCCTATATGTACCTAAATACGGTGGGATATGAGGAAACAAAATGAAGAATGCATCTGAAAGGACGAAGTCTTAGGTTTTCAACCAGCTATAGCTTTAGCTGAATGCAGATTAGAAGAATAATATTTTGTTCCTATAAGAAACATAAATTACTCATAAGGAGACGATTGGATAAATTCAATTAAAATTATATATAAATTTTTATATGCCTTTGGGTATACCACAGGCCTCCCGATGAGGTACCATCCATACCGCATCGGAGAATTATTTAGTTTTCACAGCTCGTCGACAAAAAATATAATTGTCTATCCCCACATGGCATGACATTAAAATTTCGGTAATGACCGATATATGCCAAGGAATTCCCTAAACTGGCGACAGTAGCTGTTCATCTACGTATGTATGTAAATTAGATGAGGACACATGAATATTCCATCAGGGGTCACGATAGGGGTGGATAGCTTTTGTTTGAAGTTCACTGGCATATGTTTATCAAAGCATACTTAATTGCCCGGTAACATTGTTTGTGCAGTACGGGTAAATATGGCTCTATGCCCTACCAGCGCATGCTAATTAATATCCATTAGTTGAAGGTGGTAACTTGACTGAAATTTATATTATGTACACAGAATGCGTCAAAAAAGGTACACAATGAAGCTTTTCGTTCTTATTCATTGCATTTCAGCAACATCTAAGAATATTGTATCAATTTTCAATCAATTTTCTACTTACTAAAGGCTGCCGAGGCAGTCGAAACGTAAGTTAACTTTGTTCGGTGGATATATCCTGTTTTAATAGAAGCCAGTGACTAGCCAAAATACATTTTTTTTTAATTTTTGTTCGAAACAATATTGATTTTCATGTGTAATTATGATCGAATATCACACTTTTATAGGGAATTATACCGTTTCTGAAAGATTTGAAGAAATTAGTCTATAGAGATGATAAAAATAACTTTAAAATTGGTACAAAACGTGTTTTTTTTTTGGATGATCCTGAATTATTGTCGTCAAATCTATCGGTGCAGGTACTGAAAGGTTTGTCCCAGTTTTCTTCTGGTTTCTTGCTTAAGCTCAAATGTGAAATGTATATCGCTTTGATTATTGTAATGTTACGTTGAACAAGTTCATATTTGTTTCGATTCAGTTAACAGAACAACAGATACCGCAGACATGACACTTATCAATTTCCGTATACTCATGGTAATTTACATATCATTAACAAATTCACAAAACAAACAAATTAAAAACAACTTACTATAATTCAAGCATGAGCAAAATGTCAAAAAGTCGAAAATAGCAATATTTTGTTTGGCTCCACTTCTACAAATCATTGAACATAACCAATATCGAAGTTATCAAATAGTCGCCACTAAAACAGCCTATTGACAGATATTACAAACGTTATAGATTTGTTCTAATATGATACGTTCCTAAAAGTCACATATGCGACTAATCTGAATAATTCCATTTGATCGCGTGAGGTATTTTGGGGAAAGCTTATTGAAATTGTAACATTTCAATGATATGTAGCTACAAATTCTAATCCCAGCTCACATTAATTAATTTTATATTAATTAGCATAAATACATAGAACGGTTAGTTATTGGATTTCAAATGGATTATAATTCGATACAGACATGTAATTTAATTTAATTGCTAATTAAAATATCTATAAACGTTCCTAACTAATAATAATGTCATATTTATTGTATAATTTCACTCAGCCGAAAACAACTACTTCTGTAATCAAGAGATATTACTGTTGAAGTTAAATGCAACACAAAGTAATGGAATACTATTGCTACTATAATTTCATCAACTTTATATTGCTTTAACTGTGACTTTCCCAAGCATTTTAATTGGCTGATTAAGAGGTATAAGAAAATTAAACTAATTATCTGTATGGTAAACACTTGACTTACATGCTAGCCTTCAAAAATCGTGATAGATTATAATAAATCTCCAAATATTCGTCGATATTTTTTTGGTGCATTTAATTATTTTTAAATTTTAGTATTTAGATATCAGGAAAAGGCATTAGCTTTTTGTGGTAGCATTGCATTGGGTTGTGGAACTTTTTTAGATAGTTTGAAGCGTACATGTCCAAATTCTCTCATCGGTTGAAAAAGGCAGTCGAATGCAGCAACAAAATCAGATTATGCCTAACATTAACTTCATGAATGTTTTCTCTGAGAATTAATTTTTCACGGACATATGATGGAGTAGAAGTACGCAGGATCTTATGGACAAATGTGAGTAAATTATATTTGAATCTCAGATTCATTTTGAACCAATTTAATTGCCTAATCTTTGCAGAAACGTGGTAACTTTTTCTAATATTGAGAATATAACGACAACAGTTGTTCTTAATCCTCTAAATTCTGTGAGCTGTAGCTTGAGCCAGATAGGGACAGAAAACAGTAAAACCGTACTGAAATATTGATAGTATTAAACACTCGCTTCAATGTTCTTTCAGAATATGCTTAGGTACTGTTATACGGTAGCCTGAGTCGGGTATACTCTCGTTGAACCAAAGCGCTCACAAGTTCTTTGAATCTCAATTTTTGATCAATTAATATCCATAAATTCCTAGATACATTAATTTCAAATGAGACTTGATTTTTGCTAAGATCTTTTGCAAATAGGATGACAATACATTTCTCAAGATTCAACTTCAAATTGCATTCTCTGGAGAATTTGTGTATAGTTTCAAGATCTTTGTTTATTCCCTGATATCACGCACTGCACGTGATGTAAAAACACCATCTGTTTATGCTGAAATACAAAGCCTTCTATCTTTTTACTTGATACATGTAATAACACCAACCTGCATTGACATTTTTTGAATCTACTATGTGAAAAAAACCTGGTATGATATACTTGCACATGCATATCAGGATCCTATTTCAATTTACTACTTTCAATATGGTTTAAAATGTGACTGAAATAATTTGATGCTATAAAATAATATCAACGTTCAGATAAGCATATACAGAAAAACATCCACAAAGAATTCATCACTGTAAAGCGGTCCATACATGATATCCATGTACAAGGTGAAACCCTATGTTTTTATCACACTCCACCAAACATGTAAATATTTATGATTATATTTTGCTCCTGCTGTACTTCAATGGGCAGCGAAAGTACGGCAAGGTTTGCGTGGTGGCAAAAAATGACGACGTTACACATCGCTCCTGTTCCCCAACCATAGGGAGCCTTTATCTAGCTAAAACGTCAGATTAATTATCGCAATGAATTTTTCCACGCCCAGACAGCTGGAACTGATAAGCCAGTAGGTGTACATGAAAATTATGAGGAGTATGAAATTTAGGAGTTTTTTTTTATTTCTTTCTGAGCTTATTATTACTGCTCCATTTCTTGAAGCTCCTGGACTCAATCCAGGAAAGAGCAAGATAGTGGACAAAGAGCTCTTCGCAGTATATAAAATAGAAGAAAAGTGGCTGATAACGTATTTATTTTCATAGCTTCATGGTAGTGATGACGAGTTCGTTATTACTAATTTGAACTAACGACACCTCGAATCAGCCTCTTCCAAAAGTTATTCTTTTATAGAAACTTTGTAGGATAGTCAATCAATTTTTATGCTTATTCCACTACTATACATCTGACAATAAATAAGTGTGATTGATGCAATTATTAATCTTGTAACATTACGCATATCATAATCAATCTGGCAGAGTAACTGGATGACGTAGTCAAAATTTACTCAAAAATAAACTGAATACCAGTAGGCTTTCTAATTATTACGCGTATAAATCACTGTTGATTCAACAGACGTTTAATACAAATTTATCATTTTAAAGTTGCTCAAATTGCGCCTTGATTTCCAAAATATTCTGGTTTTCAAAAGCTTCAATAAATTGACGAACCTGCGATTCAGAATATATTTGACCCCAGTTTTTAAGAGGATGTGAATAAAATCGGAACAAATTAGCTTTTTTTGGAAAAAAAATAGCTACGCCCTGGAAATAGCATGAAACACGAATAATTAGAATGGTTTGAATTGTATGAAAAATCTACTATGTTCATCAGTCAGATATATTGTAAAGTTCTAGGTCCCTAGATATTGCATAAATTCGGTAATTTCACAAGCTTTTGTAGTTGCCATGTATGTATGTATGTAACTATGTTTGTTCAGTAGAACCTTGCAACTCAATTGTGCAGAGGACATCTCCAACCCAATTGGTTGTTGGAATTTTGTATATTCGTTTAGCTTGGATTACAATGCATGGTTAGCTATGTGACGTCATCCTAAATCCAAGATGGCGGAACACTCAATATGGCGGACTAGTCATTTTTGATGCACTTTTACAATAAGGGTATCAAATGAAAGGGCTTGCTGAGAATAACTCGCAAAATAAAGTGACGTCACTATAAATTGAATATGGTGGAAGTAAAGGTAGAGTTTTTTATGCTGTAATGACATTATAAGTTATTAGTAAAAGTTACTTATTGTAAGAGATTGGACGCATTTGCGCTGTGGTGCTATCGCCGTTTGCTGCATATATTCGAATCATGGACTTGGCACATAACCAATAAAACCTTAAAGTGAATGCGGAAAGAACTAGAGATTCTAAAAACCGCTAAGATCCCAAAAACAACTTATTATGGGGAATATTGAATATCGATTACTCCAACCAATAATGCAAGGGAAGATTAACAGCTCTAGGAGCCCAGGCCGAAAGTGCATATCCAAAACCCGCAACCAGTGGACAAGAATGTCATCTATTGCCCCATTTCGATCAGCCGGCAACAAAGTCGTTTGTGCTAATATGGTCGCTAACATTTACAGTCAATAATAATAAACGAAATTGTGCTCATTAAAATCCAGAAAGGATATGCATATGAAGAAGAAGAAATATGTACAATGGACGTGTACCCCTTGTAATGAACGCTACAACGTTAATTTGATTTCCCAATTGATCGGTGGTGGAATTCCATTGAAGTCATTTCGCAATCTTAAACGCGTCAAGCCAACTTGACGTTATAATATATGCACCCCGAGTCTGCCGTTAAATATTCAAAATGGCGACCGGCGGTGCGATGGCAGCGGTTACAAGTATCCAGGTCGGTATATTGCCGTGGCACTCTGGCATCGCCCGTGCCCCTTCAAATGATAAAGTAATTTCTCGGCTGCAATCACCTTCTACAATGAACCAAGCACCCATTGGTGTAGTAGGGGACAAGACCATAGTGAGCAGAATTCAGTACGGATGCTCGAAGCTGAGCATTGTCAAGACCACAGCTGTTTGTAAGGTGGCTAGGACCATTTAGTGCAATACACAATATCTATTTCACATCTTTTTGTATGGTGATGCGCTCCGAAGCGCACCTTGAAGCTTGAAGCAATCGTATAGAGATCTTCGCAGTCTGGAACAGCGTAGAAAAATGGCTGATCTCTCTTCAAATTTGCCATGATAGTCACTTTACTTATATAAGCATGACGGAGTTCTTTATACCACTGAAAGCTCTTCTCAGTTGCTCAAATTTTTGAAATTTGCAAAATAATATAGACTTTCGATTTAATATATTCCATTGCGTCAATGAATTAAATGATGCACACAGGTATCTTTATCGATATGCTGATAATTGCTATCACCTTTCGAGGCAATTATTAAATTTCTCATAAATCATGTGAATATTCTCTCACCTTTAACCTTCTAATCACGTACTCTCCTGATTATCTGCTTGAATCTAGAGAACGAATAAATGAGCGATACCAGAAACTGGAATCAGCACTCGGTGGAAGGCTCACCTTTGATGACTTTTCCAAACATATAAACGGATCCAAATCGATGGTTTAAAACCAGAGCAACGTAACTACACAAATGTCATATTTGATATATATATATGTGTTTTTGGGTTCAAATTAATGCATCCTTTCAATTGCTAACTATATATATATATATATATATATATATATATATATATATATATCTATATATATATATATATATATATATATATATATATATATATATATATTCTGATATAGGCGTTTTCATATCTACGAAATGTTGATTATATTTTGTACCAAAAGGACGTGTTGGCTGATCCGGCACTAATGTCATACTTAGGGTAAACATAGAAAATACGTTTTGTATTTCATAGAAGCAATAAAAAAGTACCTTCAATAAATAAGAGCTTCACTTAATTCATTTTCATCACAAGAAGGTGACGGTTAATTACTATTTAGTATAAAAAACGGATTTATATACAAAAGTGTCAACTAGGGCCATCATTAGTATTCTGTTAGCTTTGCAAACTGTATGGACCTTCTCTTAATTTAATGATAAATAATACTGAATGTATTGCTCCTGATTTACTCAAATAGAGACAGATGCTATCAATGCCACTAATATTGAGATAGAAGTAAATAGTGAATATGGTAGAGCAACCTAAATAGGCACTGAAAATGTCGACATTTTTATTATTTTGAATAAGAACCATCGGGTTATTCTCCAAAATACCTTCTTATAGTACTTTAAATCTCAAAAGCTAATTCAGTATTACTTTTGGATTCGAATGCTTTAGACGATTCTATGGGAGTTCCCAATTCTTCACTATCTAATTAAAACCTCGATAACTCTGGTAAGAATGAAAACCAAATGAATTAGATTAAAACAAACATTTCACTTTGGCTTTCAATTAGTGTTATCGTCCAAGTTTGAGTTTGAAGTGATTGTACCTTAAAATTAAACTGCGTCATTTAAAAAAAGTAACAACAATCATAATCTGTCAGATTACTTGGCGTCCTCAACCAAAAAGCTGATGAAATGTACTGTTTTGCCTTTTCCTGAGAAGTATTGATTTTGTACTTTCGTTACTGTGGTTCTAAGCCCTCGAGGTGGACGAGATTCCAATCGAGCCATGACTATTCATATTTTTCAGTGGAGAAATGGTCTGGGATCGAATCACTAAGTTGTTGATATGAATCCTGATCTCTCAGACCAATTAATCTTTTTATGATACTTTTACTGCGTATCCATTGTTCCAAAAAGCCCTATTGACTCCAAGGAGTAGAGGGGGGCTTATGTCAAGGCACGACCTCTTGCAAAATACCAAATCCTAAAGCCAACACTGGCAGCCTTATTTCATTTTTTTAATGGCTAATTCAACAATATATTTCAAAGAACCTGCTTCTAAACGAATCTAGAATTTATTACAGAGGGTCTTGGCCAACATTTGAGCATCTATTTCCTGTTTACTGGGTTACTAACACGAAGGCCTGCGTTTCCACATGTACAACCAAAAATACGTTGAAGGGAGCCTTGTCTCAGACTGAAGACAAAAATATTCTTGTGCGTATGACCCGCTCAGGTTTCTCTCGGTCAAAAAATGCGATAACCAGTACACCACTGTATCCAGCAGCTCGATCCTTTCGGGCTGTGTGTTATACATTTTAACAAGTTAATTAGTGTATTCTTATCTGTTTCACTATATTACACCATCAAATGGACGTTATTTATTCATACAGTGGCGTACGTTTTTGAATGGACGTTATCTCGAAAATTTATGTGACTGTTTTTGGGGGAGTATCCACTTTTGTACAGTTGCTGGCTAAAATGGCCTACTATATTTTACTGCTTTTTATGTTGGATTTATATAATCCTTTATTATGAAGGTTGTATAAAAGAGCGATAATGTGGACCTTCTATAATGGTCTGGTCCTTTCCAAGACTGATGAGGATTTTCCCGTTTGTTTTAAAAATTCTGTTAGAGGGATAGTGTGCTATTTGCAATACCAGATACGAGTTACAATTATTTATCTCGGTTCATTGGTGGCGATGTGATAAGCAATTAGGACAAATAATTTGAAAGGAAGAATTACTTTTCCATTATGATTCACAAGTTTATAGTAAATTTATTGCGTTGTAAAAAAATTTTAAGGGACTCAAAAGGTTTGGACAGTGACTAAACCTCATTTTTACATGTTTTGCATTTTTCAGCCATCTTAGGACCTACATAAAAAAATAGGGAGCCTAATTCGTAAATTAATATCCGAGGAACCGCATAGATTTCCGAGTAACAGTATTATGATGCACAATAACATGCGTGGAAATACTGAAGCGATCCATTTGATTCCACTTTTAACACGTTTTTAGCTTCACGTGTATGTATGTATGTTTGTGATGGAATCTTCGAACGCTATTTTGACCCATTTCAAATCTTTAGATTAATTTTAAATTTTGCACACTTGTCAAAGACCAATGACAATACAATAGTTTAACGAGTATGCCCTATTATGCATTATTATAATGCAACAAGTTAGTAGTTTTTTTACTAGTTATTGAAGTAATACGTTTCAAAGGTGATAACAGGAATGAAATTTAATATTTCCTATTAACATACTTTCATTAGTTTAACCTCTATCTATAGAGATAAAATCGTTGAAATATAACGATACGGGACTCATCCGAGGCCTCATAAACAGAGAGAATACCCTTTAACCATGTATTATCCATTTAAGAGTAAGCCTAATTCCAACAGCCACGTAATTGCGGCTCCAAAATCGAAGTACAAGAATAAATTCATCAATCAAAAAATGATGAGTGTAAAAAACCAATGAATTACGCTTGTATAGTAGTTCGAACTGAAAAGTCAAAAATCATTTTTTATACAAGAATAAAATGATTAACGAGAAAAATCAATGTCATTGTGATAAAAGCGTGGGGTGCCCGATATCAATTGTTGTAATTTCTTACTAGTTCTATTTCAAAATGTAGAGTTAGTGTAAAAAAGTAGTACATATCACCCCAGGCTTTTATCACACTGTTCTTTGGTTAGTCATTTTATTCTTATATCAAGAATTATTTGTTACTTTTTAGTTCGATTAACAATAAAAGCGCTTTTCAGTTTTTGTTAACTTTAATTTTTTCCTTGTCATTTGAATATAATTATAAATGCTTGTAATACAAGTTGAAAACATACCACCCTGTAGTTGCAGAGTAATGAGGCAAGACAGTAAAATCCTTTCGATTTATGAAATGACAAATCGTCTATCATATTCGCACACGACTATAATCACAGGCGATGTCAACATGAGGCCTATTTGGCTTCACAGTACGATATCGGAAATGCAATTGGCGACAGGAAAAACTTAAGCGAACTTTCTGTGTCAGGCTAATGCATAGAATATGTTGTGAATACATTATAATAGTTTCAGATGTTATAAAACAATGAATTATATTAATATGCATCGAATATGTCGTTAATAATGCATTCCTTGATAGATAACTTTGTGAAACGGCTTCATGGAATTTTTGCGCCGAGATAAATAATTTGCTGGCGCTTGTTCTTGTGGCATGAGGAATGTGACGTAGGTCGTTGTGTATCATTCTGAAGGTAACGGGTCGATAAAAGCACACAAGGAAATCAGACGTTTTAGTTAAAAATATATAATGTAGAATAGCCACAGCTGTTATCACATTTTTGAGAAGGACTAAATTGGAATTACACATTAATTGCAACCGATCTTTTGACTTTTGTAACCTATCTGAGGACACGTCATCTGATGTGTTCTGCTACAACCGACTTATATGTCTCACCGTATCTTAATTTGTTAGATTTTTCCTAAATCTAGTTTTTTCTTCTTCTTTTAGTGCCATATCAGGTCCTCCTGATGTTGGCGATCACAATGGCGAGCTGTGCTCTGTCTTCGTCGAGTCTGAAGAGTTGTTCTGCGCTTAGAATTCCGGTCCACTCTCTAAAATTCCTTAACCACCAGGCTTGTCTTTTACCGACTCCTCTACGACCTTCTATCTTGCCCTTCATTATAAGTTGAAGGATACGGTAACGATCACCCCTGAGTATGTGACCTAGATAGGACAGCTTTGGGCATTTAACTGTTATTAGTAGTTCGCGGACGGTGCTTGCTCTTTGTAAAACCGCTTTATTTGTCTGCATGGCTACCCATGGGATTCGGAGCATAGGTCTATGTAGCCACATCTCAAATGCTTCAAGACGATTAATGGTTGCTGCTTTTAAGGTCTAAATCTCTGCCACATACAATAGTAAAGACCATATGTAGCACTTGATCATTTTCTGGCGGAGCTTTAAATTTAGATTATTATTGCAGAACAGCGATCTCATTTTTTGAAAGGTTGTGCGAGTTGACTTGATCCTGCACTTGACTTTTTTAGTAGTTTTCTAGTTTTCGTCTATAATATTTGTTACATTCACTGCAGCTAATTTCGCATACTCCGCACATATCATGTTCTTCAATTTTAGGACATGAAATGTTCAGTTTTGCGTCAGAGCACCTTAAATACCTTAAAAACACCTCTTAAATACCCTCCATATATTTTCCGACTAAGATTATAGGTATATTTTTCGGTCGCTATCATATTTGCTTACCCTATCCACTTTTTATACGAACTCGTTCTCTTTGTAAATCCTTCCTTTAAAGAAAAATTGAAAATCTTATTTGGTTAATATCGGGTCGCTGGTTATGTATTGTGTTCGTTTCTTTCCTATATATACTTCGAATTATAAGCAGCAGTTTTCCCTATTTTATCTAACTACAACATTCAAAAATGGCAACTATCTATTGTTTTGAACTTAGAAAGCCTCACCCTTTATGCAGATCATCCAGAACATGTTTGCAGTTGTTAACAGACATCTCGCAAGTTTCAGTTTGTTCTGAATTATGGAACATTCGAGATGGGCGTTTTTTGTATATATTGGACCATCCAGGAATCTTGGATATAAATTAGTGTATAAGTTGTTGTGGTACGAGTTCAAATAAATTAGCTTTCACGTTGTAGTAGGTTTAAAACCAGATAATCTAAATGTGACGCCCAGTATCGGATGAGTCATTTTTGCTACTGCTCCCTAAAAGAAGCCTCATGTAAGCCACGTATCTCACAAGCTCAAGCTTTTTGTCTTTGTTTTATGGCTTTTTCGTGATTCACCTTAAAGTGCATCTCATAATTAGAATGGAAGTTTAATATTCACGGCTTGTACCAACCGAGCACGATGTTACCAACCACCATCGAAAAAGGCAGAAATATTTGGTCGTTCCTTAAAAATTCTATACGGGCCATGTCACGCGCCATTTATCTCTCCTTCGATCTTGCAAAAAATGCCTAAAAAGTCCGTTGAGATCTGTCGGTTTTGTCCTACGAGGGGTTGGTCGTATATTCTTGCACTATGTTCGTATTTAGTTTTGATGCAATTTCAATACAATTAATGCAATACAGGGATCGATCATGATCACTGGAGAAGCCCAATCGGCACAAAGTACTGAATGCCAAATGTGACGTTCTCTTGTGACTGGACGGTGAGGCCGCTTTTATATTGTCCCCCTAAACAGCATCAGAAGGAACAGTCAGTCTTTTCACCTGAAGACGTTTGAATATATTGTATCAATCGAAACGTTGTTGTGAAACGCAAAAACATCCACAATAGAAGTCCGGACCAACATCGTCTAGAAATGTCAAGCGTCTTATTTTATACTTACGTAATTCAAAAGAAAATCTTAGCTGTATCCATGCAGAGGACATGAAAGTAATGTAATGTGCTTACCATCAATGCAGGCGTTCCTCAGTGATGTGTCCTTTCTCTAACGCTCGTCTTGATGTACCTCAAGGAACTGTTGGAAAAAACTACCACTACCTTCCCGAGAGACCTTACTTCGGTGGGTTCTCCATGTTGTTCACATTAATGAGGACATCAAAAGAATTGTCGTATGAAGATCTCCACAAATGAAGTTTAGTTTAACGCACAGATCGTATCCTAGCATCTCTGTGCGTATCAAATATTACCGCAGAGGTAAATTCGCGTGGCCACAACGGCGAACCGCACTTCGCACCGCACCTACCATCGTACCGTATTTCACCTTTTATTCAAAGGATGTACTTACTGTCTCCTGTCCTCTATTTTAATTGATCAAGATAGCATCTTCATCTGACGAAAATGACGAATATCTCATGTTTGGATACTTCTCTTATTGCTCAGTAGTTGAGATTTACATGCGGTGCGCTATGGACACCGGGCGGCGTTGCTATGTGCGAGGTAGGGACGATACTGTGGTGCATCGTTATGGACATACCTTCAGACAACAGCCCTGACAAGGAAATCACATACTGGTCTGCAGTGGAAATGGTGGGACGCCCAATAATTAACATCAAGCTTCTGGAAATTAATCATGTTGACGCCCTTATTAGGCCGGCGTTCCAGAAGTTGGGGAATATCTTCTGCTCTAGAAAATTGTATCAACCGGGACAGCTACTGCTACTCTACGATGCCCAGATCATGCCATTGTTGAAATACTGATTGTATGTAAATAGATGTACTCCGAACCACTCCCTGAAGCTTTTGGATTCAATCCAGAGACGAGCAATATGTCTAATGATTGGACCTGATAGTTTCTCCACGTCTGGAGCATTGAAGTAGGGTAGCTGAACTCTATAGGTACTGTCATTGCAAATGACTGAGCTGTCTCGTATAATAACAGCAAGATTTGTCAGTACAGCGAATACTAGAGGGGCCCAATGGGTCGATCCTACCAGGACGAACCTCCAACGCTTCGCTTCTTTTAAAAATCGTTCTTTTGGAGAACTTTGGCGTTGTGGAATCAGCTGCCGAGAAGTTCGTTTCCCTACAATTACAATTTACAACGTTTTAAGGTTAATTTGAATAGACATGTATTTTTCGCCAGCACTTCTGGCGCATGTTGGGCTTCCTCCCTTTGCGAAGGGTTATCTATGAAAAAAAATTGTTACTCTTTAGTATTTCGTCTTCGAATAGGAATATAACCCCTCGTAGGAATGTCTTTGCAGTCGTATGTTCACCGAGGGTCCACTTTTTGAGCTGATTAAACCATCGGAGAAGTGCCCGTCCAGACCTACAGACAAAGCATCGTTGTCGCTGGCCAAATAGGGATTCAAGCGATCGTCAAGAAAAAACCTGCTTGAATACGAGTCACCGTACATCTCGACAACCAGTCGCACTTTAATTATACAATTAGAATTAGATTTATTGTATGTAACGATATTATTTATGAGACATGATGTGGTACTGGTAATTAAACACTCAAAGCAGCTCAACAGACATAGAGAGGACTAAAATGGTCTCCTAAACACTGAGTATTTGGCTCTTCTGAATTCAGTTCAAGATAAAATGCAATAACTATATTTGTTTATAACAACCCTTAATTTAGCTTATTTAAATTTAGCTTAGTAAATCTAAGTGTAACATAGTGAGTCTTCCTGCGTCTCTTACATAGAATGTGACTGTACTATGTTGTATCTCCCAACATCAGAACCTCGTCTTTTTTCTTTCTAGACAATATAGGTTATGAAATGTACTTGGATTGACATTGACACTATTCAGACATGCCAACCCTATCTATTCTGTTATTTACACGCCATTCCGGTTGCTGCCCTTATAACCTGACAAGTCTAAATATCTTTAAAAAAGGTTTTTTTTGGAAAATGGTCCAAATATCAGTATAAATGCATCTCAAAATGCTGCACCGGCATACAGTCATGGACAGTTAAACCACGGAACCAGCCATTCATCAGTAAGTGCAGTTTTACTAAAATCTGGTAAAAGTCAGCGTGACAACGGCGAGAAGAATGAATAAGCTGGTCACATTCTAATCGTTTCCCGTTGATGGATCCATAGGCGGGCAATTCAAGTAGATTAGCGATACTATTTGCTAGATTTGAGAGCTCTAGTTTTGTATGCATGGTAGGATCTAGTTAGCTAGTTAGCACGAAGTCTGAGTAGCCACTGAAATGAAAACAGTTTTATTTGTGAAACTGGGTGTTAAATACACAATCACTTTATATAAATACTTTTTAGAACTGGCGTTCTTTAAGGACTTATATCGAATCATTCTAAAGCATTTATGTTGAGGCTTCCGGAATAATTGGAAACTTTCAACAGCTTTCAGCATCTTTACCTTGTGATGTCCACAAGAAAACTAGCCAACTATAAAGCTAATATCAGTCATATATTAAATTGAATGATTCGACTGGGAATGGTGTACACGTAACCACTGAAACAACTTACCAATTAATTTCTTTACCGCTTTTTATTAGGGGGCTGTTTGTGTTCGTTGCCTGCCAGTTTAATTCGATTTCGAAAAAAGTTACGTTCAATTTAAATGCATGGGGGGTTACCACGCGCACCGCCGGTTCATTCCATATGTTCTGATCAATAATTCAGCGATAATACATACGGTTTCAACATACATAAATCGTGGATCGGTTTGATAAAGCTGAAATGTAAAATTGAGGCTCTCCCTACGACTGTAGTTACTGTTAGAGAGCACATTCTCTGAGAACCATGTCCTGGATATTAAAATATGTTTAATTACCGTCATATTATACATGTCACTAATTTTCTTCGGTCTGTCAATTGGACTTTCTAAGGCTTGATATAAAGTATGTTGGCCTATGGTTCAACAGATACCATAAAGCTTGAGTATATAAAATGGAGGGGGATAAGGACATCTGGCTTAGAAGTGCAAAACGGGCGAACCTGGCAGAGGTGGCAAACTCAACTATAATATATGCAGCCTTTATCTTTGGAAAACTACAGAAAATGATGTGCAAGGAATGCCCAAAAACCAACTAAAAGTGATACTACGGGTGAGTTGTAGCTGCAGATTTCTATCGACAGCACTGCTGGTGGTGGCTGAGGTCCCACCAATTGATCTGCTGATCAGAGAGAGAAGTGAACTCTATAAAAACGGTATAGAAGTTAAAGATGATAAAGAAACATCTACAATGGGACTGATTCCATATATAAGAGAATACGAGATGTTTAATTCGCAACTGAACCTAATTAAATCTTTCGCTATGTGTTGTGTTGGTTCATCTTTGTATAATATAAGTTGTGCTCTCGGCGAGCCGTTCGCAAAAATTCGATAGTAGTCCGGTAAAATATCGGGGTATCTTTACACTCAGCATTATTTGGACTTGTTCGCTTCTACGGGATCGATAAGTACACTTGATAAGAAACTGGAAAGAATATTTTTCACGATCCTCATGTCACTTTGAATGTACTGTATATCTCACGAATAAAAGAGGGACATACAATAAATACATTATTAAAATCATATGTCAATGATTAAATGAACCAGTATTCTGTACTGTTCTAAACAAACATTCAAATTGATTCTCATAAAAGCTAATATCAGTCCAATATGTGGGAATCCTAAAAATAATTAATGCGTATGACAGTTTGCCCTTTATAGTATGTTAAAAAAGTCACTACATATCCAATCGTCGCATTTTATTCTAGACAACACCGAATCAATTTAATTAGCAATTCATCTTACTACTACGTAGGTACTAGGCTCTAACCAAAATATACCACATATGGTCTCCAAAATAACCTCTACAACGTCTTAGCGTCCTCAATAACGATTTAGTAAGAACTATTATGAAAGGCTAGAATATTACCGATATCACAAAAAATGTACAAAAAGCTCAAACTAAACTTATCAAGAAGAAAATGCCGTTATCAAACCAGCAATTTCCTTAAAAAGCATTTATCATACTCGTTATTCAATAAACGCCCCTTCAAAACAACTTTCGCTTTGTTGGCCATCCTCCAACAAACAATTTCCAATATCAATATTTGAAAACGAAAAACCTCCACTGGAACTTTCTTCATACGTCTCATGCATTCACTGACGTCGTGCCAAGCACGCTCCGGGAAACTTCTCGTATACCTTCAAAGCTGCCCAGGCATATTAAAACCGGGATGCTTACAAAGCTTTAAAATCTAATATATCTCTAATCCTACTTGTGTGTACCAGCAGACGCATTGTTCAGCGAAAGGGAGCACCGGCAACCGATAGGGGGTGCTTTATTTCTTTCCAATCCCAGTTTAATTTGTTTCTCTATCAAGGGCAAACAACTCTCATTTGAAGATGATCTGGGTAGAGCGATTGTTTTATAGTGCAGTCATTAAAGATAAACGTATACTGTACAGCGTTTCACATGCAGGTCAAGATGAATTGGATAAATTTGTATATTTTTTAAGCTGGTAAAATGTATCTGAGTCAAGTCACTACATTTACACTAGAAATAAGTGAAATCTTTAACATTTACCATTGCCATATTTTCTTGAGCCATCTACAATCCCTATGTTGTCAAGAATAGTTCCATCTGCTTTCGCATTCGTTCTTATCTCCTAGTTTTTTATGAGTTATAACCTTGAAACTTGCAACCTCTTCTCCAGAAATCCATCTCCAGCGATTCAACCTTCTCCTGTTTCGCTGCCTTTCTCGCAGAGGAACCGGTGTTTTCTAAAACCGTTTTATATACAGTTCTGTTTGTTCTATGTCTCTTCGTGGCCTTGTTGCTTCATATTTGTCATACTGTTTTATTCAGTATGTATTAGTCACGTCATTGATAATAATTCGATAATATTACTTATATTTTACTTGTTGGTTTGATACAGAATTATCTCCCTTACTAAAATATATATATATATATATATATATATATATATATATATATATGTGTATTTGATATATATTCTTTCTAAGCTATCTAACAGCTCCTACATCTACTTTTGTCATCTCCCACAAGCGACTGTAGCCAGAAGAACTTGCAAGGGCAAAGGAAAGCATACTGGATCATGGTTGAAAGCCACAGATATATATATATATATATATATATATATATATATATATATATATATATATATATATATATACAAACTAACCAAGAGATGACTGACATACCCTTTTCATGGACGGATGCTCCAAATCACAGTAAATTGAGGCAGCTTAAATCTGAATAGAGGCGAACGCGTCTTGTAATAATTATAATAGCAACATCTGTATGTGAGATTTGCTACTTCAATGAGGGATACCCTCATGTGTAAAACGCGCGAAACGGAATGGAATGGAACCGACCAGGAACGCGTAAGGGTTGAATAATAGGATAATTGGTACAATTGGCTCTTGTGAGTTAATTGGGCAGAACTTTCCTTGCATGGCTTCCTAGCTGCTACTCCAGTTGCCAAGGCTGACAGATGGCGTCCATTCAGTTAACGTTGTAATTTCTATGCAGTGGTATCAGTTCATAAATAAAAATTCCTGAAGTTTTGAAATCTTTTCATAGTTTCCAATAAATGTATAGGTAGCTCGAAAATATGATCATAATCATCAATGAACTAATATACGGCAATTACAGAGTCAAGGAATTTAAAGCTATACTTTAAGGGAGTGAATAGCACTTTAGTAATAGGTATTTATGTTACTTATGCATTTACAGTAATATGTGTAACATAATTGAATAGATGCGCAACAAATTAGCCACCATAGAAAAACCTAAACACTAAAATGCCAAACAATTAAAAAAAATTAAATGATAAATATTTCAGATATAAAATAAGACAAATCTATGAAGAAGAACGGGGTCAAAGGTTATTATATGATGGAAGATCTTCTAGCTACGCTAAAAATTCCCCCTCTCCCATACCCACCCCACATTTTAGAATAAATTAATTATAAACGATTCTTACTTTTTTCCTTTTCTCATCGATAACTCTGCTGTACTGATTTCCAAAATGTACAAAGCTTTATCGCCCACATAGTAATAATCCAGTACCAAAATTGCATAAAAATGGGAATAGCTTTTTCGAATTCCAAAGGCGCCAGAAATGACAAAATAATAAACATACAGACAGACGAGAGACAGACGGTCCGACAGAAATAGACATAGCTTCTTGTGATGTGTATGTCATGAAACAAGGTTTTCGCGACCCAATACTTCCGCGTGGCAAGTAAAATGAAGAACGCTCACAAAAAGTCAAAGCTACATTCCTGGTTTTAATTTACAGCTACTTACCATCTCGCAATGTCCATATCATAAAATCATATAATATTCGATCACAAAAATGGTTACTTGAATTAGTTTTATAATCATGCAAATAATTAAATTTGTTTCCTGAAGGCATTTACTTCGGTAAATCTAGATAGTCTTCTTCATAAAACATATAGGGCAACGTTTTTATACTATACGGAGACAAACGATTGCTAATGTTACCGGAGTATTCCTGGTTGTCCGTTTTTTAGCTCGTTCGGTGGAAGAGAGATGTTGCGGTGAAAATTCGCAGGCAGCGCGATTTTTTACCACGAATCTGTGCATAAATTTTGTACGGTTAGTTAATTCCGGCCAATTATTTTGGTTTCCTGGATTTGGCTCAGCACGAAATTTCCTTAGTGGACGTTTAATCAGATTGCCAGGAGGAAAGGGGTTGTAAATAAGAGGAATTCAGCGTAATTCAGTCCTTTGTTATTCTGTGTTATTAGGTAATTGGAGAGACTAAAATCGACACTGCGTTGTAATTGAGAAAAAAAAATCTATATCTGCAAACTTTCAATATACAGACCAGCGACAAAGTATCGTAGCTTTTCAATAGAGGCAATTAGTGACCCCAACGTCATATACTAAAAAAACAGATTGTATCACAGCGAAATCCTTGGTTTTTCGTGAGTAATATGGTATTACCACCACTATCAACATCAGACGTTGACAACTTGTTACATGCAGGTTTCGATCTGAGCCTATACACACGTCAGTGTAGCTCGATATTAGATAGTTTAGTAGTTGTGTATCGCTGGTCGAATGTGTGGGAATGTGCCCCAAAGCATTCCCTGAGGCTTCTGGACACAATCCAGAAACGAGCAATACGTCTTGTGGATGCGCCCGACCTCACAAATGACCTACACAGTGTGGAACATTGAAGGAGGGTGGCTGATCTGTGCCTATTCTATAGATATTATCATGGCAAGTGTTCGACCGAGATCAATGTGCATGGACATTTATTCTGGCGCAGTGCTTATGAAGCGTGATAGGCTATCTACCTTTGCGTGAGGCTATCTATAAAAAAATCTATTTTACGTGTTCAGAGCTCAGTATCATTCCTGAGCAAAACATTTTTCAAGCTTTCGGACCTCAGAGTCAGCCTAATTTCCCGAGTGTAACGATTTTAGAACATACTCCAAGAAATTTGCAATGCACCTGGCATTTCGAAAGTAATTATAAATATGTTTAATGATTTTACTGAATTTATTTTGAAAACTCATAACTTCTTCAAAGTTCTCAATTATGATTATTATAGGTATTTTGAGTATAGATCGATATCTGCACGTCGCAAGGAACCATCGACCCTATTTCTTTTTGATACCTTTGTTAAGCCTAAAATACGATCACGCCACTGAACCTCAACATAATTGTTTCATATGGCGGTGGTCTTCTGAGCGATGTCGACTTGATAGCTGGATTACCAGGAGGATTTGCCTCTCTTATGTATTTGGGGTAAGGAGCATAACCACGTTCGCTATTAATAAAATCGATGTGACGTCCCCTTCTGAATATTTTAGCAGCTCCATGCTTGTTTTTATTGAAATAAGGATTTAACAGAATCAATTTTTATAGTTATGGATTGTGCAAAACTAGGTTTCACAAAAAAAATAAATGTATGTCATGTAGACTGTAGATGCTCGTACTTGGTGAGGATTTTGTATTTAACAAACAGTTTCACAAATAAAACATCTTTCAGTGTTTCAATTTATATTTAAATCATCGTCGGATTGTCAGATTTGACTGCCAACAAGGCTACCCAGATTATTTGCCAACTAGCTAACTAGACCCTATTATAGATATAAAACTAGAGCCCTCAAATCTATCATACTATTTATACTGTCTAGCTATTTTTCTATTAAATTCTTTTTTTCCATTGTGGTGTCTGTCTTAGGGGAAATATTTTTTTGGCGACTGCGTTTACACTAGTGTTAAGGGAAACCCCTACAAAACTTCAACCATCGCCGTCAAAATGATCTTAAGATATTTCACATTTCTAAATATTTAATTCCTTAAACTATTTCATTCTTCATACTACATTCTTTCCAGTTACCAAAAAAGATTTCCCCTAAGACAGAAAACAGAAATAAAAAATAAATAATTAGTATAAGAATAGCTACACAGCATATAGTTGGCAAGTAATCTGGGTAGCCAATGCTAAAAGTCAAATCTGACAGTCCGACGATGACTTAAACAGAAATCGAAACGCGTCACTGAAAAAAAGGAGTTTTGTTTGAAACCTTTGTTCAAATACACCTCTTATCTGCATGAATTTGATCTTGAGCACTTTATTCGAGACTCTTTCAAAATGCGAAACTCACCACGACTTTTTCATGGAAATGAAGTATAACATTTAAACTACCTCACTGTAGTTCTACTCTTACCTTCTCCAAATTTCATCACGTAAACAGTATTTTATGAGTCTAAGGGGCCAAGCTATAACAAAAAAGGGAATATGTTCTATAAGCGGATTAATTCGCAATGTAGATACATACACGGTCAGTCTATGTGCTTTTAGACAGGGAAAAAAGTTTTCAAAAAAAAAGTAGCAATACTCCCATACTCGTAATATAATTCCCATAAAATTGCACGCCCCACTCGTGAAACAAGAACGTATTGAATACATTTGGAAATCAGTGGGTGCGGCCAGGCAGTAAAAAGCGCGCCACCTTTTTATTGTCCATCATTTCGTTTATAGCCCTCGAAACAATTTAGCCCGGCGAATGATACGACCGTAGGGGTCGGCCTCAAATCACCAGGAAATCGACATTTCGAATAGGCGATATCGGAACAACCACTTCCATCCCATGCTTTGATATTCTTTTTTTAGGAACCTCTGTTCATTAGATAGATAGATCGATCACGTTTGTAGTATAGTAAACGAATAAATATACATACATCAAGTGTCACTACAAAGTGACTAGTGATTACTGCTGTGAGGTGCATTACAGACTTCCTCTCTGGGCGCTGACTAATGTTGCAGTAACCCGTTTAGTCATATCTACTGAATTAACTTGGGTTTTTTTGTTCATTGTTATTAATACACATTGTTTACCTTACTGATGCTGCTAATCTAGTAATTTCTCCCAACAATAATCTGACACATAATGGTAGAGTCATTAATTTTTCTTTTTGTTAGCTGTCTCACTTACTTTTATGTATATGTACATATGTGAACACGGATTTTTAATGAATTGATAGTTTTTGTAACGTATATTCTGTTATACCCTGGATTAGCAATAAATTAATAAAATAAGGTGAACTGATTTTCCTAACATCAATGTTCTATTTTCTGCAACAATAAATACATCAACAGTTTTGGGAATGATTGTGCCTTGCATGAAGTTGTTCAGAGAATAGTAGTAAATTTAAGACGACTTGACGACCAACCTCTCTATTGAAAAATCCGAAGATATTTATACTAGAACTGGAGATATTAGAATTCAACCCAGTTCATCATTTTCCTGAGACTCTATATTGTACTGCAGGTGAGCATCCGATTCTAAAGAAATGACTACACCATCACGAGTATTTACTCAGCTGAAACTCAAATATTTAACTTAAATATGTGAATATAGGATAATAACTATCAATGCAGATATAAAACGTAGAGAATGAATATTATTTGATTAAATGATACAAATATAACGCATTTTCAAGTTTTTTCAATACTCATGTTAAAAATTACAATGTTAGCGTTGAATCCCTTTATCACACACACAAATTTTATCCAAAACGACCGTAGTTTTAAACAAAATTTACTTAGAAATGGATCATTTCCATCTGGAGAATCTGTAAAATTGAATTGCGTGCTCAAGTAATTCAAGTTAACGAAACAATAAAAGAAATTCACCGGGACGAATGTTTACAGTGAAAAATATGTATGGCCACTCACTTATTTGGGTAGCCATAAGGATCAGCTCATTTGGTTAACAAAAATAGGGTCTGGACATCAGAAATAGTGTCTGGCTATATAAATTTGGGGTTCAATTTGCTATCACTGCCTTTTTGACCAAAAGGTGTAACGCAATAAATCGTACAAATTTTTAATGAGCGGATAGCAAGTTATATTTGTTTATGCTAAACTTAACTCATCAACTCACTGATGTCATTTCTTTATCGATATTCCAGGCTCATTTGCATGAAATATATATTACCTTGTCAACATACTATTACACATAGTAAGAAAATACAACAAAATCTGAACCCTATTTTGTCTGTATTTATATAATTCCTGACAGTAACGAAAGTAACCGATAATTTTTGACAAGTCCAACAGTGACATTTTTATAATATGTGTAAGTCAGGTGTTTATAGGATTTCATGTGCCTTCTATAATGCTGTTTATATGGGTCAAACAGCTAGAGCATTTACAACAAGGTACAGGAAACATACTCGTATAAGTGCCTTCAGAAACCACCATCCAGAAAGATAAAATTTTGCCCAACACTTACTAGATACTATTCATGAAGTTGGCAACGAAAATAGAATCAGTGTACTTGATACTTGTAATAAAATACATGATTTAAACGTCATGGAAACATTAGAGATTCAAAAATATCTGCGAAACCCTGACTTCATTGTAGTAAATGAACAGACTGATCTTTTGAACTCAATTAAGACACTAGTTTTCATGTATTTGGATTCTAGGTTAACTCAGTCCTGAAATATCTTAAATTATATAATGTATTCAGAAGAATGAAAAAGCTTAAGAAAAAAATAAAATATCTTAAGGACATATTGACGGCGATGGTCAAGGTTTTGGAGGGATTTCCCATAACGCTAGTGTAAATGCAGTCGCCAAAAAAATAATTCTCCTAAGACAGACACAACAAATGAAAAAATAATTTAATAGAAAAATAACTAGACATGATAGATAATATGCTAGATTTGAGAGCTCTAGTTTTATATCCATGATAGGACTAGTTAGGTCAGTTGGCAAGTAATCTGGGTAACCTTGTTAGCAGTCAAATCTGATAGTCCGACGATGATTTTAATGTAAATCGAAACACGTCACTGAAAGAAAGAGTTTTATTTGTGAAACTGTTTGATAACTACACAACTTTTTATCTACATAGATGAAGTGGCGAACGTAGGTACTCCTTTGACGATAGTTCACATAAGGTACCTAACTTAACGATGCTGGCGGCATCTCTGAGAATCAGCAGTAGTAATGGTATATTGGGATACTCTGTATATATAGAAAATATTTACTCTTTACTGTTGGCCACTGAGCTGTAATGACAGATTATAGGTTAGGATCAGAACACGCATATCTGTCACACGCTTATGTGTATACTGTGGAGTAGAGGTCACATTGTCATTGGCTTACGCTTGCTTTGCTGACTTACCTTAGCTTATAAAACCGTCAGATAAACAAGATGAATTACATTATATGTAGAACTTTTGAAACAGAACGATATCATTTGTTTTCTCTACTACTTTGTCATAAAATCAGGTAGATCCATCACCTAGATGCCATAAAGCTGCAGGCACAAGATTGATCGCCAAGCCTAGGTACACCTCTTTCATTTTCTCTCCATTGTAACAGATAATTGTGTTTATGTAATTAATTATCGAATAGGAAGCCAATCAAAAAGTTAATTTGCGAGGCTTTCAGCTCCGATAACGAGGAACGATGGAAAATGCTTTCGGTGAGCCGCCGACTTGACTTATATTGATAATCCGTTCATTCGGTGTAGAAACTGGTATGCCGCTTGGAAATCTATTTAACACCTCTTTGATTCGACTCCTTGCGAAACACCCATTTGAGACGCAAAGCCAGCCAATTTGTCTTATCGATTCTCTAAGCCAAACGAATAGAGAGGACGTCATTTTATTTCTTCATAAATATTAGTCGTGCATGACTGGGGACACGTGTTTCATATAATGGTCTTATTTAATCATCTTTTGAACACTTCAACGTTGGAAAACTAGTAAAATGAATTATCATCTGTAATTGTGTAAATACAGGAAAGGTAGATAGATTGAAAAACAATTTTGGAATGAGAAAAATCCAGAACTGCGGTGTCGAGACGTTCTACGGCATCCAGTAAGGTACGTTCTCATGTACGCCATCATATCTTTGTGTTTCCCTCATCCCAAATCGCGCACGATTTGGAAAACTAGTCACAGGAATAGAGAGCATTTCTTTATAATCAGTAGTCTTGGATGGTTGTGGACACGTATTTCATAGAATACTAATATTTTCTCATCTCCGAAACACTGTAACAATCCTGTTTTGTAAAATGAAGTAAGGTAGGTTGACTTAATACTTCACATGCTCTAAGGATACTGTTTTTTGTTCGAAAATGTCGAAAATTCTGAAGGATGGCGTATCCAGTTGAAAAACTCGTGGGATGCCATCGTAAATTGATTTGGAAAAGTTTACAGACTGATCTCCATTTCTTGAGTGTTGAGTACTCAAGTGCAAATAGTAAAGAGCAAGTTGTGTACTTTTATTTCATATAATGCGGTGTGGCATTTTATCGGGGCTGTTATATAACATGAACATGATTGCAATACTTCCATCCTGGGAGGTAAATCGAAATTTTGAGATGTTCGAAGATTTCATTTGTGTTCGGCGTCAAATGTCGTTTATTTTCAAATATAAAGGAAAATTATTGATTATTGTCAGACCCTAAAATAGCCATTCCTAGGTCCTCCTCCCAGGTGTAATGAAAATTGTAGACGCTCTTACTGAGATAACGCAGTGACAAAAAATGGTGATAGACATAATTTTAATCTTGAATAACATACATATCCGAAGCCTAGTATGTTGACTTTTGACTCAAAAAAATCTACTTCCATGTGGAGCACAAAAAACTTACAAAAACAAAGAGTGGGAAAGATTTATTATTTTTTGCTTTTCCTTAACTCTTACACTGCTATTATATTATGAAAACTGTTGATTGCTGACTTTAGACTTACAGTTTTGCAAATAACGCAGATCTAACGGGTACAGAATCCGATTTCTATTTCATCCTATCTGGTTTTTGAAGAAATTGGAAAGTCATCTCAGAAAAAAGTCTCTGATATTGAACGTTCAGTCGGTCGGATCTATATGACGTCACCATGATGGCGCTATTGTCTTTACAATGGATACGTATATATAATATATTGCTATATTAATTTTGTCCATTGGATTTTGTAATTTAGTTGCAGTTCTATACCTGTATAATAGATTTTCAGTTAATCTGTTTCAATCTTAGTTCACAATAAGCGAGATTTTAGTTATTTGATAATTAATTCTACTTCTTTCTGTTACAGGTGAGTTGAAGGAGATGGTTCCTGTTCCCAGAAGAGATGGTAGGAAACAAACCAAGATATTTTATAATTAATAAACCGATAGATTAATTTGACATCAGAAACGTGTCCTTGTTTTGTCCTTTCAACCAAAGTTATATTGCACCTATAGCCTTATTAGGTTCTAATTTTTCCAATGATCCAAACTATACATTTTTATGCAGCACCGTCTCTTCAAACAGTTGAATAGACTTCCTTGCTCTTGATAGATATTTTAAAGGTATTTTTAGCAGCTTTTACAATTGGCAAGACGTCCCCGACTCGTCGGGTGGAAATTGGCCGTAGTCAATGCTGCAGCTGTTGTGCGTGATGCCTGGATCACTATTTGCCAGTATACTATCACATATTCTAATGATAAAAAAATAATATCACTGTAAGATTTGAGGAGGATGAAACATTTATTTCTCATTTATTTGGAAGGAACTCCTTCAACAAAGCGTAAAAGCGTCTGTTACTGTTTGTACATAGGTATCCTTCAATTTCATTGTTCTCGTCGCTGTCAATTTTTTCATTTTCTTCTAAAATTGTTCTTAAGTCAGACATTCTTTCTTGTATGATTTGTTTCATGTTCTGATCTATTTTCAGTCAGAAGCTATTTACGATTGATGATAGCGCCTCCAATATGGTTTCTACATGCATACATAAATTTTTCCAAGCTATTTTTAACATTCTTCTTCTTTCACGTCTCTCTAATAGATATATCCATGTCATCAAGCTAAACCGCGCTTTCTGATATCAAAAGAGCATTAGTTTTATTTATAGAAATATAAATTTAGTGTGGAAATCTGCATATTTTTGAGTAGTTTTCCTTGAAAACCTTTCGTATAAGAATAATATTCAGCTCTCTCACGATTGGTGTCTCTGTGACATTCAAAAACGTTACTGATAAAGAAAACTGTAGAATTGTTTCCATACGTAGTCCCTTGACGACCACTTTGTGTGCTTAAAATTTTAAACAAACCAAGCAATGCGGAATTAATATCAATGTCAAACATAAATATTCACTGTTTGTCAATATGTTGAAGAATTTATCAAGATAAATCTAATTACAAAATACTCATAATATTACATTTCACTCATTCATGATATATTCAGGAATCACAATCTTATAATACAATCAATAAGCTTATCTAATGAAATATCAATGGATATATTATTACATATTTGACTGTACTATTATTATTAGGGTAACCAAATAATGGCAGCGCATTCGAAACGGCTGTAAAATCCGAACGTTGAAAATTCAGATAATGAAATGTATGAATTCATCCTGCTTGTTTGTATACGTTTCACCCAACAGAGATAAAGGATGAAAATGGGAATGCGAAAAGCTTCATTGGATGGAATTTTCCTGTTGTATCAAATAAAAATGTTTTGAAATATGTACGTTCCATCAGTCAAATTAGCTTTGGAAATCATCGTTGTGTTTTTGTTAAAAGCTCGAACAATCCATGTGAAGTAATGACATATTACCATTAGTGCATTTTTAAAGGGTTACAAGAGCATGTACATTGCATGTTTTCACTTGCAATGCAATCAAGTGCATAGTAGAACCATTGAACAATGATAGCAATATTTATTTTGCTTATCTTCTATACACGCATAGAAATAAATTCTCAATTCAAGAATTCCTATATTGTTGTAAAGATATACTCAAGACAAGAACATCTGATCTCACTCTTAGATAGGTTACTTGGTAAGAAAATTACTATTAATTTGAACCAAGAAAAGCATTTTTTCGAATTCAAAACGCATTCTAAAGAAGACTATAATTTTATTAAACGTTATAATATTTTTCAACGAAACCCCGTTTACTTCAATCAAGAATACGAACATCTTGAGATTCGCTCTAAACAGTTCGTTTACTAATTTCGCATCGCCATCTTCGTCAACGGCATTTCAGTGGTACGCGTGTCTGTTTTCGCGCCTCTTATTTTCCATTGGATTTAATTTTTACGAAACACCTCTCAGGATGAATGAGCTGTTAAAAATGTATGGTTGTGACTGTTGTGAGGATCTCATAAAAGTGTACAGTTGCAGATTTACAATAAAAAACGAATTAGTTGGTCGGAAGATAATTTATTAGTTTTTGAATAATAAAAAACATTTAAGTCCAAACATTATTTTAATTATTGATTCTAAATCTTGACAATAAAGGGCCCTATTCTAAATTGCCTCTCTGACGTCGATATAGGTCTGTTTATCTATTTCTTCACATGTTTCTCTTAATCTGAATTCAACTTATTTTATTGCTTGGCATTCAGTTGCGTATATTTTTGACTCAGCTAAAAATCTAGAGGTTTAGGATAGGGAGATCTTGGTAGCCATTCTATAATATATCATTGAATATAACAACTGCTATGTGAAAATTTCTGCCAGTTTCTCAAATAATGAAATAATCAAGGCGCTCAATGGACTATTTGACAGTTAACTGTTAAGTTTGACAGTGAGCAAGATGTTGCTGCAACAACAATTGAAAGCAATATTCCTGTTTTTGGTTGGATTTGAAATGACCATCATGGCACTTTTCAAACGTGCATATTTCGAATAAAACAATAACATTTTAAATGGTTTCAAAGAAAAATGGTAAGCTTTATGAGCAGATTCCGAAAATGGAATGATATATGGGATATTCTATTGGAAAGAGTAATTATAGATGGTGCTCGGCCGCCATTTTGAAACTTGAGATCATTTTTCCATAAACAATCAGGTTCTCGCCTTCTGTTTAAGCCCTCCAAATTTGGTTGCGATACACCAGGTAGTTCAAAAACTAATAGGAGTGAACGGGGGGGGGGGGAATATTAATGCTGCCTGTCTCATGAGAGACAAAAAGCAGCATAATAGGGTGTAATCCCAGCATAACCACATAAAACCTCCCTCATTTAGGATCCAAGAGAAAACCTTAAAACTACCTGGAGAAAAACGTATGGGTCTTCCTGTGGGTGACAGGACAGTGAGAATAGCAGAATCTAAAGATCACCTACTGGAGGACGGGAATTTTTTTACCGCCATTGCTGTATACTCTATATGAAGAACCAGTTTTCACTATCGGAACATCTGAGACGGTCCGAGTATAGTCGACGTTCCTAGAAATCAACATAAATTTGTTTATCTACGGATGTCCACTAATTATAATTGACTAATTACCTATGAGTAATGAGTTGTACTCGTGACAAGAACAACATAATCTGGTGTATCCCATCAGCGAACTCTGCGGGTGCTAGTGACCTCACGGCAATATATACAGGGAGTGTAATCCATCGATCTCATGCTGTTAATAGGACGAACCACTGAGATATTCAATTTAGGTTTTATGTGTAAAAGGTAACAAAAAACCGCAAACGCGACAGCCTGTACGTAGAAGCTGATACTAGCATCAACAGAAGCTTTTCTTTATAGATAATTGTGCGCCAGGAGTGCAGCGAGAGGATACATTTAGATTGTAGACACACTTGGTTGAACTCTTATATTATTCAAATAACCAATGCTCTGTTGAACACAGAATTTTATTTGTGAAACTTTGTGTTAAAAACACAATTTTTTGTGTACTCGTTCGAGGGGTTCAATCCTCGACCTGCTGAGGATGCGTCAGTTAGAACTCTCTAGTTTTTGTATTAATTATGTTATTATGCAAGATAGCTCGGTCAAACCTTTACCGTGGAAGAAAATATAATATATGGACTGAAGAGACTTTTCTCGATGTTCTAGACTGTGAAGCTCCTTTGTAAGGCCAGATGCATCCACTAAACGTATTTTTCTTTTCTGGATTTAGTCCAGAAGCTTCAAGGAGTGCTGATTATTGTATCCTCTCACATGTGAGTAGTATTCCAGCGATGGTCTGATCTGAGCCTTTTAATGTGGAAGCCGTACTAGTGATCACGTACGATATTCTTTTCATCTAGGAACTTCAAAAGCAGCACGTTAATTATAATCCACATAACTTTAGAGACCAGAGAGGCAGGACACAGGGTATGGCTTTTCTGCCCTTCGCTCGAGACCTATCTTCCTTCCAGTAGGGAACACGTCTAAAAATGGTGGCATTTCCAAACCTTTCTTATTCATGCTAAATAGAAGATGTCCGATATATAGCGGCTAATTTTGGAAAAATGGATAAACAAGTATTGATATTACTATTCATATTTTCATCCTTCGACTTTGAGATACGGGGAGTCGCTAAAGTAAGGAAGAACATGGTCATTTATATTTTGTTGTTCCTTATAACACTCCCAGTATGTTGTATTACCTTAGCATTGAGTGAATAAATTCCATAAGTTATATATATTTGAGATGTGTATAACTTTGTGAAAATCAAGCTGCTAAGAATATATAACAACAACATTTTCGAAATGTGTTTGGAGACGAAAGAGAAATATTGAAACTATAATTTTTTGAAGTTCTTAATCCATTGTTTCTCCGTGTTTCTCCCACTCCAAATCATGCATGATCTGCAAAACAAGCCAGGTAATTACAGAGGAAGCAATCCCATTTCTTCATATAGAGCAGTCTGGTTGAGAGCACATGATCGCCGAAACACTAACATTTCTTGTTCATAAAATGGAGTGAGGTAGGATTGATTTAATACTTCCCATTCAGTAAGGTTACTCTTTTTTGTTCAAAAATGTGGAAAATTTTCAGCTATAACGTATTCAGTTAGAATTTTGCGGGTTCCCAGCGGAAATTGATTGAATAAAAGTACAGAACCTCAATTTCTTCAGTTTTTGTGCGAGGTGTCATAAATGTAAAAAATAAACAGTAAAACAAGCAACAGCAAGTAGTGTAGTTTTAATTCACGTAATGCGTACACTTATTGTTTGGCGGGACTGATACTTTATTTCCACTCCATTCAGGCATTCATCGGGGTTGTTATGTCATTACAATACTTTCATCGCTCTTACGGGGAAAGCGAAGTTTATAGATGTGCGGATATTTTATTTGTTTTCTGCGTCCAATGCAATGACTTTTGAACATGATGGAAACTTATTTATTATTATTAGGCCCTAAAATACCCTTTTCCAGATATCATGGAAATTGTATAAGCTCTTACTGAGATTACGCAGTGAGATAATGGCGATAGATATGGTTATAAACTTGAATAACGTAAAAGTCTAGAATGCCCTACTTTTGACTCAAAAAAACACAAACGTTTAAAAACCACGAAGAATAAATATCATAACGATACTTTGAAGTTCATAATTTAATATCATGAAAAAGCATACATTAATAGAATGACGAACTGAACAAAGCCATCGCTCTAAAGATACATCTCCCGCCAACCACAATGTTTATTCAGCAGAATTAATCCATCCTGTACGTAATAATAAATTCCCAACAAGGCTTCTTCCCCCGTCGTGTCTTCTCTTGCATATCTGGCTCATTCCTTATACCCACAAGTGCGTGTGCAAATTTCAGATTCAAATTAAAGGAGACAAGACTTGTTCCTCTTCATTTTATTGTTTTTGAAGTGTAAACGTCTGCTGAATATCAAGAATTAACGACTACGTCGCTGTGTATCCGCCCACACACGTCATTTTATTTCCCTTTTGTGTGAATACGTACGTTCACTGATGTTGCCATAGGATTAATTAAGATGGGAATGAATTTATATCGCATGCATAAACAGAGACTTCAGTGGTGTATCTTCAGCGTATGCAGCTACCAGAGTTGATCTATTACATACGGGCAGACCCTTTAACCATTCAGCCATGATGAACTGTGGTTAAATCTAGTTGCCAAATCAAAAAAAAATCAAATAAATGCCTGTTCTTGGGAGTATACGATCCTCACCTGTGACTGACAGACAAATCTATACGTTGACCCCTGACGCGATGTAGAGTGGTTCACAAGCCCAGTGTACCAGCTCCAAACATTGTCAACATGTAATATTGCTTCACGCCGGCCACACTGCATTATTATCGTGCCAGTGTCACAGACGTGACTAAAATCCGCGTTTCTCTCACACGAACGTATGATAGATACAACGTGTAGGTATTCCTTCTCTCCAGCACTGCACTGATGATAAGAAGACTGTGACGTGTACCATATCTTCCATTCCATCAGCTGACACCTTCTAGTGTCATTTATAAATTTACGTATGATTTATGAACCCACATGGGAGACGCATTGGAAGAGATTTAGATGACCGCGTTGCAGAAAACAAACGACAGCCATTATTTATGTACGAGGTGTGGCCGAAAAGTAATGGCCTGACTTAATCGCATACATGCCTATTACAAGATGTATGTACATGGCAGAAATTATTTCGTTACCAACGCATTAGTCGATTGTCGCCTTCGGAATTATAGCTTTATCGCTTTTACTTCATTTTAGAATCACCTAGGACAATCATTCTTGAAAGGATGTCTAACATATGTGATATTTCTCTCTGTTGTCTGAAGTCTAAGAAGGTGATTATTTTGAAAGCGAAAACACTGCTTACTACCAGATGATTATAAACCATATGAACAACTGACATAGGATCTGCTACGCGAACTAACAACCGACTGACACGCTGCCACATTGTGGATAGGAACTACCTTGATTAAGTACAATACATAACAACATACATAAGTTTCTATCATTATCATCTCTGGATAGTTTATCAAACTTTGAATAACCTCTAACTATATAGCACTGATGATGTTTAGGGAAATTATATGATAATAATAAACCAAAGCTATCAACACATTTGCAATACCGGTCCTCACGTACTCCTTTGGCATCATCAAGTAGTTCCACGCTGACATATACAAAATCCATACTCTCATCCGAACAGCGCTCACGAAACATAGAATGCTACACCCAAACTCATGCAAAGAAAGACTTACCGTAGACAGAAATCAAGGAGGCAGGGGAATTACAGACATACAAATAATTCACACAAAATAAATACAAACACTCAGATATTTCTTTCAAAGCAAGCAAACCAACTCACATAGATCGATAGTGAAGGCAAACAAGAACTACACACCTCTTGACCTCTCACATCCAAATCACTTAGCAGACACACACACGATCATGCACAATGACACACAACAGTTGGACACCTCGTCACAGAAAACACTCCATAGAAAACATCGATATTAAGTGACCCAAGACAAGGTTAATAAAAAATAGTCATACGCCTGGCTGCAGGATGGACAACTTTTCCCAGAAGCAGAGGGCTTCATGTCTCTCAAGATCAAGTAATTGCGACTCGAAACTACAACAAGTATATAATAAGGGACCCTGCCATAACAGATGAAGCTGCAGAAAATGCCACTAAACAAAGGGAACGATAGAACATATTACCAGCGCATGCAAAACTAGTTGGAACTGAATACACCGCGAGGAACAACTCTGCAGCAAAAGTCATGCACCAAGCACTAGCCACAACTACCAGACTAATACAAATCTCAGATTCATATTACAGATACTCGTATCCACCAACACCAGTACTCCAAAACAATTAATATAAACTATACTGGGACATCCACATACCGAGAAGACACTCGCAGCCGAAAGACATATAGTTTTTCAATCGAAGGCAGAAAAGTTACTCATCAAATTGATGTTGCTATACCCAATGATAACAACATTCGAATCACCTATTCTGGGAAAATATCTAAATACACAGACCTTGCGATAGAAATTAAATGACTCTGGAAACAAGAAAAAGTCATTATCATTCCACTAATTATGTCAGTCTCGGGCCTCACACCAACCACTTTCACACCACAAATACAGCGACTAGGGCTGAACGAAAAGTGACACAAAACCTTCCAAAAGTTTTTGATCCTTAAGACCTGTACTATTGTACGAAACTTCCTCAACGCAGAGCAGTAGTTCGGGTACTGAACTGATACAACCCGTCAGTACCCGAACTACCCAATGGCTGATTTTTAAGTTTTTTTTAATATGTGTGTCCTGTTTCTCTAAGTAGGAGCGATTGAGTTGTACTCGTATATAGCCTGCATTGAATGTGAAGCATTTTTTAAATGAGGCAGACTGACAGATTGTCATTATGCCTTAGATCTCTTAGATTAATAATTACTCGAGTCATTAATTTATTTAGCAACTAAGCTGGCTAAATTCTACATACTATTTTATGCGTTGAAAGTATATTCCAATTGTTTTTCAATATTCAGCCACTTTAGCTCTTTGATTATACAGGAGACATGACTGTATTTCTGGCACCCAAGACGAATCTGCAGCAGTTGTTTTGCATTATCTGCAGTCTACACTATATTAAATTTGATGAATCATGACAAGGATAGTACAGTACTAGAGCATAATTCAAGCTGGCCATGATTAAACTCTCGGCTAGATTTTTGCGAATCTTGATATTCAAAATTAAAGTACAACAGTTTTAGTTTAGTGTAAGTTATTCTTGATAGATGGTTAACATATTTGTCTACTCATAATTGGAATCTTCTTGTTATATGTAGCATCCCACCGAATGTTCGGGTTCGATGTCACTAGTTTTAACCCAAAATTGAAGTTTTGGTATCGACAGCAAAGTGGCCAAAACTGTAGCTGAAACAAAAGACAAAGTAGTAGAGAATTTTCTATTGAACCAAATTACTATAAAAACTATTAATAAATTCCAAACTATAGCAATAATAACTATTTTTTCAGCATTTGATCTTGAATACCCTGACTCGCGTTCGCAAAACTATTTGAGACAAGCGTCTTATAAAATGTTAAAACAAAGAAATATACTAGTTTATTATTTATATTACTTGTCATTCCGAGATTATAAATATTAGACTGGATTAATTTTTAATGTTAGCTATATGTTTGCGTAATGGCGACAAAACACATGCTTGTTACACACAGAGAAGCATACCAGCCAGTGGAATATGCCTGCTACTTACATGTCCAACCCTCTGTGACAGTAAAATAGCACCCCAGTAGATCATAAAACATTTGATTTTACTCACCCATCAGAGGATTCCGACAATTGAGTGAGGAAAAAAGTGCTAGGCATATTGGAACCTGTATAAACGACGTGTTACCAGTCAATATTTTTGAAATTTTTCGTGAAAATGACTTGTTGAGGTGATGAAAACACTTTATTATTTGAAATGCAGTATATATAGTATGAATGTTTATGGAATACATCATCTCCAATAAGACAATTACTATAGACAACGGTTACTGGTCTTTATTTGACCAAATGAGTGATGAAAACTTGACAGTGAATTCATCAAAAATAAGACTAAAACATAACACCAAGAATTAATAAAGATGAAGGCTTCTACGCCCACAACTAGCATAAAGGTTACTGTCCATTATGCTATGCCATTTGCCATGTGTATTCCTGCCTTAATTCAAAAACAGATTGAAGATGTTAATACCCGGGAAGTAACGAATCAATCTATTTGACTCAATTTTGATTTGATGAGCCTCTAACTCGCATACTGTACAATAATTAATTCTAACACCATCAAGCGTAAGCGCGATTACTCATAGAAGATGAGCGTCATCACCGCTTATCGTAAAACGAACGTTGAGAGCGGTGGTAGGTTCGCTACAGCTACGGCCAGAAGCGAAATGCAAGGATAATTTAATTGAAAATATTCATGGAAGAACTTAACAGTCACATCTTATTAGTCCTGACGACTTTCCGTGGAACCGAAAAGCAATGTTTCTCTGTGATGGTGTGATGGGACCGCTGCTTTCTAGTTAGCATGTGTGTCGTCCAACGATGCTTAATGTAACTAGACGTACAGCAATAGATTGATTTTGTTTCCAAGTAACTAGAGGTACAAATGTTAGTGATGTTCATATTTTTGTGCTTTTTTGTATGGTACGTTCAATCTAAGAATTTCTGGAGGCTAGTCAGCCCATTATGAATGAAATATCAAAAGAAAGTACTGTCTTTTTGTCCACAGCATACCCATGACCAAATTTCAAAAAAGCGGTCAATACGGGAAAGCGGTAACGGTAAAGGAAGATGATATGCTACTAATGCTTTTGAGCACGTATACCGCTACCTGATAAACATCCAAAACGGATGTTTTGTGAGTATCAAACACTTGGAATCACCTAAAAAAATTCTCAGCTGCGTCCCAAAATTATCAGAAGCCTGTTAAACATGTAAAAGAAAATTTAAATTTTCAAAAAATACCTAATACCGATTTTTTTTAAATGATTAAAGCTGTGTGAGAATTTTTGTATGTCAAAATAAAATGTAACCTATAAAGGGTCGTTGATTCTTTCCTATTCAATGTATCCTACTTATTTATGGTGGGATAATTTGTTTAATTTTAGATAAAAAGTTGTGTTTCACAAATAAAACTCTTTCGTCTCACTAAAAGTAAGAGTTTAATTTGTGAAACTGTGATAACACAACTTTTTATCTACATGATAGAAGAGTTTCATCAAGTAAGAGCATCTACAATCTACTTGTTTAATTTTGTTTACTGAAGATAAGGAATAAATAATATCAAAATAAAGAAACAAGCATAATCTTATTTATCTTAAGATAAAGTTTCGTAAAATATCAACAATTTTTTGAATATGAAAACCAAATTCATGTGCCCATTTCCATCACTTGCTGTCACCCTGTTCATATATTTCTTCTGAGCTGGGAGTTCTTGACCAAATTTTATAGAAGTAAAATTCACTTGTATTGAAAACTATATCCAAAATTTCTGGTTTTCTTTTTCTCGAACATTTGATCTTTCCAACCTCACACATGTAAATGGGAGGAGCATTGCGGTCAACAAAATTAAGATAATAGATCCTTTTGATGTTTATGACTTCTCCTTCTTGAAATTTTATGACACCCAGCTCCTTCGGATTGTCTGTCGGTTTGTCTGCCTGTCGATCTGCCTGCCTGTTGGTCTGCCTTTAGGTCTGTCGCTGTTGATCTGTCGGTCTGTCGGTCTGTCGGACTCTCAGTTTCTTAGTCTCTCGGTCTAGCGCTCTCCATATCTAGTTGGACTGACTCCCTCAGTGGACGAGTACAAAAAGCACACTAACTTCGTCTCTTAGCAATTCAGATTACCATCTTTTTATTTCTTTCAATTATAGCTGCAGAGGCGGCGAGCCATTTCAGTGCAAACAGATGCGAGAGCAAAAAAACCGACACGGCGAAAAAGGTTACAATGAGTGAATGCACGGATGCATGGACTGCGAACAAAAGATTGTCGCAGGGGGTATTTTTAGCACATATTTGGCTGTGGCAGACTGGAAGACATTTGCGGTTGGAGATACTGCAGGCAGTGTTGCCAACCACTCTGACCAAACATACGAGTAATGCTGTTGCTGTTGTACGGGCACAGCCACGTATAAGATTAGATTTTATTTGTTGATTATTTATTTGCAGCAATCCATGATAGAGTTTATAAATAGTGAGACCTGCGCCATATTTACTGTTAAAAAAATTAGACTGCTGCTGATAGCTTGTATCCAGAGAATGCTGTTGATCAAGTAGCAACGGAAAAATTATCGAATATTCACGTATGAAATACCCATTGGACTGCAGTCGCTTTTTTCTATTATTAATAATATTTTTTGACATATACCAAATGATTTTCGACGCTTTTGTCACTAAAAGAGAGAAGTTTTGTTTTAAAAGGAAAAGGAGTTCAGTTTGTAACCCAATATTTACAGACTTCTGTTTTAGTAGAGATTTCCAATTAAATTCTACTCCTTGAAATAATCGAATTATTGATCAAAAAATCTGAGATTATTTCTGAATATTTACCACTTTTCTCTTGAAATAGTCAACAATGTCACAAATCATATGTCATATTTTCCCACGGAGGTCCGTTTACCTCAATCAGGAATCTTGCGTTTCCCTCCTAGTAATTCATTTGCTTGTCGTTGATATTCGTCAACGGCAATTCACCGGTACGCGTGTCTCTTTTTTCGCGCCCGTTAGTCTCTATTGGATTTAATGTTTACCAACCACTTCTCAGAATGAATGTGCTATTAAAAAGTTGGTGTTGTGACTTTTTTTTGGATAAGTTCTGTTTCAAATGGTGGCTGATTTGCAGGTATATATTTTCCATATTCTGTTTATCTGTACAACACCTTTCAAACTTAAATTAGGAAAAATACTATATGACGCAGATAAATGTAAGAAAGAAGTTAAGGAACCAGGAAGTAGCTTAGATAACAGCTCATCAAAATTACAGAATGTTTATACAAATAATAAATTATATGATGAAGTTGAACTATTTTCGCCAAAATCATGAAATGCTTCAGACAACGCTATAGTTTTCTTCTAGGATAGATTTTCTCTGTTTTGTGCCAAGATTATGATATGCTCAATTTGTGATTGTGGTAATCTCACTTCTAAGAATTCCGAGGTTTTTTTTATTTGAGATATACCGCAAAAACCCTTGGGTCATTAGCGGTGGAGCTGATAACTATATTTTGTTTAAGTATCTAGAGGTCTGCAGAAAATTAACCAAATTAGATACGTTACATTGAGATCCTAATATAGATCTTAGTGAGCTACCTAATTTACAAGATATTCTTTGTAATTCTAGAAACGGACACTCAACTAAAATATGTTTGACCAATAGCACAGTTTCACAGATTGCACAAATCGGTTCCGGTTCTTTAGCGATGAGGTATCTGTGGGTGGCTTCAGTGTGTCCAAGTCTGAGTCGAGTGACGATAACTTGATGTTTTCTGTCGCTGGAAATTGTCTGCCATGGTCCAAACTTCGGCTTCAATCCTAGGAGTTTCGATGGTTTTGCCTGCCAGGCGGTATTCCAGCATTCAATTGCTTTGTTGGTCAAGTAGGTCTTTAGATCGGAAGCTGGCGGGTTTACGGTGGAGGGTATGGTTAAATTTGCGGCTGCCTTTGCTTGCCTGTCTGCAAGTTCGTTACCAGCTATGCCTACATGAGATGGTGTCCATAACATGACTATATCTTTTTCGTCTGTCCAGATGTTGTACAATAAGTCTCTGATTGTGTTTACTAGTGGGCCCTTTGTGTACATTCTTCTGATTAGCAAGAGCGAATTCAGCGAGTCTGTTACAATTAACCATTTTTTATCAGGGTTATGTTTTATGTGCTTTAGGGCTTCTATAATAGCGAATAGTTCACCTGTGAGGATTATTGAGAAGTTTGGTAGCTTTATTGTTAAGATATTTGTAGGTGTTATAACGGCTGCACCTGAGCTTTGGTCTGATTTGGATGCGTCAGTGTATAGTTTGCTGAGGTGGGGAAATTCTTTAATTATTTCGTGAAATTTTTGAATCATCAGTTCATTGCAGATTGTATGTTTATTGTTATGTGTTAGCTGCATATTGACTCCTGGTGTAGGGACAATCCACGGTGGAATGGATGACGGTGATGAGGGGTACGGTTCTTGTAGCTGATGGATGTTTATCTGGTTTAAGTACATGGATATTCTCTGGGCGAAGGAGGTTGCATGTGTAGACATCCGTTGGCTGGAGAAACAAGCTTTACGACTTGTGTCGAACGATGGTGAGCTTGGGTTGGATGCAATTCTAGCGGTGTATGATAGGCATAAGATTTGACATCTCATCTGTAGGGGGGCTTCACCGACTTCTTCATACATGCTGTTGACGGGTGTGGTTCTAAAGGCACCTAGAATAAGGCGAATAGCTAGATTGTGAATTGTTTCTAGCGGTTTCAGTACTGACGCTTTGGCTGATGCGTAAGCGATACACCCATAATCTATCTTTGATCTTACGATAGCGCGGTATATGCTAAGTAAGGTCTTTCCTTCTGCACCCCAATGTTCATTTGATAGGCATTTCAACAGATTAATGCCATTCTGGCAGGGCTTGGTCAGCTGCGTAATGTGGTTTCTCCATGTCAGTCGTTGGTCGAATATTACTCCTAAAAATGTGATTTCTTGTGCATATACCAGGATTTCATTGTGCAGTATTAGATGAGGTTTAGGTTGTTCTTTTCTTGAGAACATTATGCACTTCGTTTTTTGAGGTGAGAAGGAAAAGCCTGACGTTGAGGACCAATCTTCAAGGTTTTTTAGTTCAGAGGTTTTTTAGTTCAGCCTAGAGAAGGTTAGCAGAAGTACTTGTGTTCTTGCCTTTTATATAGCGAATTAGATCGTCAGCGTATAGGCGTGCATGTATAGGTTGTAATAGGTTATGCAGTATATCGTTGATAGCGATAAGGAATAGTGTTGGACTTATTACAGATCCCTCGGGAATTCCATTTATCTGTGGCCTAATTATTGACAATTTTCCGTTGGAGCGTACTTGAAAGGTTCTCTCTGTAAGGAAGTTAATACATAAACTAAGATGTTGCCATCGTATTTCCATTGGTGTAGCTTTTTGATGATGTTGTACCTCCAAGCAGTGTCAAAGGCTTTATTAATGTCAAAATAGATAGCTAAGCAATGCTGCTGGGAGGCAAAAGCTTCGTGAATGTACCTCTTCAAGTCGACTATGTTGTCTACTGTGGACCTGTTTGGTCTGAAACCAGCTTGCTCACAAATAAGTAGGTTCTCCATAGTAGTCTGCGGTTAATGATCCTTTCCAGTAGCTAATTCCGAGGTTTGAATTGAATATATTTACCGAAATTTACTCTATATGATCAAAAATACAGTATTCTTACTTTAGGATTGCTATAGCTTTGCGCATATAGAGAGAGATATGACAAACTTGAATGAAAGCACATATTATGGGCCTGAGAATTCATTTTTATGTATGTACACAAAGATTTACCTACTATTACCATTTATTCGGTGCCAAATAACAGGTTGTTCGATTTAACTGACCGGTTGGCTATTGCTAAATTCATTTGATTAAAAAAAATCGAAATTGTCTTTATTTTTATGCTTTGTGTATTAGGGAAAATGTTTTTTAGCAGCTGCATTTGTACTAAGGTTAAGGTAAAGTCCCTAGAAAAACTTAACCATTGCCGTCAAAATGTTTTCAAGATATTTCGTGTGATAACATATTTCAATCCTTAAGATATTTCATGTCCTGAGATATTCTACTCTTTTAGCTATTCCATCATATTTAAAAATTTCCTGACAAGAAATTCCAAGATTTGTATCTAGTAGGTGTTTGGCGAAAATCGATCTTTCCGGATGTTTGTTTTTGACCGCAATTATATGTTCTTTGTATCTTGCTGTAAATGATAAGTGACCTGGATGGACAGCATTCAGGAGTTTTATTGGTGAAACCTTTATCTTAAACACATAATCTTTTATCTGAATAGTGGAATAGTTTTACCAAGTTAGAGCATCTACAATCTAGTCACAATAGTCTCTAGTTGCCAAAAATGTTCTCATTTTGGATTTTGAAAGAAAAGTGACTTTTAATAGGGTATACTCAACATCGTTTTTGCCTGCGTAGTTCAACTAATAGAGTGTTTGTCCAGAGAGCGGAAGGTGCGTGGTTCGAATCTTGCCGTTGTAGGTCAGTGTCTTCTGTAAAAATCCAAAATATACCTCCATTCAGGAGCACAGACCGCTTCAGATTTGAACATACTGGAAGGATTGTGAGTTGAGGATGAAAGATGTTTCATACAGGTACCACCTACGAAGCTGGGAGATAAACACGGACATGTCCAACGTTTCATTTTTTGAGAAAAATGTGCCTAGTGTATAATTGTCTTTACCTAAGGTCTATTTGCTATAATGATGAACCAGATCTATCTGCGATGACTGTTCAAGATGAACATGATACTACCAGTAAACGTGTATAGTACCAGACCTTTTACCAACAGCACACATAATTCATCTATAATGTATATTTCATGCACCTTACTTCTGAAGAAACGTGTTCTATGTATGTCATTAACTCCTCTCATAACATATTGTAAAGTATCTCTCCATAACCCGCGACATGTGTTTTATCGAGGAGGGGCCACCTTTCGAACGCAGTCTCTTGTAAATCACTTATTCCAAGAACCGAACGGATGTTTTGGAATGTTTGTTGAAACACATTAATCAGTTTTTTACTTTCCGATAAGGCGCGGGGTGTTAAAATATTAAATTAGAAAATTATTTTTGTTTATAATAGCTAGAACGCTGTTGAGTCTACAAAAAATCGTTCTAGTTATGTTTACAGTTACGGTTCATTTTTCGAGCCGGCGCTGAAATTTAGGAAAAAACATGTTAATGGAATATGGTTGGTGATCTTCAGGCATTATGAAATTTTTGATTTGTTCTAGTGTATGAGTTATGCTCTGTTCAACATGGATAAGCAAATCAAGAAATTTCACTTCAGAGTACTAGTCGGAGAAATCAGGATCCGTAACTGTGTAAATACACGATTTTGGATAAAAACAACACAAAATAGTTTGAATGCAGATGAGACTCGAGCCCGCATCACCAGCATTCCTTGATGACGTCATAGACCGCTGCCACCGCACTTCGGTGTGATCTGGAAATTTACTTTGTTTGTGTGGTTTGTGTTCTCAAAACAGATACATTTAAGATGTAAGATCAATAAATTATAGTATCAAAAAAATAAAAAAACGCTTTCATAGTTAATCGAACAAAGAAATAAAAATTAATTCTTAATTTAAGAATAAAATTATTAACGAGAAAAATAAAGTCATTATGATAGAGACGTGTTTTTTCTTCAGTTTTTTGAACTATCATTTACATATTGTAGAATTTATACTTGTACTTTGGTATTTGGAGCCGCAATGAGGTTGTTGCTGGAATCAAACTGCTCTTCAATGGATCTTAAATAAGGGGCTTGAAGGGTATTCTCTCCGTCTACGCGGCCTTGGGTTAGTCCCGTATCTTTATATTCCGAAGATTCTGTCTATAGATAAACTGATAAAAATGTGTTAAGAAGAATTATTAAATATTATTCGCATTCCGTTACGAACACATACTAGAGGTGGAGATAAAAAACAAGCGTATAAAATAGATATTAAATAAAATTATTAAATGAAAGCAAACGACACGCGGTGTTCGCAAGCACTCACCCATCCAAGTACTAACCTCGCCTGACGCTGCTTAGCTCTGTAGATCGGACGAGCGCCAGCGTCTTCAGCGTAAGATGTCAGTTGCCTCAAAAAAATTATTGTATAGCCGTGAATCTAAACTTCATTTATAATCTTTATCACAAATAATCCGAAAATGAAAAGCAATGATGGGACAAACTTGTCAAACTGTTGTATTGTCATCGGCCATTGATAAATGTGCAAAATTTAAAATAAAAAAAAGTTTTGAAGTGGGTGCAAATAGCGTTCGAATATTCCGTCCATACATACATACATACAGGTGAAACTAATATAAAGTGTACTAAAAATGGTATATTGAGAATGATCTGTGGCTCCGTAAGCATCATCAATGAAGAGTATTTTGAGTGTAGCTACCGTACCACAGCACTTATTTTCAAAAACTGCTTAACCTTTTTTCTCTTTCAACAATAGTAGCATAGTTTGATTCGAAAGTTACTTCCATAGTTATGCGCAATATTCCATATGATAGGTACACAAATAAATTTAGAATAAAATAAGACATAAATGTTGTTCCTACAACCTTTCTACAGATCAATCATTCATTAAACCACATTGAAAAAGTTAATTTCATTTACTTGCATTCCACTATCACAGAGCATATAGAAATATTCGTATTTGGTACAAGCAGTTCAATTTTTCTTCGCTGTGACGCGACACGCAAACATGTCGTTAATAAAATGCACTTGGGCAGCGTTTGTGGTCGAATAAACATCATGATTAATTCGACTGGAAGTTGCTAGCGCCGTTTCTGATTACATTAACACTGCATTTAAATAAGAGGGGGCAGAGGTCCTCTTGGTTATACAGAGTTCCTTGCTCTTTGAATAGGTATGACATGAAATTGTTCATTTAGTCCCTTTTCTGTCCAACAGCGAAGCAAATTCCAGTTTTGTGTGGCACTGTTTGCCGCACTTTTAATAATTTTTTCAAAATATCCTGCTAAACTAGGTAAGTAGCGATAGTTTATGACAAATATTAACATTATGGGCTTTAATGGCAGCAATGATTTGAATAGTAAAGGACTTCATACATTCGGCACTATGTAAACATGTGGTTAGAATGCGATTAATAGGGTGACAAAATTCATGACTGAAAGCTCCATTTCTCTGAGCTTAAGTTGTAATTTATCATTCGGGAGTAGTTTGTATGACCAAAAATTATGACAAAGAGCATATATAGAGAATTTTTTAGAACAACTTTATAAAATTCTGTACACAATAATGATCCGAAAGTAAGGAGTATAGTTTAAAATCTTATATTATTTCATGAAATCAAGCTAGTATAAAAAATGAATGGAATTCAATAAATTATTGTCTCTGTAGCTAGGGAAAACAAAAGAGCTATTCCAACTGCTGATCAAGTTATTAAAACCATACAGACTTATAACATGTATCTATAAATAAGAACTGGTTTAGATCAGTTTTATTCAGAATGCGCTAAATATTACATTGATGGATTCCAAAAATTTTCGTACCCAAATGGCTTTGAGCCTGTCAAGAGAAGGCGTACCCTAATGTCATTAGCAAATATGAAAGAACAAGATCTTTAACAGGCCTATCAAGACATGGTAAACTATTGTCCCAGTTGCAGATATTTTTGCGTAAAATTAAAAAAAAATTTAACACTTATCCTCTAGCATTCATTAGTATGAATTCGATATCAATACGATTGAAAATGCCGTCTCAGATGGAATGGACGACATATTAAACATGTATGTGAAACAATGTTGGAGGTATTTATGATACTATATTTATTAAAAATACATAATAAGCTTAAATATATCCTCCACTTTACCCTTATAAATATTGTTCATTCGTGGAGTTTGGATCACTGTCAACTAATATATGTTTACGACTTAAGAGTGATTAACCTAAAAATTATTGATTTCAATCCTAAATAACAAAAAGTGGGAGACGCCACTGATTGTGGTTCTCGCGTGGCATTGGGTATCGCGCTGCATTCGACATCCAATTTTCTGCAGATTAGCTTCCCTTGAAAAAATGAAGGATGGTATCCAAAGAAAATGAGATGGTTTAATGGAAAGACGAACGCTTAATTACACATTCAATATTCGTCTAGTGTCTACACCATCAGAATTGTTTGAGACAGGCTTTCTGTCGAATGCAACTGCAAGAAGCGGTTTGTGTCTTATGCCATGCCTGAGTGAGAGCAGACATGTATGTCTTTCGGCCTCCTTGGGGTGCCACATAAGCCCCTTGTTATAGTTATGCTGTGTAGGAGTTGAAAACAGTGAAATTTCTGTAGTAACACTAGGACTTATTGTAAAGATGTAATTCATAATTATTAAATCAAAAAAAAATCTGGTTGTGGCGAAATTCTGAACCCACCTATCTGAGTCTTTAACTTGACTGTTAGATCACAATACCCAGTAGTAGATGGATTAAAGGGGCATATAGAACATTCAATTTATAATTTCTTCGAATTTATAACTATAACCAGGTCCATTTAATGGTAAGTTTTTCACTGATACAATCTTCAGACTAAATATGCCGGTTACGTTGATCCCATTCAGCGTAAGATTCGCTTTGATTATATTAAACTAAAACTATACTGAGATTGGCCTAACTTCGTCTGAAGGTTGTGTCATTCAAAAACTTGCCACTAGATGGACCTAGATATGAGCCACTTATGGTTAGAAACTCTGAGAAGTTGTTGCGTGGTGAAGTGAACCATACAGATCGCTTTGAATCCATATACTGTTAGAGTAGTGTGGTCTTATGGTTAAGGTGACGGCACGGATATCCAGAATATAGTCAGTATCTTATTTTTTCTTTGATTTTCCATTCAGGAGTTACTCATGTCTGCTTCTGTTTGTAGCCTTTGCTTACTAGTGAGATATATTATTCGTTGCAAAAATTAGCTTCGCTTTATTTGATATATTGTATGTAAATTTCCTACTGGCTGAACACCTTAAGCACAAGTTTACGACAATCAAGACGCTGAGAAATGATTCGTCAAGAGTTTTCATTAATACAAAACAAAATGCTAATCCTTCCAAAATTGATTGTTTTTAAAATTCTTCAGGTCATGTAATGCTTGTAGGAAATAATGCGCGTCGATAATGAATTGTTTTGATGTTACTTACCCTGGGTCAGTCGCATACGGCATTTTCAGAGGTTCTTGAAAGTCAGCCTGCAGGTAAAGCTTTAGATATTCCAAATATATTCAAGATGTACTTGTTCAGAAGTTAGATATAACGTAAAATGATAAGTCTACAGCTATTGAAAATAAATCTTTTATTTACGTGCTTTGAAGGCAAATGTGTGAACAATCAACTATTTCTAACAAGTAGAGGCGACTACCAACGTCAATATCTCATAAATGATATTTATTTTTCCACTGTCAAGGGCATATTACAAATTATAGAGCATTGAATCATTCACTGGATATACGACACATCGTCGAAAATGAATGACGTAGATTTTCATAATGTATAAGACCGTGCAACATTTGAAAAACATAATATCTCGAATCGAAATAAACGCGTGGTATGGCATTGATCATTTCCTTTTACTACAAGCCGCATTTCCCGCTGTCAAGAACGATTACTTACGGCCACTACGAAGCGTATTGGCGAGAAGAGAAATATAAACGCTAGCACACATCCCATAAACTCCCCACTTTACTGCCTTCCACTTATAACTTTAAACTCCCATATTCCGTGATCGCGCACATGGACAAAAATCACGCGAGTGCAGATCGGAGGTAGTTAAAACTGCTGTCATTACTGGTAATAATTCATGGGGTGGATTACAAGGTGAACAGCATTCATGAAATCTAGGGAATACAGAAATTCTATATTTGCGGTTTGTTATTTGCTCAGCATATCATCATTTAAACCTTTGCCTTAACTGCTCTCAAACTCGCTGAGCATTCGGAAAGTGGTTTTAACGTTGCAATAAAATTGGATAAGAAATCTAAGCCATGTAGTAAAATAAGTCATTAATGCGTGTTTTTCCTCTAGAAAATGTTCCATGACTCTATTACATGTCATCGTATATAATTTGTAATAAATTAAAATCTAAATAGGGGAAAATACATATCTTCTGTGAAATTTTCGGATGGTATTAGAGGAATAAAAAAAACATTGATTGATTTTTGATAAACAGCTACTCAAAACAGTGTATAACAGAGAAATTGGACCTCCATTATCTACGCAAAAGATTTGGTTCATGATATTATTTATGTCTGTGTATTTCTAATATACTCAAACTGATAAGGGTCAGAATTTTCCTTCGTAGGTGCATGCAAACACAACTTCGAATTCTTCCATTTAAGGTAAAATAGCACACATTCTTCCCGGAAAGGTTCTTGATACACTGTGAGCATATATGATTTTCCACTTAATAGAAGTTAATAATAGCCACAAGCATGTTGATGCTGTGTTTTCTAAGCAATGATGTCAACCTAGAAATTAAGATTCCAATTATTTCCCATCAGATTGGTTATCTCTGAATTTTTTCAATAAACTGATACAGATGCCATTTAAAAGAAGCTTAATAGCATTTCTGTATTATTTACGATTCTTATTCACTCAAAATGCAATAATGTGCATTAGTCATAGTAGTTGCTGAAACAGTAGCGTAACAACCCCAAGATATCGTAACTTATAAAAAAATTATAATGATTCAACTGTGACACTTAAACTGCATCGAAAATATATATCCATAAGTTGAATGTATAGCAAACTTACAAGTTCACAGCTGATGAAAATAAATATACTGTTTCTGTGTTCGGAGGAACCTTCTAGGTGGACGCCTTTTATCAATAATTTTTGTTAAACCTTCCATCTTCTCTCAAGGGAAGTTTTAGCGATTTTATTTTAGTTTTTTGACTATAGCTTATCCAGCCCTGCATCAATTTCCAGAAACTTCAGAAGCTTTTTCGTTCTTGCCATAGTAGTAACCAAGTGTGAAAATTCCATCGAAATCCGGTAAATTCGTGTTATAGGAGGACCATCAAGGATTGCCGGACGACATACAGACGACAACAGACAGACCGACGGAAATGAGTGGCATGGTGAGTCGTGATACATATTGTATGAAACATCAAAAAAATACGATATCTCGCGTTTACGTTACTTCCCATGCCAACAGGGACTAGTAGAGCTAACAGGATTTTTATTAGGTTCAGTTCTTTTTCATCTCACTGTAAGTGTTCCCTAATGTGCAAGTAATTTGACCAATAGACGACTGGTGCTCCCAATTAGCATAGCGCAGAGTTCATAACACGTACAGGAAGCCGTTGCGGCCAATAAATTATTATATTACCGGTTTGTACGTGACACGAATCAGAGAGGGAGGCTCTAGATGAGAGTCCATATGGAGCTGGTATATGAAAAAAGAAAGCACATCCTTGGAGGTATGGTTAATGTCTATTAACTAGACATCTCGGGCATTAATTCAATTGAAACTTTCTGAACTGTGAGACTATTTTTAAACGTTCTTCAATCAAAATAATTACATATGTGTTAAACTACCGCTCCTGGTGAAAAAATGTGTTAATGCCGATAACCTTACAGATGTAATCTGAAGTTTAAACAAATGTTTTTAAAACACAGCATGTGAATGTTTGCACTTGAAATGAAATACATGATTTCATCAAATCAAGTTGTATGACTTCCGTAGGGTGGCAGGTCAATGTCATCAGTACGGCAATAAGGATTGTCTCTCAAAGCAGAATGATGAAAAAGCTCAACTTTACCCAATTTCTCACAATAGCTTTGAGCGTTTGTCCCATATTGCAAGGAATTTTCGAATAGTTGATAGTTGAAATTGTAAGGAAAACTTAGGTATGAACTAATCCTTATAACAAATATTCCCGAAACTGTCAGGTTATCAAAAAAAAATCAATGATTCCGATATTTGAAAAACTACTTCGAGATTCAACAGCTCTAAAATCTTCAATAAACTGATATACAACTGCATGTTAAATACAAAGTTAGAGTATACCTACTTGTCGGGAGTCCAAATAGCATTTCTCATAATCATTCATAACGACTATTCAGTTAAAATGGGGGAATCTGTAATTAAATTCGTTGAAACACGATGAGGACAAATTAGCCTCCTATAGTAAAAAAAGTTAACTACTAACTAATAGCTAACAAAAATATTACATTGGTTCAAAAATGGTTTATATTTGTTAGGAATATTTAAATTGCATCGAAGATTTATTATATTCATAAATAAGATATATTTTTTAAGATTCATCAGCTCTTAAAAATAATCATTTTTGCGATTTGTACGGGGGGAAGTTGTAACAGGTAGGACGTCTTCTACCAATGCCAAATTTTATTGAGAGATCTCGCGTGGACGGTAAAACGTTTTTGAATAAAAATACTACCAGAACTTCTAATGTCTGCTAATTTTTACCAAAATTCTCACCCTCCTAGAAAGTTACCCAACGATTTAGCAATATTGCTTAAAGTATACCGTGCATGAATCATGACATTTGCGGACAAGTGTAAGCCCGGAAATCAGACAAAATGCAAAATGTCATAACGAATCTAATATATTTCCCTGAAAATATAGCACTGTGGCATTCATAAGCCATTCGAATTTGTTCGGTCGCAAATAACAATTTCTTTTGGTGGCGTCCGCCTTTCCACCTACAACACGCAGGAAATCCTTTGAGAGCAACAACGTTTCGTACGAAGATTTATCGAGTCTGCCGCTTGCCTACTAATATAACCTTGCGGTCCACTCGGAAGACGAATAGGGGAGTGCAAGTTTTAACTCTTTAGTCTTCACGATGGATGGTCGCTCGTATTTCAGGTATTGGCGGACCAAAGAGGAATGTTCCGGAAAATTTAGAGTTCATCGGAAAGCTTTCAGCTCGTCCAGAGTGATGAAGCCATGTAGCGAGTTTCGAGGGTGAAGAAATTGAAAGCTACCAGGAAAATAAATTCAGTTAGTTTTTTATCGTTATATATAAGACTTTTTATGCAACTTGGCTGCATTTACAGACACCACCGGGTAGAAAAACTACAGAGAGTTTTTCGAGAATCTTTCAGTCACTTTTGATTCCTTACAAACCGATAACCTTGACTCAGAAATAACCTTTTCGGGCGATTTCATCGATCAAAATACGTATTTCCTGAAGCATTCTAAAAAAACGAGCGTGAAGGGATGCAGGGCTGAGGCTTTTGCTGTCAGTTGTGGCTTGGAATAGATAGTCAATAAACCAACAAGGATTCCCCGACCATCATGAGAACTTTGCAGGCTTGCTGGACCTGTCAGAACTCTGGGTCAAATCCGGGTCAAAATAATACGAGCCAGATAAGGTCGTGTCTAGTCTCGACTTGAAGAATATTATCTCGAAATTTCGAAACGAGGCCTTATCTGCTCTGTCCTCGTCTCGCCCTTTTTTATAGACATCCTCAAGCAAAGGCAGAAAACCTATGGTGCTTTATGCGCGCTGCGAGAGGACAGATGTCTATTCATACTGACCTTCCAAAAGGACGATCTTATGAGGCGTTGTGAGTTCGAACTGGTCAGGATGCGGTCGTTGGGCCTCTAGCGTTTGCGACTTTTTCCACCGTTTCGAAAGCTTTATATATGTTTTTATATGTACACCTCGATTGTAGATATCGCCACTGATTAATACTCGCCTATAACGCATAAAACCAACATCCAGTACAACAGCTCGGGTGCATGGCATGGCGTCGGTGTTATTATGATTATTACTGGCCAGACCTCACAACTCGAACTCAGACGAACGCGGTATGTATCAGTCCGCGTGTTTCGCAATTTATTCACAACCTCAAAATAATGAATTGCCAGTTAGTATAGGTATGTAGTTAGAGCCATCTGTATGAAGAATAATTACGCGGACGAACAGACAGATGGACAAACCGTGTGCTACTTTGATGTGACCGAAAATGTATGCTCCTGTATGGCAAACAGGATGGGAGTAGGTTGTACATCGGATTTTACGATCGGTTTTACTACTGTATGCAATCATCTGTTCTCTGCAACAAATTCGTGTTACGATCGACTGACGTGTGCTAAATAGGGAAACGTGAATATGCATTGATGTTATGGGTCGCGTCAGGAAGGGAAAAAAGCGATACCGCCCCCTGGAAGACCGATCACATTTTTTAAACTTAACTTTGTTAAGTCAGTGGCTTCAACTAAATGAATTGTTCGTACTTAGATTCTCCAGCAAATTCCACATATGCATAAAAAAATTGATACAGATTCACGAAGGGCTAATGTTTTAAGCTATATCACAAGTCTATCTATAGAAGTAGTAAGATGAAAGAATATAATTATATAAAAATGGATAATACTTTACTGCCTTTTTGGGTCACTATGCCTAGGTTTGATTGGATATAGCTCAGATCAAGGTTTGATCTATGAACTAAGAGATTTTTTCTTGTTCTATCTTTAGAGGTACGTTTTCGTATCCCGGATGTTAATTTTTTCACGCTTTCTTTAGTTTTGCTTTGAACATAATATCGTACGTGTTATACGATTTCATATAATTCCACTGCCATATAAATGATCATATTTTTACTAAGGATGACTCACAAAGACGAAAGCAAAAAAGAAGCACTTCAGTAAGTCACCACCGCCATCAAAAACCAAATCTCATTTCATCTAAAACACTTGAAGAATCTTATTTCTGTAATCCGATTAATTACTATTTGGGAAAAGCAGTAATTAATTTCCTGACAGGTATTAATGTCCTCTAATAAACTTGTAAGCATTCCAGAGCTTCGTTCACTCTGTGCTTCCGACCGCCTTGGTATCACCGTCAGTGGCGTAGCTTACTTCAAGGGACGATATCTGATAAGCAAACTGATTTTCAGACGCTTCTATTAGCGTAAACCTATATTTATGTATGTATCTATTAATGTAACGAAATCAACATTCATTTAACATTTTTTTCGAAGTCTGGATTCAAAATATTAATTAAAATATTTATTAAAGGACTTAATGACATAATTGGTGTTGATTACTTTATAATCTTATTCAAGAAATGTAAACAAACATTTTCGACATTTTTTATTTTTTCTGCTTATAATTACATTTAAGTTCGTCTTAGGACCAAAAAATTTAAAAAAATAATTATAGTTTGAAATACTTGAAAATCGATTTGATACGATTTCCTCAAAAATGTAAACAAAATTTATTGTTTATATTTTGTTCAAAAGTGAAACAAATTTCACTTATTCAATTTAACTAAATTATTATTAATCACAATTAAAGAAAATATCCAAAAAGGATTTCAGGCTTTTTTAGACTAAAGTAATTTTCTTCACATAAAAAGATTGAGTAATTAATACACAGTCTCACAAATAAAACTCTTTTTCTTTCAATGAGGAGTTTCAATTTATATCCAAATAATCGTCGGACTGTCAGATTTTCACCAAGAGCATCTAAAATCTTGGTTGGTGGACTTTATTTCTATCGCTGCTAAGAAATTCTTGATAATTAAAAAGTATCTTTTACTTTCTAATATGATTTTCATTAATCCGCTTTTTTAAGCAAATTGATTCTCTACGGTTTATAACGTAAGTATTCAAAACCAAGAGGCCCTATACTGTAACTTAAACTGCTACAAAAAAAACTACAACAAATCATGTGCTCTTACTTGGTGAAACTGGGTGATAATTACACAACATTTTACTGACAAGAAATACCATGCCCGTTGATGTGTTCCAGTCCCTTCAGTGTCTGTAACATACACTGGAGTTCTCTTTTGTTGTACTGGATGATATCACAGTAATATGTGTCGATATCACAATCGCAGTAGTTAGTTTAATGTTTAGTCTTGACTGAGAACAGTCTACTGAAGAATTGTAAAGACAATCGTGATTTCCCAACTCATCTCCAAGCGTCGCCCTCTGGCAACTTGTTAAGTCAAAGGTTTTAACACCTGATGTCCCTTACGCAACTGTTAGGACCTTTGACTTCGTAAGTTGACAATGAGCGTCCCGCATAGAGGGTGACACTTGGAGATGAGTTGATGCTGCTATCACACCCTTGACTGGGTCACGTATATACCCACCCGATTGGTCTCTGCAGTTAGACCACCAGGTGACGAGTCTAGGCTAAAGACGAAACATGCATGCCTATAGCAGGTTTGATGCATAGTGAGTGTTCATGATTCACTTTTAAAAAGATAGAATAGTTGATTTACAGAGTGAAATGCGGAAATTGTTCGTTTTATTTCACTGGATTTGATACTCTATTAATTTGTCAAATCACTGTGATCCCATGTGACCTCGATATTCAATGGATAAATTCTTCTAGTTTATGCGCCACCCCTACCGCCCTTTTAACACGGCTTTGAGATACGCAAAATCTAATTTAATGAAAGTCGAATTTCAGACCGTCTTTGAATATTGTTTGATATAGGCAATTAAGATCCCAACTTCGATTGCAGACTGGATTTACGTTTTCTAATGAAATTCGAAATAGGTAGCTATGCGCTACTTGGCGATATTGGGTTCTGTTGCTTATGCTGTGTATTGGGAATTCGATATTTAATTGATGGTTAAATCTAAAGTTTGCTTATGCGGATTGTGCATCTCAAAGCAAATTAGTAATGGGCAGACTTACCAATATACAAGGTTAGCCTTTAAACCCTGACGACACAACTTATCTTTCAAATTGCATTAAAAAAGTAGTCAACTCATAAAAAGTTGAAAAGTTTAAATCACGATTCCATCATAGCAAACTTTTATATATGTTTTATAGAATATAGGAACCAATTTTGTATCTGCCAGACACTTTTTGTGAGCCATAACTTCTTCCATATGTGGACAGTAACGTTTAGTAATCGGCACATCTGGTTTATACGCGAAATGTCACCAGATCAAATCTTGGATATTCTTTATCTTTCGGTTTCAATGGACAGACGATGGATCCAGGTCCAGTCTTTTTAATCACTTTATGGTCCCATTGCCATGTATCTTTGTTTGCTGTGAACGTCGTTTTGAATTCACTAGACAAAAGCAATCCAAATAATCTAGCACTAAGACTTCATGATGACTGGATGAACTTTTTGCTGAAATATGTTGTAATCCGTCATCTCTATATAACGGAAAGTTGAAAATAGTGCCTTAGCCCGAAATAGGAACCTGTATTTTCCAGATATAAACCAGAGGCATTCGCCATTACAGCAACGGAGAGGTGCATAGCTCGACGTTTTTCCAATTTTGAAACATCTAACAGTCGTTACGGGTCAAAAATAGGCCACGATGAAATCATATAGGTTAGCAACGATTTATTATATCTTATATATTTTATATCTCTTATATCCCACACGCTCTTACTTTAACTATTTATCGTAGAAATTTTTACTTTGTTGAAATAACATAGCTCTGAGGGCTCGGCCAATCGTGGTCCATACTACAAATTAAAATATGGCAATTAACTTGGTGATATAAATTATTAAATGATTCGCATTCTCTTGCTCAATTTGGACTTGATTCATCTGAACACAGTCCAGACATGAGCAATACGTCGAGTGGATGCGCCTAACTGCACAAAGGACCTCCACAAACAGGAGGCTGATCTGTATTTGTTCTATAAATATTATTATGCCAGATGTTCGACCGAGCTATCTCGTATAATGACACCAAGAACTGCCAGTACAACAAACACTACAGGAGCCCAGCATTCGCATCCTCACCAGGTCGAGCTTACAACACATCGAACTAATCTCTCCGAAAGACGTTTTTTTTTGGAGAACTTCGGCGTTATTGAATGATCTACCGGGGAGTTTATCTGCGGATGGGTGCAATCTGCATCGACTTAAGGTCAATGTGAATAGACATTAATCCTCTCGCAGCGTTTATGGTGCTCGATAGGCTTTTCCGTGAGGCTATCTCTGGAAAAACCTGTCTATTGGTAATGCTACTATTTATACAGACCTGTTACCTCCAGATTATACAATTTTAATGTGCATGCAGCACTAATTAGACTTTTCACTAATGTAGCAATAAGTAAGCGCTAACAAACAGAAAACGAGCAGAGTTGTAAATTGTGTACATGGGTCTATTAACGAGGGTGCTTTAATGCTCGCCTCTGAATTAATTACAACATCTCTCAGATAAGAACTAATCCGATTAGGTAAAAAACCATCTCGCTGACTTAAAGAGCAGTCATTATGATGTCTGTCTCGCTTCAAAAAGAATTTATGTCGATTATCTTTTCTTTTAAATGATGTAATGATTTGGGAAAACAAGTTGAACGCTTAGCTTTGTTATAGGCTATGGAACAGCAATTTCACATTTATTATGTGAATCATAGTCAGGTCACATTTGTTGGAAACTGGATATACTGTAGAATTGAGCTTCCTCCAACGCCAACGTTTGGAAATGCACAATTCATTAGTTTGACAGCATTATAGCTGTTATTATTACGATATTTATTCGCTACTGGTTTCAACTGATTTTTAGCATCTATAAAGATGCCAACGTGGTTATCTCTGCATCCAGCGGGGTTGATTAGGCGAAGAGTGACCAATCTTAATATTATTTAGTTCCATTACATGCCCTCATCCTTACCTCTGTCAGCCCCAGAAGTTGGCATAACCAAAATAATAGTCATCATCCAGGAACAGCCCTAAAAGAACTATGTACAAAACCAACATTCGGATTGAACTTAAGATGCTGTAAGCTATAATAATGAGGGGACTTTCCAGTAGCTTATACCACAATACTGAGGTTTTTCAAATGAAGGCCTTTGAAAAAAGGCTCGGTCAAGGTGTTGGGAACTTGCCCTGGTGAGGATCAGCCCACTGGACTTTTTTAATTTTCATTTAGTGGCGGCAAAGACCAACAATCTATTTGACATCGAATGAAAACCACCTAACTTTATAACCTAATATCATTTAATATCCATGTTATTTGATTCTTGAGATTCTGGTATCATTATTTTAGATAACTTTTTCACAATCCCTCTCACTGCACTACGTGCTTCATGCATATTCATCAGCATAAGATATTGGGTTTGATATTGAAGAACTTCTATGTTTTACCTTCACTTGGTCACGAAAACTAGATTAGGAAGTCGGCACATACAGCGTTTCCAATTCCTAACCCATTTGACTTAAAACCGATCATCATAAGAGATGTGTAGTCCTTCGTAAGCGACAGGCAGAACATTCAAAATTTCTTAAGTTATCGATGAATTTGTGAGAAGTACTATAGATGGCGCTAGAACACTCTCCAAAGTTGTTCTTAGGTCACCGGTGGGGAGGTACTAGACATCATGACTATCAATGCCCTCCCCTCAGCGTCGTAGCGAGGAGGATTATTGTATAACTGATAAAACAGCTTGAGGCCCGAAACAGAATTTGCCCTTGAGAGAATGTTGTTCTAGCTAGGTTGTACTTTCCGCCCCTAGAATCTATATTCACTATCGTGATTTTTCGCAGCAGACTCTTAGGTTGCTAAAGTTGATTCAGTGTAAAATCGCCGCCGAATGGATTTCTGTAATTTCAAGACAGTGGATCTTTTCTATTGTACTAAATATCCAAACCATAGCTGTCTTCTAACAGGTGGTTGAAGCCAAACCCGATCCTTGTACGGTAAATGTGTACTCTTACGTACACCATCTGCGTCTCATATACATGACAGATATGAAACACTTTTTCACGCAATCATGTCTATGATGATTTAGAATTGTTTTCGTTTTAGTATTTCCCTCACAACCCAACGCTATAACTACTTGAAAACTATTTTGCGAATATTATTTGCAGTTAGTACTACCGAAGCGCTACATGACACCTACGTTTGAGTTTACGCCAGTTGTTCGTAGATATTAGTGGTCACAATATAAATTTATACAATAGCAGAGAACCTCGAAAGATTTGTCGAATGTCGTTCTACAACTGAAGTTTATATAGCATATAAAACTACCACTACTACTGCTCCACAAGACTCGGATTAGACCATATCCGGAATACTAAAGCTTTTGGACACAACGGTATTACTAGTTTTCCTCTGCAACCCTTAAATGTGTTCGCTACTGGTCTACTAACTGTGCTATTGAAATTGGGAGCAAGCTACCCAGCTGCGCGATATCGTTAGCGTTAAATGAACGTATTTCTTCTTTAAGAAGATTTTCCTAGTTGCAGCTTTTGATAAGCCGACATGAAAGCAACCTGAAGGATTTAACTTAACTTTCAAGGATATTCCGAGAAAAGAAAAGTAATGAGATATTTTTCCTCTGAAGAGACACGAACATAGGCCGAGGAAAAGTTTATAATGAGCCATGAAAGTCCGGGTAGACGTAAGATCATGTATGAAGAAAAAAAAATAACATTCACTTTTAATTAGGCCCTTTTAGTGAAGTTTCAGTAACAAGTTTTTTTAGAAGTAGAAATCCATCAGACAGCTGACAACTAGCATTCAAAAAAAAACCGCCCTATCTATCACAATTTAGTTTAAATGTGTGATCCATCTTGTCCTAAAGATTTTTAAATCTACTGCAGACTTTAAAATGCACGTATAATTAGAAACGTATACTTTATACTGGAAGAAAGGAAGATAATACTAATACAAGCTGTCAGGCATAGACTTATTTTACAAGCTTTTATTTAACTTGCAATGTATGTATGTAACTATGTTTGTTCGGTGGAATTTTGCAACTCAATTTTGAAGCAGATTCAACCGATCGAGGTGAAATTTTTTATACAGTTTAGTTTAGATGATAATGTATGTCTACCTGTGTAACTCAGTGTGTGTGTGTGTGTGTGTGTGTGTGTGTGTCTGTGTGTGTGTGTGTGTGTGTGTGTGTGTGTGTGTGTGTGTGTGTGTGTGTGTGTGTGTGTGTGTGTCTGTGTGTGTGTGTGCCTGCGCGTACGCGTGCGTGTGCGTGTGCGTGTACGTGTGTGTGTGCGTGCGCGTGCGCGTGTGCGTGTGCGTGTGCGTGTGCGTGCGCGTGTGCGTGCGCGTGCGCGTGAGCGTGTGCGTGCGCGTGAGCGTGTGTGTGTGGCGTACTAGTTATTTTTAATGCACTCCTACTTTATGGGTGTCAAATGAAAAGGCAGGCTGAGAATAACCCGAAAAATGAAGTGACGTCACTCTAAATCCAATATAGCGCTCTTTTAAAGATGACGGACTAAGTTTTTTATGGTTTTCTATATATGAGTATCAAATGGAAGGACTTGCTGAAAATACGAATGAGAGTACAAAAATATTGTAATCATAAACTCTGTTGCTTCAATCCGTTCAAAATCCCCCAATGTAGTGATAACCCGAAGATATCTGTGGCATTCAGTCTACATCGTCCCCTCGTATCTATAGATACACCGTCTGCGTGAAGTTTCATAAAATCTGTCGCTGCGAGTGAAACGCCCGATAAAACGTCTACGAAAAGGCGCTTTATGTGACAGTCGACGCGTTCGAAAGAAACGCGTAAACATCTGTTCGTATTAGTGCTAATTAAAAGTGTTCATAAAGAATAACAAACTGTTATTGGAGTTAATTCCGTTTTTATGGCTTCATCTCACCCGGCTGGAGGTATTCATAAAATGCTGATTCCAGCCGTGCTTTTGTCAGGATTATTGAGGTGGAACATCGTCATTGTGACAGTGCGGTCGACAATGCGGCCGACATGGCAATTACCAAGAACAAATTAAAATTACTCGCTTTGGTTTAGCATTTTTTGTACCTCAGCGACCAGGAAGGTGAAACCTGTACTTTGTCTGCTCTAGAGGAATTGAATGTTGTTTTTAATCCAATTTTCAGTGAGATTGAATCCGCTTTTTGCTCCCCACGCATGAACCAAGGAAAGTATATATTTTGTTACCAGAAATTATGAATTCGACATCATCCAAATTCATGACGATAGTCTTCATTGGTCAGTCCTTCTGTCGCCATTTTTATCGTGACGTAATCTCAGTAACTGCTGCACAGATTTTGAATAATTTAATTAGCGAAATGATGAGAGTTTTATAGAAGGTAATGCTGCTGTTTTTCTAGTTCAGAGTATGGGCGAAAACGTGTGATTAGCATGAAACAACGAATTCCTACACATTTTTGAGAGGGTTAAATTTTTTTGATAACCACAAACTTTGTTTTTTACGAAACAAGCTTATGAGCATTTTAGGTAGGACTAAACATTGTCAAATGTCAGCTTTGAACGTTTTTCATGTGGTAAGTCACTGTATTGTATATACGTCTTCAACATTTTAGGTTCATTTTTTTAACGCCGCCTGTTTGACGTTTTGTCTCTCTGTAATCGCGTAAATTCAGCACACAATGCATTATTTTGATGAGACCTGGGAATCCTGCTAAATTTTTGCAAATCAGTGATGCATTCGAAGAGGAGTAATTGGAATATCCTTAGCATTCCAACTGCCAGGAGTTATGCATGATGTCCGCAATAAGGACCAGCAGACTGAATTGACTGATCGATAGATGGCGCTTCCAGCATCCGCCCACTTTCGAAGCTGTGCATTTCCACTTGGATCCCTTTAGGCCATAACGATATGGCCTGATTGTCTACTTCCTATGACGCCATCTCTATTCTCTAGTGATATTGGAGAAAAGTATTTAACACAAACCTAACACCCAAGTCCAGACTGGATTTTTACCAAGGACCAGTTACATTCAACTTCTATACATTTTATTCTTAGCTGTGAACATACCATATCTGCTTCACAACAGTGAGCACCTGAAAGCACGTAATAGCATAGCCATGGACAGCAGTGGAACAACAAAACGACAAGGCACAGTGTTTTTTGCGGTTTCTGAGGACGGAGGGGCATCAGTTCGCGGATAGTAGTGAGGTATATTGCAATGTTGCCAGATCAAATTCAGAGAGCAGTAGTAAAAAGAGCACAGAGAGACTCTAGCAAAAAAAATTTATTCAATAAAAAATAGGCAAGTGAAATCCCAAAGGAATGTTTTGTGAGATGCCAATATTGATTAGTTTTTGTTATTGTGAATTCTGTGGTTGAACATCTTCAAAGCTATTAAATGCTTAGTGTAATTTTAATATACTTGTTACCTTACTTAGTTTGATGATATAATCAGGGACGGATTAATCATTAGGCAGAGTATGAAACTGTCTAGGTTCTCAGCGTCGTCTAGGGGCCCGTGCACGCACCAAGAAAAAAACGTTCCATCGAACGAAACACTTTTTTGAAAATGTTCATGAAATTATTCATTAACAATATTATTTTGTTGCGATGTATGACAATTTATGAAATACTACATACATACAGAACCATCAAAATTAAATTTAAAATAACCGTGTCGTGCCTCATTTCTCTTTCCTGCCTCATCACGAGACCTGAAGTAACCATGCTTTTGTGATATCACATAAGACATTGAAATAACGGAATACCTGGAGTCGATCATCTGGCAATTACTCACACCCCTTCATCAACTTAAAAAGACGTGATTGCATTGCCTAGGGGCCCTGACAAGATTGTTGCCTAGAGGCTCAGACAGGGTTTATCCGGCCCTGGATATAATAATATTATACATTGTTATTGATACTGTATTCAGCGCTCCAAGACGTGCAATAATCCAAATAAGTGTCGAAAAAAAGTCAAATATTTTGCTTTCTCACACTTTCTTAGGAGACCTGCAGTAAGGAAAATTTTTATTTTTTGGGTTGTTTCACATAGGGAGTTTGAATGTTTAAGTTTTGAATCATCCTGGTCGAGGGCTAGGGCTGTTACAGTTGTCGTTATTTTGCAACATTATACAAAAGATGAGATCGAGACGTGATGTATGAGATCATAAAATCTACAGGTCAAACCTCGCAGATTGGATTCGAACGAATTTCACATCTCGACGTATCTGGCTCGCGGCTAACCATTAACGTAGTTATTTTGCTGAATTTCAATCGCCAAATATCGGAATTGTGAAATGATCCGCTGATGTATGGTCCACTATTAGATATATGTCAGAGGACCATATTTCGCTTCAATTAAAGTTGCTATCTAGTGTTGCTTGAAATTGGTTTTCATCTTTTCCTTTTATTTTAAAAATGCATGAATAATGTGAGATACAACAATTGTTATGAACTAATTATTTGTTAGCTGACCAAAATTTTTGAAATAGTACACAAGATTATTGCTTTATCAGATAATAATAATCATCAGATTTGCTGAAACATAATACAACCTGGCAACGTGAATGTGGAATGTGGTATTCTTGCACCTTGAGACTTAATTAATTTTATGCCCGATATGGAGGACCGTGGTAAATGAGCCGTGTAAAAGGGAGGGAATTAAAAGAAATGTTCTCTAGCCTTCCTGTGTCATGCATGAGGTGATGATTGCAGTGCAAAAAACTGACTCGCAAGTCAGAATCAGTGGCAGGTATTCAACCTTCTTAATATTGGTGAACATGTTTTCTCCTGTATGCACTAGACTCTAGACTTCACATATAACTTCATATAGATATGAAATGTTTCGCATTTAGCCTAGATACGTCATTATACCCTGGCAATAGCATATAATGGACCCAGGTAAGGGTGTGATGGTAACATTAATCTCCAAGTGTGCGCATAGTGGTGCTGTCCATTGGAATATTAACGAAGTCAAGGTCCCAATGACTTTGATTTTATACTACGAAGTCTAGGCCAAAAAAGAAACATGTACGTTCCTATGTCCAGTGCAGAGCAACACTAATTATTATCAGTTATCCGTTTCTGACGTGAATGATAACAAGATAACGATAAATTTTAGAAAGTGTTACAAAGAACAAGGGATGTCGCAGTGAATCAATTCTCCCTTGTTGAATTCATGAGAATGGTAATTAGCAGCGCCACCTTGCGCGAATTTTGGAGATAAGTGTTATGCTTTGTGTTTTGATCAGAATAAAAAAAAAATGAATCAAGTGAATCAAATGAGTCAAACACACTTAAATCTTATATGGTGTGCTCGAATATTATTTCATCTTTTTACGGGAAAGGGCAAGTAGAACATTAGGCATTTTGTTATAATTAGACAATCTGTTATTTGTCTTAAGTGTCTTGTATTCTTTTCTATAACATAAAAATTGTTGGAAAATATTCAACCTATTAGAAATAGAACCTCATGAAAAAGTAAAGCAGTTATTCCATCCCCAGATTTCGACAACATCGTTGAGGCAGTTACTGAGATTTTGCAATGACATGCAAACCAATATATAGCTAAAACGCATTCGAAAATGAAAAATGGTGGATTTATGTAACGTTGACCCCTATTCCTAAAAAATTCCCTTTACCTATGTCCTAGAATAATCAGAAACCTATGAATGTATACTTTTTAGAGTATTTGAGTCGAAAAGAATTTATGTACAACATAAAAAGGAAGTTTTTTGAATTGCTTCAATTCTAGTTTTATCGCCTAGGAAGAAAAACTCAATAGTTTTTACCGATTGATGAAATATATACTGGCTTTGGTGTTTCGCAGAAATTAATATAAATCAATGAAAAACTTTACGTTTTTCGGAAAAATATTGCACAATGTATATGATAAAATATAAATTATGCTGGTTATCTCTCTGATTCAATCACATGTGGTTTAAGTTAGCGAAATGCGTGAGGATAAATTCCAAATGTCCAAAACATTTTCTTATTGCTGGAGGGACCTGAAACTTGAGAAACATCAAATGATGAATGCTTGTACATTTTGAAACCTTGGAAACTCAAAACTTTTGACTACATTCTAGGAGGAACTACATTGAGGATTGTAGAAATATAGCAAGTCATTATATATTATGATTGCGCAGCTAGCCCAAGATATACATTCTCATAGGTCAGCTGACCCCTACAACAGATTTGCGAAACCAACAACCAGATGTTTTCAATTATATAATCAAAAATACCATTAAAGAGATCTCGTGCACGAATTCTGAGAACAATTATTGCTAATTGAGTCATTAACTAATTGATAATGGATCTGATAAAAATCGAGATCAAGTGATGTACAATGTGTAACTAGTACTAAAGATGATCGGAAATGTATAATTATATTAATCAGATTGAATGATCTCAGGCTAGAAAAATTAAACCAATAAAATATCACGGTAGGTGTACTGCTGAATCACTGTTTATACTTAATACATCGATTAGGAAAGTATATTTTTATTATGAAAACTAGAAATCTGAAACTAATTAACATTTGATACTTATCCACCCACTTAGATCCAGAAACTTATTTTGTGGTTATCTCTTTGGTTTATTATATTTTCTACTAGCCCACTGACAGAAGCAACATACAACAAATACATTTAGTAACGTTTTGGCTGCCTCAACGGCATTTTTCGAAGTACAAATATGGAAGAATTAGATTTTGAAATTATAATGACACTCATATTTTTCACTGCTTCCCGGGGTGTTTTATTGTCAAAAAGATCTTAGTATGAACTATTTAGAAAGGCTATAATAATGATGATGCATGGTTGATAACAAAAAAACAAAACTGGTACCCTGAAGGTAGTCAAAAATAGTTATGCCATCATTTTAAAAAAGGCTGCTGGAAGGTTAATAATTTTTAAATACATCCGATATACTAATACTAGATTTTTGATCTATTATGATTGTGGATTGTGAAACTCTTCCATCATTCAAATAAAAAGATTGTGTGATTAACACACAGTTTCACAAATAAAACTCTTTTTCTTTCAGTGACGCGTTTCGAATTATATTATCATCGTTGCACTGGAACAAAAGTTTTATTTGTGAAACTGTGTATTAATTACACAATCTTTATATTGTGTCAAACAAGTATAACAATATAATTTTTTATGTTGTAGGGTCTTACGCCGTACTTTCTAGTTTTTTCTTCTAAGGGAATGCTTGTTTGTCCCGTTCCTGTTTTAGCTACTTTTAATACAGATTACTGCACTTTAACCGAATAATGAATAAATAAGAATTTTGAATAACGACGAAAGTGCTGTTTAACGTCCTAAAAATGGCTTCAATCTGGTAAACCTTTTGTTTCATGTGCAGATGGACAGGTCTATTAATGATTTTGATAAGATTTCATAGCTGCTAAACAACTTCAACTAAGCTTTAAAATATGGTTCACTAATGAAGACATCGAAATCTTAAGAGTTATTTAAATCGTGAAAGATAGTTTTAGATAAGAAGTTGTGTAATTCACACAAAGTTGCACAAATAAAACTCTTTTTCTTCCAGTGACGCGTTTCGATTTATATTTATCGTCTGACAGTCCGACGATGATTTAAATATAAATCTAAACGCGTCACTGGAAGAAAAATAGTTTTATTTGTGAAACTGTGTGTAAATTACACCACTTTTTATCTACATGATGGTAGAGTTTCATCAAATCAGAACATCCACAATCTACATGATTAAAGACAATTTTTCAATATTTTTTAATTGTGTTCCATTAGTTCCAACTATTAACAGTAATTGTCAATGCCATTTTCAAATTTTGATTTATGTCATTCTGTACTTTGAAAACATCCAGAGAAGCAGCCGAAACGTTAGTAATGTTCGTCTAGTATTCACTTGTGATTTTAATTACTGTGCATCACAAGTAGGATGAATTAGATAAACACCTTAAAAGTAGGGTAGGTTTAGTTTGCAAAACTAATTTAACATTTACGCGATATAATCTTGGAGTTTCACTAAGCAAGAGCATCTATAATCTATAACTTTTGATTAATGAAAATGTAAATGTTCCAATAACCATAAGAATTTCAAAAATTGTTGTTACTAAGCAGCTTTTTTCAATCTATGCCAGGGAGTTGTAAATGTGTTGTCTAAATCATATTTTAAAGAACATTCTCATATCAATCGAAAAATTGAAGCTTGATGGCCTCTCATACATGAAAGACCTCGGCTCCTTCTTGAAGGTGGCTCAAAAAACAGTCTGCTGCCGTCAAGTGGTTAAGAAAATTACACCTCGTCGTCAATAACCATTAGAGCCTTCACGCTGGCAATTATTTTATTGTTACCCAATGGATTTATGGCAGCTGTAACACCAAGTTGTGTTCACACGTACCACCGTAGTTGCATGGCATACCTAATATCTCAACGGTGTTTATGAAGGTCATATATACAGGCAGAAATAGAGCTGTTAACGCTTGCTTAACTATACTCATAATTTCTATAGAGGTATTGCTCTGTACTCGATAAATAATTATGCGTGTTCCATGACAAGTACTCCGTTTGTTTCTCAGGGGAGGTCGTGTCAGTAGTTTTTTGTATGCACCGTATTTTTATGAATCGTCGAATGACGCACAATAGTTAAATATATCTTAGTCAGGCATAAGGGAAGGAAGTATTGGGATCGACTAAATTTCCGAATTTGAGATATACGTTTTTTGGTTTCACGGAAACATCACTCATAGACGTCTGTCTATCAGTCTACTTGTCTGTTGGCATGATTTTTTCCGCATGATCTCAGTAACCACTGTACTGATTTTCAAAATTGGATAGAATGTGTCATCGAAGCTCCAAACAAAAAACAAATAAATATTAAGTGTATGCTCTCCACTAAGCATCACACCTGCTATAGACATGCACGTTTCATCTTTAGCCTAGACTCGTCAGTATAGCCTAGCCGTCTAACTGTAGAGAGGCTATACTGACGAGTCTAGGCTACAGACGAAACATGCATGTCTATAGAAGATCTGTTGCATGTTGGAGAGCATACACCTAATATCAGTTGTCGGTTTCTGATGTGAATGAGCAGAGATACCGGTACACCGTAAAAGTGCTTACAAAGAACAAGGGATGTCGCTGTAAATCAGTCCACCCTTCTTGACAGATGTCGTAAGGGACATCTGTTGCCACTTCAGGGCAGTCTTGCTGTTAGGACCTTTAACTTCGTAAGATGCCAATGGGTGTTCCCATAGAGGGCGACACTTAATTGGGACAAATAAATATGTATCACCAATCCTCGTTTTTATAATTTCTCGAGCTGCTAATGATCTTTGGGCGTAATGACAAAATATTTCAGAGGCGCAAAAGTATGCAAATTTAAGCAACTTTATTTTCGCGATTGATTAAATTACATAACAACAATGTTGCTTTACATTGGTTGGCCTTATCCATATTATGAATCATATCAAACAATAGAACCCACTACACTGTGAAAAATTGCCTCATTTAATATTTGAGTAGAAAATTTCGTGGATTATATTATGTTATTTGCTGCTTAGTTATTAAGAATATGTCGCCAGTCGAATGACCACAGTCTCCCACAATAAAGTCAAAGAACCGATAATATTTTCGGGCAATTTTCATGAGATACAACAAAAGTAGAGATGTTATACCAACCTTATGTATCATAGAATGATATTTGAAATTGAAAAATGGTATTCTCGCAATATCAGAAATTTTTTGATTCTGTTTGTCAATCGTAAGCAAATCAAGTATATCAGATTAATATCAATTATTGGTAGCCGTGTAACTTAGCGCGGTTAATTATAAGAGATGAGCTTGATAAAATGGGCAGATTTAGACGATTTTTGAGTGAAATCAACAGGATTTTGCTCGGAAACGCTGTTTTCTTGCAGCAAAGGCTCAAAAACTCATCAATTGGAGGTAAATTCACAAATCGAAATACATAAGTTTCCACTGATTGCACTACATATATAAAATTATGCGTCAGCTGTATTTTGTTGAATTTTATTTGTTTAATAATGTGAATTTAGTATATAACTGCAGTAAAGTCAGAATAATGTGATATTTTAGAATCTCGAAAAAAAATCGGCCTGCACAGTTGCGAACAAGATTGCGACGTTGCCAAATTGTGATTTTTTGCAACAACTGAAACATAGATTTCAGGAAGCGTAATATGATTGCAGCTGAGACTCTTCGACTGCATGAATAATTTCAAATAAGTTGACAAAACAGATTGATTTCAGGGAGGGGAGAACACAAGTTAGATGGCGCTGCAACCGCGGCTGCACGTGCAGTGCTGATTTGAGGGAGGCGGGTGGGGAGAAATGGAATGAATGCTGACTTAAACCCTCTCGCTGGGGCGTTTCCTCTTAAAAAAAATTATGTGTATACCTATTAAAACTTCCAATTTTCAATCTCCAAAATGCTACCACAAAGTGTAACTCCCTCCCCACCTATGAACACAGCTGTGTACGCCACTGCTGTACTGTATGACTAGCAAATCCCTCTGTAGGTGGAGATATATCCATGTGGATAAAGAACATCTCAATCTCTAGGCCGCCGCACTACTATGTCAAGAATAATGCAACAAAATACCTAAACTGAACCATTAGAATTCACGAATAATTTATGCGAATAGTTAACGAAAGCTTTGTAATATAAATTGCCACAACCGTTAAAACCCGCCAAGTATTTTAATAACTCTCTTTTATCCGAAGCTCTAAATCACGATGGGCAGGCCAGAATTAATAATTAAATTTAGAGTTGCTCATCAAGCTTTCATTAGTGAATTTACGACTCAGTCGATTTACATACACCTTCGCATAAACAAGTAAAGAAGATCAACTAAATGAGCCGAGGTCTGTTCATTTTAAATCTGCAATTTAACATACAAATGTTTCGAATAAATTTTCAGCTCGGATGAGTATATTACACGCATTAACTCTGATAGATATACTGCTTACCACCATACTTCGTCGCCCTTATGGTCACAAATCAAATAGATATGTATAGAAATGAACATTATGTTCTGAAGAAGATAAGATCGCATATATACAGAATCTTCCAAATTCATGCAACGCCTGAATAACCAGAAATCAAAAGATAGCAAAACTTTCACGTCTAAACAACTCTAAAAGCTGCATTTCTAACGGTTGTAGGAAAGTTGTCTAAATATCAGATGAAGACATTCTATATGACTATTCTCATTGATCACAAGGTGATTTCAACAGTATAATATTGCCAATTAAAATAATTTTTTATCAGTTCAAAAATCCAAAAGGCGCACATACCTACACTACTGAATTAGACTTTTTTAGGCCACGTTAAGGTGAAATACAAGAATGGCATAATATAAAACATGTATTGAAATATAAATAGGAACTGAATACTGTCCCTCAATGTACTGCCATCTAAGCAGGATTTTACAACAGTCCTGCAACGCCTGAATAAGCAGAAATTAAAAAAGAACACAAAAGTATCGTTTGGATGTGATATTACACACTATTTAATATCTGAAGGTCATTTCAAGGTCAAACAGGAGAATGGCATGACGTGTCAAATAGGAATGACAGAAAAAAACTGCATATCTAAAGGTTGTAGGAAGTTTCTACTGATTACATTGTGTTTGGTCTTGACCGTGACTTGCAATGGCATTTGAAGGGCAAATAGTTATTTCTTAAATATTATGTATGTTATATTCCGGAAATCAAAAAAAAAAAAGAAAACGGGAGGAAAGATTGGAATTGAATTTATCAAATCATGAAGTATTATAAATCATTGATAATCTGCAAATTATAATAATTACAAGTTTACAACACTTCCAAAACTTATTTCAAGTGGAGTAACTATTCTAAAATCTTCAATGAACTGCACAGCAAATGCAGTCAGCCTACTTGACGCCATTTCTTCCCTTCTTTGCCAAACCCCAATCCAAAATTTTCAACCATACCAAAAGGTTTTAGAAAAACGGTCAGTCTCCAAAAATAATGTTAGAGTGATGAAACAGGCAGACAGATTGACGGAAATGACCTAGTTTTTCATAATGATGTCATGAAATTTTTTCGCGATAAATGAAAACTTCCAACCAAATGAAGCCAGAATATTTTGGAAGTTTTTTAGGGTTCTATCTTTAAATTATTAATTATGTTAATTGTGGATCATTTCAAATATCACTACTTATACTGTGGGAATATCTGCTAGTTATTATAATACTAACTGTTAAATCCTGAAATTAATTTAATTAATTACTGTTCCTCATATTACTAATTTTTATTTTAGGTAAGATGAAAGGACTAAGGTGTCGAAGGAAAGTGGTAAGGAAAGATTCCCCATGAACAACTTGATTCCACTATGACTTTAAAGAGTGTTGCATAAGAATGGTAAGTCTCTCAAGATTTAATTCTCATCATCTGACAATGACGATGGCCTTAGATGCAATTGTTGTGGTGAACTGCCATGTGGGAATCATACAGAGTTTCAGGATAGAAATTGCTAGAATCCTGCTTGCTGAACATTAAAAGTCAAAGTTTTTAATAATTATCATGAGTTTGACAGGCTCTTAGTTATTGATAGCAAGATGTTTTTGAAATCTGGTCTCTGAAGAAGACGCATATCAACAGATTTCACTGAAAAGCTAAAAATCAAAAAGCAGCAAATAAAGCAGAATACATTCAAGCTTCGGTTAATAGTAACAAGCTCAAATAACGAAATAGAAACTTGAAATTCAACATTCGTAGTTACCAATAAGTTGGTCAAACATTGATAGACTAAGTTTGCGATAATTACCCTACACGTATTTGCACTTGATGAGAATATTGAATTTATATTGCTTCCCACATTATTATAATCGCGAAAAAAAATAGAATCCCAGATATCGTTTTCTTGATGTTTTATGATATATACATCACGAAAAACCATCTCACTCATTTCCGTGGGTTGGTCTGTCTGTCTGTCTTAGAAAGTGCTTTTTAGATTTGAATTAATCATTGACACTAAGTTACTAATGAGCGAAGGACGGAAAAGCTTGATGGTTTTATAAAATCAGTTCAATGGCGGAGGAGTTACCATCGAAAAATGAAATAAATAGTTGACCAAGCGAAGATTCGCCCACAGGAGACGTTCCTTGAACTGGACGATTGCGACGCAGCAAGAAACGGAGTGACAAATCGGAGCCATCGGTCAGACCCATCAATATTTTTTGTATTGGGGTCAGTCAGAGATTTGACTAAAATATGGTTTAAAAAATTTGATTTTACGTTTGATTAAGCATCGAAAATTAAAATTAATTTCTCAGAATATCGATGTTTCGGAAGTCACGAAATTTTTGTTTTCGGTAAATTATCGACGGTTGTCAATCAGCCTGGAGAAGTGCTGCCCAATTACTCAGGTATAAAAAAAAAGTCATCTCGTGTGTGAAGAGCAAAATCATTCCATTCTACCTTGTCTATCAACCATAAATCAACCAGTGATTTCGGAATTTCCGAATTACCCTTTCACCCCCAGATCGAATCACGTCAGTCAAAACTGCGTCGGCAATTCGAACGGGCCCAATAAATTAACTTTATGATAGCAGGTCGGATTGGCATGGCGGCAACAAAATTGTGGTCGTCCGGGAATACATAACGTAATTTGGGCGAAACCAATAAATATTTATTCGGAATTCGTTGTGGATGCGATTAGGACGGCCCGGCAGCCGTCCTCCATCCTCCATGGCGGTCACGTCAATCACGATGACAGACGGACCGACGGACGTGGGACACGACTGCCGTCGGGGTCGCTAAGCAATCGTACGCCAGATGAATTCCGATGAGAAATTAGCCTATACGAATTGTAGCGAAGAATGAATTTGTTTTGTCTGTTGGTGAGCCGTGTGACAATTACAGACGCAGAAATAGAGTTTTGTTCTCAAATTAGTCTTGTTATAAACTATTTAAGGTCTGCTACAGACAGCATGGCAAGCTTTGGTCGATATCTGCTCGTTCCAATGTTGGCGCTTCTTGTGATGATAAAGGTAGCTGACACTGGTGTTGAATTTACCTACGAAGCAGTATTTTCAACACACATCAAAGGGGGTCAAAGAGGAAACTGGCCAGTGCCATTAATAATGCTTAATCTGTTTGATGTATAATGTATGATATCTCTAAAAGAAATTCATTATGCACGGCAAGTACTAAAGTCCATTCAATAATATTTCGTATCTTCAGTTATAGTTTCTCAAAGCATAAATGACTAAAACTGCATAAGGGAATTCCTTAATTTATATGATAGGTCTCTCTTTATTTTGGGTCCACAAGATATTAACCATGGGAAGATTAAACACGTGCGCTTAGCAAATTAGTCTACCACTTGAGTTTTTATTTTTTTTTCATAGTTTTTAGACAGTAACATAATGCATAACGCAGTTGCGGAGAGATCGGTGGAAATAAGTGACAAATTTTATGGTTGTGGTCGCTTGAGTGAGAAGTAAAAGGCAATATCCAAACCGTGCAGTCTTAGGATAGCGAGACAAAATTCTCTTAATTTGAAATCAAACAACAAACCTGAAGCAAATACTGTCCCTTCAGAGACTATCGATTAGAGTTTTGCTTGAAGCATACGTAGCCAGAATTGGTCATAGTCTACTGAGAAATTGGATAGCTAATCATATTTAAAATTTATAGTCATATTTATTGACCTACCCTTTTATACTTATTTTCAAATTGTGAAAATAATGTGCGCCATATACTTTATTGAACAGCTCCTGCACCTTTTTGGTGTCCCAATCATGCGCATCAGATGAGAAACAAGCAGGAGGTTACTCCTCCACAACATTATACCATATAACTTTTCACTACCAATTACTCGTCTTCCCTCTATTTTTACTTCTATTATCAACTGGGGGAGGTAATATTGGTCATGTGTGAGCAGATGAAATGTTGAGTGTTTTGTGTGTTTTTGTGATGTGCAGTAACTCTGTCTTTTTATGTAATTCTTGCATATTTGCCGTTTCTCCAACGCCTCTGTTCAGGATCGATTGTGTAAGTATCGATACATCGTATAACGAAACCTGCCATACATCCGAGTATATTTTCTTCTAAGCCCTAAATTTAAGTGATGGTTATATAAAATAACCTTTATATTCGTATGAATCCGCCTTTGACCTGCTTAAGTCGACATTAAATTCCATGATCTGGATCAATATTGATATTTATCCGGCATCCGAGGTATTTTATTTCATCAACTTTAGTTAGGATAACTCCTTTTGACATAACAGGAAGAATACAATTTGGGATCTAGAAATAGTGATAGTCTTAGTTTTATTGCGATTAATATTCATATTAAATTCAGAAAATGATAGCCTAAAGAAAATAAGATGTACATTTAACTATTGTACTTATCTCATCTGACGCCTGATGAACTAAACCTTGAGGAAATTTGATATAACTTATTCATAGCTCGCTTCCTTTTAAGGCCTATAATTAAACGAGCATTATTGACGGACCGATATGTAAATATAATCGCGTTGATCATTGCTCATACTCGATCGATAGTTCAAAAATCAAATTGCTAGAAGCACCGCAGGGTGTTGGATGTTTCAGATAGCATCGCTTCCAACTGTTCTACAAGTTTTTCTTCGACTATGAATCATTTTAATACGTCTTGGATTGGATGGCTTATCACATCCATCTCCAAGTCCCTTTTAATTACTCAGAACTCCGGTTTACGTTCATAAATCATGGTATTGGTTCTAATTTAATAATAAATTGATTATTTATGTACCTACGAGGGGACGATTTTCCAGAATTCATAGTTTTATGTCCTTTGCTTTTGCGATATCAAAATTTTCAAATTTTAGCGACTCCTATTTTTGTTGGATCCTTGAGGACTACTTACCTCGAAAATCCACCGACCTATTTCCTTCCCATCGGTATGTATGTCTGTCGGTCTACGCGTACGTTTCCGGTCACACCAAAGATATGTGAAATAAACTGAATAAAATACTTCTACATGTGACTATATAAAACCATCAGAACATAAATATTACCTGGAATATCTACTGATTTTGATTAAATTCAGGGAGCGAAGTGGTTTGGGACCATACAAAAGTGATTCGGCTGTCAAATGATTCCAAACTTTTTGTAATAGCTTTCTTATAGATAACATTCGTGAAGGCAGAAAGCCTATCGCACTCCATAAGCGCTGCGAAAGGATAAATGTCTATTCACATTGACTTTAAAACGCTGTAAACCGTAAATACGAGGGAATTAACTCCCTGCCAGATCATTCCACAAAGTTCTCCGAAAGATTGACTTTTGGAAGAGGCTCGTTGGTGTTGGAGGTTCATTCTAGTAAGAATGAGTTTGTTGGGCCCTTTAAGCGTTCCTTGTTATGCTGTTGGTGCTATTATCTGAATTTGCTCGGTCGAACGTTTGCCATGGTTGATTATCCAAACTGTGGAGGTAGTGTCAGGCGTGTTTACGAGATGTATGTATATTCTTTTGGATTAAGTCTAGAAGCTGCAGGAGCTTTTTCGAACACATTTCTAGGCATCGTTCACTTCTAATAGTTTGCGAGATACAAAGTTGCTGTAATCTACCATCTACCATGCTGTAGATTGGATTAGATTGTTTTTCCAACAGAACTACAGAAAACGTCCGCGTTTATAGTAAATGCATCGGGAGCATATACATCAGCCACAACAAATAAGGATCTATCCTTTAAAAAACCATTGGACCACTGACATTGACCTGATGTCAGCAAGCTTAACAAGAGGGCCTTCATGCCACACCCTTAATGTTATTTCCATTAGATTCCAGTTTGTGTCTTTATATCAAAACAGAACAGAGGAGGAGAAAAAGTCTTTTTGTATTAAACTCGTCAAAAATGAAGAAGAGAAAGCCTGAAACAAATTCTTTACCTCTTGGATATATGCGGGAATAATCACGTATCACTTATCACTAAATTATAATCTGGGTGCATGGAAGAAGTCTATGCAGTAGCACTCAAAAGATGCTTGGGCGTATAATGAACTGGCGATAGCATGGTTGGAGAGAGACGACTGCAGGCAGTCCAAGAGGTTCATAGCAGGCCCCACCAAACGTAGGAAGCTATGGCTATTGAACCGGAGTAGGGATTCACTCCACTTCTTAGTAAGGATCCTCACTGGTCACTGCAGATTGAACACTCATAGGAGTGGTCAAAGACCCAATCTATCAGGAGTGCTGGGTGGAGGACGAGACCTCGTTCCACTAACCTGGGTGAGTGTGCCGTATACAGCGGCCTTAAGGGCTGTGGTGTTGGCACAGCAGAGTTTGACAGAGAAGAGTGCTCCTTACCTGAATGTCGAACATCATGACCTTTATTAAAAGGTCTGGAAGGTTCGACACTAGGGATTTACCATGTCTGCTATAGTTCTAGTGATGGTCATCGGGGACGGCAAAAAGGGCCAAACGTAACCTACTTGCCAAGCTTTGCCTCCCCATTACTACTTCTACTACTAATGGTTTCTTTATGTGGTCTTAGCAATGGACCAGGCAGGGTTGGAGATTCAAAAGTGAAATGAAGAAAAAATTTTTTGATGGATTAGATATTATATGGAAATGTTTAATACTCGTATTCAAAAGCACGAGAACTGAATTGAATATTAACTATTTTGCTTCCACCTGTGTTAATGTTGATTTTGTGAACATAAAGATAACCCCTCGTATATAGCCTAAAAGTGACGCTTGTACACGGCTTTTTAGTCCAAGTAACCGGTTCGTAAGATTAATGTTTGTACTAATATGAATATTAATAAAATTTAATTAATATAATCTTGTCCATCTTGATATATCTCGAGCGATTAGTCGAAAAAGATGTAAATGAGGTTATTAAGTCAAAACCTATCAACATTTTTTATGAAGGATGCACAGTGTTTGTTTTTTCAAGAGATTTCAATCAGGACTTGACATGAGCGAAATCGATTCTGGCAATATAAAATATTGTCTTTGGTCGACCGATTAACTTTGCTGAGCGGATATTCGGACAAAAGGGAAGATCGTCGGCATTGCACCATTGCACTGAAGTGAATTGTGAAGATAAATATGGATAAATTTTGTTTTATTCTGTGTGGCCAGAATTTGCAAAAAATTGGAATTTTCAGTATTATTAATTTCTCAGACGGGCGAGCAAGGAGACTTCCCATTTCCACTAGTCAGGTCAAGTTATTACATGTTTTAGGTATTTTTGGTCCTTCATCTCCCAAACTACGAAAAAATTATATGCCTTAATGCTAAAATATGGTCATGAATTTGCCCAGAATAGAAATACTTTTTTAAAATGAAAGAGAAAGTGTTACCTTTATTAAAACTGCGGCCTAACTTACTCAACTACTAAAGAGGTAGATGGAAAATAATTCAAAATATGGCATATAATATGTAGATCAAATTTTACCAACCCAGACTATTTTTAATCACAATGGTATCTACTCAAAATAAATTTGTTATTAAATTAGTTTTTTGTATTTGGTGATCAATATCAAAACACAAACTTATATGACACACTGATATTAATTAAAACGAATAATTTCTTGTTTATGTGTATATCTTTCCGACCTACTACCTAGAAAGTTCAATAAATAATGAAGCTTATTTTTACGCGAGTGGATATTTTTTTACGGTATATAACATCAGCGGTTCTTCTTAAAGTTAAACGAAGTTGGCTTTCTTTAACATGTATGGCATTTAGGATATTGAATGAATACCCAGCAGCAGAACTGGATTCAACATAATGTGTCCATTTTCAAGAACAATAAGAATTTTTATTTTATTCTAATATTGATCATAAAACAACAATGACACGTTTTATATCTACGTCATATGAAACTAAAAATCCGGATTCAAACGAGCTAATTTCTTGCAAAACTTGAAGCAGTGAGTCTTACTTTCTTTGACTTGCTGAGATGAATTGTGTACTACATCACATAAATTGAAATAAGTCACAAACATCCTCTCTTCATGAAATTTCGACGGCAAGAATGTAGAGAAAAAGTTGTGTAATTATCACACAGTGTAAGAGCATCTACAATCTACATGGGAAGAATGTAGTTCAACACACCTGCCTGCTGTTTCATGTATCGGAGTTGACTGTGACACTACTTTATTTTTTACTAATTCTACTAATGGTTTATGTTATCTGTCTAACCCCATATCCAACCAACTTGTCTCACTTTTCGGTATGCCTATTTGAGAGTAATATTCCAATACAGCCAAAGCAACAAAACTAATGCACTCAAAATGATATCAAAATGGAAAAGACAGAACCCATTAAATTTGATATTCTCCGACGTTTACGTAAAATTAAAGCTTTCTGCTTCGTGAAGTACAGAAAGAAAACACTATTTCATGCCGTCTGTTATGTTGAAAATATAAAAGCAAAATTTAACGCTTTATTTCGATTTCAGCTCGTCTACTGTTCAAAATCATATTTACGCTCGAGGACAAAACACGTATTGGGAATTTAGAGAATCCCAGAAGTTGTCAAAGAAAATTGTCTAGGTGAAAAGAAAATACTATTGTAAATGGGATCTGCTCGTCCAACGGATAAATATTTATTTGATGGGTTTTAAACTTTAGAGAGCACATTCGATGTGGGAAATCGAAATGTGGTGGTAACAAGCATTTGGAGAAATCATTACCTATTGAAATAAATCACCAATCTAGATTCTGTTATTTTATCTGTGACTTGAGGTTACAGCGAGTTGGATATAAACTTTTCATAGTGAATACAAGACTGCCCATATTTCTTTAATATGGTCGGCCACTGAGGCTACTAGGCTACTAGGTATTAATCACTAGGTGTCAGTGCTGGCGTCACTCTTTGCTATCTTTATATGTTACTATAATTATCGAAAATGTGTATAGCTCATATACTACTGTTGGTCACAGAGCTACACTGAAGAGCGCCTAGGCTAAGACTGATACAGGCATGTGTGTAGTAGGCCTCTTGGAGAGTAGCTATTTTTGATATGTAACGTTTTAATTAAGATATTCAATTTTTTGATGACAGAAAGACGAAATTTCCATTGTTTTCTATTAAAATAATGCGAAAATCTAAGATGTGATATAGCACATTGCAAAAAAGAAAATAGCAGCTAAAAACGGAGGGGTATAATGAAAGTAGCGAGTCGTGTAGGGTTCGAATACCATAGGATAGCTTGAAACGACTATAAAGTCATACACAGAGAGTGACAATGGCATTGCCGAAAGGCCATCGCTAGCAAAAACAACGTTATCAGCAGACCTAGAAACGGCCTATTTGGCGGCCAATAAATAAATAGCACCGATAGACAGCATTCAAGCCACAATGATTCGGTCTAGTAGTGTGAGTGACTGGGTGGAAAGAGTATAAAAAGCATCAGAGAGAACTTTTCAGTTATTGCGCCTAAAGATGTTCGGAGATATCACATTAATCTCAAGGCGGTGGAAGCAGTGTTGGGATTGTAAGCTTCCAGCAGGCCTTCAAAAACTGTTTTACGTTAAGTTATATATAAAATTACATAAAAGTCAATATCGTCGTGGTATTCATGCACATCACTAGCTTTTCTTCTGTAGGGTGGTACATCTGAAAATTAAAAACGTTTTTCATTTCGCTCCTATTCTGTGTTTAAAAAGTTCCTACCACATAATCTTCATCTGCTATACCTGAAACGACTGCCATCTCATTGTCTCTACATTCAAGTCTGTCGGAGAGCCAATACATGAGTCATTCACCGACCAGTATTTATACTCGGAGTCCTGTTTCCTAATAAGCCGGTGGGTTAGACAAGTCGACTGTCGACTGTCAGAGATCCAAGGCACTCTTATGTATCGCTCCGACTAATTATTCCGTCGATGGGGCTCTCTTCATTACCATTGCAAATTGACAGAATTAAATACAATTAAAGGTGTATAAATGGAAATGTAATTTAGAATGTTCGGGGAGGCCGACGAGGGAGCGAGGAAACGAGACAGTCGAGCATGTAAACGTTGAGATAAGGAACAAATTGGTATAACGGGCTACTAGTAGATCACTCGGAGGGAGATAAAGAGATGAATAGTAGGAAAATTGCTGAGATTTATTTAGCATTTAGATACATATTATAATGGTAGTACATTTATCTGACATACGCTCTGCTAGATAAGATTTGCTGCGATTGATTCCCTAATTTTTTTTCCGTTTTTGTGGGGAACTTGCAACACGATGAAACAGTCTATGATCCATTATTTTCATAAATAATGAATAACTCATAACTCATAAGTAAGTATATGTAGATAAATTTATTATAATTTGAACTTTTAATGAGTTTTGACAAAGTGTAATACAAAAACATCATTTTAAATTTGGCAAAGAGTGAGAGTGTCTGTAGTCAAAAGTTTTCCAAATATGTCTTATAAGATAATAATCCAACATACGGTAGTAAATATCAGGACGTCAAGATAAAATGTTTCCCAGTTAGCATTAAAAATCAAATCATACAGAAACCTGGAGGAAACTTGTAGAGGTCAAGTTAGACTTTTCTTACGGTCTGACCGGCAGGCATACATTTTCTGCAATTTTTGTAGTAGTACCTCATAGTGAGAGTTATCAGAAATACTGATCATTATAGCTTTCAATTATTGATCTACTAAAACATTTTATCCATCTGATGAATAAAATGTAACTATAAAATCGTATTATTTACTGAAATGTGTTTATTATACCAGGAAATATCTCACCATCAGTATACAACGTTGTTAGCTCTCCTCCCAAATTTTCTAACACCTTATTTACAACTATTTTTCCAGTGTTTAAATGTATATATACAAGAATTCAATGTACAATTAGAGTAGATACATTGAAAATGGTACTAACAAAAAAACACCGACTGACACGTGTAGAATTATAGATAAAAACTAAATATGAAATTTCAACCAGCACTGCAAACCCAGATAACTATCCTGAAAGATGATGCAGATCAAGAGACGCCCAGCTATCTTCCATCGATCTTCTCGAGGTTAACAACAACAATAGCACATGTTCTGGCCACAGTTTCTGGCCTTGCTAGGTCAGCATCCCAGAAACTGTGAAGTATCTTCCGCTATAGAACATAATAATCAAAGGAACAAGTACTCTACAAGATTCAGATCACACATTCATTAGAGCACTGCTTGCGTAGATAAGGATGCGCTCCAAAGCACTCCCTAAAGTGGGCTCCAGGGAGGTTATTTCACTATAGTCACAGTTTGTAGCATTTTAATGTGACCTATTGTCTCAGAGCGATTTTAAAACGCTACAGGCTTTCTGCCTGTGTGAAAGATTATTTATAAAAAAAAGCCTCTAGTTTTATCGATTCAGTAATGCGCAGTTATAATAACAGTTTCGTGTAACATCTATGTGGGAGTGGAACCCTCATCTCCAAGTTTACCTCGCAACACTACAACGATTGACATTAAAATTCAAAACAAGACAGTATAACCACTAATCACCGAAATACCAAAAACCATCAAATCATAGACGCAAGGAAATAAAAGCATTATACCTATAAGCCGTCATAATTTCGTACACAGCTTTATATGTAACTATTTTTATTTACTGGCTCACCCTAAATGTTGTACGTGTCATACGTCAGCAAATGTATAATCCCATTGGTTACATCCTACGTGCCCTTTTACCTTTTATACTGGGAATAGGCCATTACCAGCACACAAAAAGGGAATATCTGTATGTTGACTATCTATTTACATGAAAATGCCGAGATACCTTCGCTTACAAAGGATCTTCGTTGCCGTTTACGTAAAGGACCTTTTCCTTTTCAGCTGGTTCACAAATTCTGACGATCCGTCGTGATGACATTGGGACCTGCGAGAACGGAGGTTTGAGTTCAAGGCGAATGTAAGATAGGAAACTACGTTTAAATATTCTATGTACCTACAGTTAGTTAGTTCCTAGACCTGTGCTGTGTCGATATTATAATTTTTGCTGGCTCAACAAAAACAAAATTTGCAGGTTTATTTTTAATTTTTAATAATATAATCATCATGGAACAGCCGCGTCTATAAGTTGAGTTCAGACATATTGTACGATGAAAACAGTATTTGGGAAATCTGGATTTCTGCTATCATACTTTGTACAACTTCCAGATAAAAAAATTAATGTTGCTACAAGAACTGGGAAAAGTTCATGCAGTCCAATTTACAGATGATAAAAATTCTAAAAGGAACAAAATAAACATAATTTCTCAGACACTTCCACAAAAAGTTCTTCGGCACGAAACCACCCTCGTAACAAAAATGTTAAAACTTCTCGCAGTCCTTAAATGACATAATTTATTTTAGGGATTTCTGTTATCTCGTTCCATAAATTATCCAGTTCTGTTCTACGTTTTTGAGCGTGAATATTTCCTGAGATTTTTGCTATGCCATTTATACCTGTACGGCGTTTAATGTTTTAAATTACACAGATGTCAAACGTAACTATGTACTGGGTGCGTAATTATTATAGCCTTCACTGCAGAACTATCGGTAAATATATACACAATGATAGCGGCCATAGCAAATTACTGGATATTATTTCAAAGTTCAAGTTCAAGATCGGTATATATACAACTAGTCCCTCTCTACTGATAGACACCATGCTGCGTCTAGATCTCCAGATATATAGTGGAGGGTATGCGTTCAATAAAAAATAAATATTATCCCAAAATATAAAATATTTTCCCAAAATGTGTCTCGACTTTTCTCGTGCATATTCTTTTGCCGTAGTAGCAAATGTTTCATATTTACAAAATTTTTAAAACTCCGATGCCATCTAGTGACAAAATTGAAAATAAATATTTAGCTCTTGGAAATATATTATATTGTTATATAGCAAAAATCCCTCATATATTTAGATCTGAATATCTTGTTTTGTATAAACATCTTAACGATATAAATTGTCCTGCCCTTTAGACAGTTTTTTGGTAGCCTTGCAACTCGAAGTATCTTGTAATTTTAAGTATTAGTAATGAAAATATTTCCAAAATTTTTTCAGCCTTTTGAAAACCTGAACTGAAGTGTGCGGATCAAAATTGCACGATACCCGGCGAAAAAACGGCAGTAATGTAATCGCAAAAATATCGATTCCGAGATATTTTGATTATTTGCAGTTTCATCACATATACATACGTCACGGAAAACATTCATTTTCGTGGAACCATCTGCTGGTCTTTCCAACTGTCTGTCGTCATTTTCTTTCCGAAAAACCTTGAGCCTTATATAACTTGAAAAGCAAAAGCACCATTCGAATTTTAATGAAATTTTGACCCTAAGTTACTATTAAGACCAGGAAAAGAAAACTTTATCAGTGCAATGTTGATGGAGTTATATCAGAAGACAAAAACATTACATCATCCAAACTTCGCTATTGGGATGCTTTTGAACCTCCAAAATAGTTTGGTTGCGGTCAGAAATTGGTTAGTGAGGGGTGAGGGGTAGTGGGAATATAATATAGGCGTCACCTATGGTGTGTTACTTACCATCGCGCGAATCGGAATTGAGGGGACCGGGAAGTGTGTCAGCGGTTGGAACTTGTCATCTAGAGATTCGGTGCACGGTGTGACTGATGAGTGAACAGAATCGTGCGTCTGATGTTACGGGTGGTTATATTATTCCGGTATAGTTGTATTTCCAAGCAGCAAACTATATCACTGCAGCAAGGGAATTACCAAGTTAATCCATTTCTTTGCAAAAACTAAGACTAACTTAAAAAAATATGTTTCTAATTTGCCTGAATCACGATGTGTACGTCGTAAGTCTATCGCCTCGACTCCAATTTTGTCTGTCGACACAAGTATGCTTAATAAATCGTCATTTCCAAAAGCACTCTGATGTCACGTAAACAACCGCACTCGAACAAGTTTATGGTGAGTGACTTTCCAACTGAAAATAATCCTAGAAAGCACATGTTTACCGGCCATTCCCTAAAATCAATTCCATCGCTTCGAGTGAGGTCTACATACTTCAGCACGTACCATTACCTTGAGAACAATCATGTTTTCCATGAGTTATACCAGTTGAAACGTCCGGCTGACACATAAGAACATGGAGATTATGATAACGTCCAGCATAACATGGTCTCTGATTAGGAATAACAACTTCCTATTTACTCATAGACACATACAGCTTTCCGCCTTCTGTCGAAAGTATCAAATTATACCGCATTGAAATGACTGAATAAATCTCTTAAAGTGGTCCTGTACGAGTATAGATACTGCACTTAATTGTTTTAATTTGCAATTCTAATATATCGCTGTTGTATGTAGATCACGTGGAACAATATATTTAGGAGAGAAAGGAGAGTAGAAATACACATACATATGTTCAGGAGAAAAAGCTCGTTCTGTGGTAGTCTCCGGTTCACTGCATATGCAAACCACAGACATATTTTATCCTGAGTTGTAGACTTATCCATAGCTTCTAAACGTGTACTATTCGAAATTGCAATAAAACAGGGAGCTAGAATACAAGATAACAGTAATGATCAATAAAACAGTACTACTTTTTGCTTTGGGTTAGTTAATTTACGATTTTTAGAACTAAATGAACTGACACACAGTTTCACAAATAAGTTCGGTCGAATACCTACTATGAAGGGTATCTATAGAATAAGGACAAATCAGCCACTCTCCTTTGATGTTCCAAACTGTGGGGGTCGTTTTTGAGGTTAGGAGCATCCACTAGACATATTGCTCGTTTCTGGATTGTGTCTAGAAGCTACACGGAGTGCTTTGGAGCCATGTCACGTGGACTGGGCTTTTTACCCGCTACCTCAAGATCTAAATCATATCGATGAGTTCTAATGAGGGCGAAGTAACTACTGTATATGATTGATTGCAAGTTCGATCAATAAAAACATGCTTGAAACAAAAAAGGGCTTTTTGAGTTGGTTCAATTCACCCTTTTACTGAATTATAAATAACATAACTAAATAATAATAATATTGTCTGACTTAATTCCCATTCGCGGGAACCTAAAATTATTTCCTGATAACGTTACACGTTAATCGGCCAACGATATTGAAATGTGAGAGGACGTTGATGGAGAGCACATTGCGAATGATCCCACAGACACTTCGTACGCATTAAGAAGCATCAACTGAGATTATTTGTCAGGGTAGGAAATATAGTGGTGCAGACAAGACTACTTCACTTATTTTCATGAACGAACTGAAAACGCACTACTTGAAGCGTCTGTGCAGGCGTTTTGCTAGCGGAAATGGTTATTTTGAGAGGTAAATGAGCTTCATCGCATGACTAATTTTTCCGTTGGCTTGTAGCCTTAAATCCTCGCGGTGACATGTGGGTGTACAGTAATGTACACTGTTCCTACTACAAGGTGATCCACTCTACAGCAAAACTTTTTTGGCTAATATGTAGCATGATTATGATGCTTCCAAATGGCTGCAATGATATACTTGAATGTTAAATTAAACTTCTGGTTATAAATTACTTCATATAACGGTGGATTCAGTTTCAGCTCTTATAGTAGGAGAGTACATGATACTAAATTGGGATTTACTTGAGCTTCGTAGGGACCTAATGGTTATATGACGTATACGCTTTCACCGGTTGCCTATAGGTGTTAAAGAATGTAAAAAACGCCACATACAAATACTAGAGAGCGCGTCATATATTGATAGTGTATATTCTCCACCTGTTTCGGGTGCGAAGATATGTTAATCTGGCGGTTTGCATTGTGAAGCGGCCATCAAACAGTGCTAAAAATGGGAGAAAAAAATACTAGAGCGCGTCAGATATTTAAATCGTAATTTTGAGATAACCGAAAGCGTCAGATTTCAATACAGATTGGACAGCTTGATATCTTGGATATGCTAATTTATATTCTGATGACTATTTGGAGGGACTTTAATAATCTGACGGTGTGAGTAAATAATTTTAATGCATTTCATTCAAATCACTGGATCTGACAAATAAAATGCACAGAAAATATTATGTTAATAAGGAAATACATTTTACTGAAATTTGTAGGAAAAATTAGAGGTGCAATAAATGTAAGGTAGATAAATATTAACAGGGTTAACAAAAAACGATTTTTTTCAGCTTCTTGATAGCTCTATTGATGAGTAATATCTAGAGATTTCACAGAAAAACAATAATAGTAGAATAAAATAAAAATATTGTGAATCACAATTTTATGAATCGTATTTTGTCTACAAAACACAATTTTATTGATAATATTGTCACTCAATGTCGTAGCAGATATCAAATTCATATAATTCAATTCACAGAACTAAGAACACACATAAACAAGGCAGACTGTTGTACACGAGTACTGTGTTGGCGTGATGGTAAACGAAAAGTATATTATCTTGTATTAGGAATTGGCGTAAAGTGTGGGGACCGGGTGGTGCGTGAGTATGAGAGATAGAGAAGCATGAAAGGGAGAGTGAGGCGTGGGGTGAGGAAAACATGCTTTACTGCAGCTGCACGCGCTAAACTTTACTGACGATTTTTATTATTCCGACTTGTGGAAATGGGCAAATCACTTTACTTCATTACACGCAGGCATAATTATAAGACTGTTTAATTGGTGTTGAAAAAATACATCTATTGAACCTGTTGTCTCAAATTTAAAAAATGCATCACCAAGAATTTCTATGTACTATTTTCTCCGATCACCGTTGAAGGTGTGAGAATAATGATGCTTCCTTGCTTTCATTCTGGACGCATCAATGATTGAAAGAAACAGTTTGACACTTTCTATAACGAAATTTTATTCAAAGTAAATATCTTGCATGCAAGTAGTCTTGAGCAGCTGGGCTTCTCTCATTCGCCACATATTTTCGTGCCAAAATAGCCGCTCTAACATTAAGAAACGCGTCTGTCGTCACTCTGTCATGAAGCATGCAAGAAATACTGCCAGCCACTTGCGAACGTATTTTAGTAACATATCCAAGTCGACATGATGTTTCTCTATGGGCAACTGAGTAGTCCAAGAGGAAAAACAAATGTAGACAACGTGATGGTATTGATTTGTTGTTTGTTTTACTGCGACTACAAATTAAACTGTATAGGATCATGCCATACTTTTACTGGCCACTCATTGAAACCGCATGTTATGGAAGCAGCAAGTGTATTGACGTTTCGGCTGCCTCGCCAACTTTTGCCAAAGAAGAAATGATGAAAAAAAGGCGTTGTAGGTTGTTGCTGCGTCGCGTCGCATCTTCAACTGTTTTTTTTTGTTTTTTGACGATAACTCGACTAAACCGATTTCATCTTCTCAAACTAGTAATATAGTATCAAAGTTGCATCAAAATAGAAAAAGTGCTTTAGTATTATAGAGGACAAAATACAGACATTCACTTGAATTCGAAATTCCTCATAGTTATAATTTTTTCTCGCCGAATGGGATGGAAAGCAGTAAATTATACTTCTCAGAAAAACGAGCGAAGAATCGGACGTATCTGACAAGTATAGAAATCTGTAAAGATTAAAATTTCTACGAAGCTGACAAAATATGCGATGAGTGAAATTCTGTGATTTGCCGCTTTCCATATTTGAATAAAAATCACATACCAGTCGGCAAGCATGACAAGTTGGTTGGCCCAGAAAGATTTTACCAGCGCAAAACTTTGAGTTTGATCTCCACGCTTACGGTTGCTATACACACTGTTGAGGATTGCGATGTTGAACTTTCCGTGAAACCAATGTGTATGACCTTAGCGTCGTCCTAAGCTGTTCATGGTGTTCATTCTATACATGATTTGCTATTGCAGATTTCTTCCTTCCAACTAGTCTCCACTTGGCACTATTCTCAGGCTTTCCTACTTCATTTCAAAGGTACCAAACATGTAGTATCACTGATTTTCTGAGAAGCATTAATCATACAAGGTATATTCCAACTGATAGAAGGTCCTTCTTGTTCACAACTAATGAACCGACCATAATACCGCTATATCAGCGTGTGTGGTATATTTAATAGTGTTAGGTTAGTTAATCTCTCCTACAACGTCTTACTATTACAAATAATGAGCAGCAATCAGAATATTACGAACTTCATTTGAATACGAACCCCATAAAGTTATATCAGTCGTAGTAGCTCTAATGATTCAACACTCAATTCTGTTTATATGCTTGGCTTCTATATTCAATATCAAATTACCATAATTCATGTAATAATACCCTTAATTAAGGTGTATAAAACTGCTTAGGAATCGAGTCGCTCCATATATTTTATATGCAGAAAAGGCATTTCTTACAAAGGCGATTTAGTACAGGCAAAAAGGTGTAAACCTATGGAGTTTGAGTGTGATCTGAAAACAAGGGATGGGGAGGGTAGTGGGTTAAGTCAAAATGTTTCAATAATATTTGCGGCTTTCGGAACAATAGCTTAAAATAATGTTATGTAATTTGGCTAAAAAAATTACATTTTCATTGTATTTTTTTTCTATTCTAGGAGGAATTCTGTGAATCGTCATTAACTCTCATTAACTTAACGCTTAACGACAACCATAGTTCAAATTTTGCATCTTTGCCAATTTTCCCGCGTCCACAGACGTTGTCTTGAAAAATGTTGTAAGCCATTTATCCTGGAATGAGTTTATCAATCAATATCCATGTCATTGAAGTATGATTTTTGTTACTTTGTGCTTTCCAAATGACCGCCAAGCTAACAGAAACTTCAGAAAATCTCATTCAACAGGAGAAGTTCCAAGAGTTGTAGCAGCCCAGAGCTGATTGACATATCTCAAACCATCACCTCTTTATCTTAAATTTTCTGCTTGAGGCATGTGCCCAATATATTTGAGTTATATTGCAGCAACGTATTTTTGTTTTAATACAATTAATTCACTATTTATTGATAGTAACACAAGATAAATAGATAGATAATAAAGTACAAACCAACAACGTCGTTAACTTCCTTGTCATCAGTAATTTATTATGCCGTTAAATTGTTGAACCATTATCTATTTTCTATGGTGTCAAAAAATAATGAAGTACAATTATAATCGAACTAATACATGATTGTATATTTTTGTCGTCGCCTGTTAATTTGGAATTTGAGACTAAACATGGTAAAAAATTCAGTGGTGTCTTCGGGATGCTTCATAGATCATCGTAATTTTATATTATATGGCTCAGAATAGGCGTATTATAACCCGCATAAATAGTTCAATTTGCTATGGCTAACTGAAAATTATTGAAAAATACGCAAACTTTGACAAATTGTCGAATCAATCAAGAACAATGATAGAACTCGGGGCTCATATGTGTCAAAATATCTTTCAAAGTTCGAAGATGCTGAAATAATGGATATATTTTTTTGGAATCAGAAAATCGGTAAATAGTTGTTAATATGAATAGAATTATTATATATTTACGAGGTTCGCTTCAAGATTGAACGGAAATGTCGTTTTTCATAGATAACCTTTAGAAAGCCTATCAAACTTCAGAAGCGCAAAAGAGGACAAAATCTATTCACATTGACATTAAAACGATATAAATTATAAAAGAAAATTCCTCAACAGCTCATTCCACAACACGTTCTACAATAAATCAGACTGTGGAAATTCTTTGAAGGAGCAACCACTAGATCGATTCCACTCGTTTGTATAATAATGCTTCAGGGACTGCTGCTAAGCGCATCTCCAAACATGCCAGTACAGCAGTTGCTACCCCAGTACAATTTTCTGGAGCGAAAGAAAACTTCTGTAATGCCAGTCTAGCAAAGACTGCAACATGATCGTGACAGGGTATGTTATTGTTGATTTTAATTCTCAAAAGCTTGATGGTAGGCAGCTCAGCATGTGATTTTTGTCAGGGTAGTGGTCCGAATCTTCTGTACATTAAATTATCCTCCATTTCTAGATCCCCATTCATTAATTCTTTCAATGTCGTCATTAATCTGACAACATGCTGCCTCTGCAGATCTCTCGGGATGGTGGTAGTTTGCTTGGTGGATCATTTGCGAAGCTCTTGCTTCGATTCGATGTTATTTACAACAGCTCGTTGATGTAGAGCAAAAATAGCTTTGGAGAAAGAACAGGACAGCTCCCTAATTTCTGGTAAATATATCGGAAGCATATACATACTTCCAGTGTACATCTACCAGCACAATTGAGGTGCGGTTGCTGAGAACACTATCCACCTATTGGCATAGACCAGGTGACAGCCCATAGGCAACAAGCTTGATCATAACTCATGCTACACTTCATCAGAAGCTTTCGATATATCTAAGGCGTCCACTCAAGACTCTTCAGGAAGCTATCTATGGATATGTACCAGGCTTCTTATTTCTCTTTTTTAACTGAACGAGGAAATGGAATGCAGACACGAGTATGGACTTAAGATAATACTTTAGACAATAAACCAGCTCTAGGAATACCCGCAGGTATAACTCGAATAACAGGTGAGCGAATTAGGAAACAGCATTCTTAGGTATCATCTGTCTCAGGCAAGGGAGCTAATCGGCAGCCCTGTAGCTAGGGAGAAAAATATTTTTTTAATAACTGTTTAAAATATGTAAGAATGGAAAAGTTTTGACGGAATCCACTTATTCCTTCTGTCACTTTGGACCATGTGGGACATGAAACTGTTGCTTCATGGAACGAGCATTCTACTCCGTCCATGCATCGCCTGTACTATTATTTTGAATGGTATTATATACTCAGTCGTATACGAAGGCGATTGGTGTCCAGAAAAAACCCCTATTGCTGACAGAATGTTGCGACAAGTCTTATAATTCCGTGCATTTTCACGACCAAAGGTGTTATTATTCTAATCGCGAACGATTTATCTGTTTGATCTACAAGTCGACGGCTTTTTATAGCCACGGTCGGGCTGTGGTAATGATATTGTTACCCAACTGACCATTACATCAAATAGCTGTTTGGACATATGTTATTTGGCGCGGAATTGTCGATATCCTCAACTGATAAAGAGTGAATTTTAAATTGAAAGGCTCTGGTTGACTCCATATTTTTCAAAATTATATTTTTCGTTGGTGTAGTTCAGCAGGATGCAATTTGTTATTTGTTCTATTTAGAACGTCGCAGGAGCACATTTTCATATATAACAATCTTGGAGTTTCTCCATGTAACGTAATCTATAATCTACAACAGCCAAAAATAGCATATCTTGAAAAAACAGTAATAATTTATATGAATCAGAAGCTGCAAATAAATCAAGTAAGTGTTTACTTTGCGAAATTGTAAAAATGGGACATACTTACTTAAGGTGCAAATTCGAATGAATTTAATTCTCTTGGGGCATGGCGAAAAGGGAAAGTATTAAACAGATTTGAATTATTCAATGGTAATGGTGAAGCAACTTTGGTTTTTCTGTATTTAATGGTGTAAGCTGATAGAGACTCGTAGATTCACAGCAGCACAGCACACCTTTTGTCTAAGTGATAGGTTGTGCTTATTTTCCATGTCATTTATAGTGTTTTTAAATGAGGTGAGAGTGAGTAAAATTGTGGATGGGTCATTTTAGAATCTATGAATGAGGCGTTTCCAACGAGGTGCCGCATGACCCTCCATTCTGTAAGGAAAACATGTCAAAGCTGCCCCAGGCTGTCATTTTATCATTGACAGATGCCATTACTGTCAAAATATGGCAGCGTCATATAGGCTTACGTGTAGTTCCCAGGCAATGATATCAGCTTAGGAATTAGAATTTGAGTCGGGTTTTAAAACTGTTGTTCTACTATAATGTCAAATATCCGGACTGCTCCGTAGATCTGCCATGTTAATTAGTCGGATCTATTGTAAAATTCCGCGTTGTTGCTTATAGACGATATAATGACTTTGACAACGCCAAAAGAAATTGAAAATTTTCCTCCTTACAACCCCACCCTCAATTCTTGACACCTAAAAAATTTTCATTATGATCAAAGACCTCATAAACGGCCAAAAACGAAGTTTGAGCATATTATTTGTTTTTATTTTTCTCATTAGATCTCCGCCACCACTGAACCTACGTTTGAAAATACAAACATAAAAGGAAATCCTCAATTCAAGAATTGCGATACTATTGTAGATATATATTCTCTTCTAACTCTAAGACAATTAACCTGATGAGATGATTATGATTTATTTGCACCAAGAAAAGTATATTCTCTATTACAATACTTATTCTAACGATAATGGAAAATATAATTTTTATTTATTATTTTATAACTAATATTTCAATGGTTTTCTAAGACGTATTCCATTTTTTACAGGGTTATCAGATTTTACAATGCATTTCCGTTTACTTCCATCAAGAATACAAACATATTGGTATGAAAAGCCTTGGTTCGCAAATATATGCTGCTTTCCAAATACACCTCTATTCGCCTTATCTAATTCATATATTTCACATCGCCAACTTCGTCAATGCCACTTCAACGGTACGCGTTTCCTATTTCATGTCTGTCTATGCGTCTATCATTTTCCATCTGTTTTTATCCGTATCAACCTCCTTCCCCCTCCATGAATGGGCCGTTGAAAAGTTTTGTTTGTGCCTGAAAATCCGAATGGTACATTCCAAATTGACAACTCAAAGATTACTGCACAGACAAAGACATATAATAGCAAGACAGACAGACCGAGAAATGAGCGAAATCGTCGTGATGAATATGTTATGAAATATCAAAAAGACAGAATAGTTCCCCGCATTAGAGTGGGATGGAATAATTGATAACATTTTTATACGAGAATCTTGAATTTTGAATGAAAAGTAAGGTGGCGGATTATATATCTTCACGATATAGGGAAACCGATGAGAAAACCTATAAGGTACAAATGATGAAAATGATGATCTCAAAACAGTGGCTAATTCAATGAAGAGGCAATGCAAAAACTCGACTGAAAGCATATTACACCATCGATGACCTATTTCGGAAACGTAATGATTGAATCTCCATAATAAAAGAAATTTTTGTGATTATGCTTGTTACGGGTAGTTCCAAATCATAAATTGAAACGTGGTAATTTGGTAATTCACTGTAGTTACAAGTATTTTCGATTTACATTATATGGTTATTTGCAACTGTATCGAATTATTAACAACGAAATAAACCGATCAAAATAACGGAAATATCCATCTACATGCGAAATGGGTGCAAGTTCAATTTACAATCCATCATTTGCAGTAATTAATGCTGAAAGCTAAAATTGTGCTTAACGTTACCACAATATCCATAATCCCACATGCAGAATGGCATGAAATGAATGCCTGAAATGCTTTATGCATGATCAATATTGTAATCTTCCGTCAGAAATCGTTCGAGTAGTTTTCATATCACAGTTCTCTCTCTCTCTCTCTATCCAAATTTGCAAACGTCATGTACGTTTTCAATTGAAATGGTTTGTGCTTGAAACTCAAGCGGCCATAACAAAATTATTGAGAAAATATCACATTCAATATTCATGAGGTACGAATATAAGCTAAAATTTACAATTACGCATAGTGGCGCTGCCCATTGGCAACTTACGAAGGTCCTAACAATGGGCAGCGCCATCGTGCGCGACGCTTGGAGATGAGTGTTGATGTTTCTATCACACTCTTGACTGGGTTTCGTATATATGTACCACCCAATTGCTCTCTACAGTGAGACTGTCTCACGAGTCTAGGCTAAAGACGAAACATGCGCGTCTATAGCAGGTCTGAAACATAGTGAAGGGTATTCACTTATTTCGATTTTAATTGAATTATACCTCTTAGAAAGCAATATCAGAAAAATATGACATATTCACTACAGCCTGAATGTACTTATTTGTAGCCATAGTTTTTGGATTCGGATTTATTTCCTAGTAGCAAATTGAAATCTATCTTATAACTCCCTGCAACTCTACACTCATTTTGGAACAAGGCATTTTTTGAACAACATATTTTTTCACTGATATACAAATTTTTGGGACGTATTGATTTGAACCTTAACCCTTCATGAAAAATTTCATACATTACTGCTGGTATATTTTTGAGATATAAAGGGTTAAGAATTGAGATTTTAACTTACATGATTTTGTATATAGGGTTTAATTCATAAAGAAGTATGCAATCACAACCACAAAATCTATCAGACACTAAACGTTTTCATTAAATTTGAGTGCTTCCACCAAAAATTGCTAGAAGGTAAATCGAGTTTTCCAATTTTATACCAACTTTGGAGCTACAGAGAGGCTCAAATTTAATTTAATCGCTTGCTTTCTTCAACGCCATGAAAATTAATGATGAGATCATCATTCATCAATCTGAATCCCACTTCACAAGAGGTTTCAGTAAAATGATAAATGTTTAGCTTATTTCTTAGAAAAATGTGTCAGTTGAAACGTTTGGAATTTCTTATTACCGATTAACGTTGCAATCAAAAAGTTCACAAAGTTTTATTATGTATTTTTTGTTCGCTTTCCAAAATCTATCAAAGCTCAATATTCTGGATATTTGTGTTATAAGTGCCTTATATCAAAAATTAATTAAAGTGGTATTGAAAAATACTCTTCTTTTCCGGCCTCTCAATCCTGGTGCAAGATGAAATGCTATACACAATCTGGTCCTGACGCCGTGCTTGACATCGGATTATTTGCAGAAAAGCCGCTTAGAAATCTTGAACTTCTAAATTCGTACTTGAGAGACTAGGATTAAAGTAATACCGTCGAAAGCACTTTTTCAACGAAATAGAAGAACTTCATGAATTTGCTTGGATTAACGCCGATGTAACCCGGTGGGGATTCCAGACAGTCTCTTCGGAGGAATTGTAAAAACTTGTCTGTTTGCAACTCCGCCTTTCGGATATCTTTGCTGTGAATATTTTCTATCTATAGTTTTATGCAAAGTTGAATCATATTTTTACATAACAAGGGTTACTCAAGTATAAGAGGTTATCATAAATTAAGGGATACAATTCAGCTTATGTGGTTTGAACAAGCCAAGGATGTGAAATCAATCTGATAGCTTAAAATAATAATATGATTTCTCATTTCCAACAGCGCTCAACGCAGTGGTTCGATATGTACAAAGCATTCATTAGCATTTCAGGTTGAATTGCAGCAATCCCTCCCTTATAGTCTTTTAATTCTTACAGCATTATTGGTCGTGTTCTGAGCACCAAAGTATTTGAACAACCCCCACTGTATCAAGATCAAGGTGCCTTGTATTATGATGATCCCCATACATATATACTAATGAAATGATACGTTTCCTTTTAATATATTTTGTCTGTCTATAACAAATTTACTTTCTTATAACAGGCAAATCTTTTTGACAGCGTTCCTTTAATAATTGAGGAAAGCATAAATAGAGCATCTCGATTATCCCCGGAAGGTTAGGACAAGGCAAATATACTTATTTTCGACGTTATTTCCAGCAAAGGGGGAAACAAATCCAAGGTAGTTTAGAAGTGAATAATAGGTATTAATAATATATAAAGACAAGATTAATTTTGGTCCAAATTATCGTGAAAGAAGTGAAAGAGTTGGTAAAAATGTGATTGTTAAAGCTCAAAATCTGCTTTAATAGAGCCCTGTTATAAAAGCAGGATGTTGAATATGGTTTATATTATAAAAGAATGTGGTTCATAGTTGTTATATTGATGAAGCACTTATGAAAACAAAACGGGTTTTTAACTGATATACCGTTGCTGTTTCCTACAAACTAAGAAATTGTTGCGCAAAAAATTTTATTGTGAACATTTTACACGATACTAGGAATAAACAAGCTCGCCCAGAAAAAAACGGCCTCTGTATTAATAATCTAAATCAAATAATATCATAATACATGACCTTAACTATTACTACTCAGATTAGGTTCAGTGTAATGGACAGTCGCAATGATAGTTCAACTAGGAAACTAAACAGAGTTATAAAAATATAGGCAATCACAAAACGTATTGATATAAATCTGATTCTAGGTTTTATTTTATGACATGTGACACTGAGACATGAGTCATTTGTTTTTGAAATACATATTTCTGGGAAATCTGTGAGATAATCTGTTGAAAACATTTGTTCTTCCTAATCAACATACAGAGGGTTAAAAGTTACGTTTGTTTTAACCTATTGTAACGCTCAAAATTGTTTCCAACTTACATATACTCGCAACGAAAATGCTGAATTATATTCCAAAAAAATCCATTTAGAAGTGGTGTACTTTCCTCAAATGATAAGAGATTTATCAAAACTCCATATTAGGTTTTATGTTTCATGTGTACCTAATCATTTTGAGGAGTACTCAAAAGATTATTTGGTGGGGATAGTATTTTTTAAGGGTCCATTGTCATTTTTCATGTTGTAGTCTTAGTGTTTCCAAAGCTTCTTACCATTCTATGCCATAGTATGATTTAAGGGTTTAAGAATTTTTTAAAGTGTAAGACTTTTTTTAGTCCCTTGAATTTAACTTAGGGCTAAATAAAAAAATATCTGATCTTTCCAATTTATGAAATTCTCATATTCATTGAATGCGTGTTATTGATCTGTATTTTGTTTTGATGATTTTTCTTAATTACATTTGAATATTCACGACTGAAACCCACAAATTGCTTTCTCTAGCTAAGAATCCCCATAAAACAATTCAACAATATTTACTCAAAGAAGATGCGAACAGCCGATTTCCGTTAAAAGTAAAGCTAACAGGATGTTCGAAAAGAATGACTTTCAGAAAGCGAGCGGCATCTTTATACCATTTAGTGCCCAATTCCAGGTCAAACATAAACATTAGTCCTACCCGTATGAGGCCAATTTGTCAAAAACCAGTCGAGTGTTCAAAGTTACCACCCACATTTCCGGATCCCTGCTACCTTCTATTATGCACTTTCTGATTGATGCTCATAAAATAGACAGATGGTCAGGCATCCAGGGAAAATGTGTTTATTTAGTGATTTGTGGAAATATTTATTGAATGATTTATTATCTTCCAAATATTTGTCCACATTGCGCGTAGGGATGTTTTATTATGTAACGATTTCAAGCAGCTTTGAAGTACCTAGGGCGAAAATTAGTGTGGAGGGCAGATCACTGGATATTTATAATGCTCAAATGTTACTATTATTGTATTATTAATATGCCATGATCATTGACAGCATACATAAAGACTAGAAGATCCATACATTCCATATTACATAGCATTCATTTTATTTATAATTCTCGTAAGTCCTTCCTCAACCCGTTCTCCTGGAATAAATGTTCATCAATCAATCATATATAATTTTACTTCGCCGACACTTGAAAACACTTCAGAAAACGCTCAATCTTTTTTTTGTAAATTTTGTAAATATTGAGGTTTATGGAAATTTATGAAAAAATTAAAGTTTTTCAATATATTGTTTTAAATTCATTTCTAATTTTATAGTTCCAGAATCCGATCCAGATTCTTATATCTGATACTGATAACAGTTAAATGAAGGACATTGAGCAGTGTTGTGCTACAATAGATCTACAAAGAACGCTGTGGCGTCATGTCAGCTTCTAATATGGTCCAATTTTCAATATACAATTAAAACCGACATTTGAAGCTTTTGAACCTGGTCAGAAGATGTGCCAACTCTGCAAGGAGTATGATGAAACCCAAATTCCCCCTCACGCCACTACGATAGCTTATTAAGATTATCGTTCCATATATCTACATGCAAAGTTCTATTTCAAGAGTGTTGACTCCAACAGTTGAACGACGTATATTGAGCAGCGTTAGTAACGAGCTACAATAGATCATTTAGTAATATAATCTTGTCATCAATATAAAGTTAAAAATACATTTGAAGCTCTTGCACCTGGTCAGAAGAAGATGTGCGAATTCTGCAAAGGTATGATGAAACCATACACATCTCTTGCCAGTGCGGTGGCGTGGTGTGTCTGTGGTTTCACATACTTGCATGCAAGGTTATATTCCAAAAGTTGAACGAAATGCCTTAAGCACTGTTAGTGAGGAGCTACAATAGATCTAGAAGGATCGCTGTGGCGTCAAGCTGTCAAGCCGGTTTGGAATATAATCTAATCTTCCATATAAAATTAAATCCACCATTTGCAGCTCTTGAACCTGGCCGGAAAATGTGGCACTACGATGGCGTAGTGACTAGTGAGACTGGCGTTTAATATATTTGCATACAAAGTTCTATCTTAAGAGTATTCAGTTTAAAAGTTGAATAATATATCTACAAGAATCGGTGTGGCGTCAAGCTGTCAGCTCAGTGAGTAATATAATCTAATCTTAAATATACAATTATAAGGAAAACATCCCGATATCTAATGTTACCGAACTACTCGATCTTTCAAAGTGAATAGCCGCAAACGAGTTTATGAATGACAAACTGGCGTATTTCAGTGCCATGCCATGGAACGCGAGCTGCATATTAAAGGCGAATCAAAGGTCGGCATTCATGGGAATCCCGTTCACTGAGGATGGCGCCGAATTTAAAATCGCTTTCCTCGCGCTCGACTGGAAGTTCCACGTCGGAAAGCACTGCCGAGCTGACGCCGGCCGGTTATCTTTAATGTTTCGGAGTGGAGCTGCAGCATGCAGAATACGGAAGTGATATTGGTATTGCGCAACTTTTGGAATAGCTATAAATATAAGCTCCGTTTAAGGAGTGCATCTAAAAGTCAGAAGATGGTAATGCTTTCGACCTACTTCCTGAACTGTTTGATGATCCAAATACGGTTTCCACGGGTGAATTGCAGCAACAGGAATTAAAGTTCTTGAAGCAGATGTAAGCATTGGTGAAATATATATGTGGAGAAGTTTTAAAATTGATATTCGGGAGTCAATAAATAAGTAAAAATAAGAGACGGAACATTCAAGCTTCCATTGCTATAATTTCGGCAAAATGAAAACTTAGATATGGGAACTTCACAACAAAAATAAATTAAAAAAGTAAGTATACATATCACACGAAACTTTTAGGCTGCATAAGACTATTTTTCTAAAGGGCACTGATTTGTTTGGCATCTGCTTATGACGAAAGTACTATTTAACCTCCTGGAAAACGGTGTCAAGTGGGTGGACTCTGTATTTCGAGTACAGTCCAATTTTCACTTTCAAACTCATACGTACGCCAATTGGCTGGAAAATATTGTGTTTTGTTGATGGTCTATGGCACATACATCACGAAAAACTATGCAACTAATTTCCATCGGCCTATCTGTACTTTGTTCAGTAGTCTCCCTCTAAAGTTCCGAAATTAATTTTAGTGTTTTGATAGAACTTTGACACTAGTATGACAAGGATGAAAATGCTTCTCAGTTTTTGAAAATTGATTCTATAGCGTCGGAGTTATAGTAAAAAAAATATTACCGTTAAAAATTGCTGTTGGCAGTGAGGGTGGTGAGGTGAAAAAACTTGTATCTGGCGAACATTCCCAGTCTACCGTTCCAGCAATACTGATGAACGGACGCATTGGAAGTTTATATAAATATAATCTAGATAGATTGCTAATACTACAGACCACCGCATTCTACCTGATTAAGGATGACAAATAATTGCGAAACTTGCATTTAGTCTTTAAAAAATAGCGCCAAATAGGTCGACTCTGTATTTCAGTGCAGCAATATCGTTTTACTAAATATTCTTTTGAAATCAGTTAGCTAAATCTTCATCTAAAATTGAATCAAGATGTGTTCTTCAGGAAAACACGAATCCTGAATGCTTCTTGGTTTTCCGAGAATAACATAAGCCTTATTTTTTGGAAGACAGTGGACAAAAAGCAATTTGACAAAAATACTACTTTACAGTGTATGTATTTTTATCGTTTATAGTCTATATTTTTAGGAGTAATTTAACCAAAGGCTTTGTTTCATGTAGTCACTATCTCCTATTTGTGAATTCTAATACTCATTCGTAGACAATGCTAACGATTGATCTTACAAGGACCAAATGCATTCTCAGTGTCCAAGTAATTCTCTCTTTTAAATAGAGTATGAAGCATCTTGAATGTAGAACGTGTTTTTGAGCGAAGCATATTTGAACTAACGCCATTCCTAACTGCAAAATCAAAATTAAGGACAAGGCTATTTGAAAGTCTGCTCCTCATTTGTTCTGAACTTCTGCTACGATTCTTCCGCTTTCTGTATCCAGATACCACTCAACCAGCTCATTCGATTTATGCTTCGAGTACTAATTCAAGGGTAAGAGCAATTTTGAACAAAGTTCTCTATAGCAGACACGGTATACGGTATTTGAACCTCATAATATGCGAAAAGCCATAAAAAACGTGCAGTTAATAGATCAGTTGCAGATATAGAACCGGTAAAAATATTCATAGAAGCACATTCGATGATATTAATTGGAACAATATGTTCGAAATAATACAAATTTTGTAGTTGTTCATTTTGCGTGCTGGGTGATTAAAAATATTTCTGTTTATGTTGGACAGTATGTACAATCGTTTTGGATCTCTATATAGGCAGAGCCATGAGCGTAGTTGGTGAGTAGAAAATCATCACCCTAACGTACTATACCACACATTTGACTGATCTTTGTGGTGGAATCATTTATAATTGAGCTAATACATGCCTGAGATGAATTTCTTTGTCCGAAACATAATAATATTAATAAAACAGATAACGTAAGTTCCCGACAAATCATTGATTTGAAACCCTGCCATGATATGTAATAACTCTGGAACAAGACACTTTAGAGGAATGTAATGTATCATCGTGTTGGAGAGCTGATATTTTCAAAATCAAATTCAAAGGACAATTAGCCCTGCAATACTGCACTTTCCCTCACGACCAAAGTTCATATTTTTGCTCAAAACTGTTGACGTTGGTATTATACAAATCATCTTTTGAAATTAATAAGCAAGTGGTGTTGGTAAAAAGTGCCTTAAAGCCTGGGAATAAATAAAATGGGGAACAAGTTACGTTCATTTTTTGTGTCTCTTTTTGTTTAGGACATTAGGCATGTTAGGCAAACAGCATTAAATTCTTCAACTCTAAGTACTTGACCATTTTTTACTGTCTTGTGAACTATCTACACTTATCCAAAATTTTTGATGAACCACGCCACTGAAAAAAACGAGTATATGCCATAGAGATGCGATTCATGATTGCACATACTGTATTGGCCATTGTGAACAATTTCAGAGATAATAGGTGCTTTGTTTTTAATTAATCTGAAATGGCTCGAGCTTATATTTTTTATTATATAATCTGGGAAAATGTCACAGCTCAATTAAAAAGTGACACGATATCAACTATGAAACCGATTACCTCCAAACACATAACGACTAGCAATTATGGATAAAATAAAGCATTCATTTTCGGTTAATGAAATTGGTAGTGATATTATGTTTTTTCTATGTCTCTGTCTCATCAGGCCGTATTAGTGGATGATCAAACTCAATAACTCTCACACACTGCTTGTGAAATACTATGGAATTATTTCTGGTGTTGCCTTGCTTGTAAGCATAATATCTTGTATGTACCAAAATTAAGGATTTTTCTTTCTTATGCGGAGGTTTATCATTTCTTTATCACAGTCTTTGACTGTTTCGATTTTCAGCGCTTTCTAATACCATTGAACAAGAAGAAATGTAGTCAAGTAGACTGACTAAGTATGGATTAATGTTGAGCTATTCACAGATCAAAGCCTTCCTGAAAACTAGTTAAAAATATATATTGACTACAATTCAAAATTATAAGCAACTGAGAAAATGTAGAAAAAACTTAATCGTTTAAAACTTTGTCACCTCACTTCCTCCGACCGGCAGATGAGTGGTCGCTTATGTCCAAGCTAGACGGCTTTACTTTTTTGATGATCGAGTAGGATTTATCTTTGTTTCTCATTTTTTTTCATTTTTCGCCGCCGGAGGAATGAGAGAAAGCCAAACATTACCGCAACTGGTCCAATATTAGGCAATACTACTTCATTTTTGAAAATCGGTACAGTTTCGGCGTAGTTATTATCAAGGAAATATATCAGATTATTCCAAAAATTAGTTTTTTATGTTTTCCGAGTTTTCAAGTATTCAAACCTCAGTTTTACATATTGCACAGGTTTCTGATCGCTTAAAAATGTAATTATAATATTTTTGATGGAGTTCAAAATATTTTAAATGCTCCAAAACCTCATTTGTCATTTTGTCATCGCCTAATCTCTGCTTTACGGATTTTGTTGATTTGGCAGCTGATGCGCTTTGGACTAAATATCACTGCTTTACTTTCAGATCACATTATAAGGTGATGTTTAGAAAGTCATATTCCTAATGGGCTGACGGTCTCCGAATACTCATATTAAATATTAAAATCCTTTTGCACAAAGGTAAGTATACAAAACACAAACTACACGCTCATTCTTACTCATTGCTTAAGATGTAATCCATTTTGTAAAATGCAGCAATTACATTATCTACAAAAATCATGTTTTTCAGGGATTATGTTTTGTCCATGTTACTGTATGATGTGGAATCGTGGGCGTCGACTGAAGCCATTAGTAAAAAACTTGATGTATTTGTTAATAATTTGAAGCAATAAAACAAGAAAACTGAAATATCTAGGACACATCCCGATAAACCCAAACAGATATAGACTATCATAGCAAATACTTAAAGGTAAAGTACCAGGACGTAGACATATCTCATGACTGAAAAATCTGCGGACTTGGATCTGAACAACTACAAATTGGCTTTCCAGAGTTGCATTGAATAACATAACTATAGCCAACGTTCAGACCGAATTAACCGTGTTAACATATCCAATCACTTCTTAGATATTTCTAACCATATCAATTACAACTAACGATTCGTTCGTTTCAAATGACGTGCAATTAACAGAGTTCAATCAACCATGGGGCGGGATCACCCCGAAGCGAAGGTGGGAGAGTGGGAGCACCAGACAGCACCATGTTACGTTCACTTGCTAATGATAATACATGGGGTGTGTGTACATGACACGTGCACATTTACCCACGCTTCAATGAATATTTACAATAGTTTCATGCAGGGTATTTCACCAACAGGATCGTCTAAAACTCTTCCCCGACGTGTCGGGTACGCGTAGTCTTTGAATTAGTTCAAATCACTCCCTTCAGCCGTTATGTTGGTGGACGATGAGGTTATCCTGTGAATCATGAGCTGTCGTTTATGTTCTCTGCATCTGGATCCTCATTAGAGTTTTACAACAATATGAGGATTTTATGTCAAAGTTAGTTATCATTATAGTTTATACGAGTAGTGAAGAGAAGGTTGACTAGGTGCTTGTTCAAAGTAACCATCTTACGCTTGGAAATATCATCCGAATTATTCAAATCAGCTGGTTACGTGTAGAAGTGAGCAGAAATTATTACATTGACCTTAAAATTCTGTGGATTGTATCCATAGAGGAACACCGAGGTTCTTCAAAAGAACCACTTTTGGAAATGGCTCGTTCAAGTCGTTGAGCTCGAGCTGGTAAGCATGCAATCGTTGCCCCCCACTAGTGTTTGCTGTACTGGCTGACATGATACTGTCTATAGAATGGGGAAAGATCAGCCACACTCCTCCGATGTTGACTGTGCAGGTCCTTCGTAATGTCAGGAGCATCCAATAGATGTATGCTGGTTACAGGATTGCGTCCAGGAGCTTCAGGGAGTGTTTCGGAGCGCATCCCCACACATACTCCAGAGATGGTCTGATCTGAGCCTCGTAAAGTAGTTGTAGCTGTTCTGGTGAATACAATTTTTGGAGCGGCACAGAACCCTCCAGCTTCTGGAACGCCGAGTGAGCAATGCGGGCAAAATATTCATGCCACGACATGTTATTATTGATGATAATTCCCAGAAACTTGGTTGGTAAAGTTGGCTAAGTCTTCTGAGCGTTAAACTGATCTCCCTGTTCAGAGCCCCGTTCCAAAATTATCAAAATGTTTTCATTAATCTGAAATACATACTGCCCCGCCGGAATTTTTTTTTAGGAGGGAGAAAGCTTTTATAGCCGAAGTGTGGGAGTCCCCACCGGCTACCCACTACCGTCATGATTACACAGTAGTAGATAGTACACCCGATGGCATACCCACTTAAACCCAAACCTCCGAACGCCAACCGCCACCGCGGAACTGTTTAACACATAACTCCACGGTGGCAGCCTTGTAGCTAGCGACTACAATCAGGTTTGCCCAACCTATACGAACCAGACTGCTGCAAGCGGGCACTATTGCCAGCACCTACAATCAGGCTCGCATGTTTTGGGCCACCTGCTGTAGGGCCCTTTCCTCTGATTTTTTCTCCCGTAGACCCAGCTCTACAAATCCCGCCACAGCATTCCAATTCTGAGGGGATAGAACCATGCAGTTCACTATGGTATCTGGCGTAATAACTCCGTCCAGGGTCATCATCATTGATGCCCCATACAACAAAATAGAGTGTACTACATTCATCAGCATCCTTCTTTTGCTGGATCGTGGTCCACTAACGTTTGGCATAAGCCTTGATAGCAGTCACAGCTTTAGCAGCTTTGAGTGCTGCCAAGGTAATGTGCTACCAATGAGTTAACTTTGAGTCAAGTAACTCGCCTAGATACTTAACCGCCCCTTTGGCCTCGATAGTAGTACCCTGCTACATGATCGAGAACGGTGGGGGGAAAGCTCCATGCTCTCTCAACCAGTCGTGGATCTGGCTCAGAACTGCCCCTACTCTCCAGTCGGCCTGCTCAGGATTTCAAGCCATTATTATAGCTGCTAGATCGTCGGCATATCCAACAAGTTTTGCCCATTCTGGAAGTTTAACCTCAGAACTCCATCGTACATTTTATTCACAAATCGGATCCTAGCACAGATCTTTACGCTACCACTGCTGTTACCTGGACACGCTTCTCACCCGCAGTCGTGTGATATACCAGTTCACTTTTATTAAGGTAACTGCTCATCATTATTAGTAAATAAGGTGGTACACTGAATTTTGATCTGAGAGCCTCAAGGATATTTGTCCATTTGGCCGAGTTTAATGCATTGCGAATGTCCATGACAACGCATGAATCTCTTGACCTGTGGTTACCTTGCCACGCATTTTGTGCCGTTGTAACCAGAAGCGTGGCGTGCCTTGGCGGGGCCCCGTATAAAAATTTGATGGGGGCCCTTAGGAAGGGTTAAGATTTCTCACAAAAGAAAAAAAAATTGCATAAAATTAAAAGAAATACTTATTCATCATAATTGATCAATCACTTTTTACAATTACACACATACAATTGTTTGTTTTGTATTACAATGTAATGCACTGTTGTTTGAAACTTGTAGACAAGGTGGATTTATCAAAAGATTGATTTCGGACATTGTCAATAACATTTTTGAGTATCACGACGTTTCGATTGATATGCTATCTTCAATCGTCTTCAGGTGAACTGGCGAACACGTTCCTTTCATGCCTATTTATACCCTGTTCGGTGACGTGTCGTTGTGCGCGGTCTGTTCTGATTGGTTCCCGATGCCCGGTTCTGGTCTGCTGACGTGGCTGCTTGTCGGTCATTGTTTGTTGTCTGGTCCAGTCGTAGTCTGTTGATCTTCTTTATGAGTGGCTGCCAGATTGGTTTAATGTCTACGCTGGGTTTGCGGTACACTTTGCTGTTGTTGGTGATGAATGCCGCCTCCTTGAATTTCCTTCGATACCAATGCGGTTCCTTGGCAATAACCTTAGCGTCGTCCCAAGCTATTTTATGGTGCTCCGTCCATGCGTGGTCAGCTATCCAGTTGGAAGTAAGAATCAAAGAACATCGTCTCAACACCCAGCGAGCAGAGACAGGAAATGCTAAAGTTGTGGTAAACACATCAGAAGAACATCCATCCACTACCACAGAAAAACAAGAATCCTTGAGAAACATATCAAGCATGACGACTCGAGACACTCCATGAAATTCAATCGTTATACTTGCAGGAGCCCTACTGATGATGTCCACGTCAATAGTGCTCTATCTCGTCGATATCTTATTCGGGTTGTATTCCACTTTCATTGTGTAACAGAATTATCCTAATCCAGTATTTCGATATCATCAAATAGTGAGCTGTAACATCTTCGGCGCCTAGCAAAGGCTCATAAGCTGGCATGCGTTCGTTCGGCAAAGGGTTCTCCGAAATATCATTAAGATGATTGACATGAAACACATTAAACGATGCTTGGGATTGCATGTCGCCGTTGAGGCGCACGTCAAGGTGTAATTATTCATATTTATCGTATCTTGCCTGGCGTCTTTGTAGCAGGAACAGAAAACGAAGCAGCGCTCTGCTGTGCCGACGACACGACGAAGACGACATGTCAACTCTCGTTTCTCAGTCGGAAAACGACGTTAAAGGCAACTCGGTTAAAAATATACAGATGAAGAATGGACTAGGAGAAAAACAAGGTGGGTTATGGGTATAATTCGAGGAATGGATTCATCTGCACGCTGTACACAGATTGGATGGTATTCATTGAGTGAGATGCAGCTCGGAGCAAATTCGTTATCGTCCACTTGAGTTGAGAGCAATGCAAAACTTGAAATGAAGTGCAATGGCTTCAAAATGATTCTTACGTACTTCAAGGTCCTGTTTTCTGTAAATGTTCAGAATTGCTCAAGCTTGCGGAAAATGGTGTTTCGCTCAAAAGGTTTGAAACTGTTTGCCTTCAGCGGCGCTACCACATAAACTAAATTTCCAAAAAAACTATGACAAAAATATAAGCACTACATACAGTTTTGTGACATGATTAGCATATTGTTTGTTATTGCCTTTCGAATGAAACATTACGCAATTCAGCACAGTTAGCGAAAAGTCGATATAAAATTTAGGTTGATTTTTAAGAACTACTGTTTTGTTATTTTGGTCTAATTTGTTCATGAGGGATTAAAATAACTGATTTACAGAAAAAAACTGAATGCACTATTTGAAAGAGTAGAATACATAAATAGCTGTATACTTATAAATAAATTGATGCATTTTATTAGAAATAAGGATATTTGTGATTTAAAAAAAATCGTTCTAGCAATATATGTAGCAAAACAGCTTTTGGATAATCTGGAAAAATATATATGTAATTGTAAAATAGGATTTCATAAAGTTTGAGCTTTCCTCGAAGACAATTTGAAAAATAATTGATGAAAAGAACAGAAAAAATTGCACAGCAAGCTAACCTTGAAAAATGGTCGTACTTTTTCAGTTAGAGTATTACTTGAAATTTCAGGATTTTCATTGGTTTTTTAAATGCGTTTTTTGAAATTCAAAATGTAAAAATTGATCCTAGGGGCTCCAAATAATGCATGAGAAATGCGATTTTCTGATTTTTTCATTGAAGTAGGGAGAGGGAGAATTTTTTGACAATTTTATTGGATTATTATAATTCTCTAGAAAATTATGAGTGATTCTTAGATTTTGAGATAGACTACAACACTCAAAGAGCAAATAAAAGCACAAGAAGACCTATATTGAATAAATAAATTATAAATGGATAGCGCTTCTCAGCCCTACTCTTAGTATGTTGCTTGTAATTCCCAATTCAACTGTAAGTTTATAGACGCTGTACTATTTTTTCCTAAAATATGATTTTTTGTGATTCACAAATGAACTATTATTCGTACTTTCCATATATGTAAACTTTTTTCACGGAAGTTACAGTGAAAATAGTCTTTTGAAAGTTCACAAGTTAAATATTAATATTAACATAAAAAGTATTATACAATATTACTATTTTTGCTGAACTTTCAGGCTCCCTGAGCGATATCCAAAAATATTAGATACTCTTAAACCTATGTAAGGGTGAATTTTAATATGTATATATTTTAAGCGTCTTTTGAACAGTTTTCATAGCATAATTTTCCTGTAGAGTAACATTTTAAATGCGAATTGTCCTAAAATATAATATGTGTCGTGTTGTCAAATGATTATAAATTATATCTAAATTGTATGCTAACTTGGATTGGTATTGAATGGGTTTCCAGTAGTCCGTTTCCAGTGCTTGCTTTTCAAGATAATGAATAAAGATTGGTTCGATGCTTGTGCGTAAGTGAGCAAAAAAATGCCAATATTCATCTGACAATATCTGAAATTTTGTATTAAAAATTGAAATATGTGCTCCACATGAGGATAGGAACAATCTTTCTCTAACTTTTGCAAAAAAATTCGTTCCATTATTTTGAAAAATGAGCGCTAGAAACGAGATATGGAAAACCCATGCGTAACTCATTTTATTCTATGTAGCGTTTCTTCTAAAGTGGACTATTGAAGCAATTATTTTGCACATCTGGTTTAAAAAACATACGACCAGTGTGTATTGTATGTAATGCGGATCCCTTTCGGCTTCTCTACTGATTACCCTGTACGAATCGCACTCGTTCTGTACAGCGCTGCGTTTGTAGTCCCCATTACTGATGGACCTAATTAGGTGCAGGCTAAAATGTTTTCACAAGGATATTAAAACTACTCAAAAGGACGGGCCGTGTAGGGACGCTTTTCGAGAGGGGAGCTACAAATCGATATCGACCGGGTGGGGTGGAACTGAACGAAATTCGGCTGCGTTTTTGTTGGAATATGGAAGAGCACAAAACGCGAAAGAGACGATCCGTTTGTGTGCGATGGTCGTTTGAAGTTTGATGGATGAATGGAGACGGGGTCGTTGGCTCCACTGTACAAAAAAATCAATCAGAGGTAAATACATGCAGTATAGTCATTGAACACATTATTTTCCGAAAGCTAACGCCTTATGTGGGAGGAAATTCGGATTCATATAGCCTAAAGTAGGTATTCTATAACAAAGTATTTTTTAACAAGCTTTCAGAACAAAGTTCTTTCTGTGAGATGTGATATTCTTCTGGCGAAAATAACGTAGCTTTTCAATATAATAAAGAAGATACAGATAATGTTAGAAAACTGTTACAGTTTCAGTACTATGGTGTTCATGTTACTATTTCTTCTATGACTTTATGGAAGTCAGTGCCTTTTCCTGCGAATTTTGTAGATTATTTAAAATTATATTAATCTTCAAGAAAGAACTAGAATTTCAATACGTCCAAGAGTTCCCTGACCGTGCTGAGCAAAAATTATAAAAAATCGTTTTAGACTTGTCCAATAATTCAGGAAAAACTGTTTACTTTTTCATTATATTTTACGTTTTGTAAAATGTGCCATAATTTTGGAGTGTACGTCAAATATTTGATAAAATTGTAAACATAATCTTTGACAAAATGGAGAAATGACCGTTTGGTTGGTCTTTGTGTTGCGATGCTCGACACGATCATGACCAAGCAGTGATTACCGATAATTAGTTCTATGAACTAGACGTCTACTGTCATTACTGTTGCTGACTAAGGTCAAATATGAAAAATATATATTGATAAAAAAATGTTATTAGAAGTGGTTGGGAAGTAATATAGCTTTCAAAATCAGGGTTGGGTATAATCACAATAACATATCTGACCTGTAACCACAGTATAATGTCTTAAAGAAGGACAGCTATTAGTTAAGTGTATGCTCTCCACTATGCATCAGACCTGCTATAGAGTTGTTTACGAAGAACAAGGGATGTAGTTGTATGTCAGTTCACCTTTGTTGACAGATGTCTTAAGAGACATATGTTGCCGTTTCAAGGGAGGCCAGATGTTAGGACCTTTGACTTCGTAAACTGCCAATGGGTGTCCACATAGAGGGCGACATTTGGAGATGAGTTGCTGTAGCTATAAGTTACAACTTGAGGTTCAAAATGGTTAGTTAAAATCACCACAAATCTGACATCGTATGTGACGATTCACGTGTGGCCACAGGTAAAGTTTTCCTTTGAAAATCTCACAAGGCAGATACTCTTGAGTATGGAGGGTAGAGAGGCTCAAGAGCGCCGTCTTTGTGTATCAAACATTGTCTGTTGGAAGTAGTTCAATTATGGTGGTGCTAGTGTAGCACGTGGATAAATTTTAAAAGAAGCGCCGAAAAATACTGAAGAAGAACATAGAAGTAAACAAGGAAAGTATAACAGATAACGAAGTTATTTGGGACTACGTAAACAGTTGATGTTCTGTATACTGTAGTTCCATTACCTAGACTAGTCACCAAAAGTATAAAATTTTTTAACTCAACGCACTTTACTCGTCTACAACTGCAAAATCCCCTTCATACTCCTTTGCCACCCTAGCGCCATTCTGAAGGGATTCAGAAATACTGTTTACTGCTTACAATTGGTCAGCTTTTCACAGTTGCCTCATAGGAAAATACACAACAACTTTTCTAGCTTCATATGACAATTCATGAAAGATGGGGTGGCAATTTATATCTGAAATTTCTAGAACAGGGTCTCGAGGCAGTAATTCTCTGCCTAATGAAGCGAGCTCAGCGGAATCGCATCCTTAACAAATACAAGGATACAAGATGGGGTTCGAGACCCATCTGTACCTATAAAAAATTATCTGGATTTTTCTCATTCCAAAATTGCCTCCCTTTCCTGTAATTATGTAATGTTCACGATCATTTCAAACCGCTTACTGTGCAACTGAATCCATCATTCACAGTTTTGCGGCCTTGGATTTAATCTCCACCCTGAAGGTGATTAGTTCCCCGATAGTTTTCCTTCCAAAAATACGTGAATGCAGGATAAAAGTTCTGACACAACGAAGGCTGTTCCCGGAGTTAGGAAATCCTGATATACACACATTCCGTTTTTCAGGGATTAAGGTTTCACTCCCGCAAAGTTGGATGAGTTTTTCTATATAGAAAAGGAGCAATATCCGGAACAGGTCAACGGTAAACACTCCTTTGTGTAAACGGAAGGGATGTAATATGGCATAGCAAAAAATGGCTCACTATGGAATCTCTGCAGATTACACAACTTCTGAATGGCGTATAAAAAGAAATCTGTTTGGAAGGGAGAGATTGATTGAAAATGAAACCGTATCTCTGCAGCTTTTATTTCTTGTCGTATAAAATGTTCTGGGGAAAGCTTCATTTTTCCAAAACTCTGACAAGCGGTTTAACTTCTTCAAGCTGTGAAAGTATTGCAAATTTGAATAACGTGTTTTGGAGAAGCGCAAATGTATGGCAAGTTTTCTCTTGGGTGCGTTTTCGCTTGCGTCGTAGCTCAAAATAGCTTAGGGTGTTTTAAACCACAAATTAAATGCCAATATACACCAATAGGTTATATTTAGTGAATTTATGTCACGTGAAACATGCGATGGGCATTAAAGAGGCTGAGTAGTCTTCCTGCTATCAGTTCTTTCAAATGTGGAATAGAACCTTCAATAGCAAAATGTTGCAGTGAAGATGCAGTTAACCTAAACAATATTCCGCTAGAAATCCCAATTTTGCTTGGGATACTGTAGCATTATTTTTAATTTATATAATTTATTTTTGATCCCATATTATCCGATGTAGGATTGTCAAAGACTATAATAGCAAAAATAGCTCACTACTCTGTACTTTATACATTATATATACGACTTTCCCCTGCTTCTAGTAAACAGCATTGATTTCTCTCGTTATGCGTAAAATAACAAACGGGCTTATAAATTTGACATGAACAGCTATTCTACCATTTTCTCTAATTGTTAACGCACCATATGTGCAGCAAATTTCTACAATGACTGGAAATAATGTGACGTACAATAGGGGTTATTGTGCTTGTATCAATCACATGTCAATTTTTTATTAGAAAGACTGCACGCAATCAGCACTGTCATGACGATATCGATTTTCAAGATAAACCCATATAAAGGGGTCATTGTCTCAATCTCCATTAAATTTGTATACCAATTTTGTTTTCCAGGTTCAGGGTCGTATTTGCTCTTCATGCCTCCCGTAGACAGATAGGAAATTGCCCCCACACCTCGACCTTTTCACAGCCTAAAATTACGAAGTTAAATCTTTATTCAAGTTCCTTTTTATTGTACATAGGTCCCTAAAAAATTTGTTACTCGGAGTACCCATTTTTAATCGGGTACCAACAATACTGCTAATATGTACACACCAAATTATAATGTACGTGGGTCACGCTGAAAGTTCTTAGATACAGAAAAACTGCAAGGTTTTTTAAAAAGCTTTATTCTGTTTTTTCAACATATTCTTCCACTACCACAATACATTCACGCATTCGGTAAAACCTTGTAACTTTTCTTATATCTTAAGGAATAAGAAGAAGTCGCACAGAGCTAGGTCCGGAGAATAAGGTGGGTAAGGCAACAGTTTGACGCCCTGTTCAGCAAAAAAATCGAGTGTTCTAGCAGCGCTGTGGGCGGGTGCGTTGTCATGGTGCCATTGAATACCCCGCAGACCAATCTTTGGACGGCTGTTGCATAGTTCTTTGAAGACTACAGGAACACATTTGGTTATATACTGTTCAGAAGTAACTGTCCTAGATTTTCCAAGGCTACCTTTATGATGTATCCACTTTTAGAAAAAAAGACGGGACATTTTCTTTCTAACACTCTTGGAACGACGAATTTTTGTTGGAGGCTGCTCACCTTCAAAGCACCAAACTAATGACTGCTGTTTAGTTTTGGGACCATAATGATAATAACCATGTTTCGTCTTAGGTTACGATATTAAAAGTGTTTTTACTGTGCCCATTATCAAATTTTTCAAGCATAAACTTGGCTTTATTAAAAAAATATGAGGATCAAATTGTTTGGAATGTACCCAATTACATTTTCGAAAATTCTTTCTTCCATTTGATGCTTGTGACAGAAGAAATAATATCAATATATATATATATATATATATATATATATATATATATATATATATATATATATATATATATATCAAACCTAGTGTGCCTAACGTGAAATGAAAAATTAATTATGTTAAAATTTGCACATTTTAAGACAGCTTCAAATCTATTTGGAAATTATACACGTGACCTCTCAAAAAAGGCCCTGTATAAATGTGGATAACATTTTGCACATGCCAAAAGCAATCTGCTCCAAGATATATGTAGACCAAATGATAAAGCTAGTATACGTTACTCTGGATATAGGAAACCATTTGTGAAAGTCGAAGTAATCCAGCAGTTTCCCTCTGTGCGATCCTCTTATCGGCCCCTCCTGTCAAAAGAAAAATATCCTGGAAAGGTCCAGAATGCTTCCGAAAGTTGTGAATTTAAATTGAAAATACGTCCGATACCCAACTGCAGAGAATTTTTGGCTTTCGCTTTTGAGCGGTTGCCAATTCAATTTAGACGAGAAAATAGTAGAATTTGCCATTGAACTTGAGCAAGTTTCAAAGTTTACGTCGACAGTTAAATACGAGTGCGAGTTATACGGCTCTCTCGCCGGAATAAAACGCATTCAACCAGTGTCGGAGCTGGGAAGATATCAACATAAGTGAAACATCTGAAGACTTCTTTGTTATTTTCAAAATGGATATTTAGACGGTGACTATCACATTAGTTTTTTACTTCCCGCGCCATACATGGAGGAAGTTTCAATAACACTGCTTCAGACTTGTCTTGAGGATTAGCGTTTCACAACGTTTCAATTGATCTCTAATCGTATTGAGATCCAATGGCCATAAAGACAAAACTATCAGATGCTTTTTATAGCCTTTTCGTCTATTTCCTATGATTCTATGTTGATGACTCACGCTACTACATTGATGTGTATGTGCGAAGGTATCTATTCGATTAAATGCAGCCTATCGATGTTGTATATTATTGGGAACAATGTGGGTTCAATTTTCGCTCTAGGTTTGCTATACACGTTGTTGTTAGTAACGATGTAAGCTTTGTCCTTGCACTTTCAGTGATATCAATGTAGCCCTTTTAAACTGATCAAAACATTGTGAAACATGTAAAAATGAGGTCCATGGCCTTATTAAAATTATTTAAATCCCAAAATATGGCTATGCCAGGGCTGTTTGGAAATACGAGTTTTTTCTTACCACCAATGCCTTTTATTTGAATAAAAACAGCATTACCTGCCCATATCAAATCGTCGTACAAATTCCATCAAGACCATCGCAGCAGGTTTTCGGGATGACCAAAATACAGTTAAACCAAATATTGTTTAAAGTATGAAGTTCTGCACTGTTGAAGCTGCCCTTCGATCCACCACTGCGTCTTCTGGATTCGTTCGGAAGCATCTCAATTACCTTTTTCTCCGGTTCAATGAATAATAAGAATCGTATACCATCCTTTACGTGAATCTATCTGTTTTAAAGGCAATAGCGTCCTCCAGATTTTATTACAGCTCTCGGGATCTATTGATAGAGGACAAAGTTTCATGCAGTTTGACATCTTTCAACTTTACGCATATTACTAATGTTAGGAGAAATGTGACAGAGTGATTCAGAATGAAAAAGCTATCATGAGCTAGTCGTACGTAAAAAGGCTGAAAGAGGATCTTACAGAAAACTACAATTCCGTTTGGATGTGTTCCTACAAAATAATTTCTCAGAAAATTAGTAGCCCAGTCATTTTCAGACTATTGCACATCATAATGTATTAACGACCCTTACTTTCAGATGAGGGATGAGTTTTCCTCTGTTTGCAAAAAACAGTCTTACTTGTAGATCACTGAAGAAGGGAATATCTTCACCGCAAAATCGCCAGCTTGTAAATAAACCGGTGATGTTCAATCCCAGTAGGCAAAACTTGGTAGTACATGATCCAGATTCAAAAAAATGAAGTCTATTCATTCTAATTAGAAAGTTTATGACACTTTGGATTATGAATATCACCCCCCACGTCCATACATACGATCCCATAGTATGTTCCTTTGGGAAGATTGCATTGCATTCTCGAATGCATGTAGTGCGGTCATCATAGACACCAATCCTCAAAATAATTATCAAAACATCGAAATGATTAAGTATCTCCACTATGCATCAGACCCGCTATAGACATGCATGTTTCGTCTTTAGCCTACACATAATGTCAGATGTCAGCTTATAACGTGAATGACCCAAGATAACAGTACATCGTAATAGTGCTTACGACAGAATGGGATGTCGCTGTAAATCAGTTCACACTTGTTGACAGATGTTGTAAATGACATCTGTCAAGGCAGTCCAAGTGTTAGGACCTTCGATTTCGTGAGTTGCGAATGGGCAGCACCACAGTGCGCGATGCTTGGAGATAAGTATTGATCAAAATGATTGTTTTTTATTGTATTCAAGGTCAATGATTTGGCTTTAAGGAGGTATCTTGGAATAAAATCAATTGAATGTATTTGGTATTTACCCCTCCCCCCCCCCATCTAAGACGTAGCTTTAAGTATTTATTTGTACCTTCAGACTATCCACTACTGGTTAACAATATATTTTGGTAGACAATCTAAGCAGTCGATTTGACAGTCTGACAATGCTTTAAAAAGTAAAACAAATCACGTCACGAATGTGAACTTCATTTGTGGAATACTCATTTCAATATCGTAAGAGTTTCATTATGTAAGAGCATCTACAATCTACAAAACTCTAACTGCCTTATAGCTGTCACTTTAAATCAAAATTAAAATAAATTCTTTTTTGTAATGGCCAATGGATCTGCTTGCAATGTATTTACCATCAACGCCTGTGTTCCCCAGGGATCTGTCCTTTCACCGACGCTCTTCTTGATGCACATCGACGTACTGCTGGAAATTGACATCCAATCCAATCTACAGTTTTGCAAATGACAGAACTCTTATTTACTGCAATGTATAGTGCAAAGCACAAGCATCCCGAGAGACTTCAAATCGATGAAAGCACTGTGTTATTCCTTAAACACCGCTTCTAAATATTCTCTCAATGATTTTCTGCCCTAGGCGATTTTGTTGTACTTTCTATTTTGACCAGACTATTGTGCAAGGCTGGGATGCTGGTGCAGTGACGCATGCGGGATATCAAACTCTGTTTCGAATTTGCAGCCAATTACTAAGTTCTGAAAGGAACCTGATATTCTCGCGGTATAAGTTGACGAGTAATTGGAATAACTCAAGAATGCGAACTACACGTTGTACAATGCATAATGCAGAATATTCTAATTGATGAATGTTTTCGTAGTACAATTTAGCAATATTCTCAATTCGGTTAAAAGGTACAAAGATCAAAGTCTTTGAAGTGATGAAGATGCCTCCAACACTTACTTTTTAATAGACCTGTTAGAGTTATTGAAAAATTAATTTATAGTTACTATGAAGGATTATTGTAATTGCTCATTAAATGGCTGAGAATTGGCATAATCTCTTAAGAGATAGATCGGACAGTCCATCAACACTGAATGGAAATAACCAAAGCCTCATTCTATGGTAAGTTATTGATACCAGCTCAAATGGAGAAGTTAACAAACTCGCTACTAGGCCTCGATAGGGAAAAATGTAGAGCTGTAGTGGGGTTGCACACCGGTCCTTGAACATAACACCGTTTCACAAACACACACTGTTGGGCATAGCAGCAAATTCTGAATACAAACTGCACATGGAGGAGGACGAAACGGTGCAACACATGTAGATGCCCTGAATATTTGGTAGCAGAAGATTCCATCAAGATGATAGGGAAGGTAGTCTACTAAAAAACTTATCGACTTCCTCGGGAAGGCAGGAGTGTTGTAAGAAACAGAAATGTGCAAAGCGTGTGCCACATTAGAGTTAAGAGCCGAGGAACAACCAACTCACAGCAAACCTATACGTACACTGTGAAAAAAAAAGCTATAGATTTGTAATTGTTGTAATTCGAGGGCCGCACGAAGTGACGACGTTTCACGTATACAACGTATTATTCCTACCTTATTTGTATGTTTTATCGGAATTATTTTTTTACTACCCGCGCATAAGCGTCTGTGATCGCAATTTCTTAGTATTAGTAACCCAATGTTAACATTTTATCAGAATCTGAATGTTACTTGAGCTATAGAGTGGAATAGGATCACCAGAGCGACCGAAAGAAATGGATGACATGGTTTCTTGTATGCATTTGTCATGAAATATCAAGAACGCCTCGCCTATTGGCATAGGAATCAAAATTATTATAATGAACTTATGTTCAACGCTTCTCCTTCCACATCAGTTGAGCGTTAGAACTGAACATGACCAGTAGCACTGATACTAAACTAAAATTAATCCAACTTGGTGTTGAATTTGCTGCGATTGGAAGGCAGGTTCACTCAATAATTGTGTCATTCAGTATGCAGTGAAACGAAATCTTAAGTACACTCTTATAAAAATTGCAAATAAGTGCAACGCTGTTCTCCATTAGATGCACTCTTGTGAATTTTCGTGTACCGTTCTGATTTATGATCTTTTCATTTGAAAAGCTCACTTTTCTCCAAGCGCAAAATAAATGGAAGCTCTACCGTGATGTATTTTTGCACTTTTCTTTGTATATACGTACACCTTCTTCCATGCTGCTGCCATGAATAATTGTGAAAATGCAAGGAGCGTGTGCGAGGAATATTAAGGGAGACAAGTGAATTTGTTATGAATTTTTATCGTGCTTACGTTTGTACCTGAGACAGTGTAAATAAAATGGTGCTCGAGGATGCCATTTTTCTGCCACGAAAATCAGTAGGTAGTTTGTTCTTGTATTCATGATAAAATCTAGTTAGCTAGTTGACAGGTAGCCTGGGTAGCCTTCATAAACAGTCAAATCTATCAGTCTGAGGATGATTTAAATATAAATCGAAACACATCACTGGGAGAACGAAAGTATTATTTGTGAAACAGTGTATTTGACAAACAATTTCTTATCTGAATGATGGAAGAATTTCACCAATTAAGAGAATCAACATTCTACATTATTATCTATTTTAAAAATTCACAAAACTGCATTTCACCTATTTGATACCCAAACACCTCATCTCATCCCATCCAACCTGAGAACGTTGTTTAAATACGCATTGTATATCTCATATCAATCTCGTTTATTTGCCTTCCGTGGATATAAATATATTTATTTACAAGGTAATGTAATTTGTATGAGATGATTCACTCTGCAGAAAATGTTATTTTCCTGGTAGATGGTTTGATAGGATTGTCTGACATTTTCCTTCGGACTACTGGGGGACGGTCGGTACATAATATTCCTTTTATTTTCTTTATTTCCGAGGACTGTTTCGTTTGTATTTGGGGTGAGACTCGGTAACGTTGTCAGATAATTTGATAATATCAAAAGAAGTGCTAACAGAAGGGAAGACTTAATGTTTGAAAACTGAGTAACAGCAGCAAGTGGAAACATTGAATAACTGAATTACGATACGAATCGAATTGAGGGTTTAGTCACCAAAAATCTTTGAAGAGCATACTCTGGTTGCTTATATTCTTTACTGATCATTGATCTTCGATCATTGATCTTTCATAGTAACCAAAGAAATATTCTTAAAGACTGTATTTTCAATTCAAATTTGATGCAATACATCCAGCTCACTTCTCTCGTCTTGCGAGCTTAGTTATAGTCTGATTACTTGAATCTCTCGGAAAAACATCACTAACTGACAGACCGACAGACCGACAGACCTACAGACCCGCAGACCGACAGACCGACAGACCGACAGACCGACAGACCGACAGACCGACAGACCGACAGACCGACAGACCGACAGACCGACAGACCGACAGACCGACAGACCGACAGACCGACAGACCGACAGACCGACAGACCGACAGACCGACAGACCGACAGACCGACAGACCGACAGACCGACAGACCGACAGACCGACAGACCGTCAGACCGACAGACCGACAGACCGACAGACCGACAGACCGACAGACCGACAGACCGACAGACCGACAGACCGACAGACCGACAGACCGACAGACCGACAGACCGACAGACCGACAGACCGACAGACCGACAGACCGACAGACCGACAGACCGACAGACCGACAGACCGACAGACCGACAGACCGACAGACCGACAGACCGACAGACCGACAGACCGACAGACCGACAGACCGACAGACCGACAGACCGACAGACCGACAGACCGACAGACCGACAGACCGACAGACCGACAGGCCGACAGACCGACAGACCGACAGACAAATTCATACATTTTTGTGACGAAAATCCTTTCTTCGCATTGGAGATAAAATAAGAGAAGTTTTAGAGTCGAAATACTATTGCAAACTGCGAAACCGCAAATGCAGCGTAAATTCAGTACTTTGTTGTAACGAATCAATCTTATGTCAAAAAGATTGTTTTTGAGCGCATTGGTAATGGAAATCCTCCAAAAGTAACAACCGCGACTATTGCCTCCATGATACATTGCCAAGAGATCCCGCAGTTCTAATAGAAGTCCGCAGCGTTCAGATGGAAAAGAAAATAGAGCTCCAATTACCGTAAATTGCCAAAAACAAACTTGAACTCTCGGTAATTAATGGACTGTCTCTACGCTGCTACGAACGTTTCCTTTTTTCTCACGGAACGCTAGTCTTCTTTAATTTCCTCCCAAAAAGACTAATTGCGTTTCTTTCCAGTGATAAATGGTGCGAAATCTCTTTATGGTAATACAAATTGACAATTGCTGAATTGCTTCTTTAGCCTCAATTTTAACAGGGCTGCCTTACGTCTAGTAAGAGACCATAAAGCATCTGCAAAGGGAAACAAATTCTTCTAAGGGTTATTTTATAGTATTTTGAATATATTAACGGAACACCGAGTTTATTGAGTACGCAAAATTTACAGCCTCACATTTTGGATCGTGGAAGTCGACGAGTGTGATAAGACTCATTGGATTAGCAGCCTTCAAAGCCTAAACCTTAATAAACAAAAGTTCTCCAGAATGTTCCGTAGGCTTTTAACCATCAATATCGACTGAATTTGAAATTTCATGAGTTTATCAACTTGTTGGTTTGTTTCTACAAAAAGTTGTGACACGCATATTGTTAGTGTTACTCTCTAGGTGAAATAGAATATTACGCGAAACAAATACTAAAATTATCATAATTTTTAGAACTTTCCTTGTCTCATACGTCGTTTATTTCTTGATGCTTCTTAATGCTTCAACCAAAAAATATATAATAATAAACTCAATAAAATGATTTTTGCCTTAAAATAAAGTAATAATGATTATAAGAATATAAGATCATCAGCATAATTTAATATTCGACTCAAAACAGCTGGAGTCTTTTTCACAAATAAATGATCATTTTAACGTTGTATAAGCATTGAAAAAAAACACAGGCAGTTCTTTGAGCTTCAGGTGTATGCTTCACAAGAGGTGCTTAGTTTATAATTATGTTTGTAAATTTTATGAGAAAATGCACAAATATGTTTGATCGATTGTATTAATATTTGCTATGAATCAGAAAATACAGTTGAGTTTTCTTTGTTACGGTGAATTAAGCATGAATTTAAGAAATGAAGTATTTTAATGTATCATGAAAAATTATTATAATCTTCTTCACATAAACAAGTTTTATAATATTCACTCACTACGATTTTTTATCCTATTTCTATCCTGTTTTATGTTTTTTATTTCAGAGCAGTGCCAGCAACGGCGATGCCGCTTATGTACTGCAGGAACGATTTTGTTTATTAAATCGAAATATATAATGTATTTATGTCATATTTCTATTTATTTTCTCATTCTCTTCACGAAATCATTAATTAACTTTCAGTAACTAGGACCACTTCAAAAAATATATATGTTTTATGTAGGCTCCTAGATAGGGCTAATTACTTTTTCTATTTTTTACACCTTAATTTTGGATTGCTCATTTTATAATTTGGAGGGATATTTGCTGAAAATTTGAAGCGATAGATTATATCTCACAGACAGACATAGATAATTAATGCATAGGTTTTCAGCTTCTCTAGTAATAGGCTGACAGAGAATAGCATGATTTACCGCACATTACAAAACAGAATGTCACCCTGTACAATGCAGCAGAACAGAATAATAGGTTGCTGGATCTGAAAATCCCATTTTTAATAAATGTAACTGTATACTTTAAGGTAAGCACTCTCCTGGGGAGCCGTCCTCAATGGAAAGCTTTAATCCAGACATCCAATTAGACGGGAGCTGAAAACGAGAGGAGATCCTACAAAGAGATGTCTTTGAATAACGGCTGTATAAAGACGCGACGTCAACACAGCAACAAGAGATAGAGAACCGTAATCACATATTCTGCGAATATTTTCTAAATATAACTTCCCTTAGACTTTGAATGCATCGCTAAATTTTCAATAAATCTGTTGTGAGCGAACTCGACGTCTGAATAAAGAAATATTCATGCTATTCCAAGGTCTATTCGGAGAAATATTAATGGATTTCTCTGGCAAAAGATTCAAATTGGCTCTCTGGATGTGAAAAAAGATGAATAATGAATTCGCGTTTTGTTGTAGCATTGCAAACTGACCCGAAATGCTTCCTCAAAATCAAGGTTTATTTAGTTTACTTACCTTGGTTAGACCTAAAACCACATATGATTACTGAAAGAACTTTACTGCTTCAAAAATGAAAACGCTCAAAGTTCATTCTTGGACATCTCCGAGGATTATTAATTCAATACTTGGGCTTGGGGGTGAGGGCTAATGAGGGCTAATGAGGATCCCAAAAAAAGTATTGTTGATAGAAGACGTTCTGCCAACTATAAAACTTTAATCCTAATAGTACTTCTTACCTTTTGAGATATCGATCAAGTGGCAGTAGGGTAATATTGAAGCTATTTAACCATTAGAAACGCACGATACACCCGGATTACCATACTGACGAATGGTCACACAACACTCTTGAATTAATTTCATTCTGGTACACAATATCTTGCTATATGTGCAAAACTTTAATAATCTTGAAGTAAGAATAATGTAATTTTGATCATATAAAGTCTCAGGACTGATAATACCAAAATATCATATTGAGCATATCTTAATCTTGGCACAAAGCAGAGAAAATCTAACCTAGAAGAATACTATCGAGAGAGTTGACTGAAGCACTTTATGATCCTGGAGCAAATAGTTCCACTTCATTATATAATTTAATATTTGTATACATATTCTGTAACTTTGATGCGCTGTTATCAAAACTACTGTTGCTTCTTTAACCTTAAAAAGAATAACCAAAAAAGTATCAAAACTGTACCAATGTGACTTCTTCCTTACATTTATCTGCGTCATATAATCTTATTCCTAGTTCATGTTTGAGTGTTGTATAGACAAACAGAATATAAAAATATGTACCCGTGATTAAGCCAAAAGATATACGTCCACAATTTGTAATATAACCTATTCACAACTCACATATCACTCATATCACATCAACAACACCTGTATCCTCACAACAATCACAACCCCAACTTTTTAACAGCACATTCATCCTGAGAGGTGGATGGTAAAAACTAAATCCAATAGAAACTAACGGGCGCGGAAACAGACGCGAACCGCTAAATTGCCCTTGGCGAATATGGCGAAGCCCAACAAGTAGATGAATCACTTGGAGGGAATCGCAAGATGTTTGTATTCTTGATTGAAGTGTTTGGAGCTCCGTTTGCAATAATTCAAAAAAATATAGAATACTTGTTAGGAAAGCATTGAAATCTTAGTTTTCAATAAAATTATATTTTTCTTTGTATTTCTTTAGAATGGATATTGAATTCGAAAATATACTTTTCTTAGAGTAAGCTCAGATGTTCTTGTCGTGAGTATATCTTTACAATAATATCGAAGTTCTTGAACTGAAAACTTCTTTTTATGTATGTAACATCAGAAAAATGTACAGTTCGCAAGCAGCTGTCAGATCTATGATTTTGGAATAAAAAATTTGCGTTCTAGCAGTACCTGGTCATATTTATAGAAAGTCTATGACTTATGTCATGAATTACACAAAATATCGAGTTGCATTTTCGCCACCATCTGGGCGGTTCCATTAAAATCCGCTGAAGCATTGCTGCGCTGCTTAGAAACCTCTAGCATAGAAAACTACTCCGAAATTTATTTCATCGCACTTTAGAAACTCAACTCTATCTCAACATCGCAGAAGAGTTATTATTCTATTTTTAAAGACTCTGTAGCTGGAGAAGGTTGGCAAAAAGCCGTACAAAAATAGACGGCACGCCGCACTAGCCCATTGTGGAATGCTTTCACAGCAAACTTACAAAATAAACGGACAATCTCACCGAAAGCCATTTCCACCAGTGGAAAATGTATAATTACTTTAATTTATCGCCTCTTGAATGTATCCTTAGTACCAGGACATTCCTATCTTATAAATCTATCTGTCAGCACAGACCTTAGAATTAAGGTGAGAACAAATAACTATAATATAATATATGCCTTTGTTATTTCAAATAACAATAACAAAAAATGTGGTCCTTTTATAAATTAAAGTATGTATTCGTACATGAAATGTTCTCAAGGGGGATTTCACTCGAAATGATCTTCCAATTAACCCTTGTTTATGTTAATATACTTAAAATTATAAATAAACCTCATCTAACTACGACATAAGACAAGACTAAACACGCCGGTGGGTCACTCAATAAATTGTATTAAACAGACTAATTAATATCAACTTATCGCCAACAGTCGCCCTCTATGACAACTTACAAAGTCAAAGGTCCTAACACCTGGACTGCGTTGAAGCGGCAACAGATGTCCGTTCCGACATCTGTCAACAAGGGTGAACTGATTTACAGCGACATCCCTTGTTCTTCGTAAACACTTTTGCTATGTATTCTTATCTCGGCTCATTCACATAAGAAGCTGAAAACTGATATTAAGTACATACTTTCCACTATGCATCAGACATGCATGTTCCGTCTTCAGGCCTAGACTCGTGTCAGTATAGCCTGGCGATATAAATGTAGAGAGAGACAGGCTCAATCTACTTGACGACACTTTTATTCATCCCAAGCAGGTATACAGAATGTTTTTGATTTTTTAATGCTATTTTATGGCAATGCTTCTGAACACAATTTTTTACCTCTAAAACTAGGTTTATTTATTGGTTTGGAAAAGCATTGCATTTATTACGTTTCTGGTTCTATTTTTTTCATCAAATATATTTCAACTAACAAAATATAAAGGTAATATTTCTTTCTGTTCCAGGTAAATCATTCGCATATCTGCTAACTGGTAAGCTTGTAAATATAATTTTTCCATCATTTGTAAAAATCAGGAAGGGAATGTTTAACGGGCGAAATATCTTAAGGAGCATAATATCGTAAGCGATGAAATCATTTTGAAGACAATGACTAAGATTTTGTCGGGAGTCGCTGAAAAATAGTACTCCTAAAGCGCACAATTGAAAAAGAATTTTGATAGAACATCGTAAAGGAAAACTAGAAATCGAGGTTTGAGAAAATTGTTTTCGATTTGAAACTTATCCATCATAAAGGGTAGGCTAGTACGAGAGTATCTCTGTCGATGTCGTCGGTGACAGCCAATAAGAGCGCAGTCATAAAATATAATAAATGAATGAACTATCTTGAAGAATAAGTATTCTTAAGCCGTGAAATCATTCTTGGTCGATGTTTAAGGTTTTGTGGAGGGTTGTCAAAAAAATATTTCCCCTAAGACTCACAAAAGGCAAAAAATTTAATAGGACGTTGTACAGGATAACTAGAGTGCTAAATTTGAGAACTCTTGTTTTATAGTCAATCTGGTTAGCTAGTTGACATGTTACTAGAGTGTAAACAGTAATTTTGGACAGTCCGAAAATTATTTGGAAATTAAGTCGAAGTGCGCCAATGATGTCGTGTTTTATTTGTGAAACCTTGTGTTTGAATCACACTATTAACCTAATGATGGGAGTATCTTCAATCTGAGTAATATTGAATCACATACATTGTAAAATACAAAAAGTCGGGAGCAATGATTTTGAAACATATAAGTTGTCTACACATTTCAAATAAAAGAAACAGTTCTGAAAAATGAACTAGCTTTTTCAGACTGTTTGCTGTACTCATACATTTCCGGCGACTGAAGCACTTTTTGCTCAAAACTAAACCGGTAAAACTGCGGCAATTCAACAAAAAAACTCTCAAGTATCACCACAGTTCAGAGCATTTATAGCCTGCAGAAGTTACAACACTTTCCAAGAAAAAATCGCAAAGTAGCCCATTTCTATGGAAGAACTCCAGCTTATTCAAATAACTTCCGCCGATAAAAAGTGTTTTATGACGATAGTAACTTATATCTATAGACCGGATCGAACGTAACACCTTCTGGAAGATTGATAACACGCTTGTGCAAGTGGGGTTGAAGGGGTGGATAAGTTGAATGATGGACTTCTATTATGGCTTCTTGTCGCTACCTGCATATTGATTCGGATGGGAAGCCAACGAGAGTCCAGCATTTTTCAATACGAATACTAAATAAGTATATTTGTCTCTGCGTTGTTTTACCTTAGAAGATATGATCGCATTGTGACTGAAAGATGAGAAAATCAGCTTTTCAGGGATGAACTAGTCAATATGTCGAAGAACTTGCACTGCTTAATGTTCAGTTATTCAGAAAACAGCATCAAGGTTTGACAACAGGAACATTTGTCCATTGCATTTTCACATAATTCAAAAAATACTGCAATTTTCACATAAATTAATGATTATTGTTAATCATGTAGATTGTAGCTGCTCTTAATTGGAGCTCTTCTATTGTGCAATTCATACACGAGATTCCACGAATAAAAGTCTTGAGGGAAATAGTTTTTTGGCGACTGCATTTGTACTGAGGTCAAAGGAAACTCCTAGAAAAGATCAATCATCATCGTCAAAACGTGCTTTAAGATATTCCACAACATAAAGTATTCCATGATTTAAGATGCGCAAATTTTCAGTACAGCGAACCAGTATCATGCAAAACATAGCCTGATTCCATGGTACATGTAATTTTTATAATATGGATTACTTATTCCAGGAAGCAGGCTACAATTTTCGATGGTAACGCGGCTATAAAATAATATTTATTAAATAATTTTAGATCCCGAATCCCTGTAATTTATTTTCTGAAATGTTGTATGTTTTCTAAAAAAATTCCTTCATTGTTGTTACAAAACAAGTATCAAGGCGACCAGACAGGTATCGACCAATTATTTAAACTTGCGCAGGATCAAAAAAAATCGCCAGGATGATTTCCATCATCAGGGAGACCGCACAAGGCACATAAAGAAGAAGAAGAGTAGCAGTACCTGTTCAGGACCTTCGATCTCCACAGCTGATTGATCAGCTCGCGATTTTCTTGTCAGGGTAGTTTTTCGAGTCTCTCCATTCCTAGATCCCCATTCGACAATTAACTCGATCTTACACCTTTCAGCCACGTAATTTCGTCCATTGCTGGTAGACATTTTTTGATTTTCTTCTGTTGTAGTAATCATTGAATATTTACACTTCAGACTTGAACATATACACCTGCTTTAGGGACTGAAAACTAATAGATATAAATGTAAATTGCGTCTGAACAAAACACCATTTAATGATTATTAAACCAGAAACTAGTGTGGATCAAAGCGAGAGGGCGCCCCAGCCCCAGAGTCTGATTTATGTCCACGCCCAGTTTCTCACTTGGCCACGGCGGAGGAGTACTGGAATTGGTTAGATTCAGCCACAATAAGGTACATCATATGGTACCCTTGCACTTTCATCATATCTATCTTTCTTGAGAAAATCTGGCTGTATTATAGACCCCTGATCCCTCTTCTCTTCAACATCATTATGGATGAAATAATGAAAAGTGTGGACTCCCTGAAAGGATACCGAATGGGCAACCAAGAAATAACTATTCTATTCTACGCCGATGATGCTATACTGGTGGAAAAAAATGAAGACGATTTACAATGACTTTTACATCGATTTAGCTGCATTGCCCAATCATTTAATATGACGATATCGGCCCAGAAATCTAAATGCTTGACAACATCAAAAACACCATCAAGATGCAAACTGGCAGTTGAAGGCAAAGTTATTCAGCAGGAGATGAAAATTAAGTATTTAGGCATAGAAATATCAGGTTATGGTCATGTTGAGACGGAGGAAAGAGAACAGACAACGAAGGCAACAAGAAGAAGGATGTTTAAATGACACAATATGGCGTAATAAAAATATTAAACTAGAAACCAAGTCAAAAGTATACAGAGCAGTGGTCAGACCAACTATGACATACACTAAAGAAACTCGACCTGACACAGCGAAAACTAAACAACTACTAGAGACAACCGGAATGAGAGTACTTCGCAGATTAACTGGAAAAACGCTATTGGACAGAGAGAGAAGTGAGAATATAAGAAGAACATGCATGGTAGAAAATGTTAATGAGTGGATACTAGCTAGAAAGAAGGAATGGAACGAACACATCAATAGAATGGACGACAGAAGAGTAGTCAGAATCGACGCGACAAATCACCGTTAGATCGCAGGAGTCCAGGGCGCCCTCGAAAACGATGGAGTGACAACTTGGCGATGTAATAGGCATAATGACGACGGAAAATAAACAGGCGAGTCGCCTATACTAGAAGGAAGAAGAAGAAGAAGTATTACAGACATTAACGCTCAAAAATCTATCACTATCTGCCTGGCTAATAGAATATAAGTAACATCGTTTTCATCAATAGTTTGCATTGACATATCAACTCAGTATACCATCTTTTATAGTAATCGCAGCTGCCGATATAGCCTGCATAATTACGGTTACACGTGATTCATCTTGATAATAAACGCTAATGTTCTAGGTACAACATTGACACAGCATGAATAACACACATTCTGAGGGTACCTTCTATAAAAATGAAATTATGCGCGTGTAATGGCGGCGCGTTCGTAATTTTGTTATTGCAATTTATTACAGCGCCACGTTATGACATGCATTTTCCGTGTGGCTGCACTATGATAATAATATCGTTAACATTGTTTCAGAGATTAACAATCGCCAGGTATGCGCCACCAGAAATGTTGCGAATATCCTGGAATTGTTCCAAACAGATTCGTAACTTTCTGGTGTAATTTGTGTTTATCAATGTACTTAATCACAATCAGATGAATTTCTATTTTTTAATGAATTCTGGTGAGATTTTGAACTAATATACAATGGTATCATATTTATTTGTTATGTTTTTTCAACGAATCAACTTAAGTACGAGTGATGTGAAAGAAATTATATATCTTAAACAATGAGACTTTTTATGCCCAACAGCAGCGGTTAACACAAATGTTCCACATTCATTTTGCTGCTAGTTAGTGTTTGAAAAAACCCGCTTTTCATTTTCGGAAGAATCAAACCTGCTTTAAATGGTATTTTTTCTACTTTTTTCATATGTTAACCTGAAACTACATTAACGAATCATTGCAACTGATTACATTGTCAGTCTGCGTTTTACTGTTTACTGCTGCTGTCTTCACATACAGTTGATAGTGCGACAATATCACAAAGCTCAACTGATTCAATGAATATATTTTGTCTTCTATTCTTGACTACATGCGCTACCTTAACTCGTAAGGTTTGTACATGAAATGAAACAATAATTGAATTGCTATGCACGCAATGTGATGTGAGAGTAGTTTGTAGTAAAAAGTCAAAGAAATTAGACAAAAAAGGCTTTTTGAAGTTTTTTCCGATACTTTGGAACACCAACCGTTCCTACAAATTGTACATGTATTGTTCAGAATTTTTGGTTGAATTATAGCAATTTGCAACCTAATATCTTTTTAATACTTCCAGCACGTCGTTGGCCGTGATCTAAACACCATTTTTAAATTATCAGCGCAGCCTGTAATCAACTTAAAAAGACAAGACAATCTGGGAGGCCAATTTACATAATATCTGCTTGTAGCACGATCTTGAGAAACGGGAGTGAAATTTCTTTTTAACTAGTCGATGAATATGCAGAAATGCTCCACCCTGCATAAAAATTTAATAACATCGTTCACGGGTTGCAGTTTTAGATATGACCAATCCATTCTGTATCTCTTCAGAAAAGTATCTCTAAAACACACCAAATGGTACGGTAGAATCCAATTATTGAAGCAACTAGATCCCATTTACATTTTGATAGATACTAGCGGCTAAGATATTTATCCTCAGATTAGGATTTTCAAATGGGTGTCCTATATATTTTTTAATATTTGGATCTCAAATGTCAAATTTATTACAGCTGCGTTTCCAAATATTTTTTTCCAAAAGTGTTTCTATCAATTCTTATTTTGATCTGAGGGAGCCAGAGTGATATCATCAAATGGCAACTAATATGTCTGGTCTCCTGAAATAATAGAGAATTCCAGAGATATTATAACCTACGTATTTCTGTACGAGTTAATTTGAAGGAATCAATATTTTTAAATGGAAAAATTATCGGCCAATCTTTAAAGGAAAAAAAAAGATTATACTTTTTGTTTGGAAAAAGGTATTAATAGTTGGCAATATTATAATCAAAAGATCAAACATATTTTAATATCAATGATTTTCTAGGGTCGAATTTGTGCACGTTGGTCGCAATGCCTTATGGGATCTCATGAACAAATATCATTTTTGTTGCAGTCCAGAGCAAAAAATAAAAAAATGGTATAACGCTAGTTATACTTTTTCAACTACAACAAAAATCGAATATAAACAACTTTCAAAAGCACTTTTTCAAAGAAACTGCATCTGTGGTTTAACGGCTAATTTGCATAATACCCAATTAAAGGCAACGAGATAAAATATTTTGCCTAATTAACCGTATACCGGTCTTCCTAATTATTCCTTATTAACTAGGTAAATGCATTCAGTGGAGCACGAACTAGAGTAACCGTACAACACGAGTAGACTGTAATGATCCGGCAGTCATGACATGGATTGACGATCGCTGAATTATCGGAGTTCTGTGAACTGCAACGCTGATTGTATTGGAACTAAATTAGAACAAAAAAAACAATAGTATCAGCTCAAAAATAAGGATTGCCGGTTAGCGTGGAAAGTGATATGATGAAATTTTGAAAAAATTGGACAGGCTTACGTGTATATGGGTCTAGGTGAATTTTATCAGTAAATATAATGCACGTCTATAGGTATCACTAATATTAGCTAGTATATCTTCCTATTGGTCTGTGGAGAAGCTCACCAGCAGTTATATTATCTTAGAAACTACTGCTCGAAGTGGTCTGAACTTCGGCGAGAAATGGTGACAAAAAGAACCACTCGAGAAAGTAATATTTTTATACTCGATTATTTTTCGCCAAACAGTTTCTAGTGCAAGGCTGAAACAATTTTGAGAGGCATGAAGGTTTTTGAGAATGTGAAGGCTAACATTTTGTTTTTTGATCCTCATTATCTTAAAGCTCAGTTCATTGCTTTTCTGCGATGTACGAGTAATGCTTATTCGTGTCAAGAGTTATTGGAATAGATTAATGGAAGGAAGCCCAATAGTCGAGTCATCTTCCATCAAGCTTCTGGGGGTTAGACATTCTGTCCTGGCGTGACTATCTTGCCGGCCTTCTTCCGCTGAAGAAAATTGTGTTTACTGGAGCAACTATTACTGCTCTACCAGGCTCAGATCAGGCGATTGCTGGAATACTCCCTACATGTATGTGAAGGCGCTCAGAAAAATGAATAATATGTTTATTGCATGCGCCTAATCTTACAAAGATTCCCCACAGCCTGACAAATTGAACAATATAGGATCCCCACCAGATCAAACCTCCAACGCCTAAAACGAGCCTCTTCCAAAAATAATCCGTTTGAAAAACCTCAGCATCGTGAAATAGCCTGGCTGTCGGGCTGTTTATTTCCTGATGGTTACACTTTACAGCATTTTAATGCCAACGTGAATAGACTTGCATACCCTCGCAGCACTCCTGGTGCTGCCTGGAGGCTTTCTACCTCCTCGAGAGACTCTATAAAACAAAAATATGACCAGAATCACTGCATATTATAAGAAATATTTGTCATAGTTGTTATAGTATGTAATATATGAGTAGGCTGGGTGAAACAAATCAAACTGTAATGTTTTGAGATATACGAAATGTCTTACTTTGACTTGGCTATCACAGGTTGTTGAACATTTTTAAGGAAATGTAATTATCTATATGGCGACATACACGTTTTAGAACAACCAGACTATGCACAGAATAAACATCACCGCTGAAACAACATCCAATTCAGCATGATAGTAATGCCCGAAACAATTGCCGTCGGTGAAGCATATATGGAAAATCGCCTTCTAGATTGCGTGAGATACGCCAAGCTAATTATGCTTTTAATTTATTAGATAGATGAATAATGGCAGAATTGAGGAGGTAACAGACACACTCCAACAAGGCTATTACTTTCTACTATTGTTATAAATGTTATATGGCTGGAAAAGGTCTGCTAAGGTCATTATTTGCTGGTGGTTTATATGGTGCTAAATATAGTAACACCAGTGGCAGCTAGGAAGTCATGAGTACGTTAGGTCATTTGCGCTGCGTTACAAATGTTCATGTTCTGAGACATGGTGAGAAACTCAAGCAAATATGGACTGCTGCAGCAAACAGGCCAAGAAAGAGGCTTAGGAATAAGAGGACTGGGATGTAGGCGTATCTCATGGCTGAACAACTACAGCTTACTGGTCTTTAAGAGCCGCAGTAAATGAAATAACTATAGGCAGGATGATTGCCAGCATTTAGACCGAATAGGCACTTTAAGAAGAAGACGTGGAGTGAGAAATTTTTATTCATAGAGTGGAAGAATACCATTTTTACAGAGTAACAATTAGCTATTATAATCTTTTAAAAATACGTAAACTAGCGTTTTCTCCACATGGAGCAAGAAAACTATTATTCCACGAGGAATCAACATCTCTGATCAGAGCAAACATTACCTTTTTGCAGAAAACATTTGATTTGATAGGACTTGACAGATAGTTTTCTAATTTAATCGCATTATTAGACTATTTGATACTCTTTTTTCACTGTACACAAACTCAAAATACATTTTTTTGATAAACTGATAATAAAACCTCAGATTTCCTTTTCTTGTCTCTCGCTTTTCTCATGATCAATCAGGTTGTACCTTCCTCATTGATTTCTGAATTTCTCTGCTGACACAGTTCTGTCCTAATAAGAGGTTATATGGGATAATCATTTGATTTATCTAACAATATTCCAACAATATTATATTCCATTTGATACCTTCTAGTATTCAGTTCTAGGACTATTACCGTTCTCATACTCTACTGGAGGTATAATTTCGTTTGGCTAGTAAACTAATAAAGCACATAATTTCAAAGCAAGAGGCTCTCTCCTCAAATGAATGACAAATCGGTTAGTCAAATCAATCTGCAATAATAGTACAAGGTGTTATAGAACCGACAGATCAATCAAAACACTTTTTTGTGCGATCTGACATGTGTTGGTTCAGAGGTCAACCACCCTAATAACAACGTACGTCTACCAGGCACCTTCAAATTATAGTATTTGTGTTCTCTCGTACGTGTCAAGCGCCATTACCAAACTCCCGTTTTCACGCTTTTCTAATTCGTAGCAATACTTCTGTCCCGAAACCGTGACCGACTGCTCATTTCATTCCATTAGAGTTGGAATGAGTGGGTGATGACCAGTGGCGTTACTGAGAACTAGGCTCAATTAGACTATGAGAAATAATGGAATCAGTAGTATTAGTAATGGGGAGCCAAGCCTAGCAAGTGGGCCACCTACCTTTGCCCCTTTTTGCCGACCTCGAAGACCATCACTAGAACTATGGCAGACATGGTAGTTCATTAATAATAGAGGTCATGATGCCCGACCATTCCGCTGAGTAGCTCTCTTCCCTGTCAAACTCTGCAGTACCGAATACTTCAGCCCTAAGGCACCCACCCAGGATTTGGAGCGAGGTCTCGTCCTCCTCCCAGTACTTCTGACAGATTGGTGTCTTTGACCACTCCTATGAGTGTCAGGTAACTGTTCAATCTGCAGTGACCTGTGAGGATCCCTACCAACAAGTGGAGTGAATCCCTCCTACGGTTCAATAGGGATAGCTCCTTACGTTTGTTGGGGCCTGTTATGAACTTCTTGGACTACATGCAGTCATCTCTCTCGAACCATGCTTTCTCAAGTTCGTTGTATGCCCAAGCATCTAGGCATTACTGACCTGGCCTCTGCTGATACCCAGCAAGGGGGGGCCAATGCTTGTACCCCTTGCTCCCATCCTCGCCAGTCAGTCTGCTTTCTCGTTACCTGGCACTCCGCTGTGACCAGCGGAGTCAAGAATATTGCCTCAATATTCATCACGGGGCGTTGATATAAATATAAATCTAGTATCAAAATATCTATGCTGCTTTACTCCGGGTACAATAATTCCTACTCATGTAACCAATTATAAAATTTCCCACTTTGTTTAGCGAGTGTGATTTTGCTCGACGAGCAAACCTGATTTGAACAAAATGTCATCTCAGATCGCTTTTCCTGGATTATGTTTGCATATTTTGACCAGTTTTATATTTTGTAAAAAAGATAAATGAGAACGTGCAACGCTCTGGAACCTTGTCGCTGTCTCTGTAACCTGAAAACTGGCAGAAATTCGGTTGTGTATAATCGATGATTGAATTAAGTGATTTCTTTTAAAATATTTCGGAAAAAGTTAAATAAAGAATTAATATCATGTAAATCATCTTCTGCTTGCTTCATTCGTAGCATCACGTCTAACTTTTCATGATTAGATGCGTAATGTTTTTCTTTTTACCGCTAGTTATAAAAATTATTAGTTTTCAGGAATTTCATCAGTTTAAAATAGATCACTTTACTTATCAAAATAAGGAGAGCACTTTTTTCATACCTTTAAATCACCGAGACTTTAGAAGACGTTATAAAAATCTATGCTAAAGCAACTGGATTTTTCATCAATGAGCTGCAGTGATCAATAAAATTGTTTACATTCGTTAATTTTTTTGCTACTACGCCTTTCGCCCAGCAATTTTTCCTAATACATAATTCAGTTTTCGTTGTAATCAAACTAGTCATATAAATTAAAGCTTATCAAACCAAGTACTAATAGTAGTGAAGTAATATTTTATTTCATATGTTTCTTGACCTTTTATTGTGTTTATCAGAGAAGTAAAAATGTTTTAAGATATTATATAAAATATCATATAAAATATTATATAAAATAGAGTATGCCTCAATATGCAAATTCTACTCAACATAGCAGCAATCAGAACTAACAAGTATAAAAAAGTGCTATCAGTTCGACCAATGACTCGCAAAATAAGTGCAATCTTCTAGTGTCTATTAGGGCGCCTTGTAAAACTTCGATTTAATTATACAACTGAAAAATAGTCATTCCAAAAAAAGTATACGTATGAACTGAGTCAACTTTCTTGACTCAATTTCAAGTAAAACCATACTGAACTCCTCAAAATTTACAAATTAGTAGTTCGCAGATTGTTTTTAAAAATGTACAGACAGATCAATTCATTAGTCCAAAGAAATTCAAATCTTAGTACTGATACCTTATTCTTCTGTGGGCAGTGATAAAACACCGATCTAACCTTTAAAATATCTATCGGACCTCTCTGTTATAAGTTAACCCAGTAAAAATTATGTTACTTTGCAATAAACACAACCAAAATACAAACACAACATTGCGAAATTATTAAAACAGGGCTACATCGATCTCAAATAAATAGCATGTTTCAGACCTTTCTTGTCATATGTACGATGATGGACACATTTACCTAATGTTTGAATATATGAAAACACACTACGATGACAATGAAGGCAGTAGAAGTTTAAAGAGCTACCAGATATATATTCGTTTACGATTTCATACATAATTGTCAACAATGACAAAATGAGAATGTTGGTTCGCTGGAAATAATGCGGAAGTGAAAATGGAGTTGTGGCGCTACTGAAATAGAGTCATGAACACACTCCGGCAAAATGTAATAGCAACCGGAAATCATTTAAGAACCGGTCATTTCCTACCACCCCATTGGCGAGGGGTGAACTGAAGCTGACGTAGATGGAAGTTTGTCTTCATTAGTGCTCTGCGAACTCATGAAGACGCATGCAGTCGTAAAAGTCCAAAACCTAATATAACGATACCTGCACAAATACGGTTTTTGGGAGAAAACTCATTTCATAATAATAATAGATACGTTGGCAGTATAGTTTCGTTCAGTTGGTTGTCTACCTCCGCCTTCCAAAAATGTATATGCCAATTGCAGTTCATAATGTCTCTACTGAAATGACTCAGCTGCGGAAGGAGAAAAGGAAACGGAGATTGAATACACAATTTTAAAGTGAGAAAAAGTCCAGATAAAAATTAGATACCGACTGGACTCAAACCCGTGTCTCCAGCATCCTTGTAGCACTGTATTTACACAGTTGCGGATGCAGATTCATCCGACCAGCCTTCCACGAAATGCCGACTGCGAACTTCCTGTGACAACTTTATGAATAGAACCTTGAACAGAATAAACATACTCGTAATGTTCCGCTGGTCATATTTTGTTGATTGGGAACCACTGTTCTAGACCGATAGATGTAATACAAGTGCTGTTTAGGTTTCACAGTTGCTAGGCTACTTCTTTCTGCTACTTATGAACATTAAACCCATCTTACCTAGAAACAATGCAGACCTGACAGCATCCCAAATGATTCATCGTGCAAAAACTTGCAGATAAATGAGAATAACACGAAGCGCCTGTCTACGCATAGTTAGAGGGTTTGCAGAATTGTCGAAAATGGTGCAGAAACGCGAGCGGAATGGCAAGACGTCCTCCATTTCAATTATTTATTCCGCATTCTCGTCCACAGACAGATCTTCGAATTAAATCCTCGTTCTGTTTCTGATGCTGATATTTATTCGAATCACATGTTCTGCTCCTTACCGGGTGATCCGTCGTAGAAAAGGCGTTTCGATCCTCGGACTAGGCTGGTTTTCTGCAACTAGCATAAATTACAGACGTTCTTCATTTATTTTCATTTACAACAAAGATAGTAGACTAATTAGTAAGCTATAATGTTCTTTTATAGTTAACAGATCAGCCTAAAGTTCTTCTTCTTAAAGTGCCTATTGTCTCCGATTATTGACAGCCATCCTACCTATGGTTATTTTATTTAGTGCAGTTCTAAAAAGACCAGTTGTAGTTTTTGAGAACCAAGTCCATAGATTTTTCAGCCATGAGATACGTCTTCGTATTTGCTGTAAGTCTATATGTTTAGGCTGCTCATGATGTGTCATCTTATCTAGCCTCAAATACCTAATGCTCAGCAACCACCTTTTTCTCTCTTTTGGCAAGACGTCTACTTCTGAATACTTCGTTCTTCCTGTATTACTCATGAATTTCTCGTCACCATTTTTATTTTTATCAATCTAAATTGGTTGATTTTTGACCGATTTCACTTCCATATCTAGCAACTAGTACGAGTTGCAGTGAAATGGAGATAATGTTTGCAGTCAATACACCAGCCACACTTTCGGAACTGGGCAAGCATCAGTGCTACGTTGAACATATGTTATGAGATTGTGGATGCCTTTACTTGGTGAAACTCTTCCCTCATGTGTCACTGAAAGAAAAAGGGTTTTATTTTGAAACTATGTGTTAGGTACACAATTATTTTATTTCAAATGCTCAATTCTATTCTACGCTCCTCCTCTTACGAACTTATTTCCTGACTATCTATTTTAGTCTGGAACTGTTGGGGTCAGAAAACGTTAAAAAAGCTCTTTAAGAAACATTCTAGGAAAATAAAAAACCACGATAGAATTCACCCAGTGTCCTAACTTTTTGAAATAAGCACGCTTCATGTGCTACCCTCACGAGCTGTTACCGCGGATACTTTCTGTTACAGCTATCAGAAATCAATTAGAAAACCATATTTAAACGCAGCTCTCTGCTACTGGCACCATCTTATTTTTAGGCACTATGGTACAAAATCTCCATTTTCTAATCATTTCGCATGAAAAGATGTTCTATAAAATTTGCTGCGAAATCTGGAACCAGTATGGATAGTGTTAGCGTATATTTAGAAGTGTCGATATGTAGGCGATATTTGCATAGTCACCACCACCTTTCATTCCCATAAATTGAGAGTTCGAAGCCTGCTGTACTCTATAATATTTATTGAAAATAAATTGTATACAGAAGCATTCATATTCCAAAAAAAAATACCATAAAATTATTTTTTTGAAGTTTGTAGACAAGATAGACATGATACTTAGATGATTCAAAATTTGTGAGTTCCCTTGTCTATCTCAGTTCGCCTGAAGATGATAGTAAATCAACAGAAACGTCGTGACACTCAGAAACTAGATTCTTTAGTGACGCTTAGCAATTAGATGAATTGGAAAGTCAAACCTTTTTGCTTAATCACAAACAGTATACAATTTTACCTAAACTAGTGTTTTTATGTGTTTTCCTGCTACGTTAGCATCTTCAGGGGAATATTCAAACAGCTTTAAATTTCACCTGAAGATGCTAATGTAGGTAAAAAGGTGATATTGCTGGTGGTGGAACTGTGTAGCTTTCATGGTTGCTGCGCCTAGGTATATTATTTTTAGTTAAGTGCTGGTTTCTTTTCAAGATGAGATGCATTGGATCAAAATCATCACCAAGCTCAAATTATAGATATCACCTTGTATGTTTGGTTCTCTTTATCCCAAGCGCCAAGCAACGATCTGAATTTTATCGCTGTCTGGGTTGCGGGGTTTGTTTATTGATTAACATCGTTTTTGTTTGGGTATCGCTGACATGGGCCGACGATTTATGGACTGCAGATATGGAAGGAATAATCTCTCCGATTCATTTATGGCAGATGATCTGTAATATTTCTCGTTATAACAAGTACCTCGGCCGCTTTTTGTATCTGCAACGGGCATGGTACGAGGGTTCCTTTTTAAGTTCTAGAGCTAAGTGCCTAACAAAAAACCAAAACAAAACCATGTGTTTTTCGATATTCTTTGCTTCCTTTATAGAAGAAGGATTATAACAGGTTGATAGCTTGATTCAGTATCGGCCATGTGCTCCTTTTTCAAGTAGGTTAGAGTCAGTGTTCTAAGAGTTACCACACAGCCATAACATCTTTTTATACCCCCAATTACAAGTATTGAGTCCTATCCCGAGTTTTTAGTGCAATTTGAGATAATTTTTGGCTCCCTATCTTTTCTCCTGATTGTTTTTGTCCAAATAGGACATTATCCTTCTACAGACGGCAAGACAATCAAAGATAACATGCATTGCGGTGTCTTATGTCTCTTTTCACTACATGTTAGTGTTCTATAGATGTCTGAATATCATCTCATGGACAGTCACACACCCAACAACTCTTCCCATATCTATGCTACATGATACCAGTTCAAAGATAACATCTCACAAAGGCAGGCAGGCTATCGCGGGCCAAAAACGTTGTGACACGATTAACATTATGTTCACATTAATCTTAAAATGCTGTAAACTGTATCTTTCAGAGAAGTCCCCAGCAAATCATTCCAAACGCTGAGGTGCTTTAAAAGAATGACTTGTGGATGGGGCTAGTTGAAAGTATTTGAAGTTCATTTTGCTGATGGTGAGCCTGTTGGGTGCATTTATAAATCTTAGTGTTATTATCAGAGACAGCTGGGTCAAACGTTTACCAGAGTAGAATCTACAGAATAGAGACAGGTTTCCAGTTTTCTCTGAAGTTGCAGGCAATGAACGTTCTCAGTAATGGCAGGTAGATCCACTATAGGTATTATTCTCTTCTTTATTCAGTCCAGCAGCTTCAGGAACTGTTTTAGAGACACATCCTTGACATCTGAGAGCATCTGATCAGAAGCCACAATTCAAGATTTTTTATTTCCCGTTCCTCACAACCCTGTTCTTTGGCTTTTGGTGAAAACCTGACATCTATTATAGGCGAATCATGTCTGTCTAGGGCTATATGAGATAGCGCGAGCATTGAGGAAAAGTTGGACTCATTTCATGCCGCACTTCAACTTAATACTGTGTGACTTGATATCGATATGAGAACTATTTTATTTATCCTCAGCAATAATTGCTAAGTCCATGGAATCCATCCGAATATCTGTACTCACTTATTTCATATTATTGTACATCTTATCTCTTCATGAATGCTGCCTTCTCCACTTGAACAGCACTTTGACAGCATACAGTACTGAATTTTTGAGCATCGAGCTGCACTATATTTTTATGACCCCAGGCAGTGGTGACCCTCTAGATCCTTCATCTTAGAAAAATGAGAAGTCTTCTCCAGACAATTACGCATCGTCATCAATTTCGAAAAGTCTACTACGAGATATCAAGTTGGTGCTATAATTTGAGATTTCCAGATATTCCTCCTAAACAGTCAATGAGCAAATCGTTGATGATGAGAATACCAAACCATACATGAATATACAAGTTCAGTTCTTACATAATTATGCACAGTACTACACGTGATATTGAAGAATATGAAAATGACCCCTCGTATAAGCAGAAAGATCGGTTTGGCGTATCAAGATGCTCCATAAGGTGAAGCTACCGTTGTAACGCACCTAACTGTTCATCCTTAGGGTCGTGTTATTGGCACGTCGAATATATATTTGGCATGTCGGGTGCTAAAACTGGAACAGAAGTGTACCTTCAACTAAGCGTAGGACTGGATGCTGCAGAGACGAAGAAGCTGGTTGAAATTCTGTTCTGATTGGCGTCGAAAAAATAAGCATATGGAATCGATTCATCACTTCATCAAATACGCCGCGTTTCACGAAAATCCTCTGATATTAGAATAATCTTTCATTTTACTTCCCACGCATAAGTGAGGGAAGTATTGTAATGGCGAATATTTTCTAATAACATCTAATACGTTTTTGAATGGCTTACGATGAAATATGCGTTATCATTTATGAACTCTCACCGGCAGACAAAACGACCAAATGAACTAAAAGTAGACTCAAAAACTCGGCGCCAGAGGGAATTTCTCCAGCGTCTCCGTAATTTCATCAATATCGTGTGTACAACATTATAGCGATGGCGTACTTCTTTCTATCCAGTTTCCTTGCACTGTATGAGGCACTGACAAGGTCAGGTTCAGTATACTGAACTAGTGTCTGAGCTATAACGACCGAACAAAAACCAAACTTTTTGAAAAGAACTTTATTGCCTAAGAGACAAGAGGCAAATGAATGCCGGGATCATCCAGCATGTGGCTTTTATAGATAAACACTTATCTGATTATAAGTAAACAAAACGGAGGGATGTTTCTTGAAAGGATTTCCTAACTTCTGTAGAGCTGCTTTTCCAACTGATCAGAGGAAAGTATTTCCAAGTGAGCTGATGTTCCAGTGGATTTTTTTACTGATTTATGAATTTAGCAGAATCTTGCGAGCTTTACTCCGCTTGAGCTTCCTTGTCCAGACAGGACTGGCCAGATTTCATTGCTTCTCATTTCCAGTTGATCTCTATAAATCACGAGCGTTGTTCTCAAGGTATCAGGAATTTGGATCACAATAGATTCGCATTTAAGCTTTGCCTTCGTACCTGCTTAGCCATATGAAATATCTAATATCAGCAAAGATTGCACGCATGGAGACGTATTACATTTATGATTAACGATGGTGATAATGATGCTGATCATTTAAAAGAACTTCTAAGAACCCGTGACCTTTTTGCTCCATAAAACCTTTATCCACAATCAACCGCAGTCATAGATATGATCATCACACTGTACGATTGTAGAGCATTGGTAATCGGTCCATACGAGAAAAGACAGATCAGATCTATGCCACTCGTCGCGTCCCCCTGCCACTCATACGCTTAAATTTCGTACATCAATTATTTTTTTGAGCATACTATTCATTTTTCTACATAACATACAGTTCAGAATTTATATTCAATAATATTAATTTGTACACGGTGAATTAAAAGTTAATGCTCACTTGCTCGAATAGAATATAGGTTTCAGAAAATGAAAATATTTCAGCAGCTTAAAGAGAACTACAATTTGAATCAGATAAACGGTTACAAGTCACAATATGAAACGCGTCAGTTGGCTAACTCCGAATTTCCTGCGCAGCAGTATTGGTTCAAAAATAACGAGTCTGATCGGATCTTAGAACCTTTGGGAGTTTTGAAGTAATTTTTGGAAATATTCGGAAATGTTGTCCGTTTACAAAATCAAGATTTAGGATTTTCAACAGCTCTATCTATCATCCTATCAAAATCTTTATTATTGAACTGACTACTGCGCGACCAGTTCAAAGTCAAACTACTACTAAATTTTTTTCTAACCTTGATTGCGTGCACAAGCACATACGGTATTTCGATTTTATGCAAAGAATATTTCATGTTTCTTACATGCTAGGAGCGAAACATGAATTTCAAAATAAATTTTCCTTTGAAAGTGATCAAGCAAATTGCTTCTGCATAAATATATCCAACGACTTCCAATGGCGCTTAGCTTGTTGATGGATATGAATTATTACGTCCTATTAACATAATGCGTATACTAAGTAGCTAATAAAGTATTATTATCTTCTATAATTTATTTGTCTATGTTTAGATCATGAACGTTGTTAAAACTTACCGATCGACTAACGCTGCAAGGTGGGTGGATATCATATATTCAATTCTGTCGAGTCTTCTAAAGAATCAGAAAATACGAGTGAAGATAGTTTTGTGTGAAGTTTGAAAGGCATATACAAAATATTCAACATCCACCCAGCTAACAAAAAAAATATTGCTTGAAGAAATTAACCCGCAAAGGTATTGGAAGAATTATTTTTCAGATGCACTCTGGGCTTTCATGATTTATTCATTTTCGATTCCTTTTCACCAAAAAATGTAACAAAGAAGTTTTTTTAATCATTATTCGATGAAACTCATACCAGTTAAAGTCAAAGTCAAGTTTTTTTCTATTATTGTCTGGACAAGCATCATCTGATTGCTCATAATTTATCATTGATATGTTGAACATGATTTAGTGCCCGCCAACAGTTCCAGGCCAATCAAATAATGAAGTAGCTCTTGAAACGTTTGCTGGTTCATCGTACTTGTACTGGCCGTTAACCGAACCACATATAATTGTCGAAAAAACTTCACGAACGCCTGATAAAAGCACTCAAACTCAGAACAGGTCATCGAACCAGGTCCTATTATCTAGTACTATGGCTTTTTATAGGTAAATTGTTGTCCAAAAGCAAATTGGGGGATACATTCCTTTCCACATTGAATTCAAAACAGTTAAAACGACAACGCTAGTTGTCAAAATAGTTGTCAAAATGAACTATTTTTTGTACAAACCTATTGGAAACCTTATAAAATACTTGTAGTGGCTACTGTTCTGATGGCTCTTGGACTGCTTTTTCTATACGAGCTGTATTCTAATGCTGTTCTAATCTGAAAGATGCAGAATAGCTGTAATGGTTACTTCGATGAATATAATTCTCTGCATCGACATGCAGATCGTCTGATTTCTTTTGTCAGAATAGTGAACTGAATCTTCTGTACATTGAACTGAGGTCTATTTATAGATCAATATTTTTCAGGTCATTGTTGATCTGGATGGTATGTTGCTGCCGCGGATATGGAGTATCTCTCGGGTAGTGGTGGAGATGTGCCTCGGTCAATGAAGGATGTATAGATTCTGTCATCTGAGAAGGTGTATATTGGATAAGATGTTACTTCCAACAGTGCGTTTATATAGAAGGAGAGCGTTGAAGGAATAGCAAATCGCTTAATAGCAGCCATCGACAGTAGATACATTGGAACTGTAAGCATATCCATCCACCACTACGGATAAGAATCGATATGAGTTTTTCCATAGGCAATAGTCTTAACGGAAAGTCCCTTATCTGTTCCATTATCGAAGGCTTTCATTATATGGAGACTCGAGACTCTCCATGAAGTTATAGTGCTGTAACCCAGATATATGTTTGTTGTAGGTTGGAAGACCTTCCGTGGACAGTATGGAGAGAATAGTCGCATTTCTGTAGTTGTTTGGTATGCTTTTCTGACCTTTTCAAAGCATACACCACCAAACAAATCATTTCCAGATTTCAAATAGTATATAAAGTGAACATATGAATTTATTGAATCCTTCATAAGCAGCCTGTCAATCTTATAATATACAAAACAAATTCAGTCTGTGAGAAATACTGAAACCAGGAAAGCAAACATTCCCGATAGGAAGTGATTCGCTGGTAAAATAAACCGCGATCGATTCCTCGTCAGGAAAGGCCCGTTTCCGGTGAAAGGATGCGAAGTTTATAAATGCGCAACAAAAAACAGTTTCCCGGAGTCGGGCAAATCCTGATGCACGGCACCGGTATTACCGGAATTCCCGGATTACGACTCGCGCGCGCTCCAACCCGAATGAGCTTTTTCTCTATCGAAAAGAGGTAATATCTTGAATCGATCGGCAATGCAGATATACTTTTGGATTCAACGTGGTCTGAAAAGGGTTCCAGCACTGCTTCTACACTGCATCTACATGCATTGTTCAGCTGACGGAGGAAATTGTTTTTGAAATGCAGTCAAGTTAGACAGAGTCGTTTATATCCTACCAAGGACCGTGCGAATGCGCAAAAGTTTACACTGGAGAAGCGAAGAGACCACTAGAAGTGAGAATTAAGGAACATCAACTGAACAAACAATGAGCAAGAAAATTCGCAATCGCTAACTACGCATCGACAGAACATCATCAAATATTATGAGATAACGCTATTGAAAAGGAACCTGGCTGATTTGTAGGAAAATTCAACGAGGCAGCTTTCATCGACAATAGCGACCACGGTTATAGCAAAACTAGGGTATAAATAAAACCAATATGGCAGCCATTTGATAAAAGAAATGGTGTAACTACAGCTGATCCGAACGAACTTGAACATGAACGTGAGAGGTAATAACCACTTAACAGCCACGTAAGCAGAAAGCTGCATTATTCAACCGTAACGCCGTCAGAGCCAATCAGAACTAGCCACGCAAACGACAGCACAGCCAGAGTAGTAGGTATGAATAGCTATGAAAGGAAAAATTCGCCAGTTCACCTGAAGACGATTGAAGGTAGTAAATCAATGGAAACGTCATGATACAATAGACAATTGAAGTCCGAAACACAACATTTGAAACATCTACGTTTTCTACAAAATTCTAACATCGAAAAGTATTTTCTCACTCAGATGGGTAGTTTTTTATTTCCCTTTGTTTCTCACCCTTATTTCTGTTGTCACAAAAAGTTTCGAATATCACTAAATTGTTCCTTCGATGTTTCTTGATATTGATGCCAATTCATGTCGTTCACTTATGTTGGTCTGTCTTACGGTTCGTTCGTATCTTTTACTCTCCACTCAAATAGGCGGGGAAGTACTGTGATTGAAACATCTTCAAATTGGAGATATTGTATTTTCTTTATGATCCATGATATATACACCATAAATAATGCATTTAACTCATTTCCGTCGGTCGTAACGTATTCCTTGTCTATAAGTTAGAGAATACTTTTCTGTTTTTTTTATGAAACTATGATACTAGGTTACTACGAAAAGGTCTTTGTATTTTGGAAAATCGGTTTAGTCGTAATAGGTATCTCATTTAAAAAAAAAAAACATCGTTGATGGCTAACAAACGCGGAAAATTACTGGAGCCTACTGTTTATATCTAATGGAACATCTACCAACGAAAAAAAAAATTAAGCTAACACTCATTTCCCAACTCCTCACTCCACTTTTTTCATCTCTAAAAATTTGAAAAATGATGAGGAGCCTCAAAAATACTTAAAAAGAAAGTTTTATCATTGACGGGAATGAGAGACATCGTTTTTCGAGATCTATATATCATGAAACATCAAGAAAACTCAATATTCCGAATTATATTTTTTTGTTAGTACAACCCTTTATTACGAATTAATGTGGGAGGTAAATGGGTGACTTAAAGCTTCAAACCACCTTCGGAAAACCTGAAGAACCAAAAAAGAGCAAACGCTACTGGAGACCTAAGGCGGGGTAGATTTAGCTTAGGGCAGCTGGTGGGTGACATTTATTTGAAACTGGGTAGAACTGTGAAAACAGAGGGTTAAGTATCGAGTCTTGAAAGGAAAAAGAACTCTCCGAAATAGTTTCTTTATTAGATATTCGTCAATACTCATTCAATCTACATGAGTCGAATTTGAAATGGGATTCATAGGCACTACCCTCCACAGGGAAACCCATACTGCTCTTTGTGCTCCTCGTGCTTCTTGTGGTACCGGTCGTGTTGGGGGTAATGATGGTCATACTCGTGATGGTACCCATGTTCGTCACCGCCTGGGGATGGAGAGGCATGCAGTGCTTGGAAGTAAGCAACAAAAAATGCCAGTACTAGAGCGAAGTAGATGAAAGTCTTCATGGTGTCAATCTGTAATTGTGATATTGATATTCGTCAGCCTAAACAATAAGTTAACCAGATAGAGTTAGCAGGAAAGATTCTGATTCTGTAAAAGATTTCTAAGCGATTATCGAGTTGAATAGTTATTAAGATATATATTTGAAGCTTTCTGATGAAATACTCCATTTCTGAGAAACGTTATTACACACACTTAGTATGAACTTCTAGCACTGAATTTGAAATGAAAATTTTGAATCAATGTTTATTGAGTAATCAAAGTAACACCAGTAATAATAAAAGGCACAATAATAAATAGATTTAAATGTAGATTTACTTAGTACTTCCCATGCCCTTTCCTAGTAGACACTCAATATTAACGTAATCGCTTTTCGGCATTTCTTGAGAGTCTATTTTCGAGCGACATTAATATTATTATTATGTGATTTTTCAGTCATAACATTCCCTCACTTATATAATTAGTTAGGATATAACGGCTACAAAAATTGGATTAAAATTGGAAAGATTGGATTCCCGGTAGTTAGATCACGCTCTAAATCGACGAGGAACTTGTGAAATAGTAAATGTGCAAATAAATGAAGTTTGATAGTATTTCGCCCCTAAAATTTTTTTGTGGGAATACACCTGAAAAAGATCGGAAGCTCGAGACACATGGATAATGAAGTTTTTAGATCTATATATATATATATATATATATATATATATATATATATATATATATATATATATATATATATATATGTATATATATATAGGAACTGTAGTGAGTGGCTCAGGAAAGGAATAATAGTAAGGAGTAACAATCAGTGAAAAATTTTTCATCTTGTTCGAAACTATTCCATGATGAAACTATTCTAAAAAAATGTTTTCCATGGCTGACTTTTCCACAATTTCATGTCAGACACAGTGCGTACCAAATATTCGTTTAGATTCAAATCAACCTCCTCTTTCAAACATCAATAATTACTTATTAAATATGCAAGCAATGAACAAACAAATGAAAAACAAATGAAAAATATCAATCATTTGATTTTTCGCTTTTTTAAATTTCGTATCAGTTCACAAATTTTTATGTTTTTAATTCCAGGGCCTACATAGGCCACAACATTTCATGATGCTGTGTATTTGCCTATTATTCATATTTTGACTCATTATTTTTAACAAACACAAACTATTGATTGATATTTACTACCAGCATTTCTAAGCGTTACGTCTCAAACCTAATGAGTAATAATAGTGTTTGAAAACAACACTTACCAAGAACACAGCTGCACACACTGAACACAAAGAAAGCTTCTGAGATCTGCAGAGGCGAAGCTCAATTTATATAGTTGACGAACGGCTTGTTTGCATACAATTTATTATTTATCATATAAAATCAACTATAATAGGAATAAGATAATTATTTAATGCATATGTATATCTTAAATCTTGCAAAGCGGTCAAGGGGTAACTTTGAAATCAAGCGATAATTAAGTAAAAATTCTTCTAAAAATCTCTCCTTTCAACTCACACATTGAACAATGATAGAAATCTAATGTAATGGTATCTATGTAAGAATCGTTTTCATGGGTATAGTCATTGTTTTAATCATTTCGTGGGCATCTTTTGGTCACGCAAAGACATAAAATATGTATAGATATAAAGATGCAAATAGTCGCAATTTATCTCGATAATTGAATTTTACCAATTAAATATTTGGATCCCTTATTTTGGGTATTTTCCAAAAAAATGATTTGATATCATGTTTTGGTGTATCATCGAAACTGAACGATCTGATTGTAAAGATTCTTCCTTTTTGCTACCCTGGTATCTATAAATCTAGCTTGACATTGGAAAAAAATATGGAAAAAAGGGTTCTTCCGGAAAGAAACCATGGCTTCGTCGGTGGCAACAATGATTGAGCGAGAGTCCAGTAGAGAAAGAAACCTTTTCAAACACTTTTAGTTTCCATGCCTAATAGGCGAGAAAAGTATTCACATAGGAAATTGTGTGTTTAACACAAGTTTCAAAACTTGATAACTTCTATGTTAAACAGACAATTTCTAATCTGAATGATAGAAGAGTTTCAACAAGTGAGAGCATACCTATTATACAACCTACTTGAGAAAAGTATTGTACCTATCTGAACGTTTTTGCGTTCCAAATCTATTCACATTTGTCACCCAGCTGTTGGACATTTTATACCCGCGTAATCTCAGTAACCGTTGCATTGAATTTGAGGAAATTTGATGATGGACATGAGCACGTAGTCTTCAGCTGTACTTTCATGAATCGGTACAAGAACGCCGGAGCAATGAGTAAAAAACCGTTTCTTTAATTACTTTTTTCATAAATGTTTTCTATTTTAAGTTTGAACCATTTCTCCGATTCTTTTGTATATCATTAATTTTTAACGAATTTCGAACGCCCACTTTAACCCCCAGTTCAATTCGAAAAAGCATTTCCCACTACATCACAGATTTACTCTACGATATCTCGTTTATCAAGAGGATGAAAATCCAGGGGTGAAAAAATAAAAAATACTTTATTCTTCAAACAGGACAAACACTCGTTTTCCGGATAATTGGAACCCCATCTTTGACTCGAACCTATGGGGGGGGGGGCACTCGGTAGTCTGTAGTTAGGAGGCGATAGGCCATCATGTAAATGTACACCCCATGACTTGTAAGGGTTCTTTGGAGGAAGTCGTAATTCTAAAAATTAGTTTACTTCATTTTTATACGTTTATTATATACATATATTATACTTGGGTTATAATGGTCATAGGGTGTAATCCAAAGGCATAAGGTGACTAGAAAATAATTCAACTGTACTCTCATATATTTTGGCATGTTTTCCAACCAGATTGTGGCCTAATTATCAGAAATTACTATTCCGTGATTTTTTCAAATCAACGCGTGTTGTATATGAACATGAAGTTGTTCTGACAAAACAATTAGCATTGATATTTGTCTCATTTGCTTAGTCATTTGGTGTACATGCATTTGAAGGAGAACCTATCATTCGATTAAAACCTAAATAGATATGTACCGTTTCGTGAACATAAGAAAATGAGAAAAAAATTCCACCCGCACCAAGAATTCGTCTAATGGTAATACAAATAAAGCTGAATGACAGTCTAGCTTCCCAGTCTTCAACAAAACAAACACATCTTTTAACCTCAAAACAGATAAAATGACACACAGAACGGGGAGTTAATTGTGGAATTCTTTCAATTTCACCAATTTATTTTGGAAGGCAACGCTCAGTGGCGTAACATGCTTTGTGCGGTGACAGGATATTATAATGAGTTATCAAATAAATGCTCAGTTAAAATTTCTGATTAAGTTCAGAAGTAATTAATAAAGCTTTATAGTTAAAAACCACGTACATGCTATAGCTTGGTGGAACTATTCGTTAATATGGAATTGTGCAAGAGAAAGAGCATGCTTCAAATGTGTGTAATTCACGTTTGTTGGAACATTTTTTTTCAAGTTCAATCACTACACAGTTTTACCACACGCTAAAGCATATTATTATTTTAAGCTCGACATGTGTTTCACTCTCTATGTTAGCATCTTCCTCTGAAACGCGATGGTTAGGCGAGTAGTTAAACAGTGTAGTTGTTTGTGGTTGCTGCGCTAAAGGATAAAGTATCACATATCTCTTGAAATCAAACTGTGCATCTCGTCGGGAGAAATGTTTATCAGCATAACCACCTCCAGTCAGGTTTGTTAGAATGATTTAACGGTGATGCTGTAACAGGAGATTAGTTTATATTCTTCAGCTTCAACAAAAATAGTTTAATCTAATTTTATGTCGGTTACAAAATGATCACAATATAAATTGAAGAAAGCATAGAAAATAATTTATAGCAACTAAGGAAGTAGGTGTATTTTAGAAGAAATTGTTTCATTCATTTAGAGCTGTTTTGTGATTGGATTTTATTTAATTGTATTGTTCATAATATATGGAAAAAATGACATATTGGGAAAACAAAAAAATCTATATATAGCTCATACATCTATATAAAACTATCCCAAACTTTTCTATTTGCTTGATATCTTCATTATACTCGTATATAATTTACATATTTGTTTATGATTCAACACTTACAAACTATTTTATACAACTTCCCATTTGAAAACTTGGAAAAAATCGAACCTACTGCAGAATTCAAACAATTTTTGATTGCCGGTTAGACACTCTGGCCAACTGAGCTGAGCAGGCACTCCGCTTATTACCCAAGAAAATCTTTACTTTTCTGAATCACAAATTGCGCTCGTCGCTCGGATCTTAATGTACACAACGAAAAAACTATTGCATGTTTACACAAATAAACATACAGCAACATATTCTGCTGCGTAGTCCAATGGTATTTCAGTTCTACATCAATAACTACAATTCGTTTGAAAGTACAAAAGTGAGTGAAATGACGTCTGAATTTAAGATCACGTGTTGATTTAACGCCACATCGAATCTTCAGTCCAACAACAACAATACGAGCAAGGGTGACAAGATGAGCTTCTCATCACTCACCTTTTTACTCTCGAATGAATCAAAATATGAGCTTCGATCCCTCTGATAGTTTCTTCTGCTACGTCTGTGGCATCACCGAAATAGATCGAGACTCATTTACACGGAAACGTTTACCATCGGTGACAGACGAAGACGTCGTTGCGACGTTCTGGAGACAGTTTTTTTTGGTAGACTGAAGGGAAGAGATTTTGACACTGTTACTGGTCGTTGTTGCTTTTTTCTACATCCCAGGAAACTTGTTTAGGAAATGACTCTTTAATAGTTAACGATATCGGTTGTGATAGTTCGTTCCTGGCACTTCAGCTCTGATGGTTTTGTTAACTACCTAAACTTTTTTGTAGTAGGGGTATCGCGGTTGATGATAATAGAGCGAGATAATGGAGTGTTGTCTAACTGAAATACATACAGTGATACATTAAGGAGTAATTTTAGCTTCTACCGGAACCGGACTTATGTATTTGTATCACAAGCATCATAGGTATCGGCGGGAAAGTATTGTAGTCTCAACAGATTTAGAATTCAAGACTTTAAGACAAATTGCGAACATTCGTGACGCTGATTTCGATCAATCTGTCAATCTGCCTGTAATCTCTAGCTTTTCAATAATTCGCAAACTGATTTAGTTGCTATTAAATATTGAGACAAAGGTTCCTATTGTGGAAAGAAAGAACTTGAGTCGAATAGATTATCTGGGTGCTTTGGTTTGGTCATCCTCAAATTAACAATTCACTTTGGTGTTTGTAAACATCGATAAAAGGTAAATAATATAAGATGAAAGAGTGGGGGAGTTGGGCATGGGGAGAAGATTAGTGGATTGTGTGTCATTTTTCTACTTTGGTGAGTCATCTGTAAATATTTGACTTCAATAATTGCAGTTTTTTCAACCATAGATTATTGTTTACACATCTACTCATAAATAGATCAACTTATGTACAAGTTATCCTGCCCAAAACGCTGTCTGCCGTGGATGCATCGAGAGGCTAGAGTGGCTGACTTTTTCGGTAGGGTTTCAAGGTAGGCTTGCGATAGACCTTACGTACACTGAAGTTAGGTCATTCTTTCGCAAGAGATCATAATTTCTGAGATAATTCCATGCTCACATAGGAAAGATGGATAAACGAGAAAGGCGAAATAATTCTTCTGGCTTCAGTTCAGCTTTTGATTTGGCAGCTGGTAACAGTTATGATTTAATCTAAATGGGTGTAGTTAGCTTTTTCCTCAAGGGGTTCTAATTTACAGACTTTTATCGGATTACACTCAAATCCGTGAGTGGACAACTAATAATGGATCAAGCTGTACAGGTCAGAAAATTGGGAAGATAGATTTGCGCGGGGGATGCACCTTCCATATCTATCCAATCGGTCTGACCAGATTGTTATGGCTCAATCCCCACTGGCGACAAATTTTTCTTTCTGATTTTTGCTAATCATGATAATTTGTTATGTGGTTGTTTTAGCTACTTTAACTACAGATTACTACGTTTCAACTGAATAGAGATCTCGAATTATGAAAGAAGTGCTGTTTGAAAACTGGTGTCAAGTGACTTTAACTCTGCACTTAACGTGAATTTGCACCAGTTTATTGAAACTGTGTTTTCAAATATTGGAAATATATGGACATTTTTGGAAACTTAAAGATTTTGGAGATTTTCGAGCTCATAAAAGATCTAGTTTTTTTTTAAATTCAGTTCCAATCATCAACGGTTCTAAAATCCTATGCAAATCCTTATTTCTAAGCTGATACGTGGGGAGCACAGCGTCAAACTACTTGACGCGATTCTTTCTTGATTGAATACCCTCATCTGAATGACCTAATAGATAGACTAAATGACTTGGCAACCATGCATTGAATCCTTCACATCCTCCACTCGCATCCTTGTAAGTGGCCCTAAACCCGTCGTCGACCCAGCCTTAATTTTTTTTACTGCTCCTAATGACACTTCGAGTGTCCTGTTGCTAAAAGATGGACCGTAAAGACTGGTACGCATCCATAAAAATGTGTGTATTCTTCAAAGCCGTTATGTGACACTGATGCTGACATCCCGGCTTACTCCACAGAAAAATTATCGCTAAAGGGGACGGGAAATTTATTTTTGGAGACGAAGATGTGCCCGGGAAGCTTACCAGCAGACAAGGAAATATGCCGGGTATTATGGAATATGAAGGGCTGCTGTTAACGTTTGCTACTTTATTTTGCAATAAATGTGAATGTGATAAACCTTCGAGAGAGAGCATTAGGCTAGTTCAGCGTTCGTTAACGTGTTGTTGTCCGCGGGCGTCTGGGAAACTCGCGTATGAAGGTCCATAGGCTCATGTATGGATCAACACCAACTTTCACATTAACGTATTTTTATAAGTATTTTTTTTTGTATTTATAGCAGGTACTAAAATATATGGTACAAAATTCATTAATTTTCAAGGGTATTCTTGGAATTTTGCTTGACTGCCAAGGGGTCCGTGGAAGGAAAGCGGTTGAGAATCGTTAAACTATTCCATCCTGCCCTTAAAATAAAAGAATCGCGTTAAGGCTGTATTTCCTTAGCTACCAATCGCATCAATTCAGTAAAAAGGAATTGGAATGTATTTTTGTACATATTAATCTTTTGGAATTAAGCTTAAAAAATCCTCAAAAAAAATTGTCAAAATATCCGAGTTCTTTAAATTTCCACAAAGTAGATGGCGCTGGAAACCAGAAAATTTTATTTTTCGTTTTTTCTCTGATACAGTATTATTATCGATCGGGCTAAAAATTTTGTATAAATTTTTATATCGTGATGAACCCTTTCGGGGTTATATTACGACGAACTGTAATTTTTTGCTTAAAACGTCAAAATGTATTCATATTCAGAGAGATCACTTGGGTGCAAGCAAAACGCTTAACTCTAATGTTTCTGGATAATCAGAGCTGTGTAAATAGGTGAAAGGGGGGGTTAGCAACACATTTATCTCGTAAACAGCATAATAACATAAATATTATTAAACATAACTTTCAAAACAGCAAATACAGACAACATCGTTTTGTATAATTTCTGTCAATGAGTCTATATTGTAATGCAGCGAGATCAGCGGCTAGCAGCCAAGAAAAGACCACCCTGTATGCAAATCATCCAGAAAATGTGTGCAGTTGTTAACAGACATCTCGACTATGTCAGTTTGTTCGAGATTGGTTATGGAATATTCGAGATGGGAATTTTTTGTAAATATTCGAGCAGTGACAGCAGTCAGTCAGTCAGTGGTAAGACATCAAATAGTTAAGAACTAGAAATCGTGGATATAAATTAGTGTATAAGTTGTTGTGTTACCAGTAGAAATAGATTAGTGATTAAGAACTTCACAGTAAGATAATAAATTGGTGGTACTGAAGCAGTCGAAAGACCTTATTTTTTCTTTTGAACCAAGGAAGTTTTTATTCTGCAGTACGATTTGTCATCATGTAGATTGTAGATGCTCTTACTTGGTGACATTCTTCCATCATTCAGGCAAGGAATTTTGTGTGTTTCTCTCACTAATCGATTTGATATGTTGCTTAGGCACAAGTTTTGTTTGACGCTCTGTTATGAATAAATATTTTTTCGGCAATCCCTCAGAGTAAATAGTTTCCAATTTCACTGGCTATGATGCATTCCATTGTCTAATGTACGCAACACAGAAGGCTTATACAACAACCCTAACCAAGAAGACGCATGCTGGTCTGCCAACCGTGGAGATGGAGGGACGGCTATTACTTGAATCATCTTCTAAAGGCTTCTAGGAAGTAATATCAACAATAACGTCATGGACAATCATGCTTCCGGCCTCACTAGGTGGACGTAACAGACGCTGGAGGTCTTCTTACGCTCCAGGAACAGCTACTGTTACTCTACAAGGCCCAGATTAAACCATTATTGCAATACTACTCGCACCTGTGGATGTTTGCTCCGAAACACTCTCTAAAACATCCGGACACAATCCAGAAATAAACATACTCGTACCGCTCAAATGACCTCCATAGTCTAGAACATGGAATAAGGGTGGTTGATCTGTCTCCATTCTATAGATATTATCATGGTAGATGTTCGACCCATCTGCCTCGTATAATAACAAGAGTCGTCGTATAGCAACCATTAAAGAAGCCCAACGGGTACATCCTGACTGGGTCTAGCTTACAACGCCTCGAACAAGGCTTTTCAGAAGTCGTTCTTCTAGAGAACCTCGGTTACAATCTACAGCGTTTTAAGGTCAATCTGAATAGGCATTTATTCACTTGCACTATAGGCTGTCTATAAAACAGGTTTGGCTTTCGTCTGAGTCCTATATATTGTGTAATTTTTATCACTGAATAATCTATTACCTAACATTTTCCTGTTGATTTTTTCAACAAATCTTTGAAAAGTGTTTGAGTAAAATATTATTCAACACATAAAGTTTTGCGACGTCATTTTTTGTGTTCTAAATATTTTTTCAGGCTAAGGTGAATTACGCTCTACAACCCCCTCGTTCCGGAACTCGTATTTTCCCGTATATTTAGGTTTAAGCTTTTCGCATGACCCAAACGATCTGTCAAAATATCAGTTTCTACAACTGCTCCGCTAAAAATGACAGATTGACTTAACCATAAACCTGTTTAAAAACTGGTGCTGGATCAAAACACTGAACATGCAATTATGCTTAAAGATATCTCATATCATGTGGGAGGTATGTACGAAAGTGCCGACACAAAAGCTACAACATAGCTATTATCGCCCAATAAAAAAAACAAACAAAAATGTCCAGGCGATGGAGATAGAGATATAAATTTGAGCGGCCGAAGTGAAACGTCAACGGTTTTATCACCGCGCGACGTGAAACTCATTTCACAGTTACAGTTACATCGAGATTAGCCTGTCGACAAATGCCGCCGTTGCAGACAAACGCACACTGTAACTCTTCTGTGAAGATTTACAATAGAGCGAGTCACTTGGAAAAACAAACCTGCTAGTTTTTTACCTCAAATGAAATAGGTGGCTATAACTCTACCCCGTGCAACATTTATCTTCAGCTGCTATACTTAGATTTGATGCAACGTAATATTTTTTGAAAACAACCGACCCAGCGCCAACTGTGGTGGTATGTCGGGTCACGTGGGGTTCAGTTCTTCTTTTATATAGTTTAACAGCATACGTTGAAAGAAATGCAATCAAGTCGATTGACTCGGTACTTTCCCGTATAATGAGATACTCTTTTAAATGCTTCGACGAAAGCATTATCTTTCTTGTATGTAGTCGAAAGAGGACGTAAAAAATTGTAAACGGGGGAAATTATAGTGAATCCCGCTGCCCAGAGAAAAATCTGTTGTTTTGTCAAACACCCACACTTTGATTCAACGAGATTTTATATTCAGCTTTCCACAATTACAGCAATATTTTTTCAATTAGGAGGGTATACTTTGTAACGAATTATATCATATGATGGATTCAACTACAAGATGGTTTTGAGTTTTAATAAATGATTCATTTAGTATTATATTGAATCAATAATTTCTTGATGTATACACAATAAAACGTTATAAAAGGTCATTATGTCAAATTCGAACGTAGAACTTAAAATTATTATTCATCTCAGAAGATGCAATCCACGAGCCGAGACGAGATAGCTTGAAACGCTCGAAAACCGTAAAAAACAGGTCAGCGGTTTCTGTTTTCAGCTTCCACTGACTATCATGGGTATTGATCCCAACTGTCTGCTTACAACATGATGAAAATGGTCCATCAGCCTAATTAAATAATGTCAATTCATGATGAGTGACTACTGTTGAATGTAAGTTGTTGAACAATTTAACCAATAAATGGAGCTCTATGAATAATGGAATCAAAGAATATGCAGCTTATATAACTAAAAATAAACATTAAAATCATCATTTTTGAACACGTGAAAAGCGAGAGTGGAATGGGGGCAGGTATCTATACTCTACAAAGAATATAAAAATTACGAGAGGAAGGTAAATCATGATTGTCATTCTAATTCTTCAAAAGACTACGACTTGCTTGGTCATGGTTGAAATGAAGCTCTAATAAATATCCTCTAAGCCTTAACATTTGAAAGAAGATTTCCTCACGGTTGTTATGTTTTGATTGTCTCAGACTGTCTTGGCTTTGGTAAAAGACGTTCTCGCAGATAAAAAGATTGTGTAGTTAACAGACAGTTTCACAAATAAAACTCTTTTTCTTTCAGTGACGCGTTTCGATTTATATTTAAACTATCGTCGGACCGTCAGATTTGACAATGCCTGAAATATAAATCAAAAAGCGTCACTGAAAGAAGAATAATTTAATTTGTGAAACTGTGTATTAATTACACAATCTCTTCATCTGCATGATAGGAGAGTTTAAGTCGCTGTGGACTTGTACAATCTGAAAGAATCAAAGTTAGGCCATTTGAATATTTTTCATGTTGTAGCTTTCCTTAAAGTTGCTGATTTGTTCTAAAAATGCTAAAACGCGCGACGTTTATTACGAATTACTCTAAAGGGATCATGACTGATGACGAAACAACTATTAAGCGTCTTAAATAATGTCAACTAGCTTAACTCTGTATTTCTCTCAGATACAGTTTTGAGTTGTTGAAGATTTTCATCGGATTTTATAACTGCTGATCTGCTTGAGGAAGTTTTGAAAATATCGAAAATAATAAATATTTCCGAAGTTTGTTTATTTATCAAATCATGAAAGATATTAAGTTTTTCAATATTTTTTATTTCAATTCCAAATTCACAAAATTTCTTGTTTCCGAACTGAAGTACAGCTCAGACCTTGAGGCCATATTTTTTAATCCTTCAAGAGAGATAGTTTTGTGTGGATATCTGGGGTTTTGGATTTTCCTCTAATGAACCAAGCAGTATTGTTGTTGATGGGGTGACGATGTATCAGATTGTCCTGTTTATTCTAACATGGCTTGGAAGATTTAAATTTAAAACAAAATACGATCATCCTGGAGACAATCAATTAGTAACATTGCGATTTTAGGCAATATAATATATAGGCCGGTGAATAATGATACCCACGTGGTTTTAATAGTGCGCCACATTATTTCATTTAATCAGTGATTACAGTCATGCATTAAGATCCAAGGTCGTAAAAAGTAGGAAAAATTTCCTCTCCAGACAGATATTACAATTTTTCTAATGAAACAAGTAGTTTATAGGTTGATGAGGATTATTGAAATACTTAGGCCTCACTTATTGCGGACTCTTTTCATGGTAGATAAACAGAATATTTTCATTATGCATTAAAATTGAAGATAATAGCTGTGTTCAAATGTAAATGCACTATGTCGATTTCCATTATTGTTATAGATGCTTTTACCACTTCATTGCTAAGATAGCAATACAAAGCAACTTTGTAGTTCACCATAATAAATTAGTCTTTATGAGAAAATCTCAACGGTACAAGGTAAATCGCATTTCAGCGAATAATGGCTGCTGACCCAAAAATATATTTTCGTTTTTGCCCCCTTAATTTGAGGGGAGATGCTATAGAATACCGAGAGAGCTTTTTGTGTGATGCTGGCTTTTTGCTGAACGTCAGAGTGATCCGCATGATATTAACTACATGACTTGCTGTATTCTTTGGTATGCACATTGTAGAATAGCCCGTTTATAAGCCAAAAGGAAGATATTTTACAGACATCAGTCTGGTTGCAATCAAGTGTTGTAAAAAAGGCATCTGGTTTTGCAGTTATTTGAACTAATACTGTTTTATATTGTCTTGATAAGCTACTTTGGTAACATGATGCTTTTTAAAATTCATAATATATTATGATATTGTCTGAAACAACTACAAAACTAACTTCCCCCTATGTATAAAATCATGTAAATCTGTAAAAGTATGTTGTTCTCTTTACTTAAAACATTTTTTTTCACTTGATTTTTGTCCGACTCCTGGCCTTAAGACTACTGAAGCTATTAGTATTGAGTGATTTAATATCCATATCCTGTAATATCATGAAATGCCGATCTCTTTATCCCACAGATCAATATTACCATGTCTTGCTCATTATTTTCAGCACAACCAATCATTAATATTGATTGCTTGTCTCAAGAATATTACGAGCCAAAGCAAAAACCCAAATAGAAACAGATATGTATAAATAATTGATAACGAACGTTATAATATTTTCTAACTGCTACTTATATGAATCCATAATAAAATGTGTTAATTTCCATCGTAAAAGATCATTTATACCGCAATAAAACCAGGCATGGAACTCTAATTTCAGGTTATCGTGCAGTTAAATGTCGGAAGGCTTTTTACTGATTGAGACATAAATTTTACTGAAAAGCGGTTTTATAGACTGATTAGAAGTATGGAAATTTTCTATCCCGGAAATTGATCCACCCACCTTCACAATGTAGTTGAATAAATACTGATCCTTTCATTTTCTTCTTCATTAATCGTTTATATGATCCGAATCAATAAAATTCCAAAGATAGTTACCTTCGCGTTATTTATTTTTATCAAAATTTCCTTACAAAAATTGAATGCCAAGAGAAAAATCAGGAACTACTACGTGCCCTCCCCAAATTTTATCAAAATCTTTTATCAAGATTACGTGGTTAGAAAAAACTACAAACAAATCGACAAACTGACAGACTGGTAAACCAGAAGACCTATAAACCGATAGACTGACATACCGACAGACAGACCAACGACAATGAGTGACATATATTTCCATGGTGCAGACATTATAAATTATTCTGATAGGTATTATATGAACTTCTAAAGTGTTATGCATATCCCTCGATTGCATCTGGGGAGTAAAAACATGCTGTTTGCTTTGCTGGCATTATATAATGCCGCGACAATATTTGATTCGATTTAATTTTTATTACCCTACTTTCATGCTTTATTAAATTAATCGGCATGAATAAAAAACCTTTCTTTGTAACATATTTGTGAACAAAATAGTCTGAGATGCTTCAAAGATTAATGCGAATTTCATCATAATACAACGACTTCTATTTGTGAAAAATTCTCTGTGTATTTCACAATTTCATCTTAAGTAGGTAAGTTTGATTCTAGCTACATATCCTGAAGAAGCAGTGAGACTCAATTCACTGATAAGGTTTTGATGCAACCCGATTGAAATGACCCTAATATTACAAGTCCAGTTATCACATAGAGTTACAATACTTACAAAGCTAACCTTCAGCAGGGTCAATTTTCAATCCATATCCAGAAACGTGCTTTCGCCTGTAGAAGTTTGGGATTTTCGGTACTGAAATTTACGATAACTTTTTACCCGTAATATAAAAAACTTGCCTAATGAATACTGCGCGTTCATAAGACGAGGGTCACGCTAAAAGATAGATACAGAAAAACTACAGTTTTAAAAAAAAAAAATTATTCTGTTTTTCAACATATTCTCCCCCTACCTCAATACATTTAAGCATTCGGTAAAACCACTTGTCAAATTCTTGTGACCAACTTTCTTTTGAAAGATTGCTAATTTACTCCTCAAATGTAGCGATTGCCTCTTCATTGGTGGAAAAATGGCAACCTCGTAACTTTTCTTTGATCTTAGGGAATAAGAAGAAGTCGCACGGAGCTAGGTCCGGAGAATAACACCCTGTTCAAAAAATCGAGTGTTCTAGCGGCGCTGGGGGCGGGTGGGTTGTCATGGTACCATTGAATACCCGCAGAGCAGTCTTGGATGGCTCTTGTAATGTATGTTGTAATGTATCCACTTTTAGAAAAAAAAAGATGCGACTATTTTCTGTCCAACAGTCTTGGAACGACAAATTTTAGACTAATGACTGCGTTTAGTTTCGGAATCATAATGATATAACTATGTTTCGTCTCCAGTTACGATATTGAAAGTGTACTGTGCAAATTATCAAACTTTTCAAGCATAAGCTTAGCCCAATCAACTCTTGTTGTTTTTTGCTCACTGGTCAACAAATGTGGCACCCATCTGGAACACCGCTTCCTTAGGCGAAGGTAATCATGAATGATTATTCGGACCGCTGCCGATCCAATCTTCAGAGAAGCCTCAATCTCGGTGTAGGTGATATGTCGATTTTTTTTACCATATTTTGCACAGCTTCTACAGTTTCCGGACTAACAGCAGTGGGCGGTCGACCTGTGCGAGGTTCATCATCGAGTAAGACCCGGTCTCTTTTAAACTCAGCAAACCTGTAGTCCTAGAAAGGGCAGAGTCCCCAAAGCAACTCACTAAACTTTCGTGACATTCCGCTTGTATTAATCCCTTTTTATAGTCATAAAAAATCATGGCTCGAAAATCAAAAATGTTTACTTTAAAATTCGGCCAACACCAACAGATGCTTTCGAAACTGTGGTAAAGCAATTACTGAACGATTCAAACGCTGCCTTTTCATGTAAGCAGTTACAACTTTAGACAAAATAGCTGCGTGCTCAAACTTGTTTAAACTTTTATAGATTAGGAATATCTAAAGACTTTCAGCGTGACCCTTGTATATAAAAACCACAACCACAAACGAAAACAAAAAATTTAGAAAAATACTGGATATAAAAATAAAAATGGGATGTATGTTACTTTCTAATTGGTGCCGCGCATTGATGATGTTCTGTGACCAGTGCTGTTGCCTGAAATATTGACAGAGTTGACGGGAGTTAGTTATTCCATAAAATTTGTTTGCGGTGACCAGACCATCTAAGGCATCTAATAAGGTACTTTTCGTTCACACCGTCTCATCAATGGTTCTCAATCGCTCTTACTCCATTATATTTATACCTCAAAACAATAGAAAACAGAAACAGATGTACTGCGACGATACACTACCTCGTTTTCAACACGTGCCGGGTGCGTTGTCCATCTCGCCGGCACAAAACCTCAATATTAATTACTGAGGAGGGCGTACAACCGAGAGAAAATGCACTACCTCCTCCTCTCCGGTAATGACCGAACTTGTGACAACAGGTTATTAATGAGATGCGTTCCTCTCAGAACGTTGAACCTTGCACTGTCCGCTACCGATATGAAATCGAGAAATAGAACGCTTCAGCATTACGGATGCGGAAAGGGTGTCTTTGATAAATGATCTCGAGAGGTCTTGTTTTTCTATGAAGCTGGAATAGGAGAGAGCCATAGTAAGCTATGACGATTGGGATTTAACCTGTCTCATGCTAGAATACCACGGTAAGCCAGTCCGTTTGTAATCACGGATTATTTTGAACTCGTGATTTTATGTTTCCTCGATCATCCCTCACACATACATCACAAGAACCGATGCTATATATCTCCCTCAGTAAATCTGTCTGTCTGGAGTCTCAACTTGATTTTGGCATTTGTAAAAGTCGTATCACATATGAACTTTTGCCTATGGTAATTCTCCGTACTTGTTAGACATAGATACTTGTCCGCACATTTACCTAAAAAATGCGGAAATGATAGACATAGTGAATTTGCGATGAATTTCAAATTGAAATTCAAACCTTTTAAATGTCTTGCATGTTGTATGTAATTTTTGGGAGTAGCTAGTGTTTCTTCTTATGTGGCAAATACGAGGGTGACGCTGAAAGTTTTTAGATACAGAAAAACCAGAAGGTTTTTTTTCAAAAACTTCATTCTGTTTTTTCAACATATTTTCCTCCTACCTAAACGCATTCGGTAAAACCACTTGTCAAATTCTTGTGACTAACGTTCTTTTGAAAGGTTGATAATTTCTTCTTCAAATGCAGCGATTGCCTCTTCATCGGTGGAAAAATGGCGACCTCGTAACTTTTCTTTGACCTTAGAGAATAAGAAGAAATCGCACGGAGCTAGGTCTGGAGAATAAGGTGGGTGAGGCAACAGTTTGACACCCTGTTCAGCAAAAAAATCGAGTGTTCTAGCGGCGCTGTGTGCGTTGTCATGGTGCCATTGAATACCCCGCAGACCAGTCTTTGGACGGCTCTTGCATAGTTCTTGGAAGACTACAGGAACACATTTGGCTGTATACCATTCAGAAGTAACTGTTCTTTGATTTTCCAAGGCCAGCGTTGTGATGTTTGCACTTTTAGAAAAAAAAAAGGCGACGATTTTCTTTCCAACAGTCTTGGAACGACGAATTTTCGTTTGCACCAACCTAATGACTGCTGTTTAGTTTCGGGATCATAATGATATAACCATGTTTTTCTCCGGTTACGATATTAAAAGTGTTTTTACTGTGCCCATTATCAAATTTTTCAAGCATAAAATTAGCCCAATCAAGTCTTGTTGCTTTTTACTCACAGGTCAACAAATGTGCCACCCATCTGGAATACCGCGTCCTTGGGCTAAGGTGATCATGAATTTTTGTTCAGACCGCTGCCGATCCAGTTCCTAGAGAATCCTCAATCTCGGTGTAGGTTATATGTCGATCTTTTTTTTACCATATTTTGCACAGCTTCTAGGTTTCCAGAGTAACAGCAGTGGGCAATCGACCTGTGCGACGTTATATCATCGAGTGAGACCCGGCCCCTTTTAAACTTAGCAAAACAATTAAAAACTGTAGCTCTAGAAGGGGCAGAATCCCCAAAGCAACTCAGTAAACTTTCGTGACATTCCGCTTGTTTTAGTCCCTTTCTATAGTCATACAAAATCATGGCTCGAAAATCGCGACTACCCGGTTCCATTTTCACGTTAAAATTCGGCCAACACTTAGATGCATTCGATACCGTGGCAAGGCGACTACTGAACGATTCAAAGGCTGACTTTGTGTGTAAGCACTTACAACTTTAGACAAAATAGCTGCGTGCTCAAACTTGTTTAAACTTTTATAGATTAGGAATATCTGAAGACTTTCAGCGTGACCCTCGTACCTTACGCTGCGGTTTTAGTAACTACTACTACAGCCTTTAAGAGAATAGGTTTAAAAGGAGTGTCAGTATTTACAAAAGTGTTATTTAGCCTCTTAAATAATGGCGTCAAGTAGTTGGTCTGACATTCACGTGCAGTGGTATCTAAACTAATACCGTTGCCTGTAAAGTACAACCTACTTGACAGCATTTTTGTAGTCACTATTTATTGCATTCAATGATATGCTCATGCTGAACAACATACAGAAGCGAATTATTGAGTAGTTCAATTTTTTTTCTTTTTAACTTGTAGGTACTGCTCTGCCATTGCAACAATTTACAAGAATTTCATGGTATAGCGGGAACTGAGATTACGCTGTGATAAAGGCGTCAACAGACAGACTAACAGACAATGTTATGAATTTCAAAAGATTTGCGTTTCACTCCTCGTACTTTGATCAAGACTGTCAAGGTAATAACCGTTAGTGAATTTATAGTTAGTTCTTTTAATTGGTAGCATGTACAACTACGACTAATTTAAACAATTTGCAGCATTAAAATGTTTTGGAAATAATTAAAATGATAATCTGGTATTTGCTACAAGCTCTCTGAAGTTTTGGATACTCAGTCATCTAAGAAGGTAATGAAGATTTCCAGTTACGGAATACCTGAAGGATTACACACCATACTAATTATTCATAATATATTCATCGTTGAAATGTCATAAAGTATTTCGACGTTCATATACATGTTATTAGTATAAATATTAATGAACCGCAGGCAGATGATCACCTATTGTTTGTTGTAACACCTGAGGTGTGCTGGAGTAGAACAACAAAAAACCATGAAACTTAACACGGTAATTATTTCATTATTAGTGATGATTGTGAATAGCGCTTACAAACATGATGTATAAATTAGTGAGATAAGAAGGTATTGTATGTAACAGCCGTTTTCACGCTATGGGAGATAGAGAACGTTCTGACAGAGTTCTTGAGCTATCTCATGAATCTTCTGGACCTATCAAATGTCGAATTATAGTGCGTACTCAGTAAACGCGATTGGTAGAGGAAAGAATGAAAACTTTCATAATTTACACTTTGATAAATGCTGGCGAAACAGCCGAAATGTTACTAAAATATTTAGTCAATGGTATGTGACTTGTAGAAAATACACGAAATATTGTGTCTTATGGTGCTGTACTACCATATGAGTTGAAGGCTACATCTTCTTGGTTACACGCCTGTGAGAATAAATGACGAGGGTGAAAACAGTTGCAACATCGACCAACGTACAGGACTAATGAAATAATTTTGTAACAGAAGCAATTTCGTGTGGCGACTGGAGCTACGAGCAGAATTACCCCCATGCCTCATCCAAGTTCACGCTTGGTAGACGCTCTCATTATATACCCTTTTCAAGATTATGAGGTCGTTTTAGGGCGCTCATAACAGTGATGGATATTTCACGGAGAAGAATTAGGTATGTTCCAGCCAATTCACTTTCAATGCCTTTCTTCCACTATATCGTAATATCTCACGTCTTGGCTTTGATACCGAGTATGTTTCCTCTTTATTGAGTATTGTCCATACAATTTTGTCCTCAGCTGTTAGAAGTAGTCTTCCAGCAGAGACAATATAGTTCCTACCTATAATCTTAGCTCAGCAATACTCATAAATTAGTATATTACTAATAGCATGAATTATGTTTTAGTTACTATTGGGACACTATGAGATAGATCGAAAACTTCCCATATAACAATACAAGATTTGTACAAATTAATGAAAAAACTTATACAAGAATATAAAACGCTGGTGGAATAGATCTTATAGTATGGAAAATAAATGGAATATATTATAGACATGCCTTGGTTTCTATTTTCTAGATTATAAATCGTTCGCTACCACAATACTAAGACTAGAAGCGAACGAAATTTTCATTTTAAAACAAGATCAAGGCATTATCAAATTTTACTGTCAAACATCCAGAGTAAATTTCTCAATTGTTTGAAACAAAACTGAAAAATTATGAAAGAAAAAAATTCATTCAATCGTCATAATATGCCTATGGTGTTTTATCGCTATTATGTATACCAGACATACTCAACGTAATTTATTTTCATCCGATAAATAATTCATTCATTCATGCATATTACAATTATCAGTTAAGGTGTAATAGACCAAATTTTAAACCTTGTAAATCAACATTGTATGTAGTATGTTTCGGAATTCTTTATTCAATGAGTATAAGTATGATTTTATGTTTTTGTATATTTTCTATCATCAATATTATTCCTTTCAATAACAGCTGACGAGGCAGCCGAAACGTAAGTAAATGTTTCATTAGCTATATGTTTGTGGCCCACAATAAAAAACAAAATCATCAGTGATCGCCAAAATACGCCTTCCACAAACATAGATCCATCTTTTGGCTTATGTTTCCCAACGTGGAGCAGAGAAATTTAACTTGCTTGCTGAGTCGTCGCAATCGATATACCGATACGATGTGACATAAGATAATTGTAATCATAATTACTGCCATAGGCATAAGCAGCACTATCGTCGGGTCCATGCTAGATCGGCTGCCCAGAAGGTCGGAATTCCCTTCCGCTCCAGAAAAGAACATTCACCGGAGCAGCTGCTCGTACGTGTAGGGGTGCACTGCAAAGCACTTCTAAAGCTTCTGTACTCAACCTCAAATTGAAAATACGTCTATTGAACGCGCCTAACCTTACAAAAGACTAGCTAATATGTCCTTATATAATTCCTACCAAGAGTCATCAGTAAGACAAACATTATAGGGACCCAACGGGCGCATTCTTATCAGGTCGAATTTCCAACAGATCGGATGAGCCTCTCCCAAAAGTCGTTCTTTTGGAAAACCTGGGCGTTGTGGCTGCCGGGCAGTTAATGTGAATATACATTTATTCTCTCGCAATGCTTCTGAAGCGCAATAGGCTCCCTAGCTATGCATGAGGTTTCCTATCAAGAAAATGCAAACATTACAAGACTATCTTTAATTCAACAGTTATCTTAATTAATTGTAATAAATAAAGAATTTTCAGCCTAATATTTCAACTTACGGTATCCAACCATGATAAAATTGAGTCTTCTTTGTTCTGTTTCAGGACTATTTCGAGTCTCTTGATTAACAGAAATAATTTTCAAGGACAACTTCATATAAAATGTAGTAAAGTATCAAATATAATTATTATAATATTGGTGTATTTGAAATATAATTATTATATTGGTGTATTTGAAAGGCTACAACTATGAAAATTAGTTGAAATACAGAAAGCACTGTATAATGAGCACAAATTCTTCAGTCATGTAAAGTTTCGTGGTTGGATGACTTTTTCTTTATACACTATATTTGAGAGCATTTATAGAACATTTATCAATATTTCTTCCCATTACTTTTATACTCCCTCACCATTTAATTCAATTTATAGTTGTATATTCAGAAGCCTAACGTATGTAAGCATCCCGAAATCCTAAAATTACTTCATAACCCTCCATACATTAGAGCGAAATCTGCACTTACATCCCCAATTCGTTCTAACGAAGTTAGAAACGTCAAACGGGCTATTAGCAGCCCCTGGCAAATTACACATTCCGATTTGACGCTGAATTTACCCCAAAAATTATATATTCCCAAACAGCGGAAAAGAAGCAGAGACAAAAATCCGGCTGAATACAAATGCTGGCAGATTGAAATGGGCACGAATTCTGAGGAGATTAAAGAGCGACAAAAAGTGAAACTGGAAATGTCAGGATGAATCCTACAGTTGGAAAAATTTAAATTCTAAGAGGGAGAGGTAACTTTTAGTTCAAATGAAACTTTATCTTCTACTGTTTCGTCAAACGTATTTTATTTTGTTGAATTAATGTTTAAACTTCAAGGATGCTTGGTTATCTTAGTCCAAGCGGCAAAAAACCGAAAGGTGCTGTTGTGGTCTAACTGAGAACAAAATGTTTGATTTTTCACACCTGTCATAGTTAAGCAAAGCTTTGTTGGAAAGCTGACACAAATTATTCTCCTCCAGAATCTAATTTAACTTTTTGGGCTGTCCCTCCGACCAATGAGGTCCATGACTGAAAAAAGAATCCTATCCTATTTAAAAAAAAAACGCTTGAAAATTCAACTCTAAATACCGCCCTTTGACGTCATCAAGTGAGAAAACAGATGGAAAACCAATGTCAATCAAATTGAACTTTAGGCTACTAAGGACGAAAATCATCGTTTTTGGATGGGGAAATGAAATTCTTTGTTTCTTATACGATATACTGCTTCCTAGAATTTAATCTTTCAAGTGTCATAAACATGACGTCCGTAAGAAGAGACTCTCATAGACTGGGTTGCAACGTGTGAACTTGTGTAAACTTTTAATTGATATATCGAGCAACTGCAAGACTGATTTAGTTTCAAAAAAATAAAAGCAGAAGGTATCACTAGTGGTAGGAGTAGTGACAGGCAATTGACAATTGAGACTCAAAACTACATAATTACTCGAAATCAATGCGTGAAATACCTATTATTCTTCTTGTGCCCTGGTGAGGAAACCTAACGCTAGCAATGACGATGGAAAGCTTTCTTTGTCTTTCTGCTAGGTTACACCGTTGTTAATCTGCTGACATGTAGATAGGTTCAAATACTAACATATTTTCTCTACATGCCACTCATTGGAATCAGATACATTTCACTAAAATATCATCACTGATGTTTTGGCCGCATCGACAGCTTTTCCAAAAAAATGTAAGGTTTGATATTGACATACTTCCAGGGAAATAGTTTTGTATCCAAACAAGATATTATTATAAACTATTGTGGAAGGCTAGAATACATATGATGTATTTGCAAATCCAAAACAAGGAACATAATGCACCACCACATAAGAAACGCGAAACATAAAGCAGTGTGATTCCTAGGCGACAATACAATATTCCTCCATTTAGGATTCTAGAACCAACCATGAAGAAACCTGAAGAGAAACTTATAATCCATTTGTAGGTTTGAAGAGCATTGATTAGATCTTTCACTCAGTGATCGAAAACAGAACATAGAGCAAAATACTCGTAGGAGGTTTCTATATATATATATATATATATATATATATATATATATATATATATATAGAAACAATATATATATATATATATATATATATATATATTATCCTATAATTTCAATAATCTTTATAAACCTCTATAAAGTCGAACCTTGATTGATTTTTCAATTGCTCAGCAGACTATGGCCCAGTTCGGTTGAGTATGTGGTTCCAATGAGCGACCAATACATATACAGATAACTCCAAGATCAGTTTTGGAAGTCACATTAGCTCAAAATGTATCCACATCGCAACGTATATCTCGCTATAGCTTGATATGCAAGAGAACCGTTCAAAATCTATTAAATAAAGGAAAATGCCTTCTCACCACTGAGAAGTGCAACTGTTAACATTAACGACCGGCATTTATTTTGATATCATAATCACAGCCAGTCGGTCACGGAATTTGTATCTTAAGTAAGCATGTTTTAATAGAATTATACAATTTACAACACGATATAAGCGAATTACTCTTTTTTATTAAAAGTAAAAAGGACCGTTCGCTAGGAAAATTCATAGCTCATTGCTGTATAGCTGTTTATTATTTGTATGGAGATAAGGTGCGATAGCGTCTGATTTATGTTGTCGTGTGGCGGTTGCACGCGAACGACGTCGCCGCGACGCCGACGTCAACTCCCGGCGCAGCGAACAATGGCCGGCCATCCACGACGAACCTACTGGGGTATCTCAAAGAGTCGGAGAATAGCATTAGAAGTGGCATATCCCTAATATGCCACTTCTAATGCGTTTTCACGAGTAATATTTAATTCACAAGCCTATGGGCGGGAAGTGTTGTATTCGAGAACAACTTCAGTTCGCTGTTTCATGTCATATATATTATGAAACACCATGTCACTAATTTTCGTTGATCTATATGTCTATCTGTACTCTTTCCGGTGATCCTTGACCACCTATAACTCGGAGTTTGATGAAACTTAGATTAGGCATTCTATATTCTGCAATGATCACATCACAAAGGCCCTACTGGAGCCCTTATACGTCATCGCCAGGAGTTGCTCGAAACTGTGTGTTCAGCTACCCTGAACTGCGAAAGAACGTGGTTACTCGACCCAACGCAGCATTCCTTACACTGGCGCTGCCCCAGTATGGATTTTTGGATTAATAGGATCGCTGGGCAATCACAAAGTAGTTGCTTAACCTCATCTTCCTGTTCACAGTCCCTGCATAGAGGTGTCCGTGGAATTCTCTAGCAAAATTGTCTAGCAAATAGACAGCCAGAAGTGTCATCCCATATATTGGAAACAGACTGGGTGTTTTCTTTTACTATTATTTTCATAGCTCTGACTGCAGAATACTGTTGCTGTTAACCCCCAGAAGGTTAATGTAAGATGGCCCAAGTATTAGAAATCCCTCCATCTCCACGGCTGGAAGACCAGCATGTTATTTTTTGTCAGGGTTGTTGTTTGGGTCTTATGTGCGTTAAATTGAACTCCCTTATTCGACAATTCCTTCAATGTTCTCATTGATTTGGACAGCATGCTGTTCCCGCAGAAGTGAGGTTTTTTTGGATGGCAGTGGTTTGTCTAGCTCCATGCAGGAAATAGAGGTGTTTATTTGTGAAGCTGTAGATAGGATTAGATGTTTTGACTTTTAGATTACTCTACCATGATGGATTAGTATAAAGGATTAACTTTACAGTTAATACATATAATAATAATAATTGTATGAAACCCTAAACCCTAAACATTCTGGATCCATAGTATTAACTACTACGTCAGGCTCCACTTTTCTTTAAAATCAACCTACTATATCAATATTGGAAGCAACATTTACCACAACATGTGGACACACAAGTTTGTTGAATGAGTGACACCGGCCAAGTTCAGTAATCACATTAGTCAAATGATCCACTTCATTTGCCTTTCATCCAACTCGACGTAAGGAACATATATAGGAAGCCTCAACGATTAGTAAAATATTTTTTAAAGCCAATGAACTATATGCAATTATACGGACAAATTAAAATTTAATCATACCCTATGAAAGACATCAAAAAAGTCACGGATAATATTAATAGAAAACTCATTCCCAACATTTTACGACTTCATTCGCGGAGTCTACATGGAGGAAACGAACCAAGCTAGCAAGCAATTCAAATTTATGCTGCAAGTAACCGTTTCACGGATACAACTACATTATCATCAATTTCTAATGCAAATGAAGCACAAACTTATGAATAAGAAAATACACCAGACATTAATGACGCATAAAGGCATCTAGAAACACCATGCACTTATTAAATATTGACAAAGATGTTATAAAGTTTACATTTATGAGCCTACCTTTTGTTTTTAAAAGATCTTCGACATGAGGCGTTTAACGGCTTTTATCTTTATTTGCGTTATGGGGGAATCTCAATCGAAACCGTAGTCTCGGTTTTATGTTTTCATAAAGTATCTCTAATTTTACGAGCAGTGACTTTTAATTTTATGGTTGATGTGAAAATATCTTTATAGAACCTTATCTAGTTTATTTGAGGAACTTTACGATACACATCTCATTCGCGTTGATACGGTGTAGGTATTCTCAGATAAATATGGTGGTTAATATGGTTATATCCACTTCAGGGGTTTTCTGAGTTAGGCACATGATATGTCAGACCAGCACTTCATAAGAGTATAAAAAAACTTAAAATGAAAAACGCTAAAACCTCGTCTTTGGGAATGAATCAGAAATTGGGATTTGGGCTGGAGAGGTGGAAATTCAGAAAAGTGGGTTTAGTAGAATACCCTCCATCATCTGTAAAATTTTTACTCCGAGTAGTTTGTACTTTTTGATATGTCAATCGATTGGCAGGAGAGTAATACTGAAGCAACGTATCATTATAACAACGCACGTTACATCTGGTCTACCGTTCAAGCGATACTGACGTTCAGTCGCATTATAAGTATAAACACATAGATAGGTTGCCATGTTTACTCCAATAATATAATTTGTCCTGTTGTTTCAAAAACTGGCAATAGGATACAAAAATACCAGACCCCAATCTTCTAGTTTCTGAAGTACAGATGACTAATCTGTGACTGACTAAGAATCGAATATGAATCGAGGCTAACCATTTCAATGAATATCGAAATTTCCGAAAAGCTTTCGAACCTTTCACCAAAATAGCAAATACCATTGTGGACACGCACATTCCATTTACTAGCTCGATAGAACTAATTAAAGTGATATACGGGTCTCTGATATCTCCATTAAGCTACATCACGCTATTCAGTCGGATGAAATTGGAGAGAAAAAAGGAAAGGAAGACGTGTGACGAACTTCATTCAATTACACATGTAATCAATTAACTGAGGTTATCTGAGTCTGGATTCTACTTCATTTACCTCCACCCTTCGATATCACCATTCCTCTCACGTCATTTAACATCAACGTATTAAGAACAATAGTAATAAAGATAAATGGATGTAACAATCCATTATCTTGTGCATTTATGAAGAATGCTGGATGTAATTGTTCATATTATTTCTCCACCAAATGAGTTAATAACATTAAACTACTCCATCTATTGGGTTAGCCATGAAGCTGTGTACCGATATACTCCAAGGTTTGTACATTAACGTCTGGATAGGCAATAATTTGTCAAATTGTGTTAAGTATTTTATTGTAACTAGGGTAGGCTGCTTTTGGCGCTTTTTACCGACCCCGAGGACCATCACTCAAACTAGGGCAGACATGGTAGTTCCTTAGTGTCGAACCTTCCAGACCTTTTGATAAAGGTCATGATCCAACCATTCCGCTCAGTAGCTCTCTTCCCTGTCAAACTCCACTGTGCCAAACACCTCAGCCCTGAGGCCGCAGTATATGAAACACTCACCCAGGAAGTGGAACGTGGTCTCGTCCTCCTTCCAGCACTTCTGACAAACTGGATCTTTGGCCACTCCTATGAGTGATAGGATCCTGTCTAATCTGCAGTGACCTGTGAGGATTCCTACCAACAAGTGGAGTGAATCCCTCCTCCTGTTCAATAGTCATAGGTCCCTACGTAAGGCCTGCTATGAACCTCTTGACTGTCTGTAGTCATCCCTCTCCAACCATGCTTTCGCCAGTTCGTTATATGCCCAATCATCTAGGTCTAGGGCTTTACTGATCTGGCTTATGCTAATACCCAGGAAGGGTTCGTGGCCAATGCATGTGCCGTTATTATCTGGTACCTCACTGTGATCAGAGACCTATATAAGAGTCACGTTCTTGGATTGGGCTGAGCGTTGGAGGGCGGCAGCGCTGTGTTCCTGGACCCGTTGATGATCTAATCCCTGGAGATGCTACCGCTCTGAAAGCTGCCTGAGTATCTGAGCATATATAGATGTCATGCTCTGTGCACTGTTGATGTCTGTTAAGAGCCTTTATGAAGAAGCCAGCGCTGCTTCAGCTTCGCGAAATAAAAACTATTTAATTTTAGATAAAAATTGCTAAGGAAAAAAGTTTCACAATTTAGTTCAATGTAAGATCTAGCTGGTTTAAAAGCCAAAAACTCGGTTTTAATAGTAAAAAAATAGTATTATAGAATCTACAATCTACAAATGTGCAATTTGCAAGATATGGTTTATTTTAAAACTTTCTCGCTAACCCAATAACATCAAGAATGATATTGCGAATTGGATGTGTACGCACCATATAACGTATCTGGAATAAATTGCATAGCTTGCGGATATTTTTATGTATACCAGTAAACAGATGGTTTGAGTGGGTAGCTAATTCCAGTATATTAGGAAGAAAACTCATTACTTCTGGAATCTGGGATTAAATATAAAGCAGGCACGGCGGTATAACCTACATCAAAGAGCAGGAAAAAATTGCACGTTTTGACATTAGCGAATAGAGAGCGTTAATATTACGATTTTAATGCGGAATAGCTATACACGTGTCCCGAAGGGTCCTGCCGCCCCTGCAATTTCCGAAAATTTAGTTATTTGTATCTCTCCACAGGGCTATTATAAATAGTTCTATTTTTAATGTAATTATTAAAAATAGATTTATGTAGTAGTATGTTAACAAAATTTTAGTCAACCCACCGGTACTATATTATGTAGTGACAATTATCAAATTTATCCCTTTTGAAACTACGGGTCTCCTCTGAAAGAAAATCCTGGGCACGAGCCTGGGAATGGCTCCTTATCAATCAAGAATGTGTATTGGTACAATATAGACAAAAACCTGTTTGCCATACACTTCCCATGAATTCGGAAGGAGAAAGCTTAGCTTGGTCTACCTCTGTCACAAAGTTGACGATTTCTTGAAATAGATTTTCTAGAAAGTGCTTAATGCTAATAGGAGAACCATATAATTCAAAAGTACTATCAAACTGAACTCATAGATGAAACATTATCAGTAAGGATCTCTATTAGATTTATGTAGTACATTTTTTCTAATTTTTGAGTTATCACTTCTACCAGTTTCTCTTTAAACTCTGACTTTCATGATGTGTTGGACCATAGTAACCGTATTTATATTATTTGGAGTAGGTATGTCACCAAAAAGTTGTATTTCGGGCTTCCGTCTATATATTTTTTTACGTTATGACGTTGCGATTGATTTACCATCTTCAGGTGAACTGGCGAACATGTCGTTCCGATATCTATTCATACTCCTCTAGCTATGTTGCGGCTTTTGAGTGACGTTGGTTTCTGCTAACATTGCTGTTCCGCGGTCTTTGCGTTCCACGTTCTGTCCAACTGCAGTTTATTAACCTTTCTTATGAGTGGTTGCCATATCTATAATATTTCTACACTAGGTTTGCTATACACGCCTTTGTTGTTGGCCAAATAATCTGTCTTCTTGAGTTTTTGTCCATACTTTGGCGCAGTATCTCTAGAGATAGTGAACGACACTTGCAGTTAAAAATTCGCCAGAAATATGGTTTTCACAAGAGTGTTCCTAACATTGGCATTTCAAATCGGTTGAGAGATGTACGCCTCTAGCCCTATAGGCAATAACGTCTGCCTGACAAGCAATAGTAAGAGAACATATAGATTATTAGTGCTTAGTAATCGATTGTCATGAAAATTATATCGTATTAGACACCCCTAACTTGAGCACAGTGACGTTGATTCATAGGAACGGGACATTCCATCGCAGAGAGGATTATCCCCCTTCTGAAGTAATAAATGAAAAATATTTCAAAGAGTTCAATGATTAATTAATAAGAGATCACTTATCCCACACCTCTATTAGTTATTAAAATGAATGTAGATTTTGATTTCAGCCTATCTGCCGGAAAGCGTCGCACTCCCTGCAGTGTCTAGGTACAAACGGTATAAAAAAATGTTCAGACCTTATGATGCAGTCTAAAGAAAGAGCGAATCCTTCCTAAGAGACCATGTTGACCATGACAACCCCTGTTCTATCCACAACCATGTTGATTCATAGGAACAGGACATTCTGAAGCGGAGAGGCTTACCTCGCACTGGCGCTGTTGCAGTAGTGCCGCATGGATCTATCGAACGTGTTAGCCGGCAATTAATTTACAATTGAACGGCTTCATTAGAGCTGGACAGGTCTGCAGCTGCTAATTTTACATTATGAGACTGTAATACACCGTTAACGGCTGCGGATCATGCAACTGTGAAATGAACTTTTCATTTTTCGACGATAGCCCGCCCGGCATTCACGATTCCTCCGCACTCCGCGTGCGTATGAGCGATCGCTGTTATTGCTGATACCGATTATGTCTTCATTGTATTGGGATCGGAATTTATCGCTGTAGTCACTGCAACATCGATGCATTTTTCACAGGCAATTGAGTTGGTGTTTACGCAATAAATTGTAGTGTCTTCGGAGTAACGGGCAAATGTCTGATTAATGTAACTTCTAAAACTTATCTTCTGATTTTCTCTTTGATTCAGCCTTACTTATAGTAGAAAACAATTGAAACCACATATGCTCACTAAAATAACTTGACTAATCGTTTGTTTGTATTTGTAGTCATTATAAGAGTCCAATAGGAAGTTATTGCAATTTTAAAGGTTTGTTTTTAGGGTTTTTTGCCAACGGTTGAAACCATATATGATTACTAAAAAACTTTACTAACGTTAACTTTACGTCATCTTAAATCTGGGTATAGTCATTGTTTGACAATCAATTGCTGACGGTACTATAAAATCTTTCGGAACACCTTATAGCTGCTGCGTTCTCTTTTTTTACTATTCACGAATCAGAATTAAGGAACAATTTCAACAAGTAAGACCATCTACAGTCAAATATTACTGCATATAATCTACTTTATATTCATATTCTTATGACCCTGTGCACTTCACCATAATTAATCACTCTTATAAAGTAAAATGTATTGTGCTCGCAATAATATTCAAATGTAATAATACCCTTATTTTATGGACATTCCGTGTCCTCTAAGCTTTTCACCACATTATTTCAGTAATCGCTGCATCGATTTGATTAATTTTCAAGAATCAGTTGTGAATTAAGCAACAAAAATGCGTTAGCTATGAAAATTAATGAACGATAAAAAATGAACAAAAAATATCAGGTGGTTTCCAAGGTTCGCTTATGTTTCGTAACTTTTCGATAAGGTTTAGTAGCTAGAAATTCTTGAAATGTTTCAAATTAAATGTCCCATATTTCTTAATTCTACAATCGAATGAGGGCTTGTGTTATAGAGGTGAATACTCTCTCTTGTTTATAAACATAATAATGCATCGCAAAGTCTGGATTTCTGTTTATTTATTCAAGTACTACCGAAAGACCGAAGTGCGGTGATTTCCGAGAGGCTGGAGCCATTCGTGCGAGGGTTACGCTGAAAGTCTTTAGATATTCCTAATCTATACAAGTTTAAACAAGTTTGAGCACCCAGCTATTTTGTCTAAAGTTGTAAGTGCTTACACGCAAAGGCAGCGTTTGAATCGTTCAGTAGTTGCCTTGCCACGGTCTCGAATGTATAGAAGTGTTGGCCGAATTTTAACGTAAAAATGGAACCGGTTAGTCGCGATTTTCGAGCCACGACTTTGTGTGATTATGAAAAGGGACCAAAACAAGCGGAATATTATGAAAGTTTAGTGAGTTGCTTTGGGGACTCTGCCCCTTCTAGGGCTTCAGTTTTCAATTGGTTTGCTAAGTTTAAAAGGGGCCTGCTCTCACTCGATGATGAACCTCGCACAGGTCGACCGCCCACTGCTGTTACTGCGGAAACTGTAGAAGCTGTCCAAAAGTTGGTAAAAAAAGATCTACATATAACCTACCGAGATTGATGCTTCTCTGGGCATTGGATCGGCAGTGATCCGAACAATGATTCATGATCACCTTCGCCTAAGGAAGTGGTGTTCCAGATGGGTGCCACATTTGTTGACCAGTAAGCAAAAAACTAGAAGAGTTTATGGGGCTAAGTTTATGCTTGAAAAATTTGATAACAGACACAGTAAAAATACTTTTAATATCGAAACCGCAGACGAAACATTGTTATATCAGTATGATCGCGAAACTAAACAGCAGTCATTAGTTTGCTGCTTTGAAAGTGAGCAGCCTCCAACGAAAATTCGTCGTGACCCTCGTAAACTCAATATAACTGGTATATGTACGGATCACAAGGCGCGTGTAATTATTACCATTCTTAATATTTTGCAGTTCGTAACACGTGCAACAGTTTTTACCTTGAGTGGGTTTGAATCAGTTCATTTAAGGTGGTTCCAGTACGACTTTGGCACTTCTACCTGTCAACCGATAAATCCATTCATCAGACACATTCCTTTGGGTTTCCGACTGTAACGCGATCCTTTGAAATTGGTGATAGTTACACGGTCGATAAGAATTGGGCATGGCAGCAAGCGAAACGAACGGGGCAGGCCGCCTGCTCATTACTATTCAGCTTTCTATTCGAAAACCTTTAATCAGCGTCCTCGCTTGCCGCCAATCGCGGCGTTACCGCTAACGATGCACCATTTGTTTTGATATCATAATCATGGCTTGCCGCGATCGGTCACTCACGCCTAGGCAAACATATTTTACCTGAAAACCAAGGCGGAAATAAGTTTATTTATGGTTGATTTTTGGCTACTTTTGTGTGATTAAATATCCACATAGTGATGTTTATTTCATTATATAACAAGGTATACCCACTAACAAAGGTGCCGCCAAAGGAGGGCATCAGAAAAATGTTTATTAGAATCGAATGAAAGCAATAATGCGTGAAATTTGAAATAAAAAGAGAAACAAGATTGTGGCATAAGCACGCAAATGGAAAAACGACGATTGCTACCGTCACGTGTTTCAGACTCATTGGAGCTCATCAAGACAGCGTAATTTAAGTCAAAGAAGTACTTATAAACGATCTGTGAAGGGAAGCACCAAGAAGTCAGGGAATCAGGTATTCTATAGGATTTGATTTTGGCTCTATTTTCTGTGTGCCCGATTTTCCAAGGTCCAGATTTTCTCTCAACGGGCCTGGCTTTTCTTAATAGGCCTGCTCAGTGAAATAGGCACATAAACATACTGCAATTCTATCAATTGACAAAAAAGTAGAAAATTGGTACCGTTCCCAGATTGAATTAGACGTTGCTACGTGATGTTTGCACAACGCAATAATTACATGTTCAGAGACACCAGATGCATTAATTCTACCTTCTAACATGCTCAGATCCATCAGTACACACATTCCAGCTATACTAAATTATAGTTAATATATCATTCTCACTTAGTACGGGTGGTAACGCGTAAAAACGATTCTATGAGACTCGATTGATCTACATCAAAAGTGAATCATCCAAGGTGACATCATCTAGCTTGTTCATGCCTATTCATGCCTATTCATGTATATATTTTCGAATCTGTATGGTGTGGTGCAAAAAAAATATGCCTTTCAAGAAGGAATTTATGGATTATATACGAAGGCGTTGATTTTATTCCACGTGATCTGATACAAACTGAACTACAGATAAATATTTCTACAACTGGCCATTCTGAAAAGCACTGGAGGCTGGAAATGTTTAAACAATGAAATATATTTGGTGGATACATCAACTTTTTGAAGAGAATGAGCTGAAAAAAATTCCTAGATGTGCATACGTTGCGAAAAACCACGTGTGCACCTTTAAACCAGAATAATCGGGACTTTTGAAATTCAGCAACACTAGCTCCACTCCTACCTGAATTTGTGATTTTGGAAAGTTCTGTTAGATAGCGCGTTGGGATCATTTTTATTTTTGTCTTCATATCTACTTCAGTTAAACCAGGCAAATTTAAATCACTGAGCAATTCGGAAAAACATTTGATTTGCATTTGTTATCCCAGAAACACTCGTACTGCTGGTACGAGTATTTGTCTAAAAACGCGATTATGTGTTTATTTTACCATTTGAGTGACAATCTTCGATATAAATGATAATAATTTGCACGTTACATCAGAATCGTTCGATACAATAACGTTTAACGTATAAACACTTGTACGTGACATGACATGTACTATGACTACAAGATCGTTGAACATCCAAAGTAATGTATGTATGTAGTGTAAATGAGCCTTCACTGAGAAAAGCTTCTGGTTTCACTGAGAGCTTGAAAATCAAGTTTGTTAATCAATAGTATTCCACTAGTACTGAAAAGACCTCAAAGCCATCCCATCCAACTGAGCGCCTATACTATGTGCTGAATTACAACGCGCATATAAGCGTTCTCTCTGAGTAACCATAATTACACGTCCCAAGAACAATTAATCTGGGCGGAGTCGGTGTTACGGAAGCGATCCATCATTCCATCAAACGGTGGGCTTTCCGACACTATTGGAACGAGGAACACTAACAAAGCTGTCAAGCTCCCTATAAAATATCTCTGGGAGCACGACAATTCCACCAGAAACAATTAATTCATGGCAATAATTCACCTCTAGTTTAAACCGTCGCAATTCCACACTGGCTGTGCTGCTGTGGGTTCGGATTCCAGAATGCTAGCCAGACTTTTTAATATTCATTGGCCTCTGGTTCATTATTAAAGCATTTCTAGCTAGAAATGTTCAGAGTTGGAAATACAACGGATTTCAAAATACGATGCACAGAAACACGATTTGTATATTAATACTGACGGCGCCACTTGGTTGCCTGTACAGTAATTTTTGACATTGAAACTGATGCGACAATTGGGCTGCAAAGACAATCTTCAATAACATGGCTCTTTCAGATATTAAAAATAATTTAACTGGGACCAAAACTTAGTCTTCAATGTCACGTACCAACTTTTTTGTTAGTATGTCATACATCTGGAAGTAACTGGAATTTATTTATATCATTTTTTTAAGCATGCGTTCAAATAGTAAATTTTATTGTTCAAGTTAATTTCGGTTATGGCCTAATACAATAAAAATATATGTCCATACCTTCTTTCTCAAAAGAAAGTAGAAATTTGTACAAGATCCAGATCAGATTATCGCTGGAGTACTGCTCGCAAGTGTGGGGCTGTGCTCCGAAACACTCTTTGAAGCTTCTGGATACAATACAGGAACAAGCATACGTCTAGAGAATCCGGCTGATCTCACAAATGAGCTCCCCAGTCTAGAATATCGAAGATCTATTCTATAGATACTACCATGGTAGATGTTCGACAGGGCAGTCTCGCATAATACCACTAAGAATCGCCATTACAATAAATTTCAGATTTTCCCTCGTGTCCGGATTTCCTCTCCATCTGAGTGCTCCACTTCGTATGATAAATTTGGATGCTGGAATTTATTGAAATATTCCTAAGACTCCCCTGTTTTCAACTACTAATCCTCTCATTCATAACAAAAGCGTATTCCTCAGACAATTCATCAGATAATTTGTTATCATACAATTGCTTCCTGCGTACTGAAACTACTAAGACAAAAATTTAAGCATGCTGATTTGCTTATATATAGGTGTACACCAACCAGAAGAAATGTATCAAGTGAGTTTCAAAATCAATTTTAATTTTTTTTAGGTAAAATTGATATGTAATCAAATTTAATACTTTGCCTATGCAATAATTCAAAAAATAAAAATGTTGGCTCACCTCCATCCAAACTTCCGAAAACAGCATTCTTTGTTATTCCAAACTAACAGTTGAAACTTCTTTACTCCACGAAACGTCAGAACCCAGAACAGCTGTTGATGAACACGCCAGATAAGAGCGAAAATATTTGCTTGGTAGTCTTAAAGTTACAAGTAAATAAAACCTCGAGTATACAACTTGTACAGAAATGTATCGTAAAGTTGTTAGACAGCTGGTGTTGTAATAGTCCAGATAAAATGGTTATAGACTCAGAGAGAAGTCCTCCAATGTTTTCTGTTTATTGTAATTTGTCTTATTTTCTCATACAAATTCCTCCCCATTAAGAGACATTATCTATATGTAATTTCCACGAAGAGGTATTTGACTAGAGTTGATTTTGAACTCTCAAAAACGAAGTTTGAGCGCTTTTCATTTGTTCGTTTCTCAACCTCAAAGCTTTTCCGTCTCTGTCAGAGTATACACACATACCGATGGAAATAATTTATAATATTATTTTTTTATGTCAAAATGACCAACAACTGCCTATTTTATCGTAAGTCAAAGATTTTAACACATCATGTAAATGGTCCTTTTACTAGGAATGGTCATAATCCAATATTCAGAATCACCAAAGACAATTATATCCTCATTTGGGAGCTTCCGAAGGCCCTGAATATTTTTTTCAATTAATCTGATGTGGGGGTTGTGGAATAGACTGATGCTAAATACATAATAAAATATTCAGCACCATGATTCACTAAGATGACTGCGTCATTATATGGTAAAGTTGTTGTGCTGCTGTTGTTGCTTTTGCCGTAGTCTGGTTCGGTGTAATTTACGCTTTTCGGGTTGCGTTTCCACATTTCAGCGCACGACCAGGACGTTAGCAGCCCGGAATTATGTTGTAGACATTTGTATAATTGTGTAGAGAGCATAAAATTGGGTCCATATAATATCCCCGAGCGCGTACAGGAACTGGAAAGCCGATTAATTAGGTAGTCTTGTTAGGTTACGTGAGAAACTACTAAACAACTAAAAGCAACAGGACGTTGAACATTTCCTTTTTTTATCATAAAAAACTTCACACATTCCCTTTTCCACTATGCTTGTTAAAGTTGTGCATCAGCTTACCTTTAACATCTCATTATTAGAGATTATCCATGAGAACTATGAGATCAAGCAACGCTGATGGGTGCTTCACCATTATCACGGAGGACAAGTCGAAGAAGGATGCTTCAGCATTTTCCACAGTAGTAGGAACTTTTGATTTTGATTACACCTAAGCATATGCAAGGACATACATGATTGAAGAAATGAGAGAGACATGAACTATCCCGTACGTAGGGTCGCCAGAGCACAGAATGTTATGCTGAGAAGCCAAAGAAAAGTGCCATTACGAATGAACTCTGCGTATAGAATTGTATCGACAGAAGCTTAGATGGTGGTGGCTGGACTACCTCCGATCGACCTGCTGGTGGAGGAGAGATCTAAGGTCTATATAGAAGAGATGACGAAAGAGATCTGTTGCTGAGGTGGCAGCAGACAACAATCCATGAAGCGTGGACCATAGGACTGATTCCAGGCGTTAAATAATGGATTGACAGGGAAGCTATGCATGTGGACCACTACACCGCCAAGTTCCTCACGGAACATGTGTGCTTTCAAAGCTACCTAAGAAGAATAGGGAAGAGGGAGTACGTGAACGGCGTGTATTGTTTTGACGAGGAGTATACTCAATCAATCATCTACTTTAGTGTACATAGTAGATGTGTGGATGACCAGAGAAAACTGGAATTGACTTTAGGTCAAAGGCTCACCGCTGACAACAAATCCAAGTTTGTAAATGAAGGCAAATGGGGTGATATTCAGCCAATTTTGAGGTATATAATGTAAAGTACTTGACGAGAAAAACAGACAAGGAAGCAAACGAGCTTTCGTAACCCGGAATTTGAACATAAATAAACGGTAACGATATATACATAGAGAGTTACGGAAGGGAAAAGGTACCTTTGGTAAGAATTGTAACACGACGCTGCCCGACGACAAAATGCAAATAGCATCACCATAGCGGAAGACAGAGAGGTTTTAGTGATAATACCATATTTCGGGCGCAAAACGCTGCTAGAACAACTCTCTCGAACTTTTCCGCCTGATAGGGGATATGAAAGCCTTCCCATGATTTAAAATAGTGTAAACAATGTACACACGTCCTGATAGAGATTGAATGTGTTATTTTAGTATTGCGCAGGTTATCTAATGTTATTATTATTACCCTACCTACTGTGGCAGCTTATGGTTGCATTGCACGTTTTAAGTGTTATTAGTATATAGTTTTTTAAATAATGATATTTGACCTAGAATTGAGGAAAGCTCCTAGAAATCGTAAAGCGGCAAAATGTCCCCAATATATTTCGCGCCTACTAATGCCCGAACAATATTATTATTCACGACAACACAAGAAAATGTTGGACTGTGTCTCCATTGTTTAAGCCCTCTAGATCCTTAATTTCAAGAGCAAACAGCATCTTGGATCTAATCTACGAGTACTACATAGTTGTGACGTCAACATAACTAAAAGCAGTTTGTTGACGAATATACCTAGAATTCTTAATTTCTACTGCCTAAACACGGTGAGCATGAGTTAAATCCTTGATTCTTCCTTTCTCTTACAGGTAAGCTCTATGTTCTGCAAATCAATCGACACAAGTTACAGGACAAAATATGTGGGTGCTGTACAGGGTATTGGGTAAGTATCCACTCACAAAATGATATTTTGTTAAATATACTGCGAGAAGATAAATGTCATTCACATTCACATTAACATGCTATAAATTATAACCATTGGGGAATAAGCCGGCAGCTCATTCCGTTGAGATTCTCTGAAAGAATGATTTTTGGAAAAGGCTTGTTCGAGGTATTCGACTAGTTATTGTACTAATGACTCTTGGTGGTATTATGCGAGAAAGCTTGGTCATACATTTATCGTAGATGAATCTATAGAATATCTTCGATGTTCCAGACTGTGGACGTCCTTCGTAAGTTCAGGTGCGTACACCAAATGTAACGCTTTTTCCTGGATTGTTTCCAGAAACTTCAGGGAGTGTTTCAGGCCGCATTCTTGTTGATGTTGATCCCCATTAGCTTGAGGAAAGATGACTCGAAATTCGACTATTGGACTACATGCTAGAGACTGGTATTTTATACCGCACAATCCCTTAAAGTATATGGTGGCCTTGAAAGCTACCTAAGATGAATAAGAAAAGTGGAGTATTGAAACTTGTAGACAAGGTTGGTTTTCCAAAAGTTTGATTTCGAACTTCCATTGTCTATTAAATTCAAGGAGGTGGCATTCACCACCAACAACAGCAACGTGTACAGCAAGCCCAATGTAGACATTAAACCAATATGGCAGCCACTCATAAAGAAGATCAATACACTACGACTGGACCAGACAACAAACAATGACCGACGAACAGACACGTCAACAGACCGGAACACCACTCAACGGGAAGCAATCAGAACAGACCACACACAAGACACGTCACCGGACGGAGTATAAGTAGCCATGAAAGGAACATGTTCGCCAGTTCACCCTGAAGACGATTGAAGGTAGTATATCAATCGAAACGTTGTGATACTCAAAAAAAATTATAGACAATGGAAGTCCGAAATCAAACCTTTGAATACATGGAGTACACAAACTGTATATTGTACTGACGAGGAAGATACTCCTCAGCATCAACTCGTAGGTAGTAGGAAGAAAGATTATCAGGGAATACTGCTAATAGTTTTTCAAAGCAAATGAGTTGACATTCAACCAATACTGTAGCATCTGATAATTATTCAGGGGTGCGACTATGAAAATAATAACGAAGAAGCCAAGAACTGGGCTTGATGATAGCTCCAAATATACAGAGAGTCTCACCCTTTGGGTAAAAAAAGCTGATACAGCAATTTTATCTAGCTCCCTTGCTTGATAAGGATTATAAAAGCTTTTCCCTCTCCAAGAAACACCAATTGCCCCCATGTTCGCGCTCCATAACAAAATCGCTCCAAGCCAGAACGATGGCGTAGCATATAACTCGGACTGAGCAACAGATAGCAACCAGCATTTTTATTCTGATTAAATAGCAAACACACGATTGGGTTGTACGGACCGATAGACAGTCGTCCTTTAAATCGGATTTAGATGGAGCACGGCTACTTTTTGCCTCCGAATAAATTAGTTTTTTGGTTGTGCACTGTTAAATTAGTAACGTTGCACATGGGGAGTTGCGGATAAAAACATACATAGGAACGGGCGAATTTTAACCGTATTTGCTTTGATGGGGAACCAACAGATGTACTTTGCTTTGATCCAGAAACATGTACCCTCTCTAAACATGCAATTGTTTGTATTTGGGTTGTGCAGGGAGGATCAGAGAATTATTTTTTGGCCACCTGAAAAAACACGTAAGTTGAATGTTTTGTTTCTCTCTTAATTGTTCATTTTTCGGAAAGACTTAAAACATCGTCTTTTCATAAAAAAATCATCAAAATTTTGACCCCACAAATCGTGACGCTCGATATTATGGTCTATTATCCGTAGAAAGTGAGTTTTATATTCATGATAGATTGTACTTTGCTAGTTAACAAATAAATAACACTCATCGGTCTGAGTGGAATATGTTATATGACGCAGTGTTAAAGAAGAACATGTTACAATTTTGTACAATCACATCTCACTTAATACGCTAGTAAATCTTTCATGTTTTAGTACAATTTAATGTTGAAAATTACAATTAACTGTCTTTCTTCATAATAATTTTATAGCAGTTTCTGAATGTAGAAGTGTGTTAAATTCAAAGTAGTCCATACATCTAGCCCATCCCTACTATTATAGTTAAATTTCAGTCACAGTGATAGGTCCAAATGACGTTAATTGTATGTAAGACATTCACCGTTAATTTTATAATTTTAAATCATGTCATCTGTTCTGTATTTGTCTGGTTGTTGTTGTTTTTGACTACTCTTAGTTTTCTTTTGTGCATGATGTACCACTAGTCTCCACTCTTCAGTACCTACTGTATTTCAGATTTCATGTTCAGTTGGGTCTGCAGACTATTAGTTTAGAATATCGATTATTGACTGTAAATTTTAGTACAATTTCAGAGTAGTCTTGCGGTAACCGTGATAGCAATGATTAGTACTAATAAAGAAAAGGAAACGTTGGTGCAGTATGGAATTACCAAAGTGAAGATATGCATAGAATGAAATGGTTAGACAATTTGCTCGGAGAGAACTGAGCCAGTACTACTTTCTAGAAGACGCAAATTGGCAGTTACTTGTAAAGTTATGGGCACGGAAACTAAAAACAAGAATGGTTTGAGATACATATGGGCTTGACTGGAGAAGGGCAGAAGGATGATCAAGCATATAAAGTGATCCTTGAGATTGCGAACAAGATTTTTGCATCCTTAATTGGTTTATTCCATCAGTGGAAGGCCCAGCTGCGAGAGTACTAACAGGGGTAACTATGCTCCATTATCCACTATGGAGGTCTCATAGACATAAAAGTACTAACGTTAAAAAGGCCAAACAGTTGATACTGAGAAGTCAGTGCAGGACAGTGCTTAGTGTAATAACGTTCTATAAAATGGTATCGACATAGGATTTAATGATGGTTACACAGTTCCCTTCAGATCATGGGTGCTTTGAAATCTAACTCACTCTGAATGAAGGAAGATGACTGACTGTAACTGTGGTGCTCTGTGGAAGACTAATCGCTGGAAACTGAGTCAATGAGTAAATTATCACAAAACGTCTATATAAATAGTTAATCGCATCTTTGAGTGATTACTTTTCAGTAGCTTTCAAGCACACATACCAACAAAAATACACATGGATCAATAATATTTTTTTGTAATTAATGAATCCATGTATAACTCAAATTGATAACTAGATAGGTACTTGTATCAAAGTATGTTCTCCTATATAGGTATGCTGCCAATTCAGTTTGACAATCGGGCATGATCTCTGGACACATTACACAACGATGTTCACAATTGTCAGAATAAACAAAATTTTCAATCATCAAAAAATGATCAAGAAGTCGATGAAAATTACCAGTGTTATCCAAAAAAACACAATGCAAATAAACAAAAAAAATAATGTAGATTGTACATAATCTCACTTGGTGAAACTCTTACATCATGCAGATAAAAGGATTGTGTATTTAACACACAGTTTCTCAAATGGAACTCTTTTGATTCTTTCAGTGACTTCAGTGATTTATATTTAAATAATCGTCGAACTGCCAGTTTCGAACAACTGAAACGAATTCTCCCACTCCCGTATCTCTGCGGATACGAGCAAAACATTGATACTTACGCGTCAGCAATATTTGATTAAGATCTGAAAGCATTATAGATGTAACTACTACTTGTTTTGATTGACTGTATATCTATCCACCGGTGACACTAGGGTACTTGTTTTATTATGAATTAAAGTACTAACTCTCTACTGTGATGTATTTCAAATCTGTTGGAATTCCGCCCATCACTCTTTGACAATCATTTATGGCCTCAATTATAGACGAGGATAAATCAAAAATACATCTACATGAAAAGTTTCAGAAGTTACAAAATATCCAAAGTCACCTTTCAAAAATCTCACTTTGAATAACCTTACATCCCCTTTAACAAAACAAACTTCAATATCGTTGCAAAATTAAAGCCGCATGAATACACAATAGAGTTCCCGTGTATAGGCATCAATGGAACAATTACTCATGCTGGTGCAATAGTTGCGAATAACAATTAATAATTGAAATAGTTAGGAACCGGAGGGGATATTAGATATTGGAGCCGAGGAAATCGGAACTCGACTTCCTATCATCGAGACCGGCTGCAACAGGAGTAGCAGGAGCGGAATCTGCGAATAACTACCAGATCCGATGGCCATTAGCAGGAATAACAAAGTTATCCGACAGGAAATCGGAAACAGGTTGAGAGTAGAAAACGCAAAACACACTGGTTTAACCGGTTTAAAAAAAAGCATTTTCTGGTTGTGTGGTAGTATTTGAAGAGACACTATTGACATTCTTTTTGCTATGCAAATATAGCTAAATTCTTGATTTATTCCATTTTACTTCACATGCGAATTGGCGAAGGTAAGTAATAAAATCGTGAAAAATTATTCACGAAAAAATACGTTATTAATTTCCATTCATCTGTCTGTCTTTCTGTCTGTACTACGTGCGGTAATCTTAGGCCCCTATAATTCGGAAAGTACTTCTTAGAGTTTAATGATGATATGCGAAAAAAATACAAATAATGGGTGGTGGTGAAGAGAGATCTAAACACTTAGGTTTTGTTATTTTGGTAGCCTTTGAAATTAGCGTCAAGTAGGTGGACTCTCATTTCAAGTGCAGTGATATCAATTCACTGAACTGTTAATCCAGTTGAAGTAAGTTTTGGAAATCATTGAAGATTTAGAAATTTGGGATTTTTTTAAATCAATCGATTTACGGCCTTTCAATAGTTCATATTTTTTCCAAATTCAATAATCAACAGCCTCAAAATCTTCATTTCCAAGCTGATACCATTGCATGGGATGAACAATGTCACCCTACATCACGCCATTGTTCAAATCGCGATATCAAAAGGTACCGTGTCAACAGATCATGCTACATTTTCACAATCTGACACCGGAGCTTTTGAAAGTACCTTATACCTTCAAGCAATTAGTTGTAGAGCTAGAAAGAAACGGAAGGTTTTTTGACATAATACCTATAATTTAATGATATGAATTAATTGGATGGTAGCCTGAAAATATCCAACAAATCTGTTCATATATGTACTGAACTACCGAATATTGCCAGATATTCTCCTCGATATAGTATAAAATAAGTGTACATCTACAATCAAAGTTGAATATCGTGTTTATTTAAGGAAAACACCTAAATTCCACTACAACTTTTATAAGGAATACAAAGCATTAGTTTGAATCTCCTCTGTGTTATAATGAAAATAATGTCTTGAATGCCGTCAGTATTTGAAATTTCCATACCAGTATACCACTTCTTCATTAATACTTATTCAAGGACTTCTCCTTAAAAAAGAAAAACCTACATCAGCGAACTTTCTGTCTTAGTAGCTCAAAAAGCTAAATTAAATTCCCAAGTCTGAGTACATCGCGGAGTGGACGTAAGTTTCTGCAAACTCCCTAATTCATCGAATTTTTTGCTCGAGAGAATTTAAATCGCTGGCGATAAAAATTCATGAGGGCTCCAGATCCTTTCCAATTAAGCGATTTCCTACAGCGACTTCTCAAAGAATCTCTTCCATGCTGCCTTGAACGCTTTAGCAGCAGATAAAAGCTGGTTCTCGTGACCCTCTTACTTTGAATGGAGCTACTAAATGCGAAAGCCACAGCTTCAGATAGTGATCTGAACATGTTTTCGCTCACAAGAACGAAGATTTATATAGAGCACAATATATAAAGGAGATCAAATCCGCTACTTACCCATTTTTTACATTAACAGAATTGAGATTTTTACATGCGACAGATAGTTGTAAAGTTAAAAATATTATTTAAGAGGAACTCCTACCTATAATAAAAGACGTTTTTCACGAGTTTCCAATATTTTGTCTCCAGTGCTCATTTTTCAAGACATTGGAACGATTTTATTTACAAACGGTTCTATGCTCGTGGGAAGTCCATTTTTCATTTTTTAATAAACATTTTTAAATATTGTTACATGGATATTACATTTGATAACCAAATATCAATAAAAGAAATTCGCACTGGCATAGAGCCGTCCTTTCCCTATAGATGGCACAACAAATATTTTCAATTTGTTCAAAATCAAGCACTTTAAACAGAATATTGTAGCACTATACATGAGCATATTTTTACCACTGATACGAGCGCCCTCGCATCAATATCTAAAATTTTGTATCGAACATTGAAAAAAGACCTTTAAATATCATTTGAAAAACGATATTTTTACCACTGATACCAGCGCCCTCGCCCTTTTTTTCCAGGTAGAGTCCCCTCTTAAATTCAGTTTCCATGGAATGTTTCGTATAAAATTTATTATATAAGTTATTATATTTGATACTATGGCCACAATAAATCAATATTTACACAGTTCAAACTAATGATTTTATTTGCAGAAAGTTGATGATTATCTTTATTTACTTTTTTGTATTGACTGTAATATTATATGCAGCAACTGATAATTATTGTTGTCGCCATGATTTATGATGTATGCTGTTGATGTGTAAATATCACAAAACTTTTACTTCCCATGCATATGCGAGGCAATTATTATCTTATAAATAAGTCTTCTTTTTCTTAAAGCGCCTTGTCCGGCCTCGATTAATGTGGCCTGCATATGAGGTTTTTCGGCATTTTGTGGTCATTAAGTGTTCTATAAAGGTGTTAGCTTTTTGTAGTACTTCTTCATTTTAATCCTTTTGCAGCCCATGGTCTCCGTAACATTCTTCTATGTATCCACATCTCTAAGGCTCCCACCCCATTTATATTAACTGTTTTCAGTGTCCAGATTTCAGTGCCATATAAGAGCGTTAGGATTGACGTTATCATTGGAGAAGAGACGTTTCATTTTGAGGAAGGTTAAACGAATCATCTAAATTCTGTCTGATTTCTTTATCAGGGTCAGTCTACTCCGTGATATAACTTTCAAAATATTCAAGAAATTGCACTCTTTCCATGGAGGTGCAAGTTTGCATCGGGATATGAGATTAAACTAAAGATGATAAATTTGGTTTTATTCACATTTAAATTCAATCATCTGCATATCTGGTATTGCTGAACAATTCCACGTTCACTATGAATATATACATTACGAAAATCCATGTCACTGCCTGCCGTTCGGTCTGTTTGTCGGTATGTCTGTCAGTCGGTCTACCTGTCTAACTGGCATACATATAGGGCATTTTAATAATTCTATTCTTACGAGGCGACCGTCGCGTCGTATCTTGAAGATAGGCTAGTCACAATGTTTTCATTAAATCATACTCTATTTTGGGATAGGAAAAGCATCCTTTTAGCTGATTGATCTTTCATCGTTATTATGGAAAAATACAAGAATTTTTTTTCTAAAAATTGATGTTTAAGTCTATCTCTATTGCTGATGAAATTACAAGTTCACTGTACTTTTGGTTTGGCAGTGTGTTGATTATTATTGATCCTTCTTCTTGGGTATAAAGTTGCTGCTAGCCCTTCCACTTGACCTAAAAGGCTAATAAGATCATTTCTTCAATACTTCTTTGTAACTGGTTGAGAATAGTTAATCCTTACCTGGACGAGAATTCTTTATGTACACCATCAATTTATATCGTTGATCAAATGTCTTCATGCAAATTTGCAAATTATGTCCATTTTTAGGCAAGCAGTAAAAAATACTCATATTTTTGCACACAAATCCAGAAATCGGTATAAAACAAAACAAAAATCATAGGTTGTGTCTAATCCTAGTGTGGAATTGATTTGGGCATGAGTACAATGTGAAAGGTAAATTCGAATCCTGTCGTAGTATAAGGTTTGTCAGTAAGGTTATATAATTATAAACTTGCCAAATACGAGTACTATAGTGAATAACTTTTTGTTTACATACCAGACAGAACCTGTAGGTTCAAAAGCAGTACATTGAAACGTTGTGAAGAAGTAGTACTGTTTCAATTCAATGACCTAAAATCCAAACAAGAATTGGCTACCACTCCGGAAAGGAAAACCATGACAGCACAACATGTTTGCCAATCAAACGCACGTTTGGCTATCAATCAGTCCAGAAAGAACGATAGAACATCCCCTCCGAAGATTCGAAGAGCAAAAATGAATGAAATGTTGATAAACACGTGCATTTCCGGGACTCCTTCAACAGCACCTTCACAAGTCTCCCTTTCTCACCAGGTCTGATCATGGCGCCAAAATAACCATGTTCATGAATAAGGTGTCCAGTAAGCTTTCCGATTGTTCCGCGTCATTTAACTGTATAATATGTAACATTATCTTCTCACACCTTCAAAAAAAAAGTCCGTGTCACCTTCAGTTCTCTCAACTGCACGTGGATATCATTAACAATAGTCGTACCTGTCACCGCAATCGAATTCATTCGTGCGGCAGCTCATCTAATTCGGTGTGTTTGGGCAGCTGAACTCACTTCTTAACATAAATAGGCGCATGGCACGTCACGTCTGCTCGGAGGTCTTCTATTAGTCTGCGTCAACAGAATGCAAGACACAAACATAACTGGCTGTTACGAGGGTTTGTTTTCATATTCCCAAAGTAGCCACAAAATGAAATGATGCCATTCAGTCGAAAATCTACTTGATGGATATACCTAATATGATGGACAAATATCATGAATCCCATGAGAATCTTTTGATTATACAAGTTCCTCGCGTAGGTACTCAAACTGAACGCACTGTTATTTTTTTAGCAGTTAGCGAAAATCTTTGTTTAATATATTATATTGCGTCTTGCGTCTGGTCTGTCTTTGGAATATCAACGCATCTTCAAGTGTCGCCCTCTATGGAGACGCCCATTGGCGACATACGAAGTCAAAGGTTCTAACGTCTGGACTGCCTTGAAACGGCAACGGATGTCCCTTACGGCATCTGTCAAAAGGGGTGAACTGATTCATAGCGACCACCCGATTGCTCTCTACAGGCAGACCGCCAGGCCATAGTGACGAGTCTAGGCTAAAGACGAAACATCCGTGTCTATTGCAGGTCTGATGCATAGTGTAGCATACACTTAATATCAGTCCTTAAAATGTTCCTCGTGGCTCTTATGTGTATGTATGAACGTAGTATTTGAAAGTGTGCATCAATGCATGTTGGTTTTCAATTCAGTTCTGGTGTATTTACATCTGATACAAAATACATCATACGAAACTGCGGCAGCCCTGGAGATGTAAAATTCAAGCTATTCCCTATTGGCGCAGGAACCTAAAAATATACCCTCGTATGGGTCTAGTCTATGTCGTCAGAGCGCAAGACATAAACACAGCTGAACCGGTACATTGCGGCCTAATAGTTTCCACAATTTCGCCGCGCGCCGCTCTCGTAGTCGTTTTGCCTTTATTACGGCCGTATAAATCCGGAACGGCATGCCGCACGTCTCGACGACTGCGGCCAGCAAGATGCGCGAAATTTGTACAACACTGCCGCCAATTTGCAGTTCACAAAGAAACATTTTCCAATAAATGTTCTTGTTGCACAGCACAAGAGATGATATATGTAAAATTGTCTCCGTGCCAAATGTCGACATTATTTTATGGAGATAATCTCACGCAAAGGCAGAAAACCTGTCAAGCTTCATAAGCGCTGCGAGAGAGCAAATGTCCATTCGCATTGACCTTGAAGCGTTTCACACTGTAGTCATTGTGGGACAAACTCCCCGGCAGCTCATTCAACAACGTCGACTTTTGAAGACCTTTCAAGACGTTATAAGCTCGACCTGGTGACACCTGTTAAGCTCCTCTAGTGTCTACAATACTTGCGATTCTTGGTGCTTTTGTGAGACATCTCGGTCGAACATCTGCCATGATAATATTTAACGAATAGAAGAAAAGGCCCCTCCGAAAGCACATCCATCCACTACCACATATAAGGATCGGTCTCTGAGGAAACAATTGATCAGAAGTCACTCATGCCCGACCCTATCAAAACCTTCGATATATCGACCGCAATGACTCGAGACTCTCTATGATGCTCAATGGCTCTACTCCACATATGGGTAACGTTACAGAGGCCACATTGGCGATCATTGTTCTTGTCCAAGTACTTCACAAACTGCACCTAGAGAACGAGCCTCGCTGGTAGGAAGACCTAACCCAATGTGGAAGAATAGCTGAGCTAAACTTCGCCTATTGTAGATGGAGAACAATTGCTGGTATTTGGTCTGGATCAGTAAATTTTATAGTGTTCAACATTTGTTTCGCGGAGGCAGAGTCGATTATGAAATTCTGAATATATTCATTTGATTTATTGTTGAATCTAAAATAAAGAGCATACCGTATCGGCGGGTCAGGAATATGACGTTTCCCATCTGAGGCGAGAAAATTCAATAAACAACAGTGTAATTCAAAATCGATAACACAAAGCCCCTCTGACTGGGTATCTATGAATAAATCATAAGAAACAGGAGAAAAGCTTATGGCCTGTCTGTAGAATTGGAAAACACTGATTAAATTTTTTCTCGAAACATATCTGACCAGTACGGCTTAAAGTCTAATGAGGAATTGTAAAGATAAATATTGTAGAATGTGAATATTGGTACTTCAAGCGAGAATCCAATCAATGCTCCCCAAATCTCCAGATAGACTGTAAGTTGTTTTCTAGGTGTACTCATGGTAAGTTTTTGGTTTCTCTAAAAAATACACCTACGGAAATACTAGACAGTTGCATAGCGGATAAATTAGAAATTTTCTGTTTCGCAGAAAATTGCTCTTTGTAACAATCGTAGAGTCGAGGTATTCTCGTGCCTCGCCAACTTTATCAAAGCGTGCTGCTCCATTGCATCAGGAAGTCGTGTTTGTTTTCTATCTAGAATCTGGAGCAAACGCGTGGCGTCGAAGAATTATAATGTTTAGCCAGGTCGTCCACTGAATATTCACAGATAATCGTAGCACTACTCTACCTCAACCTATATTTTCTTCTGGCGGATAATTATAACCTTATTTGATTAATAAATTAACATAAAAATGTTGAAATGTTGTTGGATTTTTGCGAGGCACCTGAGCATCTTCCAAAAAAGAATTCGGTGGGGTGGTTAGACATTTTCCGTCCCTAAAATTGATTCTGTTAATCCTCCAGACTTGTTAGACATGGATAACTCATCACATGCTTCCCTCCAACAAGATTTTACGATACAGCCATCGGCGGCGTTGGCTGGCACCCTGTTTGCCGGCACGCTGTCGGTTATGCTGCTTTGATGGGAATCAGAAATCGTGGACGTGGAATAATTACGCTTGGTAGATCAGAGACTTAGGCAAATGCAACTCAAATAGAATGCAAACCAATAATTAATTGAAATAAGCGAAGTGCGACAACCTTTGAGTAGTTTCAGGAAATTATACATTTCACTATATAATTAATGTGCGTGGCCCAAACTATTCCGCAATCTTTTTAATATTGATTATACCTGTTTAGGTATACTTGGCAAATATTTAAGATTCTGTATAAAAAATCATATTATTTATTCTCATTGAATCCATGACATCATCGACGTTCTTAGAAAAAAATATGTGGGTGTTATTTGAAAATTAATTCATATCCACCTGAAGACGATCGAAGATATCAGATCAATCGAAACGCTGTGCAAATGAAAACAGGACAATGGAAGTTACGAGAACATCCACATTTTGGTTAAAAATTTCGAACAACAGTATAATTCATATTACTGCATGGAGAGTACCAAGTCAATCTACTTGACTTCATATTTTGTTTTTCACAATGAAAATATGTTTGTCTCTATCTGAAATTCTTGCCATAAAGTACTGCAAAAAATTTCATAGAACTCAGATTTGGAACTACCTTAGAAAGTTTTTGATTGACAGTTATACTAAACATTGGTTTCTCAATCTGTCATCTAGTCCAGGGATATCAAAATCGCCCCTCGTATATATAAGTTACTCGCTCAATGACCATCGCGCGTTTCCTCAGGCTACTTCAATACCTTTGACCCCTAGATGGTAGCTTCATAGAATCGGAATGGCTGCAAATGCTGCGAGCCCAGAAATTATGTTATTACCGGTCACAAATCGAAGATGGTGAAAAATCGTGATTACGCAACCTAGAGCAAGACTGGGATAGATCTATTAGCATCATTATTTCAGATATTCGTAGCCCACGTTTTGTAGCAATGAACTGGCTAATAGTACTTCATTGAAAGAGACAAGTATGTTTGAACAAGAAATTACTCGGTAATTTTTTGATTTATGTAATTCAAAAGATCCTCAAACCGACATTGTTCCTTTAATTGTAATAAAACTGTTACTGTTACGCAACACAAGCGAAAACACAGAGTTTCAAAGCTTCATATTATTTTAACCTGGCCAAATACGACGGATATTTTCCTAGTTATGAATTTAGTTAACATTGAACAAGTAACAACCAAATCAATGTTATCCCCAAAAAGAAAACTACAAAATTACCACGTACGTGGAATAACAAACTTGAGATCATTTCGTCTATGGTAACAATATGGTTAATTCCAAAGTACTCGAGTTTAAAATGAGCCTCTGCATTACAACGCACCCATATTCATGAAGATTAGCTCAAAGCAATAGAAATGCGCTGAGGTAGTGAAGCACATCTAGCAAATAACCCAGTTAAAAGTTCACAAACATCACCCCATACAACGAATCTGCATTTCTAAGCAATAGAGGCATAGAGACAAAGAGGAAAATCCAGGGATTACACGTTTAACAACTGCCTACAAACTGAGAAATGCTTGGTAATTACAACAGGTTCACACACACATACACACTAATTTCTCATGACGTTACTACTTGCATTTGTTAGTCCAGTCGGCAAAATCCGAGTTACGATAACGAATTTTGTTTCAGATATCTACCTCGCTCTGGCGGATAGCAGCAATACTACACGAATATCAGATTCAGAGCTCCCTTTTTCTCATACAAGCACATAAGTTCAATCAATCCAGTGGACGGTTTTTGTAACAGGCTAACAGATATGCGTCTCTTAGTTCTGTCTCACCGCCTATGACAATTTTCTCGTATTTTTTATAGATAACCTCATGCAAAGATAGCTAGCCTATCGCGCTTCATAACTTTTGGACTTTTGGAACAGGCTTGTTCGAGGCGTTGTAATTTCAACCTGGATCAGCCCAACGAGCTCGTCTAATATTAGCTGTACTGCCATGACAATATCTAAAAAATGGGTACAGATCAGCCACCCTTCTTCGATGCTTTAGACTGTGGGGGTCGTTTGTGAGGTCAGGCGTATCCACTAGATGTATTGATCACTTCTGGATTGTGTCCAGAACTTCAGCTGCGCATCCCCACATGTACGAGCAGTACCAGTGATGGTATGGATAGTAATGGTAGCTGTTCCGGAGAATATAATTTCTTGGAACGGAAGAGACTTCAGGGATGCCGGCCTAGCAAGGCCAGATCATGCCATGACATGTTATTGTTGATGTTACTCCCCAGAAGCTTGATGAAAGTATTGGGTATCCCTCCATCTCCACAGGCCTGTGAGATATTTAACTGCACTTGTCACTTATATTGAAGAACTTCCAGAAAAAAAGCAAGGGTTATTTATGTCCAGAAACGAGTTTCAGATGATTTGAATACCGGTTTGCGCAGTGTACAATAAATGAAAGAAGAAATAAAATTGGTATTGACAATGACAACGCCTTTAAGTGCAAAAATGTGATGTTATGACCTCTTTAAGGGCTAAAGATGAAAGGACAATTATGTAATGTTTTCTTTTTATAGAGTTTTGGTGAGAAAGTAATTTTTAATCAATATCCCATTGCTCGAAGTTCATTGCTTCGCAAATGGTGTATTTATTCAATCTGCTTACTTACTTCGTGTGATGTAATTACACCAACCTACATAAAAAGACCTACTTCGCATACGTTTTATTATCATATTATATTGATAAGTTCAAATTTCCGTCGTGGGGGTAAATAATGTTATTATTATTGCCGTCGAGAAGATATTGAGGATATCATAGATTGAATCTGTCAACAATTTCGTCGATCTGAGTTCAGTACAATACCATTTTCGTTTGACGATACTTACTACAGATATAGCTGTAAACTGTATAATGACACTTCTGAAATCAATCAAGAATTCAGCCATATTGTGTTCAAAACTATTCAGGTTTGTTGTTTTGCTAGTCTTGTAAAGTTTTATTTAAATCTTTATCACAAAGATTTACAGTTGCTTCAGGTTATAGATGAAGTGACACCCAGTGGTGTAACTAGAGTCGATTCAGATAGAAAATGAGCCCCTATAATCCCTTATAGAGTGTGTTATAAGGAAAAAAAAATTTATGGTCTGAAACATATTTTTGCACGATTCTTAAAAATATCCGAATTTAAGCACCTTTTGCAAACAAAAAAATATTAGAAAACGTCTCTACTTCTTCTATTTAAAGAGCTCTTTCAGTGAACACCGATAAAGTCGCCACGCAGGGGATGCAAAGCCCCAAAAACTTAATATAACTAAGCCCTCCAAAAGAACCCGATGCAATGCAGGTGTTTTCCTAGTCCCAATTTCCCCATGAACATTTTTAACCCTCCAGAACCGTAGCGGTTACTGTTACAGAGCTGGGATTGGAAGCATCTTTGCTCTTAAAAATTGCAAATTTATTGATTCGGTATATACATGGTGCACAGCGCTTTTTTATTCCACAATATATTCACTTGAATCCAACTATCATTTGGAAAATTTTATAGAAGATAGTCAGGATATTGGGCCTCCCTTCACCTTCAGTTTTCTGTATGTTGAACTCTGTAGATTTCCATTCAAATATTTTTGATGGCTTCTCTACTCTAGATCACAAGATTCATCCGCTGATGTAAAGTCTATTATAATGGTAGTGATTTGCCTGGTTTCATCTAGGATATAATTGGTGAAATTGTTGAAATCAACTATGATCTCAATTGTAAAGAGGCAAATCGGCACATAATATTTCTTGGGCACAGAGTCCCACTGCAGACTACAGAGCAAGTATACTATACAATATTTATCTACCATGCTATCGCGTACAGTTGTCGTACATAATATAACAAGGAAGGATATTATTTTCCCTGAGCACTACCGTAAAGTGTAACATTTATTTGTGTTTTGCACTTCGTCTCCATAAAGCTGGAATTAGGGTTGCGAAATACGATATCCCTGGGCGTATTTAAAGTGAGCTTACCTTTGCAAATATATTTACGATCACCCAGATGAGGCCCGGGGGAGACCAGAGGGAAAGTGAACGAGAAACGATAGTGGCAGAAAAGGGACTTACCTCCTTTGGGTATGAATACAGGGGGGTTTGGGAGATTGTAGGTAGAAAGCAACGCTGCGTTATTTTGATCCATGAAAGTTTCCACTCGCAAAAAGGTAACACTTTATTAACACATGTGTGCATTTTTTTTATTTTTGAAGAACATTGCATTTGTACCATGGCAAAGGCAAATTAATGACGAAATTTTGTCATGAGAAAAATCCGCAAAAATGTATGCGGTTATGGTAGTATTTTTGACTACATGTCCGAGGTTAAAGATTAAAAACAAAATTTTTGAATGAGATGAATAGCCAGCATTCCGTGCTGGCGCCGTAGCCATTCAGCCACCATACCGTAGTGACCAGACAACTCAAGGCGCCTCTCTGGTAACTAAAGTAAGCATACACAACTTCCATGTGCGATGTCGTGTGGTTTTACTACGTGGGATCAATAAGCATGTTAGACTGAAAATGGGTATTAAAGTAACAGTTTTTGAATGAGTTGCATCATGAAGAATATTTAATGTACTTACCAAAATATAATTAGTTAGCTACCTCATTTTCGGAATAGGTACTTACATCAGTAGTATACAAAGTAAGTTCTCTATTCAGAATTTTTCGTATTAAGTTCTCGTAATTCTGGAGTCCTCCCCCGGCAATTTCATTTTCTCAGTAACGGCTACATTTTTCAAACGTTTGCCATTTTACAGCAAGATTAACCCCCCCTACTCTCCTCTCCCCAGTTCTGACTGCCATAAAAACAGAACAGGGGTGACTTTTAATTTATTTTTGCCGAACGGTATTACCCGGCACACGCAGGTAACTGTACCAGCTATAAGTAGAGGCATACGTGGCAATTTTAAACAGGGCGAGACAGCTCTCAGCTTGCACAGTACAAGGTTGTTTCCCTTTTGCTTCTGTTTTCCACGCATTAGGGTATTATTATGACACGACAATGTTTTCAATTTAAGATTTGGAATCAGTGTTTTAGGGCAGTTTTATGATATGTGGTCCGGAAACACTTGATGACACTCGACGTTTCAAAATTACTGGGAAGTAACTAGCAAGAACATAAAACTATTTACTAGTTCTAACTTTCTGTATCTTGAGCGTATTTTTGGCCATAGACAAGAAGAGCCTTTTTACAATTTCTTAACTTCATGTGTGTTTATTCCTCGATTTCCAGATGCTTTTAGGGTTTTAAGTATTGAGTATTTTTCGAATAAATTCCATATTTTATTGTTATGTTACTTGAATCCCTGATAACTCATCTGTAATTTGAGATTTTGATGAATATTATCATGCAAAAATATAGACGATTTATATTTAAATCATCAGTACACAACTATTTTATCGGTATGATGGAAGAGTTTCACCAAGCAAGAGCATCTTCAATCTACATGGTTGAATCAAATTTATGTTTTGCTACAACTACTCTGTTAATACACTTGACATTTTTGCCTGTGGACGAGAACGCTGAAGACCAATGACCCTCTCTACCCGCCCTTATGATATGCCTTTGACAACAGTCTGCGTTAAGACCTTATTACACCCCAGAGATCCCTGCACCCCTGTAATCTCCATTGCCTTTTGTTTTACCGCACTTGGAACATGTCGAATTACGGATTTTATTCCACGGATATCCGAATGGGCCATAAAATGAGACGTACTGTCGAGAAACGCGAAATATTATATGTGTAAGTCATAAAAAGCAAATATATAACCATCTTTCATGAGTAAATGTTACAAGGTATGATGGAAATGTCACTATGTCTGGCTGAACTAGAAATAATATTGGCAGAATATCATAATTAAAGCGACAATAATGATGGAGAGAGAATGAATATAGCCTATAAGCTATAGTAACAGACACTACCACTCTACAAGGCTCATATCACATTATCTCTGAAATGGTGGTCTGGACTCAGTCCAAAAAAGAGCAGTAGTTCTAGCATCTGACCTCACAAAGGGCTTAAACTGTCTGAAACATCAAGCGAATATCACTGACCTGTCCCGATTCTATAGATTCTACCATGGAATACAATCGACCTAGTTGTCTCGTATAACTCCAAGATTTACCAATAAAACAAACACCAGTACAATCAACTGCTGCAGCCTCACCAGGTCGAATGAGACTCTTTCAAAAGTTATTCGTATGGTGAAGCATGAGCATTGTGAAATGGACTGTCAATGCTGGGTAGTTCATTACCAGATGTTTTACAAGTCAATGTCTACAGACATTTATCCTCTCGAAGCACCTCTGGGTTAGGAATTCTGCCTTTGTGAGAGGTTACCTCTACAAATGAGTATCTAGTATTTCTTAATCCCTATTTTTACGTTATTTGTTTTTCCATAAGCTTCACTCTATACGGGACAGTTGCTGCTTGGAACCTGTAATTTTTTTTACATATAATGCAAAATTACATTCAAACAAAAACAAACAATAACCTTTCATAAGATACCCAGAAAATAAAATTACGATACCATTTTACATAATGGTACATCGTAAAAGTGTTTACGAAGTACAAGGTATGTCGCTGTAAGTCAGTTCACCCTTCTTGACAGATGTTGTAACGGACATCTGTTACCGCTTCAAGGCAGTCCAGGTGTTAGGACCTTTGACTTCGTAAGTAGCCAATGGGCGTCCCCACAGAGGGCGACACTTGGAGATGAGTTGATGTTGCTATCACACCCTTGACTGGGTTACGTATATACCACCAGACTGCTCTCTACAGTTAGACCGCCAGGCTATACTGACAAGTCTAGGGTGAAGACGAAACATGCATGTCTACAGCAGGTCTGATACATAGTGGAGAGCATACACTTAATACAAACTTGATATTTTATGTTTCCTTGATGTTTCATGACATATATATCAGAAAAAACATGTTAGTTATTAGCGTCGGTCTATCTATCTGTCTCTTAGGCTGTCAGCCTATGTGTGATCTGTCCAGTAATCCTTAACCCCTATAATTCGGTCATTTCTTTTCGAATTATCATGATTATTACTGTGACAGCGACAAAAAAACTTTGTCACTGACAAATGATGTCAAGTAAGTTGACGCTGTATTTCACTTGCTGTTGTATCAGTTTATGGAATATTATGTTATCGTATCCTAGATATGCTGATTTACATGAACTAAATTTTGGAAATATGGAATTTTCTTGAGAACTAGAAGTTTTGGAGAGATTTATGAGATTATAAAATATTCAGTTTTTCAGTATTTTTTCAATTCGATTCCAATTATGAATAGTTACGATATCCTAACCAAATCTGTATTTCTAAGCTGAAACGTACTCATCACTGAAAACTTGATATAGTATTAGGGTAGCCATTTCTAATCAATGCCTTAGAATTCTGCTCGACAAATGTACACATTCGCCTGTAGAAAACTGCTGCCAAGACCAATAAAAAAGGTAGAATGATCTATTGTTCCAAAGCAGAGGCGAGCAGCCATCATCTACCCGTCCGGAATTGTGACGCTGCCGTTTCACATATTTCATGCATTCTGGAGACGAACTAAATTATTTCGCAACTTGTACATGCATGCCAATACACATTACGAAAATGACATCTACGCTAAGGCTTACAAAAAGTAATAAATAGCACAGATTTCAAAGATTACCAGCATCTTGTAACGAGCAGAGTCATTTGAGAAATGGAGCTGTTAATAACATAAGTGAAACAATAATTATCTAGAAAGTGAATGCATGTTGCATAGTTGCCCGGCTGCTCATCTATTTCACGGTTCTGACATGGATATACAAGAAAAACTCTATTTTACCTGCCTGGTAGGTGTTGTTGATTATTCAATATGCTAATATTGGTTGATTGCATAGATTCATTTGAAATTTCAATTACATAGCCCACGAAACGTTTATGTTTACATGCATACGAAACGCATATAAATTTCATCTGCGTTAATAACTCCGCTAGGTAATATGATACTCTTGAGCGATAGATACGAGAAAGTGGGAGATAGCTTTAATACTCTGGGTCTAGACACGAGAACAAAAGACTGAAACAAAAATACAGGTTGTTTAGGGTTCTCTTGCTTTTAGGTACAAGTTACACCATTGAAATAAAAACCTTAAACCTTATACCAGTTATCTAATATCATATTTACTAACTGAAAAGCAGCTATGCCAGAGGTGACCAATTAGTTTCATTTGGGGTCCGTTTTGTGGTCCATAGTCTAGTACTTTTTACACTGAGTCGCTCCTAGGAACTCTGGCGTCCAGGGGAAAAACCAGACGGGTTAAAAAATTGGTGACCCCTGACCTAGGCATTCAAAGTATCTTAGAAAATGGATATTCAATAGCACCCACACAACAACTGGGAGCAGAATTACTTTCAAAACAGTGGATGATGATATCGAAAATCAGGAGAAATTTATTTCGTAAATTAGAGTCAGATGGCAGATTGTCGGATGATATATTCACAGGCACAGGCATAACTTCCACCCTTGATTGACTGTTGCCTCATAACTGTCAGTATTCATAATGAATATTGCTGCAGTGTTCTCGAACATTTCAACTACCTACCTTTAAATAATTGTGTTTCTAGTTGGCACAATGGAATGTGTGAAATAAATTTCGTATCGGTACTAAAGCATGAAATTATGTGTCTAACCATCTACAACTTTTTTGTACTTTTCATGAAACACCTCTCCCTCTCCTTTCATCATTGTATGCTTCCTCCATCGTCGCTCAGAAAAAAGACAGAGTCCTTTCATGGTTGCTATGAATACGTCTTCCAACCATAATATTTCTGCACTTCCACTTTTTTATTGCGTGTCATTTTTCATAACGCTCGTGTGTGTGGTCGTTACGGCATGTCAGGTCCGGATCTAGCACGACCAGGCATTTATTTTAATTGAAAAAACATTTGTACTCACCATTTACATCTATTTTCAAAACTAATCTTTGTCCTTCAAGGCTCTGAAGTCATCAGGAATTTGATCATCCAACAAAAGTAATGTTCAATCGCATGATTCTCAGAAGTAGAGCAGGATTAAGTAATATATACCTGACACAGATATGGGTATGATAGTAACATTTATCCCCAAGTCTTGCGCAAAGTGGCGCTACCCATTGGCATCCTTCCGAAGTGAAAGTCCTGACAACTCGGACTCTGCCCAATAGCGGTGATAGATTCCCTTTACGACATCTGTCCAGAAGGGCGAACTGACTTACCAGGACATCCTTTGTTGTATGCAATTCCTCCTTGTGACAGAAGAGGACAAAGTCGTAGAGGACATCTTTTACCGTTATCAAGACCAAAACCGTGACTCCGTAAAGATGGCAATGGCATCATCTTGCGACAAACTTACTAAAGAGTTACTTAAGCAGTATTGCCACTGATTCCGCCTCATTTCAGTTCCCAAACCGCAAAGTAGGTGCAGCGGTTATTGAAGTTACGAGGTTCTAAGAACACCAAACATCGTCTTGGGCGTGGAAGGTTACGAAAGTAGTGGATTAGGATCCTGGCACGGATCCTTACAAGAACTTGATAATCGGTAATTGATCTGGCAGGGTCAACGTATCTTCAAAACACAAGGAATGAGAATGGCTTTCCAGAACAGCTTCCTCCAATTCGCCTTAATGCGAAGTCTAATGAATATACGTTCAAATGCGATCCTGTTAACGACATGTATTATTCATAGAATAGAAAGAGGCACACACACATATCTACATTTATTTGTATACCTATAGGTCCAAAAATGCCAACCAGATGGGTATAATGCGAGAGCGAGCGTGTCTCCGATTTGTTTAGACTACGAAGCCAACATGTGTTTCTGGTCCCGAGCCCTTTTTAGCTTCTATTTGATCTACACGTTTACAAACAACCGCTTTCGGGGTTATACACAATGCGGTCTCGTTTACGACATTCCGTCGAGAATGTAAACCGATTAGCTATTGAATTACCTATTTCTCAGAGTTGAATTACTGCCTCTGGCAAAGATGAAAGTGTCGCACTCTTTCAACTTCACCGTTTGTGTACGTTTTGTGTGATGGGAGATATTTTTTAGTTTATATTTCCAGTGTGAATGTACGTTGACTATTTATTCGTCGGAAGTTTTTTTAATGGTTTCTTGTAATGGAAATGTCATGATTATTTTGAGCCGTTGGAAGTACTTTACTGGATACCAGAGAGAGACGTCCCATTTTCTTGCAACAATACGAAACTTTTTGTTCTCTACAGGTTTTCAACCTGAACAATAAACATGCTTGTTGGACTTGTTTGCCTTTGAAACAGGAAAGTAATAGAACTATTTTTATTTTAGGGGACATCAACTTCAATTTGTCAGTAACAGTGAGCGTAACTGCTCTTAAAAAGATTATCTATACTGTAACTGTTATTATTATTTTGAACCAAGAAAGATGCCTCCAAGCTATTAGTTGGTTTTAATATCGTGCATCAATTGCCAAAAATACTTTTAATTATTTGTAAACTAGGATTTTGACATATGTAGAATTATTATCATATCATGCCTTTTCAAATGTTGAAACATTGCAAACAAGCTATTATACTTCCCACTTCAATTGACGAGGAGGTATTGTAATATTTTTTTTTATTTTACCTCACACAGGGGTAGAAAGTCTACCACGCTTCATAAGCTCTGCTAGAGGATATCCATCCATATTGACCTTAAAGCTCTGTGGATTATAACCATCGAGGAAAATAATACTTCTCGATAGCTCATTCCAGAACGCCGAGGATCTCCAAAAGAACAACTTTTGGAAGAGGCTCATCCTAAGTGCTGCGTTTTAAGCTCGACTTGTTGAGGCTGCGCCAGTTAAGCTTCTCTAGCGTCTGCTATACTGACGACCCTTGGTGTTATTATGCGGGACAGCTTGGTCGAACGAATTCCATGATAATATCTATAGAAAATAGACATTTGCACATCCGCCATCCATGCTCTAGACTTTGTAAGGTCAGGTGCATCAACTAAACGTATTGCTCGTTACAGGATTATGCCTAAAGGCTTCAGTGAGTGCTCTGGAGCGCATCTTCATACATGCAAGCAGTACTCCAACGATGATCAGATCTGGGCGATGTAGAATGGCAGTAACTGATCGAGAGAATACAGTTTCCTGGAGCGGAAGTGAACCCCCAGCTCCTGGGACGCCGACCTAACATGTTGGTGCCATGACATGTTATTGTTAATGTTTATTCCCAGAATCTTTATGGAAGATGATTCAAGTATTGGGATCCCTCCATCTACGTAGCTAAACTGGCGTGCGACTTCTTCAGGGTTGCTGCCTGAGTCTTCTGCGCACTAAACTGAACTCCATTTGTAGATCCCCAGTTCACAAGCCTCTCAATTTTCTCATTAATCTGGCAAGCTTGATCAGAATAGCACACCCTATCGTCCATGTCCAGCCCCTGATGTTTTTGAGCCATGAATGTTTCTTTCTACGTAAACCTCGATTGCCCTCAGTTTTTCATTCCATTATCAACTTTAGGAATAGGTGTTTTTGTTGCGTAAAATGTGTCCAGGATATGCAACTTTCCTTTGCTTCACTAGAGTAAGTAGTTCTTTATCTCTATCCAGCCGTCTCAGGACCTCAAAGTTGATCATGTCCAGGGTACCTTTAATGGTCTTCTGAATGCCCTCCTTCCAAATGCTTCTCTTGCCTTTGAGAGTTCCCCGTTTCAGTTCCATACAACAACATCGCATACATATTCTTGACAAAGCGGTATCTTGATGGCAAGCTAAGGCTTCCATTGATTAGTAGTTTTCTCATATTGACTAATATTTCCAGCGCTTGCTCTATATAATAAGCTACTTCCATAGAAAGTGGGAAAATATACCAAGTCAGTCCATTACGAAGATTTATTACACAAGAAATATAAATCAAAAGAGGATCATTTTTTCCGCCTTTTCTGAAAACGGAAGTCGCTGCTGGAGCAGACATTAAGACAGCTAAACCATTTAAGTGTTTCTCACATTAAAATACTTTATAGGCAGTTAAAGCTACTTCAAAGGTAATACCGTATATTTTTATGACGATGGTTGGTGTAAAGTTTAAGAGTTAGTTTTCCTGAAATTCTATACAAGCTGAAATAATATACCTACAAAAGGAAACAGTTTGTTGTAAAATCTTTGTTATTCAGTATTCCTATAGAGCATTTTATGAATGGTTAATGAGATGTAAGTGCACTATTATGTACACAAATGATGACTGTCTTCTAGTTGGACGAAATCAACTCCGCACTAGGCATTATTGATAATAACAAAAATATTGTTTTAAAATTCGCGTCACTCATGTCTCTCCATATATTGAGGAACTAATGATCGATCAAGTTCAGTTTTGATATTCATGCGTCACGTCGTTGCTAAAAAATCGTTCAGATTTGTATTATTCTTTTTGGATGGTTTTATACCATTCTATTATAATCTATTCCTATCCAATTCACAGAAAGGCTTTATACAGCTAAGCTCTCAACTCCACTGACTAGTTTGTGCACCCTCTCACTGTTTTAAAATATCTTTATTTTTGTTCCCCAGTGCTCGTACTACTGCTAGGAATTTCTGAAAAAAAAACCTTTGACCTGTGAATAGTTTTCTACCTAAAAAGCTCTTTTACGGAAACCAATATTTCTCCAAATATGGCGTCGATTTGATGGCATTTTTGTGAAGATAAATGGTAGATGTGTAATGTAGAGTATACACTTTGTTATCTTTTACTCAAATATTTATCTAAAATAACTTAGTCCATTAAATTATTACGACTACCTTGTAAGAGAGTACATTGATTTTTATAAAAGTGAATAAACTATAAGGTAGACTCGCTCCTCTCCAGAAAACTATGTTACAGTAACGACCTACCTCATGAACGTTTTTTGTTGAAGATAATGCAGCTCATTAAACTAAGGCAGCCTGAGAGATAGCGAAGACGTGCACAATGGGGTCATTAAAGCACTTCCGTCGTGAAACCGGAACCTCTTCGGTAATGTTCGGCATGAAATATAAAATTGAACTCGGAAAATAATAATGAAGCAGCTGTTATTTTACTGGAATTTACTCTTTACGATATTGGAGCAATTCTGTAAAAAAGGGCGACCAATTTTTTTGAATAGGATTACGATCGATCACTGAGTTGGTGAATATATGATCAAGTGTTTTATATAGTTGCTTGGAATAGCGCATTTAGTACAGCTAGATTTTTTATTAATATCAGACAGAATTTAAATTGTAGTTAAACAGAACAAACATACGCAATAAAAAAAATATACATAGGAATTTAGAAACAAGTAAGATAAACAAATTTGTCATAGTTATGGTTAATTAGCCCAGAAAATTTCACTTTCATTTATTATTTTAGTATGTTTTCTACATGTTCAGTTGTACATGGTTACCGGAAGTATCTAATACATCTTTTTTTTTTCAGGTAAGACTGAGTGTCCAAAACTGTAAGTAGTGCCAGATAGTGTAACAATATTCCTCCATTTTAATTGATTGATTTTCGTCCCGTATTTCTATGTGGAAAAAACATTTATTTCCTTTGTTATGTGAAGAAAGTCTCATGATATAGACATCAAAAAACTTATTTCTTATTCTAATATTTTCACGATTACCATATTTCCGTTGCATATGCATGGCAAGCAAAAGCAAATTAGAGGGTATCTATTTGTTCATTCACCATCACATCCAACTAATACTATTCTTCTTTTAAGAGTTCCTATTCGGTCTGAATGTTGGCAATTATTATGGCTATAGTTATATATTTACTGAAGCTCTGAATTCTAGAAAGACCAGTTGTAGCTGTTGAGAACTAAATGCTCAGATTTTGCAGTCATGAGATATATCTACGACGAGGTCCTCTGTTACTTAAGACTTTTTCTTGGAGTATTTGCTGTAATAGTCCAAATATGCTTGGGTTTCTAATTATGTGTCCAAAATACTGCAGTTTTGTTTTGTTTTAATGGTTTTAATTATTTCCAAATCCTCGTTCAAGCTGTGAAATGGTCTGATTGGTAATGTATTAGAAATCTTCAGGTTTTTTGGTAATGGCTTCAGTCAAGATCTATGATTCGACACCATACAGAAGCACGGAGAAATCGTAACATCCGAGAAACCTGATTTTTGTAGGTAATTCAGTTGCTGTGCTTTCATTAATTGATGACACTTTAAGGAATACCGCTTAGGCTTTTTCGATACGACATCGAATCTCTTGTGAATAGACCAATGCTGTAGAAGCAACAAATAAAATTAGACGAAACACTGAACACACGCCACTGCTTGAGGAAAACCTGATTCCTGAAAAGGAATACGGAAAATTATACTTTCAAATTGAAAAGATTTTTCACCACGAATCTCATAATGCAGAAAAATACTTTCGGTTACAAAGATTTCCATCATTTCCCCTGAAAAAATAAAGCGTCGCATCCTATTAACAGTTTCCTCTTTCACCTTCAACTTGACTGATGTTACCAGCGTTAATGACTCAAAATTAATTTGGCCTCCAGATTAATACGGATTGCAGAACTTTCCAATGTTCAGTATTGAGCGATGAAATCCAAAAATAGAGTCAAGACTCAGCTCCTGCCACGCATTTTATACATAAAATCTGATTGCCCGCTAATAGCTCACCTTCTAGCATTTATTTCCTTTGTTAATAAAAGCATTGTGATATAGAAGAACAAAGACAAGTATTTGAGTTGACATATAATGCAGAAACGCCTACATACGAAATTATTTTTGTTAGCCGTCGTTCCAATTCCAGAGTAATGGATTTCTGCGGTTATGGCTACATAGGGATACGTTGATTGCTTTTCATATTTTCAATCTTATATCCATAACTGTAATAGATAGATGTGGTACCAGTTTCTAAGTAATTGTAATAACATTATTGTTTTGCCTATTTACATTCACCACATTAATCACAAGAAGAAATAACTGATAACCTCAACTATAGCAACTTACTCATCTCAAATACTTTTCCAGGTATAATTTCATACGCGACTTGATCTTGATGCAATGGAAGGACATTTGCTACTTCAACAATATTGAGGATAAGGTTGATTTCATAACAACTCACATGTTGCGTGTATCTGGGACATGTAATATTTGAAAGCACCTTTTTTAGGAAAAATAAGCTCAAAGCGTACACCCTGTATAGGTTGAAAAATTTAGTATTTGGGGAGGGGTAAACTATGGTGGTTACTATCAGATTACAAAATAATATTAGTATCTCTCGGATATATATATATATATATATATATATATATATATATATATATATATATATACATATCCGAGTGATTAGATTTCTTCTCCCTTTTCGTTTTGATCATCACAAATCTAGATAGTGCACTGTAATCCCCTAGGAATGATCTTTTTGATTTGAAAAAAAGTTAAGAGTTATGAGTTCTCACCATTTATTGATTTTTCTCATCGTCATTGTTGCCAATGAAAGCTACCTCCTTCAATTTTCGCCGATACCAATGCAGTTCCATGTCCTAGCGTCGTTCCACTTTATCTCATTATGTTCCGCTCATAATTAGTGAGCTGAGACGGATTTTCATGCCTCTGCTCGCTGTCGACTGTTAAGTCGATGTTGCTTAATTATTACTTCCACTGATCTTTTCGTTTCTCCTACAAATATTTTTTCGCATCTGCAAGGTGCTTGATAGATATAGTTTTTGATGTTCATTCTTGGGTTCAAATTTGTTAGGATACTTCTTAGTGTAATATTTCTATAAGATCTTGTTTTAATTGTGCATTGCTGTCCTAATCTCCGGACGGTATCTGATAACCCTTGATCGTAATGCGGAATAAGTAAGAGTCGAAGTTCTTTTTGATTTGTGCTTATTCTACCATATGTTCAAGGAATATCAGATGCAATCCAAAAATTTGAACATCAGTACAAAATGCTAACAAGATTTCCTAGGAACATTACGCTACTAAGTATCATGACAAAAACCAAACATCATAATAATGTGAGACGCCGCTAAAATTCATCGACTTTGTGGATCATGCTTTCAACAAACCTAGCATAAAACAACAATATGGCAACCACTCATAAGAAAAATTAAGCAGATGATGAATAAACGTCAACTGGACAGAACGAACTTTAATATGAAGCTTAGATGAAATGACCACCGAACGCCGTCTGATCCAATCAGAACTAGGCACGCCGACGATAAACCAGCCAGAGGAGTATAAACAGCTGCGAAGGGGAATGTTCGTCAGTTCACCTGAAGACGCTGGAAGATATTAAATTTGAAGCATCTACGTTGTGTAAATTTAAAACAACAAATAATCTATCTGTCGCAATTATTTTGTAAACAGAATTTTGGTCAAGTTTTATTGAATGTATTCCGATGAAAGTCACCACACTTTACATTCTGGCTATAGAATTCTCCACCTCCTATACTCCAACGTCTCAACATGCCTCCTTTTTACGTGGTGTTCCGTACGAATAAAGCAGAACTGCCGCCCGCGGCTGTAAATCGGCCACTACATATACAATAAGTTTGTCGTGAGGCGGCACGACGGTCGAGGTATAAACTTCAATAAAATTAATTATCCTGTACGCAACAGCAGGTAGTGAAGTAATGAAACGAAGCCGTCGCAGAATAACAAGTACACTCGGAAGTAATTATTACTTGTTGCAGCGGCAAGAAATCGGACTGACCTCTGACCACATTGTCGCCAACATCAATCTTAAGATCAATCGTCAAATTTCTACATCAGATCGAGATAGCTTGCAATCCATGTTTTTCATTGATTGGGCTCTAGTACTGCTGCCACCAAGAGATATTGCTTTTGTCCTCGTGGAGTATGGGAGTATACTCCACATCACAAGAGATATACTTTCATCACATATTATTTTGAGAAAATAAACTGAAGAAAAAGCCCAGCAACTATACCTGTAACTCTTCTTGGCATCATATCCAAGATTATGGAGTCATTAACGTGCAGCTTCTGAAGTATCTGGACAAAAATAATATTTTCAACGATCGCCAATAAGATTTGTGCAAGCTTAGATCCACGGGAGATCTTCTGGTATAGGTCACACGTATGTAGAGCAGAGCAATCAAACTCCATAGAGAGTATCGAGTCGTCGCGCTCGATCTATCGAAAGTTTTCGATAGCGTGTAGCATGAGAGAACTTCTGATCAAGCTTGCCGCCAATGGGATGCCACCGGATCTGTGCCAATGGTTGAATAGTATTTTGTCAAAAATCACTCCCTATTTGTGATTGTGGAGCGAGATGCTTCCGATGTGCCCAATAATAGCAATCTGTCTTTTCTCCAACGCTCTTTTTGCTGTTCATATTGATAAGGACATTGTGGAATGGGGATTTACAAACATAGTTCAGTTTAACTCACAGAAGACTTGAATAATCTACCATCAAGGTTATAGGAATTAACGTTCTTAATAACCTGCCATAGCACCATCATGCTGCCGGCCTCGCTAGGTCGGTTTCCCAAAAACTGGGGGTTATTTTAACACCTACTCATTTTCCACTTTGGAAAATTGTATTCACCTGAAAAGCTACCACTACTCCACAAGGCTTACATTAGGGTATCTATTGACTAATGCTCGTAATCCAGAAAATAGCAAAACGTCTCACGGACGCAACGGACTTTATATAAGAGCTTCACAATCGTGAATAGCCGTAGCCGATCAGTCTCTATTCTATAGATTATACGATGGTAAATGTTTGACTGAGCTGTCTAGCATAATAACACCAAGACTCGCCAGTACAGCAAGACTAGAGGAACCCAACGGGCGCATCTCGACCAGGTCGAGCTTATAACGCCTCGAACGAGTCTCTTCCAAAAGCCGGGCATTTAGACAACCTCGGCGTTGTGGAATGAGCCATCAGGGCGTATGTACCCCGATGGTTACAATTCACAGCGTTTCAAGATAAATTCGAATAGACATTTATCCTCTCACTATAGTTTTTCTGCGACCATAAATGAATATCAATGAATGAGCCCTACGGAAATGTTTCTGTGTATAAGTAACTACGAGGGTCGCGCTGAAAGTCTTTAGATATTCCTAATCTATACAAGTTTAAACAAGTTTGAGCTCGCAGCTATTTTTTCTAAAATTGTAAGTGCTTACACAGAAAGGCTGCATTTGAATCGTTTAGTAGTTGCTTTGCCACGGTCTCCAATACATCTGAGTGTTGACCGAATTTTAACGTGAAAATGGAACCAAGTAGTGAATAACGAGCCATGATTTTGTATGACTATAAAAAGGGAATAAAACAAGCGGAATGTCACGAAAGTTTAGTGAGTCAGGTCGACCGCCCACTGCTGTTTCTCCGGAAACTGTAGAAGCTGTGCAAAATATGGTAAAAAAAGGTCGACATATAACCTACACCGAGATTAAGGCTTCTCTGGGGACTGGATCGGCAGCCGTCCGAACAATAATTCATGATCACCTTCGCCTAAGGAAGCGCTGTTCCAGGTGGGTGACACATTTGTTGACCAGTGAGCAAAAAGCAACAAGAGTTGATTGGGCTAAATTTATGCTTTAAAAATTTGATAATGGGCACAGTAAAAAATACTTTCATATCGTAACCGGAGAAGAAACGTGATTATATCATTATGATCCCGAAACTAAACAGCATTCATTAGTTTGGTGCTTTGGAAGTGAGCAGCCTCCAACGAAAATTCGTCATTCCAAGAGTGTTGAAAAGAAGATGTACGCATCTTTTTTTCTAAAGGTGGATACATCACAACAATAGCCTTAGAAAATCAAAGGACAGTTACTTCTAAATGGTATATAACAAAATGTGTTCATGTAGTCTTCCAAGAACTATGCAAGAGCCATCCAAAGACTGGTCTGCGGGATATTCAATGGCACCATGACAACGCACCTGCCCACAGCGCCGCTAGAACACTCGATTTTTTTGCTGAACAGTGTGTCAAACTGTTGCCTTATCCACTTTATTCTCCGCACCTAGCTCCGTGCGACTTCTTCTTATTCCCTAAGATCAAAGAAAAGTTACGAGGTCGCCTTTTTGCCACCGATGAAGAGGCAATCGCTGCGTTTGAGGAGAAAAATAGCAACCTTTCACAAAAACATTGGTCACAAGCATTTGACAAGTGGTTTTACCGAATGCGTAAATGTATTGAGATTGGGGGAGAATATGTTGAAAAAACAGAATAAAGTTTTTTAAAAAACCCTTAAAGTTTTTTTGTATCTAAAAACTTTCAGTGTGGCCCTCGTATATAGATTTGAAATTCAAATGACAATCCATTCTAAAATTGATTAAAAGTGATTCGGATGATTTTTCATGTACTGTATAGTTATGAAAATAAAATTAATTTTTGTCACAACTAATTGTTATTAGGGATTCGGTAAAATCAATGGTTCACTTCCCTCGTATGAAACCAAACTAAACACCGACAAGCTTCTGCAGCGTACATCTAGCAACAGGCGTGAGCTGTAGAAAGGACATTAACCAGACGCCTCTCGACTTCCAGATAAAAATACTTGAACGACAAGTTTAAAATAGATAAGTGTTAATAACGAGCATCGAAATAATTGGGATAGTTTTTCCGTGGAGTTCCAGCTATTCCGGCTTGATCGTGCCAATTGCATTCTTGGCTTCGCACGCACGCCGTAATTCACTGTGAAAAAGGAGAACGAAGCACCGGTTTTATTTAAAGATGCCGGTTGCTCTGAGCTTCATGTTAATAGAGAATTAATCTAATTCTGAGATAGTATTGTAATTGACCTCGAGACTTGACTTTCATACTGTAGTTATTGTTTACTTCAATGTACGAAAGACAAATTGCATTTGTATCCTGTTTATCTTGTATCTCAGTGGGTGGAGATTTGTGAATTGCAGTCATTCGTTTCGACCGAGTAGCATATTTAATTCAGAGAGAGTCTGTTTTAAGAAAATCTGCCTACATGGCTCAAGAAAGCAGCGCCAATCAACGTATACGTATTTATGGATACTTTCAGAATAGAAAAATGACGAAAATCCACGCTGTAGTTCGCTCAGATAGATCAGACATATAATAAAATTATAGCTTCACTAGTCCCTCTTATAGACCCTCAACGAACTTGCTTGTTTCTGTATTTTTTGTGAGTTTTTGGTCGAGCGGAATACCTTCTTACTGTTGTTAGGTAGTACTGATGAACTCAGATGCTCGTTAGTTATTATAATGTTTATCAGGATTATTACTTTATATGAACAAAGCTGCAAAACTTGTTAATTGATGCATTATTAGTTATTTAGTTTATCAAAATTGCAGCCCATACAAGCCCTTTAGAATGGTACTTATTCGCCACCAAATGAACCAGATTTCATTCGAAGTGTTGGAAGTTGGACCTGTTGAGGATGTGCCTATTAAGACTGTAGTGTTTGTTGAGTGATGACTGTTGGTGTCATTAAGATCGAACATTTACCATAGTAGAATATTTAGAATAAATAAAAGAACCCCTAGCGTCTGAGACAACGATCTATCAAAGCCGGCAACATGATCCTGCCAGGACATATTGTTGTTGATGTTACTCACCTGAAACTTCATGGAAGATGATATGTATAGTTTGAGTAGTACTTGAGCATTTAAATAAATTGGTCGTGGCACGCCCTAATTCGTTTAAGGATACTTTAAATCATTAATCAAAAGAAGGATAAAGCATCAATAACATAGGGTTGAATATAACTTTTACAAGGATTTAATTGGCTTAACGTAAAATATTGACTCATTGAACAAATATTTTACTACGCATAAAATTAATGATTAAATTGTGCAACATATGAGAAATAAGTACGAGTAATTGGTCTTGGCATCGTCATTGAATCGATTCCAAAAATAAAACAGCATTGTCTGCATCATGCCCATATCATACCCACTCCAAATTTCATCAAAATCGCTAAAGCTGTTACTGAGATTACGTGGTGACTCCAACAGACAGTCCGATATACAGTAACGTGAAAAATTCATTTTAATCCTTTTTATGTGAAATTTGTAAATTGTGATCATTCGTTTCAACAAAGTAGAATATTGATGTTAGCCTGATTTAGAGAATAACCCTTGCATACATTTAGAGAGCAAAGTTGTTCAACCCTTAAGCAGATTTCAAAATATCAATGTTTATTTAGCTACCAGGTAAATTATTCTGGAATTGACATTAGGTGAAGATTCGACTGCTAAAAATTATGTCAAGTTTATAAACGAAGATAAATGTGATCAATTTTAACGTATTCTAACATCTGGTAAAAGTGAATAGTTAAATGAGAGAATAGTTATAGCTTCAAAGTAAGTAGATGAATGTACAGATCTTTTGATTCACACTTATTTCTTATTGCTATAGTAGCACTAGTATCTCACTCATCTTGTTGTAAGTATTTACACTTATTCCGCCCTTTTTAATGATTAACAGAGAAATAAAGATGCAACAATGTATCTAAAGGTATACAAATAAGATCCACAGATAAGCGAAAACAATTATTTTTGTTGGTACAAACATCCCCTTCCTACCTACAATGTCGAAATACATAAAGCATTACGGTTGTGAGATGTAAGTGGTATGGGATGAGATTCGAATAGTCTCACACTTCGGGTATGGAAGTTGATTGATTATCAACATTGCCTTTTCGTCAGAGAATCGTTCCTTTTTGTTCGTCCAACGAAGGATTTGTTACAAGATTCAGGGGTAGAAAATTGCCAGTTATGCGGCGAGTTTGCACGCAAACAGCCCATAGGCGGGACTGGCATGATTTTTAAGTAGCAATTACGCAATTATCTGTCATTTATACATACATTATATCTGCCAGCTCCGTTTTATCAGCGCTAAATATTACGTGTAGTGAAATACGCCATTAATAGAATATAATGGCAGTCATCGATTTTAGCGAATACTCAGAAATCCAAAAGGATTGTCATGTATTACTATCAAAACAACTCAATTTTAGTTTTGGATTAGTCAGACGACAAACTAGAGGCTAATTTAAAGGAGAGCGAGGGAATTGGAATTATTACTCCCAAAAAACATGTTTCCCAAATTTAAACGGGTAATGGAACTAAATTAATCATATAATAAATAAATTTTATTTTTCTTTGGAATCCTTTTTCAATGCTTGTTTCTAAATAATTTATATCAAACATTGCCAAAATGGCGTTTGTTACCCATATTTATGTTCTGAGATATGATGACAGAGCCCAAATAAGAACTCTAAATCTAATGATGATCAACATACAGAAAAATGACTGACAAATACACAAATAGGAAATCCAAGAAAATCACACAATCATAAAATATAAATTTTTAAATAATTGTCTCATTTGGCGCTGTTGCCAAATTTTGGAATACAATTAAGACTGAAGATAACAGTCCGACGAAAATTATCGGTTATAATTTTGAAGACTAAAACTTACCGGTTTAACAATTTTTCTTTTTTACATAATGCCACTGCTGAAGTCAATTTTATACCTCAACACCCTGAACATTGTCGAAAAACAATTAGCTGGGCAAAGTTTAACTCATCATCATTTAGAACGTAGTTATTCAATATCTCCATGAATATTTTCAAAAGCACATAAATATAACAAAAAAGTAAAAAGATGTTCCACGGTTGTGCTTCTAGGATAGTTTTTTGCATATATATTCTTGCAAAAATAATTTGATACCAATTTTCCTTATTATTATCGGTATTACATAGTCTGACACTGTATATATTAAGCGTTCTGGATTGAGGAAACCTATATGGCAGGATGCCAGTGCCAAATCCATATCCAAAATTGATAAGATACCTCAGACAGATGATGAGATCACGAAGCTATCCTGAAATTCCACTTTAAGTGTTAGCGTAGTCTCTAACAATTGAAACTTTAAAGTGTGTTTTGCATTGAAATATTCGCAGCACTCTCCATTTTACCATCAGACAGCCCATTCAAACAGGCTCTGCTCAACATTACTCCATTCAAAGAAATTTACGCTCTAACTGAAACCTTCCAGACTGTCGCTGAAATATATCTCGCCAACTAGATTACAACTGTCGCCAGACCAGGTCTTTTTTCCTATAAAGCACTCAGAAGAGCGCACGAGGGTAGCAGAAGAGCTAACCTAATTTATTTTCCGCTCTTCTGGAAACTATCAGCTGTTTACCCCAATTTCGGAGAGCAAAAACAACAGAGCCCCCTCCCTGATTTATAGAGAGCGGCTGGCTTCTAGGTTAAGTGAGTGTTTTGTTAGTGTAATTTACACCAAGCCATGCTCAAGGAGCCTGAAAAATGAACGCGCGCCAGCTAGACATAATATACTCTCTTGTAGGTAGGGTTGTCAGACGTTATTCATTTTCAAGGACATTATTTTATTCCAGACTGGAAACCTTTGCCCTTTTCGGAAGTGTGAAATGATCGGAAGTGTCGTTAATTTTTGTTAAGTCATAGTGTTAAACCAACAAATGTTTTTAACAGTAATAACTTCACCTTGGCCATGCTGGAAGGAGGTTGGGTGATTGGTACAATTAATGAAGGGCAATGTTTAATGCCCTTAAACTGTTTAGGAAATGGTACTGGCATTCAGTAAGGGCAAATTTATATCGCGTATTTTTCATACACAGTTATACAATTATAGATAGTCCAACCCACATTTGGGGTCAGTATTGCTTTTTTCTGAGTTAAATCCACAAAACGGAATGAAAAATTATGGATACACACTTGCCGTTGTTAAATGGTAGCACCATTCCAAAAACTCAGAATTTTTCCACATAACTGTTTCATCATGGCAGGAACCAAGAGTTGCAACTTAATTTTCATACAGTTTCGTGTTTGTGAAGTTTTTGTGATATGTGATTAGGACGTCTTCATATTTTTTCCTATTTTCCCTTAGTTGAATATATCTCGAAATCAGTTAAGAAGAGAAATCTTAGTATATTGAAAATACCAAATGCAAGTGATGTATTGGTATATTGAGTATAAATTATTGCAAAAACGCAGGCGTCCCAAATATATATAATTTAGCTTTTATTTGTGGCTAATTTATATTAATAAAAAATACCATTATAATAACTTCAGCACCACGTACAATCAATTAGACAACGCATTTTGGTCGATCTTGCTGTCAAAAACAGAATACACGATATCCAATCTACTACATAGTGCCTACTAAAAAGAACTGTTCCGAATTAATTTGACACATACCTGTATTTTTGTAAAAGGATGATTGCTTAATCCATGTAATAGGTCACAGCCTTAAACATCCATTAACTTGTAATCAATGCACTGACGAGCATCTAGGGCATAAACATGCGTCTCTATAGTAGTCCACCTGTATAGAAAAAAGTATCTATCTGAAGCATGAATTATAAAATCAGTTAACTCTTAAAAGCCATTTATCTCCCATTTGCCGTGTTCACTGGTACTTTTATAACGCATTTTTCAGGGTGAAAACTCTATTGCATCGTCTAAAGCAACAAAATAAAAAAGTTCATGTCTGAGGCATGGAGGAGAGCATACACTTATTAAAAGTTCGAGTTTGAAAAGCGATCTATCGGTACATATTTGTGACTTTCCAGAAATATCTATTTTTTATAAAATTTTAATGAAAATCCCGAATAAAAATAATAAAAGCATGACTTTTAAGTGAATTATAGGAAATTAAAGGAAATCGTTATCGTTGTCTTTGGCGCTATTCAGTACACTCAGCGACACAACTCTTATAAACGGTATAAATAACCTGACCTGACTTGATAGTATTGGTTACCATTATTAGTACATGGGTTAATTGATTTTAAAGTTTTGACAAGTGGTGATGATATTTCCTCTTTCTTGACGTATGATAATGGTACAGAACAAGCAAATTAATTGAGCCTCTGAGTATAGTAAGTATGAGAAGACGTACTATGTGGAATGAAACTAAGAAATTCAACGGCTGGCAGACTTACTTGTCAAGGTTGCTGTTTGAGCCCTCTGCGGGTTACATTAAACTCCATTTAGATTTAGATCCCCGTAACAAAATTATCTCAATGTCCTTACTGACCTGATCAGCATGCTGCTCTCGTTATGGTAGTGGGTCACCGGTTCCATGCAGGAAATAAGGGTGCTATCATCTGCGAAGCGAGAAGAGTTGGGAGGTTGGGAAAAGGACAGATCCTCGAGCAACACACGCATTGATATTAAGTACATTGGAAGCATATACGTCCACACCACAAATAAGAAGCGATCCCTGAGAAAGCAATCCAATCAGTGGGAAATACCCGATGGCAGCCCAGAGGCAGCAAGCCTGATCAAAAGTCTCCCATGCCATACCCTATCGAAAGCCTTTGATATATCGAGGGCAAGGACTCGAGACTCTCCATGAAACACAATTGCTCAGCTTCACTTATGTGTGACGTAAGCCAGAAAATCTCTCGTGGATGTATGCTTGCGGAAACCATATTGGCGATCGTTCATCTTATTATTTTTGTACAGGTACTTCAGAAGCTGCACGTTAATAACCGTTGCCGTATCGTGAATACTTTGATGTGCGAGGCAGTGTTTGTTCACTATCAAACTTGCCTATCAAATGTGTGGTTGTGTAAAGTGTATAAGCTCCTCATATCGCTATTCCATATATATCAATGACCCAATATGATCATAATAGTTTTATGGTATTAGATGCGCTACAACATGGATCCGTGTCTAGTGGTTATATAGTAACTTCAGGTGTTCCACAAGGATCTAATCTCGGCCTGTTATTATTCACAATATTTATCAATTATCTAGATTACGCACTAAAGACAAATAGATTATTCTATGCTGATGACCTTAAAATATACGGCATCATCCGTAATAATTCTGATTACATTGCACTTCAGTCTACATTTGCCAATATCAGTCTATGGTGTGAAACCAACAAAAGTTCTCTAAACATTGAGAAATATAAAATAATGACATTTATAAGGAGACAAATTACAGTATTCAGGGCCGCCAATGTGCTCGTCTACACATGGCAGTTCTGTTTGACCCTGAGATTTGTTTTATTTTACATATTAATCAAAAAATTTCAGAAGCATGCAAAAAGTATGGTGCTATTGTGAGAAATTGCAAATTTTTTTATAGCATACCAGCATTAAAGGGTTTACTTTTCACTCTTGTAAGATCAAAGCTGTTCTATAATATGGAACCCATAATATAATAATGTCATGTTGAAATGTTGGGAATGGTCCAAAGAAAATTTTCAAAATATTTATCATTAAAAATGCATAAAGTATATCCGAAAAAAGGAATAGAATATCAACTTCTATTGAATCGATTTAACATGGATAGTTTGGAGACTGCACGAAAACTTCTTCTTCTTTGTCATTCTTACATAAGCTTTATCACAGTAAAATTGATTGCTTTGAGTTGCTGGCTTGTATTAATCTGAAAGTTCCACAATTCAATTCGCGTCAGACAATGAACACTTATTGTATTAATCCACAAACTAACTTATTGCTAAAATCGCCGATATCAGTAATGTGTACACTAGTGAGTAATATCTCAAACCATGTTGATTTGTTTACTCATAGCCTCATGGAATTAAAATCAGCTGCTAGGAATATATTATGTTTTTTTCTGCTGCTTGTGTATTTCTTTAATATTTTCTTGATGTTATTTGGTTTTTTCCTTCCATATTTGATATAGAAATTGTGTTGTATATTGCTCTGTACTGTTGGGCATTAATAAAGTGCTATTATTATTATCTTTAGATATTATCAGTATTATTAACGCGATATTTTGAATGTTTTGCATTCCTTGATTCCTTAGGTTCTGCTGGTCTTTACATTATATGTACATACTACCACACTACATAGTAGGAAACAAGGAACGATGTAGGGACGTTCGCGGTCGGTCTCCCCATGGTCGTTCGGTTCCGTATACTCTCGGAAGGCTTCGCACTACACTGCCAAAGAAGCGCCAGTTGGGTCTGAACATTCGAGGAGTGAGTACGTTTCACTCGCTCTTTGTTGCGTTCCCGCGTTCGTCGTGATCGTACTCTGCACCGTGTCGTGGGTAGTACTTCAGTACTTGTGGCTGAATAAAGACCATAGAAAGTGGAATATGTATCAGTGCGAGCCTTCGTGAGTGCAAGGATATGTTGAGTGGCTGCTGGAAAGCAGATGCCATTTCGTGAAAGCATGTTGTGGTTTTGGATACATCTTGTCGCTTTTGTAGGAGTATGCGGTAGGTGGTGACTTCTAACTTTCTATTTGAGTTTTCTCTTTATCCCGGTTGGAAACTGACAAATATAATTATAAACGGAAGATCTTTTTGTTCAAGTATGATAAAACGGCGTGAACATGGAAATCTCACCTTCTCGTCTAATTTGTATACCTATAATGTCTTTAATATTAAAGGCATACATACAAAAATGTTTTCTAAATAAATAATATATTGAACTTAGCTACAATGTAATTTTACTTCTCCTAACCGTTAGTGAACTCGCGTTACGAACATTTAGACTGCTGCTACTTAGGCTGCTGTGTTCAAAAAACTTCAAAAATGACAGCTGAAACGTCAATAAAGTTCATTCAGTATTGAATCTCTATGCACATTGAGTTTAAAATGCCGTAAATTGTAACCATCATGGATCAAACTCCCAGGAAAGCCATTTTAGAATGTTGATATCCTCCAAAACATTAACTGTTGAAGAAGGCTCGTTCGAGGTGTTGGAGGTCCGCCTGGTGAGGATGCGCCCATCGCCCATTTGATCCTTCCAGTCTACTAACGACTTCTGGTGTTATTATGCTAGACAGTTCGGTTGAACGTTCACCGAGAAAAATTCACATAATTGGGACAGATCGGAGTACAGAACTTGGTCCAAAAGCTTCAGGGATTGCTTCGGAGTGGATACCCACACATCCGAGGAGTATTCCAAAGATGGTCTGATCTGAGCCTTGTAGAGTCGTAGTAGCATTTCCAGTGAATATTTCCCATAGCGGAAGAGAACCCTCCAAAAGTTTCTTGATTTACGCTCAGAAAAGCGTTGCTAAAATGACAAATCCTCGTGTAATGTTGATACTAAATGCGTCGGAATATTCAAATTCATATTAGTTATTGTCATTTCTGCTCTTCTTCGAGCACGATTCTTTTCATCGATATTTTGTAGTCTGGTCTCATATCTATCGTATTTAAAAAATTGTATTTGTTTTGTTTAATATTGCCATAAATTGATCAGGAGCTTGTGAATCATGTAACATTATAAGTTGAATATAAAACTTTCAACCCTTAACATTTTTGCTTATTCTCGGTAATTACCGAAAAGTTGATAATGCCAAAAGGCAGTCCGAGAGTAGACCGAGAGACACAGACAGACCGACAACACATAGATCGAAATACTGATAGACCGACAAGCAGACCGATAGATATTAGGACAGATAGATCGTAATGACAAATAAGAATCTTCATTATTTAAACATCATAACTCGCTTATGCGTGAGGAGTGAATTGTGTCTTGGTTTGTACGAACGCCAAATGTATTTAATGACTTTAATAAAAATAATTATGGAAAAACACTAAAAATCCTGCATTTACAGTTAATCTAACTAAAATGTAAAAATAATTCTAATATAAGAATAAAATGTGTAACGAGTAAATTTATGTCATTATAAAAAACGTGGGGTGCTTTGTACTCCTTTTTTACACTAACATAACTATAAAGCGAGACTTGGACTTGCTCTTCAATAGATCTTAATTAACGAGTCTGAAGGGTATTATCTCCGTTTACGGATGATTCCCGTATCGTTATATTTCAAAGACTTTGTCTCTACAGATACAGGTCAAACTAATGAAAATGTGTTAGAAAATAATTATTGAATGTCACTCATATTATCACCTTTTAAACGTATTTGTTCATGAACTGATGAAAAAAATAATTATAATGTTAATTCTTATCACCACAATTGCTTTATAAAAATAAATACTCGGATAAATAATTTAACAAACGATTGTATTGTCATCGGTCCTTGATAAGATTGCAAAATTTAAAATGAATCTGACGTTTTGAAGTGGGAGAAAATAGCGTTTGATTTTAAACATACATACATACATGTGAGGCTAATAAAATCGTTTTAAAATCATGAGGAATATCTATTGAATTAGCTCAATCGAGTATTACAAATCTTTATATGCGCTGTTGTTCTAATGTCTGTCGACTGATTTGGAGCTTTCCTGATAATCTACCTTGCAGATGTTCAGTGCAGTTTCAAAAGCAAAAAAAAAAGATGCACACCCTTGAAAGCAAAACCGCATCACAGCTTTTATGGTCCGGAACACCCGGACATAACGAATTATCACATAATCCACCGTATCCGTGAAGCTATTCCAGCACCATTAGACGAACATCTGGCCCATTTTGCCGAAAATCCCCGAATAAATAACTGTCAAAAACCGCACTAGCGATAGACAACCCCTCCGCTCCACTTTCGTAATTATGGGCTTTGTATTTATGTTGCGCATAAGATTTAATATGAAGCCAATAAATCGTTGCGGGGGTGCGGTCAGGTCTCTCAGCCTTTTCTTTTCTGTGAAGGAAAATCTATATAATCTAAGAAATTGGAAAATTGTTATTGTGCTGTTAGTTCCTATTGACACGAAGTTCATTTGGATGTATTTTTATAATTAAAGAATACACCATACCGTAATATTCTTCTTTCCTTTCAAAATACTATAGGCATGCCTAATATTTATAAATCTATCAACATATTTATAATCGATCTGTATATCTTCCGCATTTTTTATAGATTAAATCCTTTCTTTTTCAGATATTGTCCATTGCCAATTGCTTGGACGTAACAAACGTAATAAAAGTTGTGTTCGGAATTCCATTGTCTATGATTTTTTTGAGATTGAGTTGAATGAATCAATCGGAACGTCGCGATGCACAAAATTATATAAACACTTCTTCCTTGCCAGGGTAGTTACGTTTCTTGAGTGTATAATCATTTTTGGGTGTATTTAAAAGGATTTTTTGGCTCCACAATTTTGATAAGGATCGAAAACGCATTCCGACGTATTCCATAAGTTTCCGATTGGATTAGTGATTGTATTAGTATGTAATTCAAATAACATTACCGTTTTCTAATCCTTACTCCAACTCTAGTAGGTGCTTCATTCAAACTAGTGATATAGATAATAACTAATTAAGTATTGCAAAATTTCGCCACTACTATAATCCTGCTAGTATATTTAGCTTTTCATTTATTAATTCTTCAGTTCGTGTTCGTGTCGACCAATTAAATATATTTTGAACGTTTTGGACAAGTTGCAACCATATTAAACTAAAGCCTGTAATACGAAAATTCCGCGGTGCTCATGTAATATAAGCCACATAATAACATTAAAACAGCAATCAAGCTCAGTTAGGGCATGTACAAAGAAACCTCGTGAAATTTGCTTTCATTATACCGGAGAATTTTCCTTCTGGGCAAATTTAAGCTTGAGAAGTGATGCGAAAATCTGCTTACCTCCATTTTGTTCACTGAGCCCGAGATTTTCATATCAATAAGTATATATTTCGATACTCAAGAGCTTAGAAAATCCACATCTGATGGGTTTAAGTAAGATTAACACTGAAATCAAATGCCTAAAAATATGTATCAAAGCTTTCAGACAGAAAAATATCTCTGGAATCTTAATGTAACAATTTCGTCGTTCAAATGCAGATTTTTTTGTTTTCTACGTACACCTTCACCAAAATTAATAATTAAATATCAATTAACGGTGGATGCACTGAGTAATCTTATCTCGGCCAGATCTGCACGCACTAGTGATATACGGATCCGAATTATTGACTGATCGGCAATACAGAAAATAACCGGATTTGAATATAGGAACCGGATTCGAAATTTGGATCTGATTACCATTCGGATCCTGGATTTCTGATCTATAGATCCGAAATGCGGATCCGATATCCGGATCATGATAATGTATTGGGATTGACAAGAAACAGTATGATTTGCACCACAAAATATTACTTTCCTGTTTTAAGGTGGATGCATATAAAAATACTAGCCTCTATATCTTCCAAAAAAGGCATCTTGGCACTTGAACTGCCAGATATCGTAAGGGATATCTTGTGCCACTTCAAGGCAGTCCAAGTATTGGGACCTTCGCTTAGTAAGTTACCAATAGGTAGCGCCACCATGCGCGGTGCCTGTAGATGTTGCTATCACACCCTTGACTGGGTTTAGTATATACGCTACGGTTAGACCGCCAGGCTATACTGACGAGTCTAGGCTAGAGCAGAAAATGCATGTCTATAGCAGGTCTTATACGTAGTGGAGGGCATGCACTTAATACAATTTTTACTTCTCACGCCAACAATCAGAAAATCATTCCTGGTTCAGAATCATAAAAATAGCCTTTTGTGTTCTGCAAAACATTCACCTACTAAACCAATCTAATTTACACAATTTTCAACTGACGGCTGTCTACCAATCTGCTGAGCGACAAAGCTGTGACAACGCGGCATTGACCAGATTTAAAAAAACAGTTGAATGCACGACGTAGCAGTCCCGTTGCTCTCAGCCTACCTGATCTCTCGCGTAACGTATAATTAATTGTTAAAGTTTATGCTTCTGTCACGGGCATTCGCTGATTTATGCTATAAATAAGATAATAAGACAATGGCGGCCAGGCAGTTGGTTCTTTATTAGAATACTTTTGCCGTTCGTGACGATTAAATCTCGCAACACGCTCCCATTTTTTTTACAAAATGGCGATCTCGGCTAAGGCCTAGGGGGGCAATTCCTCGATTCGGAGTGCTTCTAACGGCACATTGTTTCTCGGTGTGTTCTGGACGTATAACAAAATCAGAACAACGGTCTTACATCCAGTTATTTTATGTATAATAATATACATGAAGATGGTAGACTGTAATCCTAAAATGGATACAGTATAACTATACCTAAAGGGTCCGTTCATGGCTAACTTTAGCTTTAAGTCACATTCTCAATCTTCCAAATTCAGACCAAATTTCTGAGATTCTGAGATATTTTGCGAATGGCATGCAACTCATGTACTGCTTTATGAGAATAATATTCAGGATTCGGAATCAAGCTATGTATCAAATATATACATTTAGATATGAACATGTATATATCCAGCTTGGCATAGCTTAGAAATCAGCCTAAGGTATTGATGTTTTGCTTAGAAGCTAGAAGAAATGTCAAGCTATTCAAAATATTTGTGTAAGGCTTGTAATTTGCTCAAGGAAATATGCTCACCTTTCAGAAAATATACTAACCTAACCTGGATGAGGATACTGAATCTTATAGTTGAGAGCAAGTGACTAAGGCCGTTTATCTTAAATAAAATAGTGTTTGATAACGATGAAATTATATGAGTTCTGTTTGTTATAATAGCACCACATTATTTAATTCATCTGTTTCAGCGTTTTCTTTCTCTGTTTATCCTGGAAAGAGTTTTAAGGGGACATCGTTTCCATTCTTCAAAATTCAAATTGAGAAATTATTGTTAAATGAATCATTTTTTCTGAGCTCTACTTCATAGCGATTATATGTTTAGAAATGAAAGAAGTCATTATATTTTCTCTATTATTTTACCTTTATAAGTAAATATCTGAATAACACAATGAAATCAGCAAGCTATATGAAGACATTCTGTTAAATACCAAATAATAGGAAAAAAATGATGAATCAGTTATATTAGCCATCGTAAGCGCTATTTTTGTGAGAAAATTATTTTATTTGTGTTATTTGTTACTATTCAAACAAAAATATGTGAGATTTTGACTGATACCTAATTAAAATAATTGACTAAGAAGTTCTCATTGTTTTATTCCTAAAAACCAACATCTACGAGGTTTCACCGGTAATACCTAGCATTTTCCAAATTCTAACGGTGAAAGGCCGAAAAAATGTCCCTTTTTTATAAATCCTCACATTAAACAACTAGTGGCAGTAAATGCTAAGAGTAACCAAATACGGGATTTTACAGTAACATATACAACAAAAACTATGAATTTTTTATAGATGCTGTTCATGAGCACCACGAAATACCACTTTGCTTTATAATATCTAAGGTAGTTAGAACACTCAAAGGTACAACCAATGGGATAAGTTTTTCTTAGTTTTGCTATGAACACAAAATAATGATCAACGTTAACATGCTTCATTGAATGTTAGCCCACTTTATATGAAGTCTTACATCTGACTCATATTTTATATGATTGCCATTCATTCTCTCCAATAGGAACGCTTGCTTTCATGACAATTTGTGAAATAGTATAAAGAACTATGAATGAAAAATATTTGCACATAAGTATGGAACATTCTCCAATTTTTTAAATAAAATCTGAGCCTTGATTCACCATGTTTTTGAGGGCACTGTTTTTTGGTTTGATGCTTCAAGATGTGCATCACAGTTGAGAACATATACCACCCTATTTGTCATCGTGCAGACCACGATAAGTACGACGATGGATCTTTGTCCTGACGTTGTAGTATATTCGTCACTTACACTATAATCATACAATAAAAGCAAAAGATTGCAGCACATCGATCGAAAATTTCCCTTATATGAATAGTGATTTTACGAAGAACGTAACTTATTATTCGTGTGTTCTGGAACATTTTCGATATCCGGTGATATTTACTCGCAAAATTCCATTGAATTGTAGCTGAATTGCTAATTTGATCACGTATTTTTATGTATTATCTTTTTTTATAAAAATGCTACTCCAATAAGGATATGATATGATTGAGACGTTTGATTATAAGGTATAATTTTGATTCAACATCATCTCAAGGCCAAGGATGCGTTTAAAATCGAATGTACATATATTGTTTTAGTCCAACAACTTAATTGCCACTGCACAAATTTTCAAAAAGTTTCAGCCTAGTCGCAAATTTTATTCAAAATCTGAACAGTACTCTCTGGGTTAATACAAGTGCCAAGGATTACCGAACAGAGAGAGACAGACAGACAATCAGACCGACGGAAACCAGTAACGGTCGGAATGTTTGCAACTACAAAGATTTTTCCGCCTATTGCCGTGGAAAGTAATGTGTTAGTCACATTTGTGGTATCAGTGAAATCAAAGTACAAAGCTAATATTTGAAAACACTTAAAATTAGCAACATCAACACTCATCTCCAAGTGTCGCGTACGGTGGCGCTGCCCATTGGCCTCCTGCTCTCTGCAGTTAAACCGCCAGGTTATACTGACCAGTCTGGGTTCAAGACAAAACATGCATGTCTAAGCCAGATGTATAGTGAAGAGCATGTACACTCGCATAGAAATAGTTTTACACTACATTTGTTATGGTATGGTAGCAAAACTTAATCAGCAGACGTTTCTCGATTTTTCACTATTAGGTATCTGATCATCATTATGCAATTCATTAGCATTGCTGAATATGCTGAATTCCAGTAAATGTGGTGCATACCAGCCGCATTAACGTTAAATAAATATACTTCAATCAAACTAATAAAATAAAAGTATTTTCAAATTTACCACGGTCGCGCAGTCCGCAACAAATCAAACAAATGTTGTAACGGCACATTATTCTTTAAGTGCACTGTCGTCCATCCACGGCCGAGAACAGTTGTGCATCGAGTTATTTGTGAGGCTATTTTCAACAAAGAAAAAGTATCTGCAAGGCACGTAATGAACAGATTATTACTTATCTTATTAAGGTAGTCGTTTCAGGCGAGATATATACAGCTACCAGAGGCGAAAAGAGGATAGCGCCTACCAGTGGCGTAACAGCTGTTTCCTAGTTTGGTTGAACTTTCATTTACAGTTAAAACAGTAACAACTCAACTCCATGTGTCGCCCTCTATGGAGACGCCCATTGACAACTTACGAAGGCTATACTGACGAGTCTAGGCTGAAGACGAAACATGTTTATAGCAGATATGATGCATAGTGAAGAGCATACACTCAATAACACAATTGCTGCATCAAACTAGTAAATGCGTATATCGATTTCATTTTTGTATGGTAGCCTACGTCATACATGTTATGATTAGGGGGTTGAGCTTCGTGGAGAGTCTCGAGTCGTCGCGCTCGATATATCGAATGCTTTCGACGGGGTATGGCATGAGAGACCTTTGATAAAGCTTGCTGCCTATGGGCAGCAATCGGGTCTCTGCCACTGTATGGATAGTTACATATTTAGTAAATGTGGTGTTCGATAGATATGCTTCCGATGTGTTTACCATCAATTCGGGTGGTCCTCAAGGATCTGTCCTTTTCCCAAAGCTCTTCTTGCTGTACATCAACTAACTTCACCCTTATTTCGTGCTTTGACCGGGCAAACCACTTTATTTCGGCGAGGGCAGCTTGCCATTCAGATTAATGAGGACATTGAGATAATTGTGGAATGATCTAGAAATTGAGTTCAATTTAACGCGCTGAGGGCTCAGACAACAACTCCGGACAAAGACTGTGAAATGTTTGCTTTTCAAGGTTTACATAGGAAACTAAAGCAGACGCATAGTTTAGGTGGTATATGCTGAGGTATCAACATGCCCAAAAAAAGAAATTAAAGGTATGAAGAGTAATGATGTGAATGTCAATTCTGCCAAAAATAAGTAAAACATAAGTGCATATATTTGTCCATTCTTAAAGACATTTTACTTTTATTGTCGATTGACTCAAACAGTTTTGAAGTGTTATTCTTTTCAATAGCTCAATATGTTTATAATTATATTTTCCATAAATGCATCTATGTTCATAATAGCCTACTTGATAAAATTTTACCTTTTTGATTTTTTTGTTTGTGAATTTGTGAAAATGCAGGTGATAATTTAACGTATTCCGAATATGAATTCTATTTGTAGTAATATTATAGTTGGAATATCTAACGAATCGATACATTAAATTCATATATATTTATTTCATTCTAGACATTCACACTATACAACTCAGTAATGTTTCTAAGAATAGGAATTACTAAATATTGTAATAAAACAATCCTGATTTAGAACAGACCATAAAAAATGATATCACTGCACATAGATATTGTCGGCACCTGCGAATACACTTGTACCTTACAATGGCTTTTATCAATGACGCTATTCAACGTTCCAGGAAAATATCAGTGAATAACTCAGGATCACGAAATAGAGTGCAACTATAATGGATAAATAACACATGAAGAAGAACCCAGATATAGGAGCAACCCAATATAGTTTTCCTAACTGATTCATAAATAGCGGCAACAAAAAATCACATATTCTACCTTAACTTGAATATACCAACATCAGAAATGAGTACACTGATACAAATGACGCATAAGGATTGAAATCATATGTAACTATCATGCAGGTAAAAAGGTTGTGTACTTCACACACAGTTTCACAAACAAAACTTTTTCTTTCAGTGACGCGTTTCGATTTAAATTTAAATAATCGTCGGACTGTCAAATTTGACTGTTACCAAAGGCCAACCAGATTACTTGTCAACTAACTAACTGTCTGGCTATTTTTCTATCAATTTATTTTCTATTTCTTCTGTCGGTCTTAGGGGAGATATTTATTGGCGACTACATTTGCACTAGTGTTAAGGGAAACCCCTACAAAACCTTAACCATCGCCGTCAAAATGTCCTTAAGGTATTTCATGTGATAAACCATTTTGTTCTTTAGATATTTCACGCTTCAAGATATCTTATTCCTTAAGCTATTTCAGGCTTTTTGATACAATCTATGACTTAAGATATTTCAAGAGTAAGTTAACAAAACATACAAATAGATGGAAACTTATAGTGGTGTATCGATAAAAATTGAGTTTAAAAGATTTTTCAGTTCATCTACTACAATGAAATCAGGGTTTCGCATATAACTCTATGGTACATAGAGCTTTGAATTCCCCATTGAGCGACTCAGATCTCAGAAGTACGTAGATCAAATGAATCCTTATTCGGAACATATCGAACCAGATTGAAGAAAAGTCAATTAAATAAATGATTTTTTTTAATATCTACGTTATCTTGTCTGAGAATAAACAATGAACAAGTGCACACCAAATGCATTTCCGTATTCGTTGTCAGACATCACCTGAAAATTCTAGAACTATACGATGGAGACCTCAGCCACGAATAGTATAAATGAAAAAATAAGAAAGCACTAAATGAACAAGAGTTAACAAGTCTCAAGTTATAATGATTAAAATTCAGCCCAGCACCAGCAAGAAAATTGCCCAAACCGAAGTAGGGTTCGAGACTGCTGGAATCGATGCTGATAAAGAGTCTAAAGTCTAAATAATGCTAACGGGAACTGGATCTGATAGTTCCTAGGAAAAATAAGTACCCCGCCACTGGTGTCCATTCGCGATAAGATCACGCTGCGCAGATATGCACTTCCTTAAGAGATTTACTCATACTAATAACAGCTTTTTGTTTCCATCGCTTCATAAGGAAGTGGATAGCGACTTGTTTAAAATGCACTAACCCAGATTTTGATTTTATTTGTAAAAAATGAGTACATTCAGGTGGTCGAATCGTGCGCTTTGTGATACTGTTAGAGAATAAATATGCGAAGTTAACATTATCTTTGTACTTCCTTCTGTGTGCAAATGCCGTTGAAAGTATGTATTAGATATTTACTGAGAGTGTTAAAATACATTATGTACCTGCCACACCCCTGAATGTTCTGTTGAGAGACTTGGCTCTTGCAACGGTTATTATATATAGGGTGATTCAATAATACCTGATGGAAGTAGAGGGTTGGTTGCTGCTTCCAGCGGTTTGAGTAAATCCCAACCATTTTTTCTTATTCCACATCACATCACAAATTACAGAAATAAAGTTTATTCTCTTTCCAAAGACAATATTACAATTGACCGACTGACAAAGAGGGCTGCAGATACCAAAATCCTTGGTCCTGGGCTGCCTATTTGCCAGAGGATTCTACGGATACCCTAGCAATAAATTACAAGTAAAAAACTTGTTTAAAAACAAGCTTTTATTTAAATGCGATAAAAAGTATGAAATAAACTTTTCCTTTGAAACTTAGCCCTTATCAACCTATAATGTCATTACACAATTTATATGATATAAAAGCTTGTCGCGAGACTCAAGGACCCGCATTTATTTAGTTTGAAAATTTTAAAAATTGAAATTAATCAGATCAAGTTATTTAATTTCCTTATATATTATTATCATATAAATTGTGTAACGATATTATAAGTTGATGGTGAAAGTTTCACAACGAAGAGCCTAATTTATTCTTTCTAGGGCATTTAAATAAAAACTTGTTTTTAAAAAAGATTTTTTTACTTATAATTTATTATTTACTGTTTATTTATCACTAGACAGGTCTTCAAAAACTCCAGTAGGTACACCAAAACTTCAGATAGATTGGCAACGGAATTTATGATCACCATTTTTTTAACCATCATTCGTATTCTCAACAAGTCATTTGATACCCATATTGTAGGAGGGCATGAAAAATAGTCCGCCATCTTTTGAGTGTTCCACCATGTTGGATTTAGAATGAAGTCACACAGCTATCCATGCATTGTCATCAAAACTAAACGTGTATTCAAAATTTCAGCTCAATCGGTTGAAGATACCTGCTTCAAAATTGACTTCCATCGAACATTCTAGTTACATATCATACATACATACATACATACATTGCAAGTTCAATAAGAGCTTCTGGAGAAGCGCTGGCCCTCTATGACCAGTGTAAGAGATAATCCACTGAGTCGTTTCACAACCATCTTCCATAATTTAAGGTGCCTGAACACCTAATTTTGAGCTACTTCTGGGGAGGAAGTACTAGGGGTCTAATGGGACCTGAGTGCTATGATCATGGCAGATTACCCTTCCTTCAATATAGGATACACAATACAAAATAGTTGAATTAAGCTGAAAGTATAGCAACTCGTCTTTTTCTAATAACTAAATTAAAATATAGAAAAAGGTACATTATCAAATATATCTAAACCCTCAGTTCTGATTGCAGTAGTATATCCATTAAAATTGCATTTGTAAGTATGTTTATCTGTGAAGTAGTAAAAAAATTAAAATAATAAAATATCTGAAGGCATACAATATATTAATTTATGCTCGGTTGATGCTTTCCATGAGTTTTCCTCCATCTTAGTGCAAATTCAGTACAAAAAACAATATTTCTATAATACACAGGACATCATATATTATGTAACATAATATAATAATAAATAGACAAGGTAAATAGGATATAATTGAATTTCAGTTTATATTCATTAGAGAGCGTAGTTACCTAATTAATAAGTAACCAAGCTATTTTTTGTGGACAAAAATGCGTAGGTAACTAAAAGCTATTTTCATTTATGAAACGTGATATAGAAATTGCACAATTTTATCCTTATTATAAATGATTTTTTCCAAGCCAAAGGATCTAGAATATACATTACTCATTAATTACTGATTAAGTATCACCTTACGCATGCAGAAAACACTTCTCTGAGAATTGCTTTATCACTACTCACTTATCATTTTTCTTTGTTATTTTGATATACCAGCACCAAGGACAACACAAACTGATAGTTAACAGCGCCAATATTGAAGCAACCGTTTTGTAACATTTGAGATACGTTATCAGTGCACAAAAACATTATAATGAAAATTACATACTCTACGTCGTTTGCTGAGTGTAGCACCAAGAAATAAACAGTACAATTATTAGAACAATAAGGAAGCCCAAGTTTAAAAGAAACGAGGGCGGGCATATCTTACGAACAAGATAACGTCGAAGAATTTCTAATAAAGCTGGTAGGAAATTAACACTATATATACTGCTTTATGGTACATAAATTACAGCTGTATTACTGCGATAGTAATCTTTATCGAGTGTATAATTTGCATCCATGAAACCGGCGGGTTTATGTCAAATTGGGCGAAGGTTACAACCTGGTAAGAAAAAAGCTGTTTTGCTGTTAATTACGACGAAAGTTAAAGACAGACGGATCAAAATCTGTATCTTGATGTTTACTTCTTCCAGTCCTTGTTAGTAATTCAGATTAATATATTATGTTATCATAAAGTAAGGGCCACGATTTATATTCTTATATAAATTTATAAATTGAACCAGTAACAAAAATCGAATGGAATCTGGTTGCTGCAATAATTAGTTTATAATGCATCTATGGAAAGCAAAATACTTGTTGTGTGAGCTAGTGAAAGTGTTATTCATGATAATGGCGATTTAGAGAATGTTTCTCCAAAAAGATTTCAGGAAAATGTATATTGGAACGATTTAAGCTTTCATGAGATGGATATGCAAACAAGAGGTGGTTCAGTACAATGTTGTTTGAGATTTTTTGATTAACTTATGTGTTTCGGACATCCATTGCCTATATGATTTTCAGTTTTTCGACGTCTCGATTGTTGTATTATCTTCAATTGTCTTCAACTGAAAATGTTTAAAGATACTATCTCAATCAAAACGTCGTGACACTCAAAATTATATAGTCAATGGAAATCATGTAATACAAATGTGGAAATTACGCTGATGGATTACGAATGTTTCATACGAAAATTTGCTTGATGTCACGATCCTGTCAACTCAAAGCACACCGTGATTTAGTTAGGATTTTTTAGGTACTTCGGTAATATCGAAACATAACCAACACCACGACAATATCCGCTCAGATGGATATTGATCCTGTATTTTATGGACACGTGCCCAGAATTATCTCCGAATGGTGGAGTCAATACTCAGGACTGTCGTCAAGAAAAATTGTTCAGGAAGGTATTCATAATGAAAGTTTGGTATGGTGTTTTTTATGTGCAGATATTTTCATTCACATCAAATCATGGCCTCCCAGGTCACCCGATCTCAACCCAGTTGTTAGACAAAAAAAAATCTCCGAGGAATATGCAAAGGATATAATTTTTTCACATCCTTTTGTCTTATTTTTCTTTATTGTTGAAATACGTTCCATCCTTTATTGTAAAGTTGTATGTATATCAAGTTATACACATTCTATATTGTTCCCAATGCAATATGAAGTAATTCATCGAACAATTCAAAAATGTTTCGCGAAACCTGTAGTCTATAAAAGAGTAAAAGATAAAAATATACATTTGAATTCAGTTATAAGTGTTATGCAAATGTCCCTAGGTGATAAGTATATTGAGCAAGTTCAGATAAAGATGAATTATACTTGTTTAGGAGAAGTCCAAACCTCTAGTCTTACTCCTGATACAACAACCCCAATATTTCGGGTTATCAGAGTATATGTGGTAACAATTATGTACTGACATCTAAGAATATCTCCCCGATGATGCTATTAGATACAGCTAAACGCAAGCCACATCACTAACCACTTGATCTATAGAGGCTTGTGTGAGAATACCAAAGAAAAACACCTTATTGCTGAAAGGATTTCAACCATTTCAAAACCTCATTAAATAAGGGCATCTGAAAATTCCAAATAATTCGATTGAATTCTGTCTCCATTTTATTATTATTATTGTGATCACATTGCTTTTAATTAGCATAGTATTTTCATCCCATTGACATGTATTTTTATGTATTAAATATTGCAATCCAGCAAGTTTGAGATTTCATAGCCTTTATCTAATTAGTTCACAAAATATTTTCATATTTATCTTAGTCATTCGATTTTGACGAATCCCCATGAATAAATATGGAACATTAAGTTGCTGTATTTTATTCTTACCCCAAAATCTGCGAAATAATCTGAAATTCATCATTTCCAAGTCCACCCCGGAGCTCTAGCCGTCCACTTTTTATCGACGATCGTTAATCTCTGGCAAAGCGAGAAATAACGACCGCCCAAGTAATTGTAAAGAGTTTAAGCAGATAAAGTCACAGTAAATATGAAAATAATGGCCGTCGTAGCCCACAACGAACGCCTTACAATGCAATACAATAACGCCCATACACCCTTGCATGGAGCGCTCGTACGCGTGTAAGACACTTAATGACTTTTTACATGGCAAATTACGTTCTGAGGACATTCGCCAATGTTTACTCCCGGAATGGAAACAAATTACAGATATTGTGATGTGATATCAGCGCCAGTGTGAAAAACAAATTCTTGCCACTACTAAGCACCACTGCTTCATTTCATTTCTCTGCGAAACTTAAAACATACTGATTTAAAACTCCTCGGTCCGCCAAGTCTGTTCTTCATTCAACCATGGTAGAGCTTGTTGCATTTCATCTTGGTGGGTAGCGTCGTGTTAATATTCATACCAGCGATCTTGTCCTCGTCCAGATCCTTTTTAGGTATTTACACTTCTAAGTAATCTAACTATTTGTTGGCTGGTTTGACAGAGATATATCTTGGTCTTGCTTTGCAAATTGTCAAGCAGTGACTCTTTTACAAAGCATTTGTTCCAGTTGTTCCTAACGATCTACTACATTCGAGTAGCACGGCATGGTGGATGAAGAAACTTTCCTTCTTCAGGCATCAAGGAGAGCAGCCAAATAACTTCAACCGAGAGCATTTTGGAATCGGTGTTTTGCTAAAAAATTTCGGGAATCAGAAAAAAATTCTATCCAATCATTGAACAGTACGTTTTTGTCAAACTAAGGAACCACGGTAAATCCAACGTTGTATGTTTCAAATAAGCTTGTGCTATCTCGTATTTGATTCATATCGTTAATATCAGTAACAATTATATGAAAAACGCTATACATATATGTTTTGCTTTTGTTGGTGCGTTCGTTAATTCCGATGGGGTATTTGTGAAATTTACATTGATCCTAGCATCAATAGAATGACATGTATTTTTCCAGGAATTCCAATAAAGTTTGCAACAGAAATGATTTGAAATGCCTCGTTCACAAATCGTTCCGAGCATATGGTGGATTGATAACGCAAACATTCATTTGGCAGTCGAAAAATTGGAAATCCCTGCAAGGATAAATGTAGGCATCGTGCGTTGATTTTTTTCCAATAAAGAGCCCAAATGCATTTAATTGAGCCCCTATGACCAGAAATGTTCCACTCGTGTTTTTAATTACTGCAGCCATTTGCAGCTTTTAATTCGAGCAGTTATTACGAAAAAAAAGTCGATTAGCTTTGTTTGCGTTAATGTCGTTCATCGCAATTTAGATTCTGACCAAAAATGACCATAAATGAAGCTCAGTATTATGCTTACAGAAATTTCTAATCATAAACAACCAACAAAAAACGCAATTTACTCGCTTTGTTCACGAGCGATTTTTGATTTCTCCATCAGAACCGGCACTCTTTGAACTGTATACCAACCAATACTGAGTATAAATGAAGATACACATCAGAATTTACCAAGAATTTCACAGTACATGGACCGTCTGATGCATCAATCATCGCGAAATAAGAAATGCGGCGAAATGCCATCGTTCCAAGAACCAATTCATTTCTACATGTGTGTTCTGGTGTGAGCACGATCGGGTTAGTAAGCAGTGATGCCAAATATTACGATAATTTCCTTTCAAGAACATACTTCCTATTAAAATATGAATATTATTTCAGCTCCCCTAGTCAGTCAATTGATTATTCAATACCCTGTCAAAAGATCTGGGCTCTTCAAGAGCAAAAATCAATACTGAATCGGTTCTGAGCTTCCTGTCGTGATTCTGCCTCTTTCTATTCCTGTCACATAGTCCCATAAGGCTGCTGAGCCTGATTTCAAATCGGGTCGGAACTGGCAGGTGTAATCGTTTTCTAAGTTTCAAGAATTTTGAGTATTCTACCTAGAGACCCCTTTTCTCGATTTTCTAAGCATCTTTCACAACCGAGTTCCAAACAAAGGTAAAAATCTAGGGCTACAGAGAAATTGCAAGTCATAGGTGAGAGTGAGCATCTTCGATTTATCATGATCAAGTTCAACAAAATCAGAAAACTATAGGGATATTTCTAATTCTTCAAGAATCAGTGTTCTAACGATGGAGCGATTCACTACCAATCCATAGCAAATTGAGCATAGGTCAGCTAACCAGTGAAATAACCTTCAAAATACGTTGAATTTTCTGATATACCTATGATAGTAAAGAATACATCACGGTACATCAAATGTTAATATTACAACATCTAAGGCTCGAAATCAGATAGAGACAGTAATGCACACATTTGATGACGTACCTGTAGAACGTGGCGGCCTCCAAACATATGATAGGAACTCAAACAAAAATCATTTTCACTGACGTAACCAAATATTCTTTAGATCAGATACATGCACATTGGTGACAATTACACTAAATAGGCTGTGAACAGTTTTCCTGCAATCACGCACTCTTTTGGAGATAACTTACACCAGCTCATTCACAGTCTGAGGAGCTTTTAGCGCGCAGGTAGAGTTTAATGACGTCACTCAATCTTCCTTATGTTATGTTTATACTTTACTTGTTATTAGTTATGCCTAATGTGCTCTCAATGCTACATACTTATTCTACACGGAACTTGTAACCCAGAACATGTACAGCCGTGCAATGTTGTATACTAGGTCGAAATAGAGTTTTCCGAGAAGGTAGAAGGTAATGACTTATATTGTGATCAACTACACGGCAATCCTTAAATTTTAGGTTCAGTTCTACAGATTCTGCTGTTCCTTTTCACGTTTTCCGACTATTAAGATACTTGAAAATTTTATTGCCGTATGGCTGGCAACACTGGTTCACCGCATTTTTCAAGCCTGCCTGCAAGCTTGTCAACGTCGACTAAAATGACGATTTAAGATGTTCCTGCGGATGAGAAATGTTGCTTGTGAGGGAGGAAAAGATTGCATTTTTTCTAACGTCTACTGACAGTGGAGCGGCTATTAATCTCTCTTTCGTAACTGCCACGTGATAAAAAGTAATAGATTGCCTGGAGTCACTTCCTGTATATCTTAGATTTGGGGATTTAGTTTTTCTTACCAAAACATTGATCAGTTCAGTTTTGATAGTTTTCTAAAATTCTCAATCATTTTTGAAGCCTCTTAGGTTAAGCTACTATAAACCTTATAAGCTACTATAAACCTAATAAGCTACTATAAACCTAATAACTGTGCGAACCCGCAGGAACGATAAAAATCGAAGCATAATGAAATCCGTGTTTTACTTTAGCTCGCTGGAAAATGTATTCAAATAATACTTTGGTTTATGATTACATCGAAAGTATCCTTTTTTGTTCAATCTCCAGCTTACACTACAAAAGAAAATCAAAGACTTTTTCATTCTGGGAATCATAAGCTTTTTTATAATTAATTCACATCCAACAACTTGAAGCAAGCAATGACCGCTAGAATTACTCTGGTATAACTTTTTTCTGCCATTCAATAATATATTGCATTTCTAGATGACGATTATTGTAAATGACAAAGTAATCTATAAAGATACAAAAAAAATCTACTAAAAAACGAAAATAATTAAATGTGAATGATTGATCATAGTTTGTCTCGGCTCTAAGAAATTTTCGATTTCAACTTTGATATACCTACTTAGTAAACTTTCGTTCCATGTATTCGTTGCTTTTTGCTCTGTTTTTTAAATGCTTAGAAGGCGCAACTATAACTATTTTTATAATTAAAAAAAGTTATATCCATACAAAGGATATAAATTGTAACGCGTAGTAAAATTCTGGCTAGAATAATACTTCAACTCTCGCTATTCGTTTGACGAATTATCGAGTATACCGTATATTCATCTTCTAGAAAATACTTCTCAACAATAATAGGTTTAATGATTACTGCAAACAAAATGTACAGCAGAAGAGTCTTACGATACCAGTTAGCTTACGAGTATTCCGTATAGAAGTTGAGAATCATTTTATATTCCTCTAACCTTATTTAGTATTGCTCCTCCACTGAAGCAAATTCACCCAATTCTGTTACGCTCAAACAACGTATTACTCAGAAAGAAATATATACTGAGAAACGGGATCTGTTCCCAAGAAATATATCCCGCTGCGGAAACTGAGCGGTGGATATTAGTCATGCATCCTGAGAGACGTATGCAGCTTAGTGCAGGAAATTCTCCTTAAACTTCACACATTTTGAATCTGGATAGAAAGAATTGCTCCAGCTCTGATGGAAATGTCCTCAACTTCTCAAAAAAAAAAGATTCACTGTAGTTTTATTATAAAAATAGGCTATAACCCCGATTACGTTATAAATACATTTTTTTGTAAAAAAATAACCGTATCAAGGTACCTTCACCGTTTCTTGACAGAATTGCATCTATCTTTTGAAATACCTGGACAAAAGCATCATCAATGGCTTCCATAATCATAGATCCACAAGAAATCTTATCGCCTGCGTTACCCATATGTAGAGCAGAGCAACTGGGCTTCATGGAGAGCTTTGAGTCGTCTCGCGGATATGCCGAAAGTTTTCGATAAGGTGTGAGACTTCTGATCAAGCTTTTTGCCTATGCTTTGCAACCGGGCTTATACCAGTAGTTGGATAGAGTTCTCAGGGATCGATCATTATAGTTATATGGTAGTGGATGAATGTACTTTGGATTTATTCTACATCTACATCTTTATGCTGTATATTAACACACTGTTGGAAATGCACCTCTGTTTCCTGGATGGAACCAGCCAAACCACTTTCATCCCGAGAGATTTGACATCGACGGGAACAACAAGTTAGACAAATGGAGGTCAGTTGATATAGCATAGAAAACTAAAACAACAATTCTGATGGGATAGTAACATGCTAGTCTGCTATCCGTGGAGATGGAGGGATGCCCAGTGCTTGAGTCATCTTCCATGAAGATTCTGGGAATTAACATCAACAATAACATGTCCGGGCAAGAGCATGTTGCTACCCTTGCTAAGTCGTTGTCCCAGAATCCGTTTCAGAAAATTGTATTCACCGGAACAGCTACTGCTACTCTACAAAGCTCAGATCAGACCACTGGAGCACTGCTCCCATATGTGGGTGCTCCAAAGCGCTTCCTAAACCTTCTGTACATAACACAAAAACTAGCAAATGAGCCATGCTGCTCATTACAAGTGCTGACCAGACGCGTAATATCCGTACAAGAATATCGTTCGAACATAGGCTCGCAAAAAGCTACTGAGCAGGAAGACCTCACCAAATTCTTAATTCATTATCCTCAAAAATCATATATCCAAGCGGAAAATGGTTTTATTACAGCTTCAGAAGTACAAAAGCAAACTATTTAACTCAATTCTCCACGTAACATGAAATTAGGTAAATCCAAATAATCGATAGACAGTACACAATGAGAAAGAATAAACTTCGCTTGCAGAATGCCTAAAATATGCGAAACGGAAACGTCGTACTATCTGAAGGCCAAATAAAAGGTTAGTATGATCTATTGTCCAACGGCCTGTGGCGGACATCGTTTATCTACCTGGCCAGCAATGCGACGTTGCCATTTCATGAATTCTGGAGGCAAACTTATTTTTTCACAATGTGTAGACGATTTTAACAAAATTAAAAGCACAAAATTGCTTTACTAAAGTTTGAATGTGTCGAAACAAAAAAACAACCGCAGGATATACTTTAGAAGTTACATAGGTATCTAAAAGCAAAATATCCATATGGAACATCATACATTCATAAAAATAACGTTTTCATTGACTGTACTACGAGTAGTATATATTTCTAGAGCGCCAAATCCAATATTAGAGGATCCATCCGCGAGCTTATAGCTTTCGAGTCGGCTGATTAAAGAGACTTGCCAAGCGTATGTATATCAATCATTTTGAAATATGAAAAGCGGCATCCAGACTTTCTCGGAATATCGTCTCGTTCCTGCATGTGTGTTAAAGTATAAACAGACCTGGAAAAGATTTTCATGCAGCGCAACAGTGACGTGTAATCAAAGTAATCTTAGAGCCGTATGAATAGGATTTTTCTAAAATTATAACAATAATGTTGATGAAACTTTTCGTAGTCATACGGCTCTTAGCATAAAGCAACTTGCTTATACTACTAAGAAGATAACATGTAATGGATTTTTCTCACTCCAACATTGACTATTTTTACAAAGTTACGGATGCGGTCTCATCAGACTTGTCTTCCATATTATTTCGTACGTGGTGAAACTACACGACATCCTACAACGGAGAAACATATGCTCGCTTTAATGGCCTGGGTGGCGATGGCGGGCCCTCCACCTCATGCGCCATTTGGAGTAGGATAAACTCAGAGGGATGATTGACGTGCGCAAGAACGTACCTTACAGAACGCCTTTTATCAACTGGCGACCTTGAGTGTCGATAGGTCAGCATGGAATACAGGTTCGAGTCCCGTCCGCACCAACATTTTTTCTGGATTTTTCCCACTTCAAAGTTGCGTCTTTGAACCAAATATGTATCCCTAAAATAATTCTATATTATATTGGTATAATTACATAAGTATGTAGTACAATGTTTTTTTAATTGAATTATGTTTTTAAACTTTCTTGTCAAGCTGTGCTTAAGGAATTATGTTCCATTATTGAAATATTAATGCATAAATCCAATAAAGGATCAATTTATTTCATTTACAGTTCATTTTCACAACATACCTCAAACTGGGTTTGATTGCATGGTAGAGATTCTTAGATTATTCCACTAATATTGTCTGCAGTAATTATAACGATTCTACTTTTTTTAGTAGTAACAAATATTTGTATTGACATAAGATCAATAATTTTACATTCAATTTTGTAATTTTTGGCGGGTGTCGGTTTTGAATAAAATATTTTCTAGAGTTTGCGTTTTCAGTTAGGCAGGAGTGTTTTGCCATAATAGATATTTAGATCGAACTTGCATTTAAACCATAACCTCCCGACATTTCAAAGGAAAAGCATAATAACATAAATATCATTGTAAAACAAATTCAAAGATGATATACCTCTGGCAGAAGTAGTTGATATTTCTACTCATCGTAGTCTATTGCAACAAGTCCTATTACGACAATCTTGAATGCATTCCTGCCATCTGTCACATCTTTATCCATAAAATTTTCCGAAAAGAATTCTCGAGCAATGGCGGAGATTATTCAAATATCAATTATTAAAAGAAACAGAATTCTGAGAACAATGCCTTAGATAATTACCCCGGATGCTTGACGACGCATAAAATTTTAATTCCGAATAACTGGAGACGAATAAATTTCACATTCCGTATTGATCTTCTGGCTTCATTATAATAAAAATGAAGGAATTCGGGATACAGCTCCGAAGAGATGAATAGCAATCATCATATTCAGTTTATTTAACGAGATGTCAGTGTTGCCAAACGTTCCTCTTACTACCTACGCTAATAGGCTGGAGAAGTATTGTAATGGATAACAATTTCGAATTACAAATATTGTTTTCTTTATGTTTCATGAAATACATCTCGAAAAACCATGTCATTTATTTCCGTGATTTTGTCTGTCATATGCCTGTCTGTCCGGTAATCGTTGGCCCTTCTATACTCGGATTTCGAGAAATGTTGACCCTGCCTGAATACTGCAGGACAAAAATCTTTCTAGATTTTCTAAATAGGTACAATTGCGGGGGGAATTATCAACCCAAAAACCAAAAAATGAACAAAATATTACCGAAATGCGTTTTTCGTTTCGTTTCCGAAGCCCTGCCATTATCCAAAAAGTTTTGGAGATGGTTGAAAATTGGATATGGATCTGTTAAAGTTTCTATTTCCTTTTCTATTAGTAAATCTTCGATACTTTGTAAGCCTGGCAACTTAGCACCCGCATTGTTCTTCAAAACATGTAAAAATGATTTTTTCCTGCAGCTGTGGACAATTTTACGATACTTTCTATTTTTTTCCGATGCATTTCGAATGGTATACCAAAATGTAACCATTTGATGTTGTTATAATTTGTCTAGAATTTTTTTCAGAAGACTGTTATTTCTTCCAGTTTTGTTTTAGCAACAATTACTAGAGAATACTGTAGCTTAATAAGCATCCTCTTGATAAATAGCTTCAAGTTGGTAGACTCAGTATCTTACGTACCTGTTTCCTCACTTGAGACTTGAGACTTGACCTGAAAGAGTTTATCTCGGATTTTTCACAACCCAATCTGTTTTAATGCCTCAACATGAAAGAGCTGAATCCTCCGGTTTATATGCTAAAAAAGAATACAGTAACATAAATTTATGCTATTTGATTTTTGCTTGGCAATGAACCTATGAGATCACAGAACAATGAGATAAAAATAAATTGTTCTCAACAACTGTTAATCTTCGTATCGACTGGATTCAATAGTTAGCCATATTCAAAAATATGCTCTCTCTTAGAGAACAGTTTCATCGTGTATCTTAATAGAAATCTTTCATGTGATATTTTCTTTACATCACATGTTTGCCAATGAACTCAACCGGTACCATACTTGGAAGCATGATCTATTATGCTACAGAAAAGAAACATCGTTCCTCTATCTCATCATGGATCTCACAAATCTATCATACGAGGTGTAGTATTTAAATTCCTCTACTATGCATCGAAACAAAAATTATATTCACTACTTTAACTTATTACTTACCACGCGTTAAATGAGCGCCTCTTCTGATCCATAGTTGAATAAAGCTTCCTTTTGGCTAAAATAATTCGATCAGTATGAACAGTATCCAAAACAGAGTAAGGCTTTTCTACACTTTATTCCGAGAAGGTTCTGGCTCTACGCAGACAACGCTTCTTATTATTTTGAATTATCTTCTACTTTTTGCAAGTTAACTCAATCTGGCATTGTTTTCAAACAGAAAAGCCTATTGTTCGTTAGTATTTGAGAGTCGTAACTTGGTGAATGTATATAATTTGAACAGCACCTACGTTTATTTCTATCCGTGTAAAATATGCTGGATTTTATTACTCTCAAATAACTGCTATGAGTTTTAAAAGCTGTCCATTTCTATGAAACAAATCTTTTTTCACTTTTATGGGATAACAACAAAAATCAATGATTTCCCAAATGTTAACATAGACATGTTTGCATGCATTTCACAGAATATAACATTCATCTCGCAAGTGTCACGCAGAGTGGCGCTGCTCATTGGCATTTTAATGAAGTTTTAACAGTTTGATATTTGAGTAATAGTGGTGACAGATACTACGACATCTGTCAACAGCGACAGCGACAGTCTTTGTTGGCATCATTCACGTCAATAACTGACAAATTCTACTAACTGTATGGTCTCCACTATACATACAGATATCACCTGCTATAAAGCAAGATCTCATAGGACTCATCTGTCGCCGCTATTAGCCAAAGCTGTTGATGCCTTGACTTTGTAAAGGTGCCAATGGGTAGCGCCTCTCTGCGCGACACTTGAATATAATAATTGTTACTATCACACCCTTACCGTGGCTAGATATTAATCTAGTTTCTTGATAGACTGTCACGTCTAGTTCAAAAACGATACGTGCATATGTATAGCATATCCTATGTATGTTGGAGAGCAAACACTGTTTAGGAAATATCTTGTACCGAAATCTTGAGCGAGCCCTCGTTGATTATACTTCAGTTTTGTTTTGCATGCTTGTCAATAACAATGCCACGTTTATCAATAAACAGAATCAAACTTTAATAAGGTCGTGGTAAAAAAACTCAATATAATGATCCGCTAATCCATGAATCATTTATCTGTTCCAAATATAGCTTGGGCAGATCTATGCAGCAATCGGACTTTTCCAAACAAGGCTTCATCTAATTTTCAACTGTCTCCGTTACACTCAGATACCATCGCAAATATATGCTGTCTCAAAATGAACTTTTTGTTCCCTAGACAACAGTTATTTAACAAAATACGAAGGATTAGCGTCAAGTATTTTTTTGAATGGTGAGTTTGAAAATTCATTTCCGATTAATCGTACCGTCCTGAAACCAACTCCTTGTTTGTATTTTTGATGTCTCTTGTACTAGCCTTTAGTTAATCCAGACTAAGGTATCCAGCATCTAGAAGCATATCTCCGAATTACAAGCTGCGCGCTCTACGCGCACAGGCACCTTTCGTATGCTGGACAGACATTCTGCCAATTGAGCTACGTCCGTGAGAAGTGCCTACACTGACACTGGGTCTTGGACGCAAACAGCGCGCGCAATTTTGATTTTAAAATACGAATTTGCATATTGTTTTCTAGATCCACCATCTATTTTGTGGACTGATGTTAATATTGCTGCGGGACATGGGTGCTTTCGACAAAGAAGAAGAGTTGAGAACTGTTCATCGTATCTTCGAATCTATTTCAGAAATTCAAGCTGTTTCAAATAGTGTTCGATGGTTTTCTGTGTCCCTGTGCTAGATCTTTATTTTATTTTTGAGGACTGTTTGATGAAAGGGGGTGGTTTCCAACAGCAAGGCGGGAAATAGTTATCGACTCTGATATGTTTGATTTAATTCACAATTCCTGATCGTGGCTTTCGATTTTTTTTTGTTTTTTTATACGGTACTGTTTTTCGAATTTCGTGATAAAACGTAGTTTCCAATAAGAATTTTCGTTAATGCAGGAGGTCTAAGCATCTCTCATTACGATTATAATTTTTGATTGGAAACGTGATTCTTTTATTGTGGCTTATTTTAGAAATTATAACTGAGGGTTTAAAATAACTGATTATATCTTTATCATTTTTTGTTTCTTTCCAGCTCAATACCGCACCCCACGTATCACCGAACACCCGTCAGACATAATAGTTGCCAAGAACGAACCAGTAACATTGAACTGTAAAGCCGAAGGTAAACCTGAACCTACGATTGAATGGTACAAAGATGGAGAGTTGGTCAAGACCTCGCCAACTGATAACAAATCACACAGGGTCCTGCTACCTGCAGGATCTCTTTTCTTCCTGCGAACCATGAATAGCAAGAAAGAACAGGATGCTGGGGTGTACTGGTGCGTTGCCAAGAACGTCGCTGGAACGATCAAGAGCAGGAACGCTACATTACAAGTTGCTGGTAAGTTATATGGTATTTAGTTTTTACCTCAAATTTTACTGCTACCTTGAAATTTAGGAATATTTGAAAGTTGTGTTGAGAAAAAATAAAAACCTTATTTTAGTCTCCTGAAATAGGAACTATGGGCATTCAACTATACGGATTAACATCAAGGTTCGGTGACCTTAAATTTGACTTCGACCAGCAGGTTCGGTTGAACCGCGTTTTCATAGATTTGGAATCGCATACGATTTAACTAAAATGTACTTTCTAGCGACTACCTCGGCAGCATATTCATCAAAGTATGAAATATGATAAATTCAATTTTGAAATTATAAAAACTGAAAAGATAGAGATTTGACGTTTTAGTGCCCTGGTTCCTAAAAAAAATTGACAGGGGGTAAGAAGTTGGGGTAGGGGATGTTTGGTAAAGGGGTGGGAGCTTGAATATTTTGTGATCACAGTACTTTTCTCGCTTAAACGTAACAAGTAAAAAAACAGAACTTTGACGGAATATTTGTAAAAATATATAGAAAACTAGGTAAGATCTAAACCATATATGTGCGTGAGGTGCAAGCATACATACAAGACACTGGATGACGGAATGCGAGAAGTGCATCAGCAGGTAGATCTGACCCTTGGTTCTGGATATTCGGTGGTCTACCTGTGGTACAGTGTTATCACGGCCAAGTACAGCACGCTGGATTGATGGACGAATCCGAGCGGCTAAGCCAACGTAACAGTTTCCAAACTGATATTTTCAAGGCGATGCTGGTACCATTACAGCGTGGGAAGTACCGAGTCGATCTACTTGACTCCAATTTTTACATGCTGCTCAGGTTTCACTATAGTAGTCACAACTATTTTGAGTAATCATAAACCGTATTCGGTCATTAATTTGTGCCTTTAATCACAGCTCCCTAATCAGCGTGTATTTTTGGGCATAAAAAAGTTTAGGTGATCAGAATTCTGAAGTATCTTTATGAATATTTAATGTGGGGTATCAAAAAACTCGCACTGTATATATTTGTATTGTTTAAAATTTAATATATATTAGATTGTCAACTGTGATGAACGATCCAAGATAAAATTCTGAAGCTTCATTAGACATTTCACATCATATTTATTCTTGGCATGCAACTACATAACCGCAATTACGCCATCAAGATAACTCGTAAATAATCTCAAGCGCGCTCATACTTCACTTAGTTCACTTAAACTTATCTCTCGCATAACTTAGTCACGTTAAATGATGAGCTGATTACGCCTCCGATTCCAGCGCGAATATTTTATCACAAACCCGCTTCATCACTCCTTATTATCTACGCGTCAATTAGTTACATAATTAGTTAAATTAGTTGGAAAGCCAGCGCTTTGTCTTCAGTTTCTGATGGAATTCGATACAGCGAGGCTACGGCCGTCACTAGACCAAAAGGACATAGAGATGAGCAAAGTAGAAGCGTACTTACCAGGATCACTTTTTTAATGTATCTGATTCATCGTATTTTTTACTGGCCACTAATTAAAATAATTGCCTAATAGGCAGGATTTATCAAAGAACAAGATAGTCAAGCAATCAGTGGACTATGCAGTGGAGCAAGTTTTCAAACACCTCAGACTAAAATTACATTTTTAGTGGACCAAAATGAAAATTGAATTTAGAACATAAATAAATTACTCGACACATCAAATTGAAAATAATAGACATTTTGAATAAAACAGGCATTTTCCTGTCCAGCTGATCCACATATTCTTCTTTGCTTTATTCTTTATCAACGTTTGGTTCCTGCTAGTCCAGAAATGATAGACTAATCAATTATAAATTCATTGGTTCCCCTTGTGGCATCATTTTGATTATTAACATGTAAGAGCAGTCGTTATAAGTTTGACTACACTGGTGCTTCGGATCGCATCCCCACACATGTGAGTACTCTAGCGATAGTCTGATCTGGGCTTTGAAGAGTACTGGTAGTTGTTTCGGAGAATACAATTTCCCTTAGCAGAAGCGAACCCCTGGCTTCTGCTTATTTTTCATGTTGATTCTCGAAGTAAGATGGAAGATGATTCAAGTATTGGACAGACTAGCAAGCGACTTCTTTGTCAGAGTTTTTGTCTGAGTTTTCTGCCCGTTAATCCAAAGCTGTATGAAGGATTAGCTGTTATTTCCAGCAGCTCATTAATGTACAGTAAGAAGAACGTTGGAGACAGGACAGATCCCTGAGAAAGACCCGCTTTGATGGTAAACACATCGGAAGCGTATAAGCATATGCATTTACCACCACAGATGGGAAGCGATTACTGAAAAAACTATCTAACTATTGGCACAGACCCGGTAGCAGCCCATAGGCAGGAAGCTTGATCAGAAGTCTCTCATGCTATGGAAAGCTTTCGATATATCAAGCGCGATAACTCAGGACTCTCGATGAAGCGTAATTGCTCTGCTCCACACTATTAAGATTTGGCGGTGATATAGTCGACAAACCAACAGACAGACAAACCGATAAAAATGTGTGACATGGATGTTAACGCTCAAATCAACCAAAAAACTTGGGAAATGTTGGTGATCAGAATATGTACTTTGCTGGCTTATGTGAGGGAAATAAAAATAAATATACCCTTGCACTCCACTGTTCGTGACCCAATTTTGGCAATAGTTTGTAATAACCCGTCTTTTTGTCGCGGACAAGCGCGGCTCGCCTCCTGCATTATTCATATCGACGTTTTTATTTCATTAACGCTGTTCGCGACTGGCTAACCCGATTTTGCAATTATATATGTAAAATGGCTGCGGTTGCTGCAGATGAGATAAGCAACCAAACCGGCGGCCGTATGCCTTTATAGGAAAACAAAACACATCAGCTAAAGGAGCTTCCTTCCATTTCAGTCTCTTACTCGGTACACACACCTTTCCCGTCAATGCGTATAAGGTAAATTGAGCCATTTGGATAAGCACTCGACCAACGTATTTTCATCCAAGTGAAGATAAGTATGGGTGTTTCGAAAAACAACAAAACGCAAAACGACCAGTCGTCCATTGGTTACGATTCGCGGTGGATGGGCTTTCTGTTGGTAGTACATATCTGATTAACAGATGGGACATACTAATGACTTAATTATAGTTAAAGAAAACACAAAAAACACGTTTTAACGTCAAACCGTACTAAGTAGGTAAAATAATAATGTATAATTATTCAGATATTGTTCAACAGCGATATAAAGTCAAGTGAAATTAATTTAAAGAGTTTCAATCAGTTTAATATAATAGTAAAGTGGTTAACACTAAAAAAATGTTAGCATGGAGCGCTTTTCCACATAGCTACCAATAAAATATCTATACCAGTTGATATCAACCACCCCACGATTTCTTCACAATAAAATATATTTTTTTTAACTTGAAACTTTATTCTTATTTCAAAGTTACATAGAGTTCATTAACTTTGTACCACTGGAGAAAAAATAAGAGTATTTTGTATTTTTTTGTAACTATTATATTTTTTATTGTTTATTCCTGAGACGAGCTTATAGTATAGTGTACATTATGAAGTAACCAGAAAACTCAATCTTTTCCATTTTGCTAACAAATTTTTTTCCAAAAGTTTGTTGTTCACGTTTTGAAAAGACAATTCTCACATGAAATTATTCTATTCAATTCATTTTAAAAATCATTCTTTCATTTTTTTACAAAAAAAAATTAACAAAAAATTTTGTTTTTCAATTTTTCCCCATATTACATACATTCAGGTGAAGCATATACACAAGCGATTCATGTAGTTTGTAGATGCTATTACTTGGTGAAACACTTCCATCATGCAGATAAAGAGATTGTGTAATTGACACCGTTTCACAAATAAAACTCTTTTTCTCTTTTTTCTGATTTAAATATAAATCGAATTATTACGGATGATCGAGTATATTTCAAGATCATCAGCATAGAATAATCTATTTGCCTTTAGCGTGTAATCTAGGTCATTAATAAATATTGTGAACAATAACGGGCCGAGATTAGATCCTTGTGCGACACCTGAAGCTGCTATATAACCATTAGACATAAATCCATAGTAATGTACTAATCATCTGTACAGACTTTTTCTACTTAGACCACAAACCGAACAGAAAGTCATGAATGGATTCTGCAATACTTCATCATATGAAAAATATGATAATATGTTCTCAATCCAATTCTAAAATGGTAACAGTGTGGGTGATCCATGCATCACGTCAACGAATAAGGAATTCTCTATTTTCCAACTTCGGTAGCGAGTGTGAGAGGAGTTTCTGATTTTTAAAGCTGTTCAAGAAAAATGGAGGAAATTTATAATCCCCATACACCACCCACTGCAGACCTTTTACGGTAAGTGAGAATTGATATGCCTCTTGAAGTGGTGCCACTGAACCTCTGGCGTTTATATGGTCTCTAAGGTACTGGTAGCATGAGTCATCACAAACGCATTGCTCGTTGACGGTGAAATACAGTCACCCATAACTTTTCATGGACATTGTGGGCACTCACAAAGACGAGCGGTAATTATAGACTATTAACAGTAGTCCAGTGGGTCATATCATACATCTCTTTAAGACTAACTGAACAAATTCACACAGTTTCAAGAATATGGTCACAAGTTGGTTGACACTGTACCTCCTTCTCATGCAATGGTACCTATCAGTTTTGAAGGATTTAGATTAGGAATTTGAAACATGCACAAAAAAATAAAATCAAGATCTCAATTTATATCTGTTTAAAAATAATTAAGAATATTGTAAACCTAACTCTTTTTCTATAATATTTTTATAATATTTATAATCTTATTCGTGGTGGATCAACCGTATGTAAAATACAGAACCAACCTACTTAACGCCATTTTTTATGAAGTCAAGTTACACGCTCGTAATTATTTATGATCCTCATTTAGTTAAAATGCAGTAATCTGAATCTGTTACACTAGTTGTATTTGCTATAACAAAAGCGACACAAATCAATCTCTTTCAAAAAAGAAATTAACTAATCCCTATCGTATAACATGTAAAATAAATTTATATTTTTTTGAATCAGTCAGAATTTACAGAAAATATAATAATTTCATGTCGTGAAATTTTATGACTACAGCTAGTGAAAGGATCATAATTTTTATAATTTGAATGCAGATGTGAGAACAAAAATATGTCCAAAAAGTACAGAGTACTATCGGAGTAAAAAATCAATGGATATTTTTTTATTGTAGCAAAACCTAATTTTTCGCGATTTTCATACTTCCAGGCCAATTAGCGACGAAAGTAAAAGCCTGAAATCTGTAACGCGTTTTCCTTTATTATTGAAAAGGTAATTCATGGAAACATCCCTGTTCAATTGCTCTCAATATTCGTCTTGTACTAGTTGCTACTTAAAACCGAATGTGGTCGGTGAAAGAACTTTATTATCATCGCTTCAGCAGCCTCCTCAGCATTTATCGAAAAGAAAATTGAAATTTTAAAATTAAAATAGCATTGACATTAGAGCAACTCTCTACAGGACGCGTTACTCCTTCTAATCTATTGAGAAATTCTCGAATGCAAAGTAGCGAATGTGATTATTTTTGATAAATCCAAAATAAGAAAGATGTATCCAAACATCTGAAGTACAACGCTGTCAGTTTTATGATAGAAAGACGCAACATATAACAGTGTGATTTCAAAGCAACGACGCAAAACAAGCCGTAAAATATTACATAAAAGAATTTGATTGAGTTTGTACATCAAAACTATGATGAAAACTCTCTATAAAATCAATTGATGTGATTTACAATAAATGTCGATATCTTCAGATGACGCAAAAGGTTGATTTGCATGGAACAGGTAAAAAAAAGCTTAAGTCGCTCCCAGTTCAAAGAAGATGATGTAATGCCCGTAGCTTAGCATCCATTTATCACAATCTGTCAATATCCCGATTCAATGCACGCGTTGCAAGTTTCGTGTTCTGTGGAGATCGATCTTGCTCCAGCAGTTACACAGACATTTGAGGTCAACTCAGTCAGGTGCTGTCGGGTCCCACTGAAGAAATGAATATCTCCAAGGACTTTTCAGCAATTACGTTTATGCGGGAATTTGAGCGTTATCGTTCTTTTTTACATAGTCGTGATACAAAACTGCATTATTATTCGCAGGGCCTGGCCAGTGATATGATAATGCCCTCGATTATCCAGATGGAAAAATATTGCCTTCAATTATTCAATACTCTCCGAAGAAAACCAAACAATACTTTTTAATCACTTTGACGTGTGAAGTGACGTATTTCAAAACTGTTCTGGACCGTCACGTCTAGTCAGAACGGACCGTGGGGGAAAGAATTGCTTGTCACGAAATTCGTGGACAGCACAGTATTTGACAACTGATCGTGAAAAGTCTATTGCAAAGCAAGTCACAAAAAATGGAGTGAGAGAGAATTCCTATTCATATTTAACTTTATTGGTATATCACGCAAATTTTCAGAATATTTTGAGAAAAATTGACACAAATAAAACGATAGTAATTAATTACAACGCAATTTATGCAGTTTGTTAGTGACAAGTCCCAGGCCCTTTACAACACACTGCGTTGTGAAACATAGTAGACTTATTAGTTGTTTTTTCTCTTGCAAAATATGAAATTTGTAAAATTGTAACACAGTATTCACATGGAAGAGGGGGAAGGTATTGAATCTATGGAAAAATAGTGATTATAAGTATTGTGATTTTGGAAACAATACAGGATCGGTTGCAACAAACCTGCGGAATAGTAAGCCTGGTGACATTGCCTTTTAGAATTCAGTTATCATTGGTACCTATTCCCGAAAATATAGCGTCTTTAATTTTGTACGGGATTATTTGATAAATTAAAATGGTGCCAACAATCTGGTGGACATGGTTATCATAATAAATCTTAAGAACAACCTGTCATCTGTCTAACTTATCACCTGTCTGTTGTGATGAGATAATCCAGCATGTGCATACTCAACAATAAGGCATTGACGCTACTAATACGAATTAGTTATTTTCTACTATGAGACGCATTTTTGATAGAATAATACTTGTGTAAGCAATAACTAACCCTAACTAACCCTTGGTTATTGAAATTGAGCATGGGGCGTGAGCATCCATTGATGCAGCATGACAAAAAACGTCACTACTCGTTACCACATGGCCACCAAGTATCCATTGTGATGGCTTCATCGACATCAGAGCGACATCGATTAACTCTCTCAAGCACGTCCCACAACGTGGCGGCCAAGTATCCATGGTGGTGATATTGGTGATTTCAAAGCGATATTTGATTTCGACACGTTTTTTCGAGGCGGATATCCTAGTAAGGAATATGTTGGTCCATTCATAGAACACTAATTTACGATCAACTAATTACATTATATTCACATTTAGAATAGGTGTCTTTGATGTTAGCACTTCATTCTGTTAAATTCTGACACTATTTACACGAAGCTTTTTGTACATTGTGCGAGCGCTTTGAAGATCATCTCTTTGTCAGTTCAGACTGGCGTTTGTTTGCTTTTCCTTTTGATAACAACATTCGAAAAGAAGCAGCGCCGTGAATGTATGGACTGTCTGAATACTCTCTCGAACATAATAGATATCGTTAACCACATCAAACGCATTTGATAGCATTCCACGCTATTTGGCTTTACGATTATGGTTCACACTCGAAGCAGCAATTTTTTATATAGTCTAAGGCACGTCGGACAACAAAATAATAGTAAAAAATGATGTTATCTATTTTGTCGTCTTGAGCCTCTCCCAATACCTTGTAGCTTTGTTTGTTTCCATGGAGAGCACTTACTCAAAAACGCAAATCAGTCACATTCAAATGGGGGGGGCGGAGGCGGTAGTCCAACTGTTTCCCGACTGTTGGGGACACTCAATGGGTAGAAGTTCTTTGTGCTGACATTTCAAAAACAAGACTGTACTTTGACTGTATTTTACAGACCTCTAAGTTGAAGATAACGTCTACTAACCGGGATGTCTGCGGTTGCGATGTGATATTAATATCCTGGGTCGCTGGAATTTGCTGGCGTGAATCAACAAATGATTGTGGTTGGGACTATTTAAAGCTGCAATAAATCATTAGTTAATTTTGATTCCCTATTGGTCTCACACCTGGCTATGTAATGCAGTACAACGTGAACAACTGTACGGTGTAAACAGGGCTTTTGGTTTCATATTGATGCAGTCTGATGGCTAGAACCGAAATCACCAATTAGTTTGATTAGGGTACCGTTTTATACTCTACGTAACTGTTGCGACCAGCACTTTTTACACTCAGTGTCGTATCTAGGAATTGTGGCATTCAGGGTTGAAAACCTCGAGGGTTAGAAACCTTTACAGAAACTATTTCCCACCTCATCAAACATGCATCCTGGGTAACAAAGTTGAAGAGCCAAAAAACCTTTTCACTTCAGATCCTGTCGCACTAAACATATGAACACCTCCTGGCACTACACCGGAGATGAGGAGTCCGCGATCAGCACCACCTAGGTTACGAGATGTCCACAGTCTGCATCCGGACCGTGGTTTGCCATTTGTTGACCCCTGAGCTAGAATAAAGGCCCAGTGATATGCTAAAATGTCTGCTCCAAAGAATGAAATTTTGGTCATATTAATAAAAATCTGAAAAGGGTAGTGTTTTTGCGAGGATACTTTTCACAAAGTAGAAGAAAATTGTATCTGAAGCTGTAGAATTTCCAATTAAAAAATTGTAGGTGGCGCTCATCTTTTGGAATCAAATCGACCATTTGATTTCTGAGGAATTTCAGATTAATTGGTAATCATATGAATATGTGTTTAATTTTCCGATTCCTTTATTTTAAATAACTGTTTTGATCCCATGATACAAAAAAAATGCATACCATTGATAGCTAACGTTTTTCACAACAACGAGAACCAATTTGATATTTACTCTCCGGTGATCTATTTAAAAAAAACGAAATTCCAAGGATTTTTCAAATAAAGACATCCTGAAACATCCACGACGACATATTATCTCTAAAATTTTTCAATCGCAATACTTTTCCCACTTATGCGAGAGAAGAAAAAAATATTTAACTGTAAATGTGATAATCATTATTTCATAGCAAGATGCCAACGTTGCAAATATTTTTTCTGCAAATACAAAAGTACAAGAGTTTGAAAAAAAATTAGCATTCAGAAGAGACATTGCCCAGTAGTAGGTGAAGATCATTAGAAAATATCATTACTGTAGTTTAAGCGAATAAATGTGTCTTATCTAAAATGATATAAATGAGCTTAACTAGATTGATCCTCAATTGCACTGCTAAAAGTACACATTCTCAGAGTGGTTAACTCATTATTAGGATTCCAAGAACTTAGCGTGTGTTGCTTGACTACAAAGTATCGTCATTAATACATTTTTTCTCTATGCTGCAATTTTTTTCATAAGTAGAATATTATTCTAAATATATTCAAATATGAAATTAATCTACGGAATGCAGATTATAAGATTGTATACCTAACACAAAGTTTCACAAATAAAACTCTTTGACGCGTCTCGATCTCGAGTTTTATTTGTGAGAATGTGTGTTAAGTACACAATATTTTTATCTGCATAATGGAAGAGTTTCACCAAGTAAGAGCATCTACAATCTTCATAATCTACGGAAGTATTTTGAACGGCTCTTTTCAAAAGTATGGAACATATTCAAATTACATTACGAAGTACGCAAACTCAAAATCTGAATTAAAAAAATGAGAAATTACTATTGTATAATAGGTTTGCTACATCCAATGTATAAATGTCCGGAATCTCCAATCTATAACGAAATTGTACAGTCGTTGAAAAACGTAATGAACAACTAGCACACTAAAAGCGTAAAAGCAGCCGCAAGCAATTTTTTCTGTTTTATCACTAGCTGTTTACCATAATTCGAGTGGCCTTTTGGCGAGCATGTCCCTGCCTGGAAAGGTTCTGATTGTCGATAAGCCTAGAACAGCATAAATCATGTTTATCGTCTGAAACACTATCAACAAAATTAAACGCTCTTGTACCACATTATTTTATATTGCATGAATGGAAGTGTATATTACCGTTTGATAAGATATTTCAGGAATAATGGTGGTAATTTTACCACTGAAAGGTATATTTACATACACATTTTTTTGTAGATTTCAAATGGTTAGTGGAAAAACGTTATTTTAATAGAGCTTTTTGCTTTCATTTACAGTATTTATTAAACTTTCTAACTAATTGGAATAGGAAGCAGGGTAGGGTAGTGGTATGCTACTCATATTTTTTAAATAAAATGTTTTAAGTTTGATGAAAGTTTGACTAATGCAATATTCACCGTTCACATCACAGCTGCTGAAGGATAATATCGTCAGGTTGTAGGTGTTTGCAGGATAATTGGATAACGTCAAATATATTTCTCTTTTTAACAGGCCTTGATTTGTTTGACCTGTATGTTTGTATATCTATCAATGTAGCTGAATCTTTCAAAATAATTATCAGACTCCAAGACTTCTGATTGATTTGAAAACTTGCACACGTGTGTGGGACCGAGGGTAGTATATTTTGGAATAAAATTGCTTTAAAGAAAATTTAATTCGAAATATTGAAAAAAAATAAAGAATGGATACTTGTAAATTGCCAATAAATGAATAAATAAATAAATAAATAAATAAATAAAATAAAATTTTAAAAAATCTAAATTTGGAAATGAAATATTAGAGGAAAATGATTTCTTAAATGTAATAGGTTTTGGTCTCTTTATCCAGTTATGATACGTCAAATAAAATAAAAAATAGGTAATCACTGTCGAAACTACAATTGATAGCGTCATCTACTAACATTGTTTTTTGTAAATCTAGCAACCTTGGGCAAATATTATCTTTCTCCGTCTTACTCACAGCGCGATACCCGTAGACGATATTATTTTTACCTTTTATACCGTAGGATGTGCTGAGTAGCACTTCCTTAGACAAGAGTAACAGGACAGTAAGCATCAAAATTATCCATTTTCTAGAATCGAGTTTATCCTTATTTTTAGTTGAGACTCACTGGACTATTGACCATCATATGCATTCAATGATGTTTTTATCATGTTTTGATTCCTCAGTCTAACAGAGCTGAACATTTTGGGCATTTAGAATATCTAAATGTATTTACTCTGCTTGTTATTTTGATGTTTTCGTGAATATTTAAATACATATATACCGGGTAGTCCCGGTATTTCCTTGGAAGGATATCACCAATTATTCTTCATTCTTATTGGAAAGAAGGTAGATAGGCTAAGGTGATCTGTCTAATATTGTGTAAAAAAATGTCTGCATCTTATACACCTCCTAACAAGAGTAGGAAGTAGGTGATAGTGGAGAGTATCAGGCTATACATTTGTAGATAGTGCGGTGTTACAAATATACCGCTAAGCCTAAATTTCACAAAAGTACCCTCGCCAATGCTAAACCACGTAGGGCATCTCTACTAAGATTCTGGCAGTAGAATGAAAAGGAAAAATATTCCCTCTGGCCGTAGCATGGAGAAGTTACACCTGCGATTGAGTTCTTGACAGTCAGTCTACCTACTCCTATTATATAGTTGACCAACTTCGGATTCCCCGACTAACTTTCCAGACATGCAATCTCTTTTCCTATTTTCTTTCCAATATTTTGTATCAAAAATAGAACCGTGGCATATATTAACTTCGTTCCAAGAGAAGTTCAAAATAGTTCTGTACTCCTCTGAGTCTACCCAAAACCAGTTTAGCCTTGCAACAATTCGAGACAAAGATACGAACATTCAAGTGGGAACTCTGTACCTAGAATAAATGGCGTTTTGCTTGGGTTTCCAATATTTTGTTTACAGCGCTTATTTTTCAATATAATATAACGATTTTTTTGCAAATGATAGGGAAAGGTTGGATCTATGCTCGTGAGAAACCTTTTTTCAATTTTTGATACAAAATTTTAGATATTGTCGCCAGAGCGCTTGTATCAGTGATAAACATATGCTCATGTACTGTGCCACAATATTTAGTTTAAAGCACTAGATTTGAACATATTGAGAATATTTTTTATGCAAATTATAGAGGAAGGGCAGCTCTATGCTCCTGCGAAGCCCTTTTCTTGGTGTTTCGGTTATCAAAACATCTCAAATGAGTCAAAAAATGTCAATGTTCAAGTGAAAATATAAAAAAATTTGTATCTAACATTCCATTATCTTAAAAAATAATTGCTGGAAATGATATATTAGAAACTCATATAAAACGCCTTTTATTCTAGGCAGAGTTCCCTCTCTATGCGGTGTTCCGTAAACGAATGAACTCCAAACTGATTCTGGACTGTTTTCAGAGTTTTAAGATTGGGCCAGAATTCTTGATTCTGAATCAGTTTGACAAGTTACTTCACCTATTTTTCTTGGTTTTTGATAAGCATCTCATCGTATGATGGAACGTGACAGTAATTCTCCGAAAAATTATATTTTTGAGATGAAGCGAAGAAAAATAAATCTTTTTTTTTCTTAATTAGTTATCGAAGTTCACACATGGATTATAAACAGTTCTAAATATAACGTTCCGAAGTACAATGAACTCTATTGGAATGAACGTATAATCCCATAAACTTTGCAGTGGCCTACACACATAACCTACAAATGTATGTATGTGAAACAAAAACACGATGCAACTAATTTATTGAACCCCTGTGAATTATTCACCCTTCGCGTCATTGTTTTATTTAGATAATACAAACAACACATCACCAGCAACATATCTATTCCTAGACAATAGGAAATATATTGATTGGCTTTGCATATTTAGCAGACACCAACGCTTTAATATTTTTTATTTGGCGCCTAAGTATTAAAATGCAATCATGATATTTCTTGCATGCACTATAGACGCGTGCTCACAGTGCTTATAGTGTAGGTGCGTATAATAAAGGATACGGTCGGTGGTCCTGCATAAATTATTGGTTTGCATACTATAAATGTCATGATGATACTCTGTAGCATATTTATAGCATGGCTGATTTAGAGATTAGTTAAACTGTATCTTGACGTAGCAGATTTAACTTCCCACACATAAGTCGCAAAATCTGGTGATCACAACAATTTCTGCATTTAAATCCCGAGGTTTATGGTCCACATTACAAAAATCGATGTCAATCATTTCGACCATAGTCTGTTTGTCGCTATTTTTTTGATCCACGTAACCCAGCTCACACATGAGATAGGTGAGACTTCGGCTCAATGAATACTGGAACTTGATGACGGGATGTAGGCATGGAAAACAATTCATAAAAGGACTATGCTCAAAAATGGCCCCTGGACTAATTTCTTTAAACAGGAATTGGCTCCGTATTCACAGGACACTGTTGCCAGAAGTAGCACCTAAACAAAATACGGTTTTATAACGGAGACCTTAGCTAAACTAAAATAACAGTGTCACCTTATCACATCCCCTGTGAGTGCTATGTAGTAGACCACAAAAGAAACAGCTTTTTGGGATGGCTAGGCTAAGACCAATAGAGATCAGTACAGTACCAGCGGGGGAACTGTACAAACTAGTACAGGGTTGAAGAGTGCAGGAATGGGTGCTGTAAGTAAAAGGTATAAAGTACAATAAACCAAAGGGATGCAGTACTAAGGTAGACATTACGTCAGACTGCTCCTGGGAAGGGAAAAACTTATTATATAAAAATCATGTTTTCAATTCCACTTTACATACTAGTACATATTACAATATTTTTTACTGATGAATTTAGCATTTGGTCGAATAATTTGGCATATTCTGACTATCTGAAGTTATGTAATAAACAGTAAATTTCAATTTAAAATATAAAAGCATATCCTTCAATTGGCAATTTATTGGTTCTTCTCTCAGTAAATCACCACTTTTATTCCGTGTTTTGTTTGTTTGTAATACTATTTGTTTTTAGCAATCATAACATTGGCGGATAAAACCTACCACCTTTTCTTATTAATAGCATGTGCTGTGTTTTTTGTTTTGGTCTATTTACCATTGATTTTAGTTCATACACACGTTGGTGAAATAGTTAGCAAGGAAAAAAATACTTTTATCTATTTCAGTTTCCATATAATACTAGCTTCCAATCGTTGTAACTGTCGTTGAAAAAAAAAATGGCATTCAAAATTAATGTTTATTGTCTCGGTATATAAATAAGTATATTAAGGCACAGTAAAAAAATATGGTGACGATAGATCATTCATGCATGTACCTCAGATTCTGATCATCTTAAGATGGAGAAAAATGTTTGTTGTACTGACAAATCTTGCTGTTATTGTTTGGTCAAACATTTACCATGTTAAAATCTATACAAGCATTGTTCTTCGATTTTCTAGACTTTCACACACACACACACACGCGCGCGGTCCGTTAAACATGTTTATGCGGCCCGCCAAGCATTTCTAAAATATAATTTATTTTATCTCCCATCAATATATTGTTATAAAATGAATTATAATAAAATGGTAGTACATACTAAACCGAAACAATTATTTGTGACGAGTTACTCACTTGTCGGCGACTTCTTTATACATGCAATATGTATGCGCCGCGTCTGCGCGATTTTTTGTGACGAAATACTCACTTGGATGTGCAATTTTGGGTTACTTATCGACATGACTCAGCATCTCAATGATCTTAATGTGGAACTTCAAGGCAAAGAACAGTTCATTCACAATTTGTATGATAAAAATTCAAGGCTTTGAGCGCAAATTAAAATTGTGGAAACAGCACAACAACTTTTTCAGATAAATGTGTCTCACTTTCCACATTTAGAAAAATAAAAACGTTACTAATTCTCAAAATTACGCACAATATATAGACAGTTTAATCAACGAATTTCAACTAAGATTCCAAATGTTCAAAGCTGAAAAGACAGCGGTTTCCATGAAAATGTTTTCCTCGCCATTTAATATCGATGTGGATACAGTTTCCGAAGACTTTCAAATGGAAGTGACTTACATGCAGAATAATACCGATTTAAAGAATGTATTTTTCTCAGTAAACTTCGAAAATGTTTATAAATCTTATGTGAGCCCTGAAAAATTTCCGCTTTTGACGAAAAATGCAAAGCAAATGATATCTCTTGTAAAAACAATGCCAAATTTTTCATTAAAAATTTCAAGTAAATTCGTTTTTCTGTTCTTTTACTGTTTGTTTTTATTTTGCATTAAAATGTTTATATGAAATCTTTACTTTTTTTTAAACTTTATTTTTTTTTTAAATTTCAAATTGGCCCGGTGATTGAAAAGGTTGCTCACCCCTGCACTATTATATTTATAAGAAGTTTTGTTGTTTGTTAGTTTTGATTTTTGTAGCTCTCAGTATATTTGCCCCGTTTTGACATCAAGAAAACTTGTATCATCATCCAAACCCCTTCCATGTTCATCATCAATCAAAATCCCTGAAAATGTATGTTTGGTGCAGATAAGTTTTCAATAAAAGTTCCTTATTAAATGGAACACGTGTCTATTGGTGTTCCCCTAGCAACGAAAAGCTGTTCTAATAGGCCGTTTACACCCTCCTTTGAAAATGTCAAACGTCAAGGAAAAAGCGCCTGTACAGCTGCAACCCCTCCGTTTTTTATTTTCCAGGATTTTTGCCGTCGTCTCTCCTGACAGGTATTATCCTCCAGTCCGATGCGTGAAATTGTCCACAAGCGTTCACCATCAATCATCTACAGAAATAGTGGTGTCATAACCATGGCGGTTCACAAACAACGTCAAAAGGACCCGATTTGCTTTGCCGCTGGTTCGTGTGAGACCTTAAAGTACCAGGCGGTAGGGTCGCCGCAAAGCATTTCTAGTCAAAAACGATTATTCCTAGAGGCATTTCATGTTTTGTTTCACTCCAAATAAAAATAGAACTTGGCAGTGGAATTACTCTGAAAAATATGGACTATACTACAATTTAACTAAATGACAATTGCACATCACGTCGGTTTACTATTGCATATATTTCTTGTCGTGTTTTAAATTATTTTATAACTATTGAGCTTTACGAAAAAAAGTGGGAGAGAGAGGAAATATAATTAATGTCCAGATCCATGCCATCATCAGCAATATGATCAAGTGCATGATGGGGAAAGGTGAAAAGAAACTTTGAACAAATTAGAAGTTAGTCGAATTTGTTGAAATGATGTATCTATGCCTCATTGAATGTATTCAAATACTTATAGGGAATCAGGATTATTATCAGAAAATACTGAAATCAGAAAAATATAGTGTGATATACATTACTTCGCTACTTACCATTTTATTAATTGTATTCTGCAAGTAAGCAATAGGTACATACAACTAATTAGGAGATCATTTATTTCCATCAACAAATCCTTATATATAAAAAAGTAATTTAATAAAGTGGTTTGTACCGTTCAGACAAAAGTTTTCCCTTATTTTATATTCTGCAAGACGAAATATCCAAGTTTTATGACAGCTTGTCAATTTAACCTAACTGTTGCGCAAACTCTACCATGACTATGAACATCTATAATCAAGATCATATTTCAAAAAACGTTTAACCCCTTGCAATAAATAGAACAGTAAATAAATTTGTGCTAACATCAAAGAATTATTTTCTCCTCCTTTTCAATCTTTGTGCTTCACCTTTACCATATTTTTGTTTGAAGAATATTCTGTACTCCACTGACAATGATTTTTTCCGATTCGTAGCATATTTGTTTTGAAACTGCAGATTTCACTGTCATTTACTTAAAATGCATAAGACCTAACGGAATTCAAACTCCAGATTTACGCTATATCGGTTGAACCACGATACCAGGTCGCCGAATCACTCTGGATGTAAGGAAACACTCCCATGGAACATCACTTTGAATTTTTGGATCAGTACAAATCTCTGACCACGTCTACCGAATGGTCCTTGCATGGAACGCATGTTTTGTATGTTTATCCTTACCTTTAGATACTTTTTTGGAATTACTAAACCATCTTACGAAGTATCAAGACTCTGACCTCTGAAGCACCCCAAATGCTTTTTTCCCTTCTCATGATAACCATTCCGATTGCAATCCTGACCGAGTAAAAATCATTGTTGAAGGGCTCAAATTGACGTTATTGCTGAAATGTATCATATAGTTTTCTCCTCAATCCAATTCGCCTACTTTAACCGTATATTAAAACCATAAATTGTTTCAGTACATCTTTACCAACGTTTCGGCTGCTTCTAAAGCTTGTACCAAAGTATTTGTCGAAATTAAGCCTATATTTGTAATGTTTAAAATGTTGCCCGTTTTTATTGAGCCACTATGATGCGCCACAATAAGGCCGAATTCGAGACCTATTGTAGTCATAATTTCATTACAATCCGAGAAAGAATTGATCATTCATGTTCTCAATGCATACAACCATGAAGCATCCATTAAAGGTACTCAAATAAAAAATTTCAATACGAATAAAAATGAGTAGTGAACCCTAAATCAACTGGTCTATTTTCTGATCCCGAAATTACAATGAAGGAATGCACGACGCATCAAAAAATATAACTACGCTAACATGCCTTCTCCTCAACCGAAGACGGCGTGATTTGCTGACAGTTGTCCATGCTTTGGAGGTGAATGGCAGACGGAATCATCGGTTTTGTTCTACGTTTAAGTATTTCGTCGAGGGTTCGAATTACAGTGTCAGACGTAATCGACGCATTGGTGAACATAGTGAATCCTTGAAGCAGAATACATTGAAATTCACGGACTGAAGGTGGGATGTAATTGTTATAATGAGATAACTTCCATTGGGACTTTGGAAGTATATTTTCGATACCATTATACGGAGTGCAGTAATATTTTTGAATCTATTCTGACACATCAAACATCACTGACCATTCGTTAAAGTTTAGCTTCTCCGTTTCTTGATAACTAGTAGTCTGACTGTAATCAAATTTTAACACTACGCATCTGCGAATTTCATCAATAACTTCTTCTGTTCTTAAGTGAGATGTTACGTGAAATTCTAAATCCACAGCTATTGAGAATGAATCTTATATTTTTTGTGTTATAAATAAAAATGTGTGTACAATTCAAATCCAAAAAGAATTATCATCTCACTCTCCCTCGTCCTCTTTCAATCCGCATGCATTTCTAACTCATCCAAAAATTATAAATGATCAAAGGCTTGAGCGTTATAGTAGTAACGTACTGTGGAAATTTCATCAAAATCCGAATAAGTTTTACTCATCAACAAGGAAACCTACATCGCTCTGATTATTCAATCCAAGTTATGCGGCGAATGAGTAACGTTTCCTCAATAAATGAGACCTCAAACAAGTGAAGGAAGAACTTGTTTTTAAATGACGAAAATGGTACAAGAGAAGACAAATACAAAGATAAAATCAAAACTTTACTGTCACTCATGAAGCAAATCTTTCATGTACATGAAAATATCTACCTATTGCATATTTTCATCATAAGTAACCCCATTTTCTCGTGTTAGAAACATTGTAAGGTTCAACGAACGCACAGACATGCCGACAGAAAATTTAAAAGTACAATACGAATATTTTGATATGTCTTTGTCGCCGTATTTGAAAACCTGCAATGTAGCTTGATGAATTTTATGATGTGAAGAATATCGCATCCGATGATAACCGTCACGGGGGGGTTCTTCTTGTTTTTCAAGTTCCATCTCCTAGTGGAGGTTGGATATTATCACGGCCATCCTGACTTTGTTTGCAGCTATTCTAAGCAATTGATTTGACGTCATTCCAAACCAATCCCTCGAGTTTTCAGCCAAGAGATTCTCGTCTTCCTTGGCTCTTCTTGCCCTTGATTTTCCCTTCCATAATGTATTGTAGCAGTATATTAAAAGGAGGCTACTACTATTATGCCTTCCAGTGCGGCCATGCTATGTTTCGCGGATGTGCCACCAGGTGTGACATGTCTGTGGGTCATGATGTCAGGGAGCTCAAGCAGGTAATGCTTCGGGCAGACAGTTCCTGTATCTCATCTCTAGGTGTGGTAGTGGCTCGTTCTAGCGATAAAGCCGGTTTCCTAAACCCTCAATAAAAAACAGACTAGCATAATATAAATTCAAAGCGCCATGGATAGATTACGTGAGTAAGATAAAAACGGCAGTTAGTTAAAATGAATCTCAAAATAATGTCTATTTGTTACTGTATTTCATTCACTATTCGTAGCTAGGTATATCGCCAGTTTCGCAAACTTGATTCGAACTACACAGAAAGCTCTCATGCATCATCTGATTTCAATATTCGCCATACAAACTGGCTTCGTACGAATTTTAATCATAGTTCCAATAAATTCTAAGATAACGTTGCAAAATGGCATTCGAGATCGATCGTTTGCACACGAGCCTCGATTACACCGCGATTTATAAAGGGAGAATTGCCATGTGAATGATTAATGAGAATAATGAATTGTTCACTAATAAGATAAGCCCTGGAAGGGATGACAAAATACCTGCATTAATTTTCTAGCGCGGTCCCGTCGGATGTATAGTGTAGGGCTAACCCTTTCTGCAAAACCGGCGGGATACGAAGTGAGTTACAGCAACATTTGCAGGTGATGAGGGGGAGTTGGGATACAAACTGAACAGTCTCTTTGTGAAGTGCTGCAGTCATTTTAGTAAAAATTTGCAGAGCGTTTGAAAAAGCTAGATTATGTCAAAGATATGATGTCTCATTGATTAACTTTCTCCATGATAATTCAATAGAACCCGATTATATTCACAGTCATGGAATCACGATTCTTTGGTACTTGAACAACGTGGCGTTATTCAGATTTTAACATTTTATTGTGAGGAACAGTATTACCAGTGATGAATAAGATCAATTCACCTGTTTTTCACTGGTCGATTTCAATTTCATCGCATGGTCGAGCTTTTTTGCATTTCGCTTTCCTCCCTCAAGACTCATCATGATTTTATCTTTATTTTCAAAACTTTACAAATCCTATAAATCACTGATCCAAATTCAAGACACAAGTATCCTCGGTTTAAAGTTTTTCGCTTTAAACTTGATTCATGTTCGCTTCGATAAGATCATCTCGATTTTCCATTGAGACGATTCAAATGCCATCTGAACAAATTTCAAAACAAGAGATATTATAATTTGGAATTCCCATCGACCAGTCATAGACCATAAATTGAGCCGTAAAAATGACTCTCAAAGGTTAAATATTTGTTGTTATATCGAGAGTTATTGGCGCTAAAGCCGAGGTGCTAGATATTAAAAGATGAGGCAATTCAAAATTGTTTACTTTGATTACTTTTTCAGTCTATTCGGGTTTTTTGTTAGATTCTACCGCTATTTCTCATCCACGCATAAAGCTTCATCGGTTTTTTACGTTTTAATGAAATGTACGCTTTATTAGGTTTCTGTTACTCTGCGACAGTGAACTCGGAGGAAAGTTTCAACATAATAGCAAGCATCACTGTTTAGAGTCTCATACATATCAATAAAACATAAAGATATGACGTGGGCTGCAGTAAATCTGTCTATTTTGTCTGCGCTACAGTCATTTAACCCTATATATTTCTACTCCACTACTACTACACATCATTGAATCATAGATCAGTTTCCATCGAATTCTATATGATAATATTCTTAAATCATGAATTTATGCTGGATATAATTGATTTGCATTATAAATGCAACTTTCTGATATTTAATGTCATTTTTTGAGGTCGCTCAAATCTCTAAATTGACTGTACTATGAGAGATCGTAGGGAACGAGCAGAAACGAACCTCTGGAAGCTTAAACAATATCCTGACAAATGTTGAGTCACTAACGGAGAATATGGAGATTTTTCAGTTGAACTAGAAAGACGTACCACACGGCACATGTTCATTCCACGTCAAACAAAGTAACGGATCCCAAGGGTGAAAAACAGATGTTTCTGATAGGTTGAATGCTATGATCGCTACAAACGTAATCCCTAATGATCGCATGAGGTACTATAATATAATTTTTAATATGTTTTCTGTATTAAAAATTTTTCCTCGATTTTTCATTGGGAGTAGTGCAAAAGGTTTTCAGTATATGAACTTGAATTTTGAACCAACCGCAAGGTAACCTAAACAGATGAACAAAATCTGTGAAAGGAACTTCATACACTTTCTACAGTCTCCAAAAAAATTTAACACCTAAAGGTATTAAACCTTCCTATATCTCTGATCATTTCAGAGCGATAATAAAACAATTGTGGAGAGTTCCAAACTTTCCACTTTAATCATAATACCCGGACGCAAAATTGTTTTTATGTATGTCTACGAATAAGCTGCAGTTTCTTCCGATGGTGATTACATACCCAAACTTGATTCTGGATAGAGATAGAAATTAAAAAATATACAATATTAAGAAATAACCTGCAATTTGATATAGTCTATAGTTGGCATGTGATATTGGAAATAATAATGCTTTTAACGAAATCGTATCCACAAAGACAGTTTATTGAGCACATACTTGCTTAAACATGATAACCAGCAGCTGATCACTTATTTTGTAGTGTGTTTGTATAGACATTATACCCATTATCCTGCTGTGTTCTTCGTAAAAATTTGTATTCATAAACTCGGACAGAAAAAAAACTGGATTATTACGGAATTCGAACCACACACCTTCTGATTTCCAATCAGATGATCTAGCCAATTGCGCTAAACAGGCACTCCGCTCACCTGATCTAGAACGCCTATGATGTTGAGTGAACACTTTTCCTTAAAAGTTTTAAGCTTTACGCTTCGTTAGTATCTTGAGGTGCAGCTGCATGGATCAATGAAGATCTCTGCCAGTGACTATTGACAGACCCCTCCATTGAACAATCGTTGCACCATTATGCAGGAAACAATCATACCAATTATTCAACTGCTAATCCGCAAGTCGGAGGCTGATATAGAAATTTGCAATTAGAAACTACTGGGTTTGAACCTAATACCTTCTGATTGCAGTTAAGACACTCCAGCCATCTGAGCTAAGCAGTGACTCCACTCACTAGATCTATAACCAAGTTTCTGAATGCGAATTTATACGGATTTCCATCTTGCCAGTTAGCAAGTAAATCTTTGTCAGATCTCTTTCGTATATAGTAATAATACACGCCATTTCCTATAGCTAAGTTTCAGTTATCGTGAACGTTCCTTTACTTCGCCAGATCATGTAGAGCGGTTTAAAATTTATCACAAATAGAATTTCATCCGCTCTGTATTCGAAACCATCAACCATGCGGGACGTGATCTTATCTTGACGTGTGTTTCCGTTTTTGCATACTGCATATGCGTATGGTGATTATCGGCACTGATGGATCTCAAGGTTTTTGCATGCTGGATGGCATCATTAACGTAATTAAACGATAAACAGCAAAAAATCGGAAATATGTTCTGTTATTCATTTATATCTAATTTGTTGGGACTACATTTTCCACGTGTATAGGAAGATCAAATTTGGAGCCACAACTTACAGCTATATTATGTACTATACATACATAATAGTTTTTAATAATTCTTGAGTTGTATTTTATCTTAATAGATTGTTTTTCGCGATTCTTTGAATGGTTGAGGATATTGCGATATTGGTAAAACCAGAAGAGAACTTGTACCGATCTTTGAGGAATTTATTCGTACCCATGACAAAATATCTAGACCGAAATAATAATAATAATGATAATAATAATAGTATAGTTCAAAAAATATCAAAGGTACCCAAAAAATTATTATAATTACTATTAAATACTCATAAGAAAATAATTTGGCTGATCTAAATTAAGCAGCTAACAGTTGATCGAATGGAAGGTAGCAAGTACTTATCCTTGAGGACTGTTTAAACGAAGCCTTAGCTGTCAGTATTACGTTTCATTACTAAGGCTTCCTTGAGATGGAGGCTTTAATGAACGACCAAAAACATATTTTTGCAAAGCATGATAACTGTAATAATTAACTATACATTTTTCTCGTTTCACGCATTTAAACTCTGATAGCTTAATTTTTGAAATCGATCATTTGGCATGGATTGGCAGGAAAGTGCTAAGAACAAGAGCAACCAATATTATTCTTAGAGGCAAGACTGATAATTATCTCACGTTACTACTCATTCATACCAAAGGTGAGTAATTGTCATATGTTGTGCATTGTCTATATAATTTTGTGTGTCACTACGTCTAGATTCATCTCCAAACAACAATGGACTTCCGAAACACAACATTTGAAACATCTAACAACAAGTGAACAATTTTCAAAATCGAGTCCCGAATCCTTTTCAAACCTAAGTTTCTGGTATCTGATATGACCTAATTCTTCGCAAAAGAACGTCAATCAAGAAAATAGAATGCGAAAAAGGAAATCACATAAAAGACCCCTATTTGTCTTTCTTGCCGTGATTGGTCGATTCCAGAAAAGGAATCTTCAGCAATCCACAATACCCGACCTTTTTCCAAGCGAACGCACCTCGTCAGCTATTTCTATAAAAAGGTGTCGAAAAGAAGGATTATACGGGCACAGCTTACTGTTCAATATGTCTGCGCTTACCGAGAGATTTGGAAGTTCCTTCTGGCCGGAACTAACCGGATATATGGGGCGCTGCTAGGATAGGAGATTATTGGTCCAGACATTTTTCAGAATGTGCAGGTAAGAACCCAGCTCGACTTTGATGCAAAAGGGATGTGTTTGCTAAAGAACTGGCGCAGGTGCTGGAGGACTCTCCTGGTACAGTGGCGTGTCGTCGATATTTTTCTGACAATGTCACTATAAATCAACTGAATATTTACTAGACTGTGAAGATTATATGGTCGGAGTAGTAGAGACAATAAGGAATAATTATTTTTAGCTTGATCAGGATAAGAACTGTAAAGATTAAAATTGATAAACGCTGCGAGCGTGTTGCTGCACGATTAACCATTTTTTTTTGATGTGGTTTTGTTTATATTATTTTATTAATATTTTTGTATTTTGCGAGTTCCAAGTACCTAGTACCACATAAAACAAAAATTCAGAAACAAAAAATACCACAAAAAATGACAACGTTGACAATTGACAGCTATCTATCCAAACTACCCTAAGCTTCGAGATGGAACTTTAGGAGTGACCTCCGTTTACTCCACTCCTTCTAGGCGAACACGAGTGGAGTCACTCTATGCACCCAATAAAACAAAACCTGAACTCTCTCAGTGCACGAAGTGACAAAGCTGAACCTAAGACGAATATGGACAAATCAGCCTCTTATTCCGCTGTTTCAGTCTGTTGAGGTACTTTTCAAGATTATCTGGCGCGTTGACTTGATATTTTACTCCGTTCAGGATTGTGTTCGCACCCCACACATGCGATCGGTTTTCCATTGATAGTCTGATCTGAGCCTTGTAGAGTAGCAGTAGCTCTTTCAGTAAATACAATTTTCTGGGAGAAAACCCCCAGCTTGTGAGACACCGATCTAGGAAGGCCACCAACATGAAAGATGACTTGAGTATTGGGCGTTTCTCCATCTCCACGGCTGACAGACCGGCATGTGATTTTTCTTGTTAAGGTACTTGTCTGGGTCTTCTGTGCCTTGAGCTGAGCTTTGTATATCTTTGTTCGACAATTCTTTTGATGTCTTCGTTGATTTCTTTGATTTATATAACACATGGTCTCACGGAATGGTAGTGGTTTGCCTGGCTTCATGTAGGAAATAAGAGTGCTTCCACCTGCGAAGTGTAGTTTGAATTAAGAAGTTATTTCCAGCAGTTCGTTGGCATACAGTAAGGAGCATTGGAGAAAGGACAAATCCTTGGAGGGCACGTTAAGGATAAATACATCGGAAGCACATCTATGGCATTGAAAGGCACTTCTATTCACAAACTAATACATAGCAGTTATGTAGATTGTGAATAAGCTCATAAGCTCACATGATGAAACATTTATTTTTGGAGCCGAAAAAATTATGAAAAGCCTCTAAAGCTCATTTTTTCATGGCTTATGGTTTCTTGTTTATTTAGGGAGTAGTCTAGAGAAGGATATAATTTCTAACCATTATATCCAAACTTGTAGGTTTGGTAAAGTGAAGTTTTAAAAACTACTCTAATATTACTAGCATAACTGAATTCCATTTAATAATATTCTGGCAGATAGGAACGTTTTAAGGGGTTCAAACCGCTCGCAATAATGCAAAACTAAAATGAAATCAAATATACATCAATACATTATGTAACGTAACATTAATAGTCAACATTACAAAAGCAAACAGGTGTCTGAAACGTCAATAAAAACTACCGATATTTTTTTTATTTAATACATAAAACCAAGCCAGTTTTATGATTTACCAGAAGAACTCTTGAAATTCATTATACTTATTCAGTAATATTTTTACTGACGTTGCAAATATTGAGTCAATCTACTTGACTAAATTTTTGATGCTGTTGTTTTTGCGTGGTAACTTCATGGCCGGCTTGAAAATTTGATTTATTTTTTATCGTATAATCAAAAACGTTGTGTATAAAAGGAGCATACTCGTAGAATGAATCAGATTCCCTCAGACGGCGCCGATGCTTTAAGATTCCTCCCACCTGCGTCGACTCTTCAACAAACAAGAAGCGAAGAGGGAAGAGCACTGTAGTCGCCGACAGTACAAACATATCTTTTTCACATCAAAGCCAAGTTTTTACCTGTATGCAGTGGAACGTATATAGACTAATAATGTAATAATTCGTTGTCGCCTTATATAGTGCTGATTCTGACTTGAACTATTTAAAACGTTTTTGTTTATTTTAACTCATTTTAACTGTGGCTTTCTGTCTGAATACAGATTTGGAGTAACTCAACCAACTACATTCAATTCTGAATCTGAAGTAGCAATAGTCATATTTTTAATTATATACATTTTACTTAATTAAGCTTTCCTTCATATTGATAGATTAATAAAATAACTGTACTGAAATTTAACTAATAGAAAAAGAAAACCAAATATGCAATTATAATACCATTGAAATTTTATTTCTTAAAAAATTACAGCGGTTGAACAATTTTTATACTGCCCTAATTCCATGAAAACAATTTGGCGCTGGTACACTTTTCAAAACTTGCTTGTTTGTCAGTTTATCTGTCATTTGTCACGTTTGTCCCTGCGTAGTCTCAGCGAGTGCTTTACCCGAGTAGAATAAAGTGTTTCCCAAGTTTCCAATCATAGTCGGACAATTTCTGGAAAACATGTTTGTGCTCAAACATTTTTTAAAGTGTTCAAACTTCAGTATTACGTCTCACGATAGGGCGTACAAAAAAATGTTACTGATCACATTCTAAAATAAATAGCAGCTTATGAAACATTGAAAATAGAATATAAGCTATCAATGAGAAACAAAGATATGAGGTATTCACAAACTACCACAAGTATTTGCGAATTTTCAGGGAAGTGATGCTGCTTATGAACTGTACTACCACATGTACTACAAACTCTTTCATAAGGTACTTCATTTTTGTACTAGCACAACGCCAGGCGTCCTTTTCTCTTTCTATCTTTCTTGCTGTCTCACTCATTTCAATACTATTAGCGTTTAGACCATCATATCCTTAATCTCGCTTTGACAGTTAATGTTGGTTTTCGTTAAGAATATTACGCCATGTTAGAGATTGAGCGATTCAAGGCTTGATTCCGAAAAAGTAATTTTTCGGAAAAAGAAACGCTTTATATGCTATTGCATTATCAACGCCGTTCGCGACTAGACCTACAGTGTAAATACATCTTTGCCAAATTTCCTTGTGACACCCAAAAGTGGTCTACTTTCTCTTTGAATATAAATAAACGGTGCTGTAAAGGGACTTCGCTCTAAAGCGAAAAGTTTACTGGCGTGTTCTTTTATATGAAATTCGTTTTTGGTGCAAATTTATCGTTGATTAAAATCGTTCAACCGTTTTCAGTGACTCAACTTATACCTAAATTTCCAAAAAAACTTTACCATAGATGTATGGACATGGCACATCGACATAGAGTGGTTTTCGTAGAAGAATCAACCTTAATAGATAATATGCTTTTTTTCTATTGGAGTGGTATACTTTCAACGGATATTATGAGTATAATCACCATCCGTAGTCTCAGAGCCAAATGCAAATACTTCGCTCTACTGCAGACTATACGTCTTCTGAGAAGCCATAAGCAAAACCGCTTCGGGCGGTCATCATAAAATGGAAATTTCAAATGCTCGGGATGCTGTGATGGCCCATAAACATTAATTGCCTTCGCTCTCTGTGAAATTCACACCAGATACACTTAGACATTATGTGTGTTATCTTATATGACGCGACGTCTGCTCTAGACCGAACCATATAAATAGACGGTATGGGATTGTTACTGCTCTTGTTATTACCCGGTATATTTCGTGCAATAATGTTTGGGTATTCCGGTTGTGTCAGCTCCACAGAAATGCTGTGATTCCTTCTACAATGTGAGCTCAGGGACAGGATGTTTCGGATCATCAACTTTGTTAGCAGCTGCATCTCGTTGAAGTAGGCACTGCATTTCAAAATTCTCAATAGTAGAGGATGAAATAATTGAAGGGGCAAGTGGATGAAGGTTTTTCGCATTTTCTTTTCCAAAGTTCACGCGAAAAGTTTTGAGTACCGATAAGAAAATATTATTCCATTAACGTCGTTTTGTTTCCATTAAAGATTATTAATGTGCATAACGCCTTCATTCATCAACAACACCAAAGGCGCAATGCGCATGCTACTGAATGATGGTAGTATTATATGAACAATTAGTTTATGAACAAATTTGTCGATATTTAAATTCCAAAAACATAATTCCTCTTAGACAGTCGGTATTTCGGAAAGCACACAGCACAATACAGCTCTTTTTGATTTGATAGACAATATTGTAACAGCAGTTGACAGCAAAAGGACAGTTGCTCTCGTGTTGCTAGATTTTGCTAAAGCCTTTGACACTTTAAATCATCTGCTGTTATTGTCAAAGTGTAGCTATTATGGTTTCACCCAAAAGCCTTTGTAGTTCATAAAAACATATTAAAAGAATCGTTTTCAAAAAGTTTGTGTGAATCAAAAGCATTCGACGTTTCAGCGCAATACTTCTGGTGTTCCGCAAGGGTCTGTGTTGGGACCTTTGCTATTTTTACTTTACATGTCCGATTTAGAAAAATATAGATAACATTACTTAGTGAAAATCATAACTTGAAAGCAAACCCATCCAAGGCAAAGCTCCTCATATATAGCAATAAAGTGCTCAGAAACACAATAAAAGGAAACATTAACATAAGTGTTCAACAGCAAAAACTAGAACCTGTATCACATGCAAAAAAATCTTGGTTTGCTAATAGATGAAGTGCTTCAAGTTCACCCAACATATAAATAAACGTATCCTGGATAAACAGATGAGAAAAGAACTATGTTAATGTAAAAAATTTCATATTGTTCAGTTGCATGTTATCCTATTTTGGACGTCTACACGCTAGTAGGTTACAAAAAATTCTACATTACTGTTGTAGATTCCTAAAAGATCATGTTTAAGAATTATGTGTAATCTCAATTTGCTTAAACTCGGAGAAATGTACTTAATTATACCATCCTTTAACGTTTGTCTATAATAGGTCCTGGTCCAACGTGTCTTCTACAGACGTTTATTCCTAGAGTAGCAACACATAATGTTAATATAAGAAATACAACAGCATTAGGTATTCCTCTTCATACTTCTTCACAATTTCAAAGGACCTTTCTCTATAATGTTGTAAAGTAATGGAATCAAAAAATTACTTATCCCAAATTTTGGCAAGTTTGAACAAATATAGGCAGACTGAGAAACACAAACACACTATATATAACACACATGTGCTGCTGTATTAATTACAAGAAATACACAGGTGCGTCAGGAGCTCGGAAAATTATTTTATAGTTGTTTCGGTACAAAAATATCAAATGTCATCTCAGTAACATAGTCTTTTTAATATCCTATAATCTTAGACTCTCCCCTTTGTCGATGTCAATCGGACACCACCCGCCTTTGCCATAAATAATAAAACCTGTGCGGTGCAACAGCGGGACTTTATTGTTGTGATTTGTTTTCCACACACGTCTGGAGCTAGTTATTACCGAAATCATTTTTGTGTTTTTATTATCTACAGTAGCTGCACTCCCACATTTTGCCTTATCTGGGATAAGATCGGTACGCGACAGAAATTGATAGTGTTCCCTTGTGCATTCTTCACTCCTATATGGTATCGTAAAGGTAGACGGCATCTATTCATGTATTTTCAAACGAAGTTACGAGGGCAGATTCTGTATTCCCAAAATGGGCAACTTTTGTGTAACATTTTATCGGATTCCACCCGATACTTCAATCATCTTCCATCAAGCTTCTGGAAATTAACATCAACAATAACATGTCATGGCACAATCATGTTGCTGGTCTCTCTAGGTGGATTACCCAGAAGCTGGGGGATTTCTTCCGCTCCAGGAAATTATATTCTCCGGAACAGCTTCAGCTACTATACAGACCACCGCTGAAGTACTGCTCGCATATGTCGGGATACGCCCCAAAGCACTTCCTGAAGCTCTAGACCCAATTCATAAGCGAGCAATACGTCTAGTGGGTGCAGCTGACCTCACAAACAACCCCCTCAGTCTGGAAGCGTCGAAGAATAGTGGCTCATCGGTCCCTATTCAATAGATGTTTTTATGACAAAAGTTCGACCAAACTGTCTCGCATAATAACTTCAATAGTCGCCAGTACAGCAAATTCTACATGAGCTTATCAGGAGGGTCCTCACCAGATCGAGCTTACCACGCCAACTCCTCGAACAAACCTGTTCCAAAAGTGGTTCTTCTGGAGAACCTCGGCGCTGTGGAATGGGCTACTGGGGTTTTGTTCCCCTATGGTTACGATCTACATCGTTTTAAGGTCAATTTGAATAGACACCTTCTATCATCGCACAGAGCTTATGAAGTAGATAGACCGTTGCGTGAAGTTATCTATTAAAAACAATCAATTAGCGGATACTGAACTGAAATTGAGATATTAGAAAGAAAAAGTGTAATTTTTGGTTCAGGCCCACTTACGAATTGAAGTGGAATACGAATCTGTCATAGCCTTTCATGACTAAGCAGTTAACACAACAATGCTTACATAAAGGAGAGATTCGATTGAAGATGTATTAGTCAGTGGCCACTAGATATCTATCCAAAGTCCTGCTTCACTGGTTAAAGTCACGGATGTACTGTAAACCGTCAGTCTAACATGCGGGAGTGACTTCAGAATGATGTGAAAAAGTAGGTTTTTTGACATTTTAGACAGATGAAATATAACATCGATTGATGCAATCATTAATTTTTTGAAAACAATCGGCTAAAGGTAAGCGCGCATTTGTACTTAGCCTCCACAATGGAGGCATTGTGATGTTTGAGCAAATAAGATAAAACAATTTAATATGATGTGCTTTAGCTTATAAATATTACGTAACTGAAATTTATATATGAACAATTTATTCCTTGGGAATAACCAAAATTGAATCAAATTTTTGTCAATAAAAAATTGGGAGATAAATAACACCCACCCCCCACCCTTAAATACATCTACGCCATTAGCGAGTCATTTTTCTTTCGAATGTTTCAAATAATCGAAACAACTTTTAATTCAAATGCATCTTTTCTTCATTATATGGTATTACCAGTCGTACATACTCTCAGAGCTGTCTTGTTAGACCTTTACTCTGAGTTGGAAAAAAACTTGGTCTGTCGGTTCTGGTTGTCGAAACAACAAAGTTGAGAAGGAAGATTAAGAAGAGGAAAATTGCGAATAGGAGGAAGTGCTTAGCATTGTCAACTAGATTCCGAACATTCCTAGCTCACCTGAATGATTAACTTTGAAGTCATATTGGTTATCAATGGGGTTTGAACCTGCACCTCCGTGATTCCGTCACACCACGTTTTCCAGTTAATTCATGGCGCATGTTCCCAAATAACAGTCTAACATGAACAAAGCTTTGGTTTGATATTTAGTCTGTTGTTTACATACATACATAACCTTTGTACATGTCATTATTTTTCATATTTTGTGAATGTTAGTAAAGATATTTCAGTCAATCGTTTCTAGTTTCAGTTACAGGTCAGTAGAAAATATAATTAACCCTCGTATATGATTTAGTTAATATATAGATTTCAGGTATCCATGCATTATCGAATAATGATATCAAGGGTCCATTTAGGTTGTCTAATGTAAATTTTTGTAGTGCATTAATCAGATGTCATGTTTTTATGGGGCCACCTGTGATCTGAAAAAGATACCGGCTGCGTGGGGCTAATTTATGTAATATCAGATACTACTGTAATGTGTGTAATGCTTCTAAGGTTGTGTACAAGATCAAATGGTGAATCGGGGTACTGAAAGTTTTGGCGATGATTGAAATTTGAATCGAAATGCGTTACAGAAAGAAAAGCATAATTTTAATCTGAATTATGGAAGCGTTTCACCAAGCTTGGGCATGTACAATATAAATTTGTAAATGGTATTGATACATGTTTACTACATGTTTCTTTATGTTATTCTCTCTAAAAAAATGCGTGATTCCAAAACTACTTACAAATAAAAACTATCATTGTGCAAACAATATTTGTCGTAATAATAAATAAGAAAATAAGGGAACGATTTTGTTTTTATGAAAGACATGGCGTGATACGGTACTTTGTGAAATTATATGAGAAAGGTATAGATAGTGACTCATGAATTTTCAGATTTATAATCGTGTCGACATACTTTGTATGAATCAATTTTTGATAGTTATTCAAACTGAGAATCACTTTTTTACACCATACCGTTTGATTCACGATTTTCATGGAAATTAAATCGTCTTTCTTAAAAAAATATTTATTCTTCAGTTTTAATTTATGTGTAACTTTGCTGTTGAACTCACTATAAATATTGCATTCTAATCAAGATTATATTTGTACAAGAACAATATAACAAAGGTAAGTAATCGCCATTTTCCCCAATACGGCAGCGAATCTTAAAAGCTAAATGCAATCCTTGAAAAACGCAACTCTCAATCTAAGTTCAAGTCTTGGATTATGGAAAGTCCATCTGGCAAAGGGCTAACTAGATTAACATATTTGAATACAACACAATTACTGGGTAAATAATCATTGAACCTACAAAATATATAACTACTTAACGTTTCATCCTAAAATATGTTTTCTTCTTTTCCAGGTAAGTTTTTGAGATGAGTTAGATGTGGAAGATAAAGGTGAGCAAGGGTACATATTTATGATTTTGAGAAGCTTTTCTCCAATGTGGCAAACCATTATATTTTGAATTTGAATTAATAGTACTTGTAACTGTTTCCATGATTAGAATGTTTTCGAACATTGGCCACCTAACACAGGATTTTTGAGATTCAGACCAACTTTTAATTATGCATTAACACAAGCTTTGCCTGACTTCTACTGGCCGCTAATCAAACCCAGGCATATCTGATGAAAATTCGTTATTAGCGTCGTTAGATATTTGTTTTTCCAACCAAATAATGCAATAAGTATAAAGAAACTTATGCTAACAATTCCTCTTGACAGGTCGAATATGCTACAGTTTGTTCGTGTACCTCAAAAGAGAAATTTTTATTTTATTTTCCTGGGACTGCAGTGATTTTTGCTCATCAAGATCATGAGAGCAGAATTGTTTTGCTGGTTATGTTTCTTATTTTGGATTCAACAATAATGTAAATTCAAAGTCTGGATTCGATGCAATGGTCCATACTAAGCTCAGTACTTATGTCACTATAATTTAAAAATTTTGTTACTTTTTTTTGTACTTTGGTAACAGCTGGCGAGGCAGTCGAAACGTCAGTAAAGCTCGATTTATCAAGTAGCATGAAACAGAAAAGCAGATACAGGATAATTTGCAGAACTCCAAGTTTTAAGCCTTTAAATTTTGCTGAATTGCAAAACTTTGTTGCTTCAGAAAACGACCCCCCGTACTGATATACACAATTCCGAAAACGTCGACAATCTAAAGAATCCAGGAAACATCTGTTCTCTCCATCTCCATCCACTGGGATACATGCATGGTTGATCTAGGTGTCCCGCAAACACCCAGTCTCCTACGATGATTTATAGTCGGTAATATCACGGTGCGCGGCTCGTAAAATTGATAGTTTAATTAATTTTTAATGCGGTGTGGTCTATAATTTCGTGTATGCCGTGTGTGGTCTGTGTTTATGTGTACCCACACTTTATGTGGCAAATTGCTGTAAATTAACAAACATTAGACATGCTTTTGTTAGCGTAACTTACTACACGCTGATTTTGTTTGCCGTAAAAGGTTCTCTTAGGTCTATTCACACAATTAATTATTATTATTTGGATGAAAGGCGCTACACCTACGACGTAGGAGACTGATAATCGAATGAATGGAGGCTTTATGCTTGATGCGACGGTCTGTAACAGTTTCGTCGTATCCCTAGAAACAACAAAAGGATGTGAAGAATAGAAGATGTTCAGTACAATCGAATAGTCCGGATTTAGGAATATTAGGATATACACTTAGTTTTTCCATCGTTGGACCACATTACGTCATTTTTTAAGCCTTCCTCAGAGCTACAGGACGTGGATTCTAATTATAGGGCACTTAGGTGTAATTCGAATTGACTTATCACATTTAGTACAGTAGGAAAGGTAAAAAAGTAATGTAGATAAAAGTTTATAGACCAAAGGTATCCTCATATAAAATAAAACATTGTAAAATACACAAAACAGATACAACTATGAAATAATATAGGTTAAACTTCCTTTGCAATGATACCGATTCAAAAGTGTCCCGGCACTTCATAATATCAATCTTGTGGAATTTTAATTATAAAACATTGAACACATTAGAAAACTTTGAATCAATTATAGTTAAAATACAGTATATGGTAATCCTTAGTAGTTTTTGCTAAAACGGAAGCAAATCAAATTAGCTGCGTCTGGAGGAATGTTGAGTACGGCCACAAAACGAATTGCAAACAAATAAATGGTTTGAAACAATCAAAATGTATCGAAGGTCCAGCTCTATTGGAGATAGGTAAAGTAATATAAGGTAAAAAGTTTGTATATGATAGGACATCTTTTATCATCGTCAAAATAACTGGGATTTTCCCACATTTTTTCTCCCCCCCCCCTCCCATACCCCCCATATTTTTCAATACTTTAACATGCCTTAAAAATGACTGGGCACCTTGGAATCAAGGTTTAAGTCTAAAACATATTATTTGATTTTGGGGGTTCAAAATATGGCGCCAAGTGGGTCACTCTGTATGGCACGTGGTATCAGTTTATTTAATAATTTGAACAAATTCTATAATTGTAGATCCACTTGAGGTAACTAATGTGAATATTGAAATATTGTATTTTTTTCTAAATTATTCAAATTATGAAAGAATCAATAAATTCCAATATTGACAAAATTCAAAAAGTTCAACAGTTCCAATTTTGGATGCTAATTTTATTTCTAATCTGATATCCTGACGTGGGGAGTAAAGCGTCACAGGCTTTAGTAAATCCAGGAAAATTTTGTATAGATAGGCGAACCGCTGAGGCGTGCTTCTAGATCTATCTAGCAACACGGAAGATACCTCCAGGTTCTTTCTCCCATACCTATAAAGGTTCTGCACGTTATTTCTGTCGCTGCATTTTCAGCGCAGATAAAGTGACAGACCAATTTGTTATAACGTCGAATTCCGCGGTTGCAGATAAAGCGGTGTCAAAGATATTAATGGGAAAACGTAAGGGGATGTGACCGTTTTCGAAATTGAGATGTCTGCGGTGATAAATTGTGACCAGACAACTGATTACGGGGAATATTCAGCGTTCATTTAGCATTCCTAAAAATAAAGCGTTTTAGCCCATCCCCCAATGGGTGTTTATATTATGGATTTGAGCAGTTTTTTGTACACGTGGCACGTGTTGACATTTTTACATGTGGTGTTCGAACAGCTGTTTGTCTCGCATTTTTTTGTATGTTGGTTGCAGTTCCGTAGTAAGCCATCTACACACGTTAAAAAATCTGAGACGAAAAATGTGTGTTTTCATTCAAGTATACCATATCTCCCTATATGCACAAAGCTATAATAATCTCAAAATAAGAGTACTGTATTTTTTATCATATAGCGCTAAGTAAATATTTTCAATTCAATCCTGGAAAAAATAATACCAAAATCTCAAATTGAGCATATCATAATCTTGGCACTAAACAAAGTAAATCTAACCTATAAGAATACTATAATGTTGACTGAAGTATTTGATAATTCTGTCGCATATAATTCAACTTTATAATAATTTTTTTTTCTTCTTGGAGTAAGAAATCAAAAGTATTAGTATAAACATTCGTTAATTTTGATCAGCTGTTATTAGTCCCTTAATTTTAAAAAGTGTAACTAAAAAAGGATCAAAACTGTACCAATGTAAATTCTTTCTTCATCTGAATCATATAGCATTTATTCTGATTTGAAAGATATTGTACAGATACACATAATACAAAAAATATTTACGTGTACTTAAGCCAGATAATATATATCCACCATTGATAATAAAGTTTATTTACACCTTACATATCACATAGATCACATCAACACCTGTACATTTGTATGAGATCCTCACAACCGTCACAACCCCAACTTTTCAACAGCTCATTCCTCTTAAGAGGGGATTGATGAAAATAAAAAATAATGGAAAATAATAGGCGCAAAAAGAATCAAACGCGAACCACTGAAATGCCGTTGACGAAGATGGTGATTCGAAGTAAATTAATTACCTAGAGCGAATCCCAAGATGTTCGTATTCTTGATTGAAGTAAATGGAGCTCCGTTGGAAAATATGATAATCTCACTAAAGAAAAAATGGAATACTTGTTAGAAACTAAATAAAATCTTTTAAAATGCTCTGCAGTACCTGTGAACTCTCCTGTGATCGAATTTTTTCCAGTTGTTTGTGGTGTGGGTGTTAGATATTACCATTAGTTTCATAAGTTGGCTTAATAGGACCAAAGTAATAGAAATAATCAGAAAATTAGACGAATAACACTCATCGTTGGAAAAATAATTTGACAGCTTCAACACCTTTCAGTTATGCACTTTTCATAAGGGCGAAATCCCGGATTTTTTATTTCCAGTTATTCACCGCTAGGAATTCATAAAATAAATAAGTATTTTTCAAAAAATATGCCATTTTTTACTGTACTATATCAAAAACCTCTATCTTTGTCACCAAAAGTTCGTCCAATTTATGAGAATTTTCATGAGCACAAGATAAGTCTGCCTCATGGAACTGTCCCGACTAATGAAGTTTCCGTTCGCAGAGTACGATTGTTAAGTCATATTAGCGAATTTTACGTCGGTAGCATAAAAGCTTTTATTCGTATCATCAATTAGATTAAAGCAGGCCATAATCAGACAGCAAAGTGGAAAAGTGCGTCCTCGCCGTTTCATTCCAGCTTGAATATATTTTTAACTGTGGTCTGTGGAGGAGGACAATAACGTCTTAATGGATGCTAAAAATAGGATGTGGAACTTTGATTAGATATCCTGCTTCACGAGGAAATTCGCAGAAATTTGATGTTTATTTGAAGAAATATTTACAAACTATTTTGCTACAAAATGTAACATTTTGCAATATAATCAGATAGTAAAGTTGAATAGCTCGGTCCTGCTGTTTCATTCCAGCTGTGAAGATGGGCGACCATGTCTCAATAGATGCTCAAAGTAGGAACTTGGTTTAAATATTCTGCTTCCTCAGATAATGCGTAGAAAATAGATGTCAACATATAAAAATATGCTTCCAATATTTTTTTCTATAAATTGTATCATTTTAAATATTCACAATTTGAGGCCAAATCTTCAAAAAGATAACCATATTTTTTTAAATATAATGTGGTTTTCACCTCAAATAATTGTTTCACGCCCAAAGTACTGTACACCATATGTCGCACTACTAAGTGCTATTTGTCATCAAGTAGGTAGACTCGGTATGTAATGTGCAGTTGTATCAGCTTATTGAAGATTTTGGTTGTATTTTATGTACTGATCTGATCTACTTGATGTAAATTTTCGATTTATCGTAAATCATGGAAACCCCGAAAATCACAATTTTTTTAAATTTTTTTCTATATTTTAATCATTTGTCTCATCAAATTCCAACAGTAAATTATAGTTGCTCTTACTCCTTGGAATTTTTCCATCGCTGAGGTAAACTTGTACAATTGATAGACAAGATCTGACAATAATTAATAATAGAAAAAAACGCATTTTTTTATACATTGACAAACACTGCAGAGTCAGTTTAAACATAAATAGACATATTCCATCACACGAATATATTATTGCCCAAATCAAACATGAAATTAATGTGGTTTTCTTTCAACTACGGTCCTGTGAGAAACTCCTCCAGGTCTCACGATAGGTAGCGCTGATCATTAAGGTCTCTACCAACGACGTCATCAACGATAAAAAAGGATAGACTATTCGACTCATTCATATATTATTCCGCGTCTGGTTGACAGCATTGCTTCTAGGCAAAGTGCTGGCCAATATTGTCGATACAGTGTTAGAAACTTGGCAATGATAAAACATTAGTTCTTTTCAATCTCGCTATTCCAAGTAAAATATTAAGTCAACACCATAGTTGTTTCCACAAATAAATGACAATACATGAGAAACGTATCAAACAATAAATCAAAATGGGAGTTGTCAAACACAGAACCTCAGCGCTATCTTGCGTCAGTGTCGGCATCACATGTGAAATTCAATTATTTTAATGTTTACGGCCAATTACTTCGATTTGTTGAATGTGAAGGGTAGTCGCAGTGTTGTCAGATCTTCAACCGTAAAATCAGCATGGTCGATCTTATTTTCATCATTATGCTTCTTGTTTAGGTAATATTTATTCGATAACCACTGTCGTTGCTAAATGCCATATGGTCGATTCGTGATGGTATGTTAACCAAATTGACAGACGCACGTGGCTGGCTCAGTGTCTCTCCCCTATCTTGCATGGGTCAGGAGTAAACATGGTTGCCGATTCTATTTTGGTAGTATAAAACTGTACAACACCCACCGTACGAGAATATTCTAGTGGCAACCCTGGTTGCACCTACGTAATTTGGTATGCAAAACGAGCTTTCGGAATTTTATTATGGTGACCGCTACAGCGCGAGTGGTCTGGATACCACATACCATCGGCCTCAACATAAATAAGCGCGAAGGGCGCACAAGACGCGGTAACGGCGACCAAGCCGTAATGTCGATAATTAGCAGGCTTGATAATCATCGCGAAACGGGACGCTGGAATTGTTAACGGTCTCTCACTTTAAAATTATGCGGAAAATAACAGATCAATACATGTTTCAACTACCCTCACAAGAAAATCACATTCTGGTTGGTCAGCCTTGGAGACGGACTGACGCCAAATACTCGAGTCAACTTCCAGGAAGCTGAAGGTTTTCTTTCGCTCCAGAAAATTATATTCAACGAAACAGCTGCTGCTATTCTACAAAATCTGAAGTACTTATCGCATGTGTAGGGATGCTCTCTGCAGTACTGTGAAGCTTCTCAACTTGATCCAGAACAGACCTCCTGACCTTACAAATGGCCTCGACAGTCTGAAACATCAAAGAATATTAGCTGATCTATTCCAATTCCATAGATTCTACGAAGCTGTTCCACATAATAACACCAGGAGTTATCAGTATATCGAACGATAGAAGGGTCCAACGAACGCATCTGCACCAGGTCAAGATTCCAACGACGAGGACGAACATCTTTCAAAAGTCATTCTTCTGCATTTGTTACCAACACCACTCCAAATACGCTGCAGGAAAATAGTAAAACAACTATTTTAGTCTGAACGATACAGTGCAAAGAAGTCGAACACTTTTTGTCAATAGGAAATGTTGGCAATGCTGCTGCCAGTGCATAATTAAGTCCATGTTTTGGTCATTCTATCGAGTTGGAATTTGTATGAGTGGGATGCATAGATTCCTGAAAAATTACAGCCTTTAAGACTTTAGCTCCGTGGGAACAAATTTCCAGTAAAATCGTGGATACATTTTGACTCACAATGTCGAAGTCAAGAAAGTAGGTACATGTTATGGCGTAGTAGGAGAAAAATGTCTTTTACTATTCAGAAAACAAAATACCAATTTTGTTGAAATGATAGGTCACATACAAAAAGAAATGAGGCCATTCAATTACTTCGTTACTTCCAAAGCAATCATATTCGGTCAACATAAATATGTTGCTCAAGATAAAGTGATCTATTTGGGAAAATTTCACTCCCGAAACATTTTTTATTAGCCTTAAAGAAAATATAATTACATGTATACCCAAATCGTTATGAATGAGCAACAAGCTCTATTCAATCCTCATGCAATTATGATGTTATAAAATAAATGTTTAACTACATAACGGACAGAAATTGCTCATTTCACTAGCTTCTCCGCGAAAACGCAAACATTATGTGCATAAACAATCTAAAACGACTTATAAGAAAATCTTTGCTTTGTTAGAAACTAATGAACAGTTTTGCAAGCACAAATACCGTGAATAATAAATAATACCAGCTCTCAAATATTAGTAAAAACGAGATATTTTATAGGTCTGGAAAACTGAGTAAGACTTCCCTTTGTGCTAGTTTTGCGGGGTGAACGGATAATAATTGAGCTTGAAGGGTGAGTTAAGGCCGCCTTTTAATGAGGGGATGATTCATTTTTTGCTAGGGAGATTTCAGTTGGGCAGGACAGGTCTGCCTCGTATGACTGATTGCAACCCACCATGTGGAACCATTGTGTCTCTCCAACAAATGGCTATGTGACAGATGCAGGGCTCTAGTATTAATACCATAAATGGTAGCTTATTTGTTCTTTCTGCTCGTGGAATCGAATCACTTAGCAAAGTTATGCCCCTATGTACTAAATTATACTTCGATCAAAACATATGATATTTCCTAACAAAAAATATTAATTTTTTTAATATTTTATGTTTAGAAATTAAATTTAATTTATTAATACATTTTATGACTTAACGTATAAAATCTTCGGAAATATGTTGACTCATTTACTAAAGTCAGTATTTGGCATATACTTTTGGATCTGTAATGTTTCCATGAAATGTATTTTTTATTAGAATTTTGAAGTCTGTATAACAAGATACAGCGAACGAATAAGTGCCTTCAAAAATAGATCCAGAAAAACCGAATGATGCCAAACATATTTGCTAGATGCCAGTCTTAAAGTAGGCAATGACAATAGACGTAATAATAATTATTATATAGAAATTAGATTAAATTATCTTTATATTAATATAACTATTAGAATACTTCAAGAAATAAATTACCTTAAAAAGTGAAATAACTTAAGAAAATTTTGCCGACGATTCTTAGGATATTCTGAGAGTATCTCTCAACAAATTTTTAACATCAATAGTAAAGCAACCATATTTTCTAAGAAGTTAAAGAACTAATCATTGTTTTCAAGCAAGCAGCTGCTGAGCATAGTGATTTCATACTTGAATTGTGAATGGTCAATCTACTTGGTGTGATGTTTGCTCAACGCTTGCTCAGACCCTCTCTATGGGCATGTTTTAGCCAGCGAAACCCTCATTACTCAAAAAAGCTCCTGCCCAAAGATTCCGAAAATTCGGCAAATATTCAATTAAATCTGTCATTCGTCCACGATGTACCCCACCACGGTGGTGCTTGCTGTATTTCGCCATGGTGGGTACCGTCATATTGAAGTCAATACCAACAGTATTTACTGTTTTTCATTACTTCCCAGTAAGTACGGATTATTCTTTTATATACATACAAATCTGGGTCAACCATATTTTTATCATCATATATCCTAAATATTGGTTTCAATACGTTTGCTTTCGCTTATATGCCTGCGTAAAGCGTAAAATCATACAATCGTGTGGATTGTTAAGGAATTCTTCCTCGTCAGTAGACTATAAGCAATTTCAAAGCACCCATGTCTTGTAGGGAATTATGCAACTTGTCAAAAGCTTGAAACGCCTGTTCACCTGCGACCGCATATCTCAGCTTCGTTGGGGCGACAGCTGCAAAACACATGTATTAAACCGTCAGTGGAATGACTAGCATGCTGAAAATGGAGTTGCAAAACCCCGCAAAAAACCATCTCTCGGTTCGCAACTCTGTCGGAGTTGAACAATTAACAAAAAATTTCATCTCGCAGATTGAGCACGCTGGTAACAGTGCGCTGCCCTTTTTGCTCCGTCGATATGAAATCCTGGCCAGAAGTTTTATATAAAAACAAAGGCCTCCTCCCATTTTAATGAATGGTTTGAGGGAGGATGACATGTACAGACTCTGCCTACGGGAGCAGGCACGTTGGGTCGCCTTTATGTTTGCGGACTGAGCATGGAAGAGGGTGACTAGAAGATAAATGCTTGTCAAATGGATACTTGCAGGCATTCTCTCTATTTATGTTGAGATTCCAAAGTCTTCATCAGAAATTAACATCAAGTGATCCAAATATTGCTGCAAGTAAGTTCACTCTAGCTTTGAAATGAATATTTTGATTGGATGTTAGAGCTGTTAAAGATCTCTAATCTGAAGAATTTTGAAAATAATGAAACTTCACGATCTTTCAGATTTGCAGGTCTGATCAAAACGCTACCAAAATATGTGTAAATGTGCACCGTGAAAACAGTGTTCAGAAATGCTAATTCTCTGGCGAAATTTATAGTTACTAGTATGAAAAAGCTAAACAGTTCAGAGCAAGATCTGTGAAAAATCTTCAACGTACGCATCTGGTCGCCTCTTATCAATCATTACCACTGCAGCGGTGAGTAATCATTTGCGGATATTCCATTTTTCGTTAAATGTTTACGTGATCTCTGCCATCTCTGAACGAAAACCTAAACTATAAATGTTTTCCGTCCTTGCCATAGTAGCATCTAGTAACCCGAATTTCATTAAAATCCGAATGGTATTTCTAGGGTTAAGAGAGGCAAAACATTTACGAATAGCGAGCGTTTCTACTGGACGCTCACTCGGTTTCGAAGGAAAATATAATCCAGTATCGCTACAATTCTATTGGTTCCCTGCTACAATTTCGAGTTAGTTTATTTAACTCCAATTAGTTTGAAACACATGTCGGCAGCTGTCGTTGGTTTTTCTTTTCTGTGCCTATACCCTGATCTTGTTCTCCTTTTTTGTTTCAATTTTCACGCATTATTGCTTTCATTTGATTGAATTGGTATTGGAATTCTGAACAAGTGGATTGTACACAAACACAAAATCTTCAATATATTTGGAATTCGATATTTTTTTCGCGATTACAATCCCCCTCCGCCAGTTGGCCAAGAAAATAAAAGGTAAGAGACAATGGTGTAAAGCTACACTTCTACCGGAAGACTGCTGATCCAGAGATCAACTACTAGTGTAATCGATAGATATTTATTATATTGTTATGATTTCAAGGATAGCCAGTGAAAGGATGAAACCCAAAATGTATTCAAAAAGAGCTTATGCTCTTCTATAACGTATAAAAAAGTAAGTTCACTATGCATGAGACCTGCGTTATACATGCATGGTTCGTCTTTAGCCTAGATTCGTTAGTATAGCCTGTATAAAGTAATTGGGTGGTATATACGTAGACCATTCAAAGGTGTGATAACGACATCAACACTCATCTCCAAGAGTAACGCATTATGACGCTGCCCATTGGCGACTTACGAAGCCAAAGGTCATAACACCTGGACTGCCTTGAAGCAGTGACAGATGTCATTCACGACATCTGTCAACAAGGGTGAACTGATTTACAGCGACATCTCTTGTTCTTCGTATACACTATTTACGATGTACCTAAGTGTTGGCCGGATTTTAATCGAACCGGGTAGTTGCGATTTTCGAGGCATAATTTTGTATGACTATAAAAAGGGACTAAAACAAGCGGAATGGCACGAAAGTTTAGTGAGTTGCTTTGGGGACTCTGCCTCTTCTAGGGCTGCAGTTTTCAATTGGTTTGTCGAGTTTAAAAGGGGCCGGGTCTCACTCGATGATGAACCTTGCACAGGTCGACCGACCACTGCTGTTACTTCGGACACTGTAGAAGCTGTGCAAAATATGGTAAAATAAGATCGACATATAACCTACACCGAGATTGAGGCTTCTCTGGGGATTGGATCGGCAGCGGTCCAAACAATCATTCATGATCACCTTCGCCTAAGGAAGCGGTGTTTTAGATGGGTGCCACATTTGTTGACCAGTGAGCAAAAAGCAACAAAACTTGATTGGGCCAAGTTTATGCTTGAATAATTTGTTAATGGGCACAGTAAAATCACTTTTAATATCGTAATCGGAGACGAAACATGGTATATCATTATGATCCTGAAACTAAACAGCAGTCATTAGCTTGTTGCTTTGAAAGTGAGCAGCCTCCAACAAAAATTCGTCGTTCCAAGAGTGTGGGAAGGAAAATGGTCGCATATTTTTCTGCTAAAGGTGGATACATCACAACGATAGCCTTGAAAAATCAAAAGACAGTTACTTATGAATGGTGAATAACCAAATGTGTTCCTGTAATCTTCCAAAAACTATGCAAATGCCATCCAAAGTCTGGTCTGCGGGATATTCAATGGAACCATGAAAACGCACCCGCCCACAGCGCCGCTAGAACACTCGATTTTTTTGCTGAACAGGGTCTCAAACTGTTGCCTCACCCTCCTTATTCTCTGGACCTAGCTCCGCGCGACTTCTTCTTATTCCCTAAGCTCAAATAAAAGTTAAGAGATCGCCATTTTTCCACCGATGAAGACGCAAACGCTGCATTTGAGGAGGAAATTAGCAACCTTTCAAAAGAACGTTGGTCACAAAAATTTGACAAGTGGTTTTACCGAATACGTAAATGTATTGAGGGAGGGCGAGAATATGTTGATAAAACAGAAAAAAGTTTTAAAAAAAAACTTGTAGTTTTTTTTGTATCTAAAAACTTTCCGCATGTCCCTCGTATTAAGTGTCTATAGCAGGTCTGATGCATAGTGGAATGCATATATGTTATCAAGTTTGCGAGTGACTATCCATGCTATTGTGCTTTCTACAAATGTCTCTTTTCTACAGGCTTGCGTAAATATTGACTTGTCTCTTACAAAGCAATTTATAAATAATGTTCCGTGTGTGCACCAAACATTCCGTAGAAGAGCCGCAGCCAAGGATCCAAAGCCGCGGTTTGCCGAACACTGGTCTGGTGCATAATATTACTCACTAGTTGCTAATTTAAACTACATACGATTGACTAAAATACGTTTACTTACGTTTCGGTTGCCTTTTTCAAAGTACAAAATATGATGAGATTAAATTGTTATCATCTTTGTATAGTGTAGTAAGATTGAAGAATATGCCTCTGTAAAGTTGATTTATGATTGAATTTCTGATTCCTCAGTAAACTGTTGGTTGGGAATGCTTTGGGTTAAGATCTAATCAATGTTCTTGGATCCTCGCGACAAAAAAAAATTCTCCAGATTTTCTCATGGTTTGTTCTTAGAATCCAAATTGGAGGACATTGTATTGTTGCCCTGAAATCGTACAGCTCCATATTTCCTTTCATTTCACAGAACAGGTAACGTTGTGCATCTTGTGTGGCAGTGCATTACGTCAATAATAACAAATTTGATACCGAATTCTGGTTCGACAACGAAAGTAGTCAAAAAGCCAATTTCATATAATTTCAAGGTATAATTTTTTATATTTTGCAGTATGAAGGAGGTTTTCGAGGCAGCCAGAAAGACAATAAAGATATCTTAGCCAATCGCATGGTGTTTTAATGAGCAACCAGTAATAAACAAAAATCACCAGAAAGGTCACTACATGATAAGCTTCCTTACATTAGTCTATACTTCTGAACCAGACAAGGGAACAATTAGCTAGTGATATATTTAACACCAACATGACTGTGATAAAGGATTTTATTTTTTGAATTACCTAATTGAAGTAATGTAAGCAGAAAATATAATAATGGTATCGACCCCTCATATAGACGCATTCGAAAAATGCTTGGTATATGCAATGATGCTAAAAAATCAGTTCAACATTTTAATCCCGAATCGCCATTGACCCCTGCCCTGCACCCCCACAATTTATACGGACAACATCTGCACATAACGTATTATCAGCTCGCTTTATTGAATAATATTTTATATACTATACAACATGTTCACGGACTCTAAATAATGTCTGAAATTTTTCTGTTAACTGCTCTTTCCGCCCGTTTTACGGTTCCGATAACGGCTCTCCAAATGAGTTATACGACAAATTCCGTTCACTATTTGGTGTTTTAGGGATATAGCGCATCAGTGATTTGTAACTCTTGGATGGTGTAGCGGTGATTTAAACCCCCACGAATAGCGAAATGCGCGAAGAAAGATCATGAGCTGTATGAAGGATAAATATAACGTGCGCTTTTTCCTTCCCCGCACGAGCGAGTGATTTGGTATAATGTCGGTTTACCTATCTTTCGGTATATATAGATTCCCTTTATTACCAGCGTGAGCCTAAAAATTCTGCACCCCTCAATCGTTCGTAACATTTACCACCACAGCAATGCTCAGTGCATTTAGTTATTATGGGTAGCGTCATATTATGTGTAGTTTTTTGTAGGTATTTATATTTCCGTTTTATCACGCTATTTTGTCCATTGTTTCGTAATGAATTCTCCTTTAACTTCCTCTCATTGTATATCCATCTACATACTACATTTTAGTATATGACTTAGATTGCATTTGTGTCAAAATAATATACGCAGTTTGCGTACTCTTTCCCCTATTCGTGGTAGGTTCAGTAAGAAATATTATTTGAACATATTTGTATAACTTCTACCAGAAACTTGAAGACTTATTTTTTGACCTTGGAAACATCCTCAAGCAGAAATTGCCTCACGTTCAGATAGATTTCATCTTGAAATGTAAATAAGCGTCCATCCTATCAGTCTGTCTGCCGAACTGGATCTATCCGTCTGTCTGTCGTCTGTCACGTCTTGTCACAATATGAGTAACCGCTGCATCTAACTGTGGAAACCAACGACGTGGAAACAGTAGGAAACTGGAACATGGCGGCAGAGAAATGGCAAAAAGCAACAAAAACAAAAATAATTACTGTAGAAAAATTCCATACAAATTTAGTCTAGTTTTTATACATTTCTTCAGTTTCTGATTATTTTAGGACGTGATCAACGGAAGTTCTGTATTTTATATGCTCAAAGGATTTGAAAATAAAACTTTCTTAATGGGTTCCAGGTAGTATGTTGCGTGTTCAAAAGTATCTTGAAGGTTAAAAAATAATTGGTAGAGCTACTTTTTCATCATGTAGATTGTAGATGCTCTTAATTGGTGAAACTCCTTATCATGTAAATAAAATAATTGTGTACTTAACACAGTTATCTGCTTTTTTATGATTCTTCAGTTGCAGATCATTTTCAGGCGACGTCAAATTTCATTTTCGTTTTTTAAATCCCTTCAATTTTTGTAAACTTAATATACAATCTGGACTCACTACGTCCAACATATTCGAGAGCTTGAGTAACATTTAATGTTACTGGCGTACTTGTATTCCTTTTTTCATGTCTTATTAGTCTTTGCTCATTTTTTGGGTAGTTGGAAACATTTCGAGCGTTTTTGTACCGGTTGCAATCCAATGAAAATGAAACATCATCATTTTTCTTGATCGAGTGCTGACACCGACCTCAAAAAAATCTGTAGAATGGGGAATTAGATTGGTATTATTATTCGGTTATTTTTAGTAATATGTATATTCACAATGATTTAAAGTTAATTTGTTTTTTCATTATTTATATTTTAAAATTTACTCTAGATTCTGATATGCTGGAGTGATTCAGATAAATTATTGTTCAGTAGCTCAAAGGTTTGTAGTACACTTACTCAGGTTCGGGTAGTATCTGGAACATAATGTTTGAGTCATTTTTGGTCACCATTCCAAGCTCCAAAACAGAGCTTCAAAACTTGATTCTCATAACTTTTATTTTCACGTATTCTATTATCAAACAATACACAGTTTTACCACACGCCAAACCACTTTTTTAATGCCGACCCACCTCATGGAGGTGCTAACATAGGTAACGAAACACGTATCGTGGTTTGGCGAGTGCTAAAACTGTGTAGTGTTTGTAGTATCCATTATCACATAACGAATTATATTCATTATTTTCTCTCTGTTATGTTCTCAATTAAGCTCCCTGAGATTCTATAACACATACATAGTTGCAGCCGGAAAAATTTATTGTTCGTAAAAGTGTAAAAACCGTAAATAACATTAATAGCCTGTGTCGGTCTCGATTGGCAAACTTCCTAATAGTCTATTATGTAGCTGCGCTTCCGAAAGACCGAATATGTTGTTAAATTTTCTTTTCGTCGGGTAATAACCGTCTCTGCACGCTACACTGTAAACAAGGAGTTTAATATTACGGAAGTTTTAAGTTTTGCTTTTGAACTGTGCGCTCGGCTAACGTTAGGGGTACGCCACGATTAGTTTCTGAGGAAATTTCATTAAAACTCGACTTTTATGTCACTTCCCCCAATAGAACGTAGGAAGCAATAGGTGGATATCGTCAATGAATAGCAGAGTGGTACGTCGAGGCGCCAACCTTCATTGTTGACCTCGACATGTCGACAATAAGTCGACTATGAAGCAAATGTCCACAATGTCAACAATGTCGCAGGTTTGAGGTTAGGTTTGTCATTCCTACAAATATTTTTAGTTTTGGCTGTGAGAGTCACAAGCGGTGGTTATCTGGTTTGTTTTCTTTTTTTATATTGGTGCAACTAATACATTTTATTTCAAGCCCTTGGTGTGTATAGCAGCATCATTTTTGTGCTAGAGTTAATGCTAATTTTATATTTGTGACAATGTATTGACAATCGTTACGCATTCGGGTTGCACGATTCAAATCCCGATTTCAAATCATAAACCATTGTACATCATGGTTTAATTTGCTCAGATACAAACCTACTTTCGCTAAATTCCAAACTACTAATATTAACTGGAGCCCTAGATACTATTATATACTTGGCAGTTCAGTCGCTGCTATAATAAATATCGTATACATAATCTAGTAATCCTATACTCGAGATGTGTATGCAAAGGATAAGCAAAGCAAATTCCCCACCTGCCACGTGTAGCATGGCTAAATGAAAATTAATGTCCCATTCTGGCACCTCTGGCCAAATTCCAATTTTCGGAAGCTTCATACGGTGACTACGTTCGGGTATCTGAATCCCAAAGGGCTTTTCCATGTTTTATAGTTCACAATTTACTGTCAATTCGTAATTAAAAAACTAGATTCACGCTGTGAGCTCACGTAGTTGTATAAGTTTATAAATACGGATTTTGTACTGTTCGTGATAAATTTCCTTAATTTGAGTTTTCTGTTTAAAATACTTAAAAGCTGACACGTGAATGGAATAAAACTGTTTAGATTTGTTATAAACATTCAAAATCCATCGAAAATCCAGGTATGTTTATAAGTCGGATGTATAGTCGTGAATTTTAAATCCACCCAAATGTGTGTAACAATGATGATGTCTAACAAGTACAGGCTAATACCAGAATCAACATTTTATAAATTAAATAGTCTCTACTACCAACATCAATATTTTTCAGAATTCCCTTCACCCAGAACCCATAAAGTACTTTCATAGTTTAGAGTCGCCAAGGAATACCGGAGAGACAAACGAACCAACAAACATGAACTGTGAAGAAGATACAATATGTTGAGTTATTTTTCTCAATTACAATACTTCCATTACGGTATCCCACATATAAATCGTTCACAGTATTTTCTTATGTTATTGGTTATTGATATAACCTCTTCACAGAGGCAGAAATCTTATCGCGCTCCAGAAGCACTGTGAGCTGAACAATATCTATTCAAATTAACCCTTTAAAAATTATTATCCTCTTTGTGTAGTATATAAACTTGGTCCCATTTCACTCTATGCTCAGTTTCCCAAGCGTGTTCACTGAGTGCTGATTCGGAAATTCCTCCTTTATGCAGATGAAAATATTGTGTAATTAACAAACAGTTTCACAAATGAAACTCTTTTTCTTTCAGTGACACGTTTCGATTTATATTTAAATCATCGCCCGACGATATAAATCCAAACGCGTTACTGAAAGAATGATGAGTTTCACCAAGTAGGGGCATCTACAATCTACATAATTTCTCCTTCAGTTATATATTTTTTGAGCTCTTTGATTCGACACTTTATTAGATCTAAAATACTCACCTATATAACAGTTTTCACACACAGTCAATTTGATACATATATTGATTTTTTTATCTACGTGTTCATTTTTTCATTTTATGTGAGAAAAGATGGATCTTAGTGTGCTAGTTGTCTGGGTAACTGATCTCATTCATATGAATTGCTTTGCCGAAGTTCATGTCTTTCAGATACTCCTCTTATACAGAGAGTGCCGATAAACTTTTGTAGTTGTTTTTGGTGGAGAGTCAAGTCTTCGTAATGGTCTTTTGAAAAATTGTTGAGGCTGACCGTTACTACAAAAAACATTTTCTGTGAATAGTTTACTACTATCAATTTAATTTGCTTTGTTTCGTACTTTGATAAAGTCAGCCGATGCAGCCGGAACATCAGTAGAGATTCATTCATACGTATCTGATTTCAATTGACGGCTAACGAAAAATATATTGAATTTCTAAGTCTTGCTCTACAGTCTACACTTTTCTAAAGCTATAAATCTATGGAAAACACATTTGTAGCTGATGAATTTAAGCAAGGGTCTGCCCAAACCCGAAAAACATGGGTTTGGTTAACGAGACAAAAAAGTTTGGGGACCTCTGGTTCATATTTTGGAACATGTCACGTCTACATCAAGCGCATGATGTCGTTGAAAGCTAGTAATTTGACATATGCCTCATTGGCCATAGAAATCCCTCTATGCTAATGCAGGGACCAAAGCTGCAGAATCTCTTCCGCAACCTGATAAATCACGACTGAATTGAATTTTAATTCCGCGTTGAATCCGTTTCAATTGCAAGACTCTTAATGTATCGGCCCGCTCGATTCGTACTTCGCCGAAAAATTTATTGTTTTTGAAAGTGTGAAACCGTAAATAAAGTTAATAGCGTGTCGGCGGGCTCGATTGGCAAACTTCCTAATGGTCTATGCTTCCAGAATTCCGAATATGCTGCTCGTACATATTTAAAATCGAACGAACAACAAGGGAAAATGTAATTTATTCTGCTTGGAATAAAATGATATGGTGTAAACTGGAATGTTATTGAAATCGTGTTCTAATCATTTATTCAATGAACATTTAGATGATACTGGTCACAAAATACTGACGTAGAGAAGAAAAATGGCGTCGCTGTACTTCCCACGCAATTCGAATCACCTTTTAAATTGCAGTAAAAAAATATTAGATCTATTGAATGATATTCATTTATGATTCATAAATATCCCAAAATTGCAAGATTTTTTGAATTTTGAAAGGTTTCCAGAAGTTACTCCAACTGGATTTGTAGTTCTGCTATCCGATAGTAATATTGAATAAAGTGAAATACAGATTGAACATACTTGGCACAATTTTTTGTTAAATGTTAAACTATTTATTATCTTTATTCGGGTAGAATACAGTAATGTGTAGTACTAGCAGTGGTTGGAATAGAAGCAAGTGAAACGAGATGGTTCGAGTAAACACGTGGCAACATGATTAAAGACGGGAGTTCATATTTTACTCACTTTTAATAACGATCGTTGGACAGTGTCGCTTAAATAGTGGAAACGGATTTATCGTGCGTTGTTATATGGATACATACGTAGCTTCAGTATTTCTCTGCTGCCACTGAATCTGGAACTAATTTTATGTCTTCTTTCCCTCACCACCCCCAACCCCAGTTTTTGAACCCCTCTCAGGGGACTTAGAAATATGCAAAAACGAGGTCTGGGTGATTTTTCGCATTTTTTTGACCATAATTCCTTCGCTACTGGCCGCATTTTCCAAAAACTACAAAGCTTCACCTCCGTTGTCACAGTAGTAACATATTTTCAGTTACATCAAAGTTCTACGTATGTATATATCATGAAACGCCCAGAAAACACAATGTCTCGAATTCGAAATTTATCCTAATCGCAAATTGCCGTGGGAGGTAATAAAATAATTTTATTGCTTGAATTATGGAATTGCCCATGAAAAATCAGCTATAATTCGTTCTTTGTCAAATGACTTACACCAGGTACATACGTCACGTGCATATACAGTACGAGTACAACATAATAAGATCCAGCAGAAGCACTTTTTGTCCGATACAATTTTCAGCCGCATTTCAACACTCAATACAGGCTAGGCAAAAGTAATCGGCCAAGCTAACAACGACAAACTCTGAATGATTCTAGCAGAGTGCTACTGTATTGTGAAATGATCAGTTCAAAACATACAAAGCCTTTTCGTTGTTGAGACAATTATAACCTACTGTCTAAGTTTCATCAAAATCAGACTGCTAATGAGGCAAGGGTTATTGGGCAAAGGAAACACCGACAGACTGGCTAAAATTAGTAACTTTGCGATATATGTCATGAAACATCAAAAAAACATTACATTTTTACTATTATAATCCTCACTACAACTATTAGCGTGGGAAGTAAAAGCAAAAAACTGAGAAGACAAATGCAAAGCTTGGCAACGCGGGCAAAAGATGTGGAAATGGAGTGAGGGTAAAATAGGAAATAACCGTTCATATTCACCTAGGGCTGGAGGGATCAACCAAACACGCAAGAGGCAATTCGAAAACCGTGGTGTGGGGGAGGGCGAATATCGACCTACCTCCCTTATCTACAGTTGGAGGCGAAAGTGCCTAGAGGGTACAAACATGACTGGAGTTTAACGAAGTTTGTCTACAATGCACGGCATCAACTGTCTCTATTTTGCATATTATAGGATATATTAGTAATTTACTAAGCACTATCTACGTTGATTCTCAGCTTTAACTAAATTAGCTACAACTTTGTTAAGGAGTTAGATTGCTTTGATCAATGTACGTCAGAGATTCTATGATCACATCATAGTCCAACGACTCGTGAATAAGGAATAATCATCCAAAATATAAATTGTGAAAATTCCTTCCATTTCTTAGGCTTAGAAACTTACACACATACCCCTTCAACCTATCATAATAGCTGTGAACTATAATTTACGAAACAATCTTCATTTGCTGACGTCTTATGAAAGTAGTTGAAGCGTCAAATGAAAAGGTTTTTAATGTAGCTAATTTGAAGTCAGAGATAATGAACTCGATGTAGCATCGTTGCTGTATGATGGATCAATACACTTTTATTTAGACAAGTGCAATAGAGGTTGAATATAAAAGATAGGCAACGTAATATAAGCCATCGGCGTATTGTAAAAAGGTAACTCAAGTAATTTAGGCTCACTGACTGGCTATTTCAAATTCATTTTTGGACATTAAGTTTCAGATCTGTTGTTGATGTACTCAACAAATTATTGTGGATTGAGTTCTTGAAAACTCATATTTTTGTTTTTGTTGTTGAATCCATAGCATCATAGATGTTCGTTCAAGGCGTTTTAAGTTTGACCTGGTGAGGTTTCACGCATTGGGTTCCTCTGGTGTTTGTTCTACCGGAAACTCTTGGTGCTATTATGCGAGACATCTCGGTCGCACATCTGTCATGATAATTTCCATAGAATAGATACAGATCCGCCACCTTTTTTCGATGTTCTAGAATTTCTAGACTGTGAAGGTCCTTTGTAAGGTCAGGCACATCCACTAGACGTGATCTTCATTCTGGACTGCGTCCAGAAGCCTTAGGGATGCTTTGGAGCACATCCCCACACGTGCTAGCACTACTTCAGCGATGGTCTGATCCAGAGCTTGTAGAGTAGTAGTACCTGTTCCGGAGAATACAATCTCATGGAGCAGAAGAGAACCCACAGATTCCGCGACACCGACCTAGCCAGGCCAGCAACATGATTCTGCGTTGTCGTTTTATTATCGATGTTAATTACCAGAAGGTTGATAGAACATGATTCAAGTATTGTGTGTCCTTCCGCCACTCCCCAATCATCATCTCAATGTCCTAGTTGCCAAATTTTACCTCCTCACCACTACTAGTAGTGGCCAAAAGCCAGAGAACAACTTTCATGGATCAACTCGCTATCTTGCTTGTGTTTTCTGTATTCGGAACAAATTTTTCAGTTTTAATCTAACATCCCTATGAGCTAGACACTTAAAACTTCTAACATACAGGATATGTTGTATCTTGATAACAATGTAGAACTAATTCGCTTTCCTGTCTGTCTATTAATTCGTTCGCCTGTTCTGTTCACTCAGATTGACACAATGTTGCCAACAGATGTGTAAGTTGAGGTTAGAGAAGTCAGCGAATTTCGCGACGGAGACGATTTTATATTTCAAAACTGTATTCCAGTACCGAGTTTAAGTGCCCTATTTGACTTTTAGAGGGTTGGCGGAGTTTACGATGCTTTGATGGCTCAACGGAAAATACACTGTACGAATATTTCAAATAAAAGAATCATTAAAAATCTTATTTTTTTATTCTTCAATCAAGCATTCTATCCACTCTATATTGTTAAAACTTTCCTGAGATATTCCATAATTTATTAAAAAATATATATTCAAGGTATAGGTACTCAGAGGTATATGGAAAGTTATAGTAGTGTATCGATGAATATTAAATTTAAACGATTACTCTAAATATTTGCTAGTGTAGTCAGGATTCCTCAGATACGTTTGAAGCTGTAACTTTTTTATTTCTAGAAGGCAACTGAAAGCATTTGAGCATAAATAAAAATAAATAATAAACGTACCTACTATACAATTACCTCCTTTAAAAGCATTTCAATGAAACAATAAAAACCGTTTATGATAATCAGACAAAGAATATATCGGAACTTCCTACCAATGCAGAATAAAAAGACCCAGATATATTTAAAAATCTAATTTTTCTAATGAACGTAGTCATTCAAAGTCACTTTGACAGTCTGACATTGCTTTAGAAATAAAATGATTCGTGTCACAGATTTACGACATTTGTATCTGTGAAATATAATGAAATCCTTGTTGTTCTTTTCATTATTAATATTGATTGATTTATTAACTCTTAGAGTTATGACTCTATGGTAGTAAATAAACAGCTCACATGGCAGTATATATTTATAAATTATAGCTATCTTAACAGCAAATCTAATACTTGCCACCATGAACTCGGAAAAGTCTGCAATTTGAAACAATGTTGCAAACACAATTGCAGTTATGTCATCGACGAAAGTCAGCGGATTTCACGAGCGTTGAAAAGTATAATTCCGTAGCGTGTTTAAGAGCGCTATTTGACTTTTAGAGAGTTTCCAGCGTCGGGCACGTAACCAGAATTACAGTTTGAGAGGCAACAAGCCTCCCTTCACAAAACTCATTTGAAAATTCTATAAGTCTTCTTCGTAAAACAGATTTCTGTCATCCAAAATCAGACTCGCTGTCAGGATTTCTCTTAGGAAAGAGCTCAATTTCTGTTCAAGGGACGACGACTTTCTGTTTAAACGAACCTAGCATTATACCACACTTTTATTAACCATGAGGGGCGGCAATTGCACCTATTTGATCTGCACCTATCCACAGTTGATTGACACGTTATCAGAACTAGATTTTTCTTTGTCATCTTGCTGCTCTGAGGATATCTCGTACAATCGTGGACGAAACTTCGGCACTTCGCTCAAACCTCACTGGTGTCAAACCACTTGGAAGATTTTTGTTCCATCCTGTTATAACTATACACATATAATGTTTAATTTACCCATACAGAGTGAGGGCTGAAAACTAGTGTAAGATATTGCTATCAAAACACAATCAAATGACTATTTTCTTTTTGATGCAGGATTAACTGAGGTGCATGACAACAGTGGAAGATGTTTCTTAACGTGCTGTAGAGATTTGACAGACTTATTACACTATCAATTTAGCATCATAATAAAATACTTGATGCAAATCTTGGGAAAATAACCCCTTAAAGGTGAAATCCTACCGCGGATGTATTGGCAAGTCCTGACGTGCCACCCTTGCCATTCCACGCACCGTGGGATGCCGCCCTAAGAGTTGCACTGGTACGTTACTTTTCATAATCTCTTTATAAAAAAATCAGAATCCTGCCACTTCGTCGTGACCTGTGATTTTAAGCCCGCCAGAATAACTCCTAGCTACGGTGCTGACTGAAGTTTACGACTACTGCTTTGGCTCACGAGAAACTCCGGAAAATATGCAGCGTACGGATAGGACGACTCGAAAATTTTAAATAGTAAATGTGCTAGGAAAGGTGTTATATAGAGAAAAGAAATCTACTGGCACTTCTAGGAAAATAAAGATAAATCGCCCGAAACGCCAAGACATTGTTTAAATGTTAAAGAAGAATTTTTGGATCATGGAATTTTTTATTGAAAAAAAATTTAAAAAGAATTCCAGATGTCTGTTCTGCATTAAACGCCCAGCTTTCTTCTACGGTTGCACAGGGCGTCATCCTGAAGCACCAAATGACTAAGTCTAATAAACATTTAGCGCATTTAAGAATACTTTCCGTATTAATCTAACTTTATTACTAAATTTAACAGCAAACTGTACCTCCAAGTGTAACCTATATCTCCAAAAAAATATAAGCAAAATGTATCTCCACTTTTTATACATACAGTGAAAATGTGTCGTTTTTTCACAGTATGAAGAGTCTTAAACGAATTCTGATACTTCCAATTGTATATAATTGAAAACTCTACAATCCAGTTTTCATAGACCGTGATTGAACAATTTCCCATCAATAAAAGTCAAAAAGATGCTCAAAATGTGCTATTTTAAAATGTATATGTTTAGTAATTTGGAACATCGAATCGAGGTCAAAATTAACTGTTAGCAAAGGCTATTATAAATATATTCTCAAATGTAGCATCGTATTAATTCTAATTATTGTTCTATTTAATTATTTTTTCTGCACCTTAGAGGAAATAGCTTTTTGATAACTGTACCAATACAATAACATTGACAGACTCGCTCACTCTGTTTGCGCTTTGAATGTGTTCAAACTCGAATCATAACGATAGTAGAAAGTATAGAAATGCGCTGAAAACAAAATCCGGACCTCAAGAGATACATGAAACCCTCCCCCCCCCCTAACATACCACCCCCCCCCCGTTAAAAAACTTGAAGATAAAAACAACCAAGACTAGTTTAAATCTCATGGACCAATTTTTTTCTCTGAGTTGGAATCCTCGTGGTCAACGCCTGAGGGCCGATATAAACGAATTTGGGTATAAGTGATTCAGATCATTATTTTGTAAATGTATTAACCTGAGTATGAATTTACAAGACGAATTATAAAAGTTTTCTCTCAAATTTTCAAAATTCTCAAATTCATTGAGGTATGCTAACAATTCTCCATAATGTAGATACGATATTATTTCTGTCTGCTGATTCTCAACAGGATTTCCCAAACTTCACCGAGCTGTGTTAGACTTGGACTGCAATTTAAAATTTGATGCGTATCGCGTTTTGGAATATTTTCTCCTCATTTCAATGAATCATAGAAATCCGAGATATACAGATCGAATGAACAATTTTCTGAAAACCGTACACATTTTATTATGAAAAAATATTAAAAAAATTGATAAACACGCAGACATAGATTTGGACATTTCAAAATTTTACTACATAGAAAAAGTGGAGTTGACTCGTAAAAAATACGACACATGCACATTTTCAGTATGTGGTGACAAACAGACCGTTTGATGAAAATGAGTATCATCTAACGTTGCCTTAACCAAACTACATTTACAATTTGCCTGAATAATACCGTTATGATACAATTTGACCGGCATAACTTAAAAATATCCTTATACACGCTGAAAATAATTCCACTTTCTGTAGAGCTACTCAATCCAACGACTCCTCTTAACAAGCGCCTTTTCAGACCATCAGAACTACCCCTTTTCACTCAAATAAACATTTTTATAATCCTCCCCGTCTGGGATGGTCGTTCCGTTTATCAGAACGATACGGCCATGAAGTCGAAGCTCCGGGCATCAAGATGCCCATTTAGCTCCCTTCACCCCTGCTCTCGTGTATTCAACTCGAACCGTAAATTCGGAAACCCCGTAAATTGACACAGCGTTGCCAAGACAGATATGCGACGTTGCAATCCGGATGGCTTTGAGTGTTAGAACATTCCATGAGCCATGGTTGAAGTTAGCAACTTTGGGATGTAGATTTAGATGCATCCAAGGTCAGTGTTAGCTGAATTAAATAGATCAAATAACATAGGACAGTGTAAAACTGAATTACGTGGTCCTTTCAACAGAGGATTGCTCGTACTTGCCATTTTTCTCTTAATCGATGTGCGGTGTTTGCATTCATACTTTCCTATTCCTCTGACTAGTCTGTACATTATTAATGGGTACATTTGGCATTCAGATAAATATTTGGACTTCTTAGACTACACACCAAAAAATATAAACTTTTTGAAACTTGGATCACTTCACTCAAAGAGAATACGTGGAAACTAGCTAGTAAATTAGAAAAAAGTGCTTATTGATTATCAATTTTGAATCGAAATTATTCGGAATCTTATTTGTTGGATTATCGATTACTAGATAATTTGCTGATATGTCTATTAATCGTTAAACCAAAGGATAGAATTCTTGCTATTCATCGTCTACCAAAAATGATAATAGTTAATTGTATGGCTGACAATCCTTTGCCTCCTTAGCAACGCACTGTAATAGACAAATTTGTACATTTACTTAATATTCTATATTTCCTGTTTATTAGATTATTTTAACAGGAAGAGATGAACATCAGGGGAATGAGATCAGTAGAAAGATTCAAAATGTCTGTAATATTTATTATTTTTGCATAAACAGGTATTAACAGTTTTATTATTATATCTTTGCATCACCTTGTAATTTAAAAAAACACAATTTTGGTAGATCCTGTGTTGATGAACGACACGAAACTTTTTGTGAGGCTAGAGAATTCGCACTGCCAAAGCCTTTCACATATTGACATTATGCGGTTAACCCATTAACACATGAGTCGATTTCTTTGTTTGGACTTGCCGATCAATAGTTTTTTCTATTTGTTTAAATGATTTTCCCAATTAAAATATAATTTAACTAAAAATGGACCGATCTCACGAAATTTTTTTGTACATTATTGCAATAACATAGACACCATCTTATTTAATGTAAGCCCTCTATATGAGTAAAAAAAATATATGAAAAAACCTATTTTCAAAGCTTTCGAGGATATTTGCAAGTTAACAATTTCACCTCGATCAGGGCATGGTAATAAACAAGTCTCCTAATAAATACATCACACTAAAAGTTAATAAGAACGTAGATAATGTAGGAAATAGAGAAAAAACTATTTTTCAACTAGCTGCTAATAATATCAAGCGGATTATTAATTTGTAAACTAACTTAGGGTTTAGTTTTTTTCCTCCTGTCCGTCTAGGCTAAACTTATATACCAGGTGAAGATAAATATCTGTAATGAAAGTTGCTTGTACAAATATTCGACATACTCGTACAGTGTTGATACAGCTATATTTAAGAATTTTGAGTTTTATATTTATGCTGGGAACTAATTAGCTACTTTGTGTTCACCTCAATCGTAAATCACTACGAATATTTGTATGCAACGCATAATAAATTGAACAGTTGTTTCCACGCCAAAATCTTCATCATCTTCCTTCATCTTTCCTGATATGTTATTTTTCAATACATTCTGCTCCTCACGTTTCACTGCATATATTCACAGCATATCATCCACTTTCCGTGTTCCCGTAAGTTCACCCCCGATCAATAAATAGAATAAAACAGCTGGTTATTACCTTTCGCCCTCGACTGGTGGCAATGACATTACACGAAATATAGGAAACTGCAATAGAAGATCTAAGGCCTGAGAGGCATAGTCCAGGGGCTACATCATTCACTTTGATTCCTTCACTAACATTGGATATCTTTCTGGAAAAAATCATATAACAATGCAAAATAGCTCGATGCATATATTTATAGTTTTGTCTCACTATGTCAATAATGCTCAAAAATAATACTAAAAAATATGTTTCCAGTGGGGATCGAACCCACAACCTCCCGCAGTCTGGGTAGACGCTTTAAACCGCTTAGCTATGGCGATTTACCAAGCAGAACGCCAAATGCGCTTTGGGAAAATTCTTTCCCAATTTTCTAACCTATACATCTCTACCTATACATGTAGCCATCGCTGATCCAAATGGGGAAAACTGCCGCCTTCAGAAAAGATCGTAACAGATTTTTATCATTACCATTCTTGAGCGAGCTCAACATTACGAACTCAAAGGTCCTAACACCTGGACTGCATTGAAGCGCCCTTACGACATCTGTCAACAAGGATGAACTGATTAACAGCGACATACCTTGATCTTCAAGGCAGTCCAGGTGTTAGGATCTTTGACTTAGTAAGATGCCAATAGAAGGCGACACTTGGGGATGAGTTGAATGTTGCTATCACACCCTTGACTGGGTTACGTGTATACCAGCCGCGTATAGTTAGACCGCCAGGCTATACTGACGAGTCTAGATTAGACGAAACATGCATGTCTATAGCAGGTCTGATGCATAGTGGAGAGCATACACTAACTATAAGGTACTTCTTCAGATGGAAGAGAAGTCTGACGAGTCAGCATCCGTACCTGTGTGAACACAGAATAGAAATACAATTTTGAGGTGAGAAAAATCAAGATTTTTTTTGTCGATAGGACGTGAACTCGTGACTCCAGCTCTCCATGCTTACGCCGTTGTTGATCGACCACCACACAATGGTGTCTTGTAAGCCATTAATTTATCTACCACTTCAAAACGCATACGATTTGGAAATCACGTTACAATGACCAGTAATCACCTGGCCATTAAAGCAAGTATATCTATATTCGTTGAGTGATGTCAAGTGGTTTCACCACATGGGAAATAGATTGTGTCTTCAATCTATACTTCCGCAGGTGGCGTGGCTGGACCAAACCTATCCCTTTAAAATCATATTTATGATAAAATATGACATGGTGACAAAGCTGTAATTGGAAATGAGCTGAGATGTAATGACGGAGATGCGGGTTCGAATCCTGCTGACGCCTATTTTTTTACACGCAGATCATTGAATTTGAATTTATTTATTCATTGTACCCTTAGAGTTGAGAAATCATTTACGTTTAAACAAAACATGAGTTTAACAAATTAAAAATCTTCGAAAATGAGCTTCGTGAGCGAGACTATCGGTGTGAATTGAAGCTGTTAGTTTTTATTACTAATCAGGTTGATGCGTGCAGCCTATAACATTCAGAAATCAGCATCATAAATAAATACAAAAAAAACATACAAGGAAGGTTAATTGTTATCATCTGTTCAAGCCTGAAGCAAACAATGATATAAATTTAAAATTCCGAAAAAGGTTTTACGTAGGTATATGATAATTTTTTAATTTTCGCAAGTAATCCTTTTTCATGTGAATGGTACTGCAAAATATACGCCAATAATTGTAATATTTTTTAGTGTAAAACAAACATTTCCAGATTTGAGTTGTATTATGTTTATTTGATATTTGCCCTTTCACTGTTTCGAGCAAAATAAATCCGTATTATACCGCTGGAGCATGGAATAAGCCAATTGCATTCAACTATATCGAAACTGTTTTTTGCCTTTTCACAAACTCGTTTTCCGGTATCGTGTTTTGTTTCAGCTTTCAATACATTTGAAATTTTAATGTTTCAGGTAAAAGCGACAGTCGCCACATAATGTACAAATGTATTTGCATTTAATTGATATTGGTATTGTTTTTCACAATTTGCCATTATTCTCTTCGGGCCATTTTTTAGCGAATGGCTAGTATGCTTGTTTTGTTTTTGTACCAAAAACATCGGAATGCCGCTTTTTTTCAAACATTTACTGATAGAGTAGAAAATGTTTGGGGCTCGATAATGTCAAAAACTGTCCTAGCAGATTTTTTAGATGATTCACATATTTTTTATCAATTTTGATTGAATTTTGGCATACATATGCTGTGGTATAAAAATATCACTTTATTTTGACATCACATAAAAATTCCCCAAGAACTCTATTCTCCAAATAACCAACTTGACCCATCTTTTCAACATTTCCCATAACGGGATCCGTAAGTAGAGCATAACCTTGAAGAAGTGATAAAGATGAAAGAATATGAAATTTTATCTTCTGTAGCTTCAGTTTCGAATAATATCTTCTCAATAAAGGAAACGTTTCACTAAGTAAGTACACCTAGAAACTATGTAGACAGTATTGTTTAGTGTTTGCTTAGAAGAACTGCTCCGGTATGTTCGTATGTAATGAGTGGTTCAAATATATTTTATGCATTAAAACTCAAATGGTGGTTAGGAAATACAGCTTGCCATAGAATAACATGCAATCAGCTTATCAGCTTTATCCCCAAGATAAATATACGCTCTCCCACATTTAAGTCCTTTTCGTAATTTTGAAGATGAAAAGGGAGGGATCGGTTCTCTTCCAAAGAGGCAATCGTTATCGTTTGTGAATAATTTAATTAAACTTCATTTATTATGCTTCGCCTTCTAGATAATTCCTTCTTTGACACTTGCCGCTTTCTTGATCTTTTGACTCGAAATGAAAAAGGTGTCGATGTCTCTCGACGATACGGCAAGCGACCAAGCCCTTCAAGAAATTGATAACTTCCCCCTCGAATACGGCCATTCCGTACAGCCACTACCCATTTTTCGTGTTAGTACGGGGGCTGAGTCTCGCTTCGCTGCTTATTATTATTATTTAAGTGATTGAATATAGCACTATTATTTCCTAAGTCGATTTTAACGTATGACACTTACCTGCTAATCCACAAATTCTCATTTACAAACTCGAATCACACACCTGATTGCCGGTCAGACGCTTTGCCTTTAAGGCAAGTAGACACTCTGCCAACTCAATTCGGATGATGTTAGATGCACCAGTGTTTGAGTCCGTAAAGATCTCCAATCGCGGTTGCTGACAACAGACCTTGTTTTTTGTTCGATATAGAGGTCTACTTTAGTCACCACGATTGGAGACATTTACCGACCCCTGCTCTACGTCGAAGTTTCAAATTTGGAAGGAGGATGGTTTTTGGGGGAGTGCGCACAACTTCATTGACGTTCTGAATCAAGTTGGCAGGGTGTCTACTTAGCTTAGAGGCAGAGCGTCTGACCGGCAATCAGAAGGTTTGTGCTTCGAAACCCGCAGTAGGTCATATTTTTTTCTCAGTTTCTAATTGCGAGATTGGGTTAATTTAATCATTTTAATGAGGATATTTTCAGAGAAAGGCGAAATTTCTAACAAGCTTTACGTAGTTTTTGAAGGTGTTGGCGGATTTACCTTGCGGGCTTATTTGAACATACAGCTCATTTCGAAAAATGATGTAATGTGTATCTCCTATGATATAATTTGTTTTATGCTACAGAAATGGAGTCAAGTAGATGGAAAAAATAATAGAAGGGTTTCTGGATTTTTTTTGACTACGTTAAATTGATAGGAAACAACATCAACTACAACGTTTCCACACTATATCTCCGCTAATTCAACCGCAAAATCTAGCCAATACTCAGAATATATTTTCATATTTATTTGCAGTACTTGATAGGTCTTTTCCTGCAAAATAATATCTGTTAAACAAAATAAGCAATTCAATAACTAATTCCATAATATAATCTTTGTTTGATAATGTTTATATTTTGCAAGAAAAATGCTCCATATCTGATGTGCAAATAAAAATATTGAAGGCTGAAACGGTCTGACTACCCCCACAGATATTGTGATCTAAGAAACTGAACATATTATTTTGTCAATACTGCGAAGTAAATAATTGACAAAACAGGGCAGTATTTTCTTTTCTATATATTATACAATAACTGACTTTGTACAACGAATATTATTTTGTGGCACGAGACCTAACGTAATCGGTAATATACAGAGGTTTCATTACTAGTTATATTAATAAGTATTTCCAGATAACTCAACTCAACTATTTATTTAATAATAATAAATAACTTTATTTATGACCTAATATTATAAATAAAATAAAATTACAATTGAATAAACTTTGACAGAATGATTTTTTCATAGATTTTGGCCTAATACCTTAAATAGTATATGGAAGCTTCAAGGATAAATAACAGTTTCTGACGATTCATCATACATAAAAGCCAAATTCAAATGTAATCGTTTCAATAAAATGTAACATGTTGTTCTTTAGAAAATGTACTCTATAGTTTTGGGCTGCTTAGAATAATTTTTGTTTTTTCTACGATTAAGTTTAAGAGAGGTGCATTTCGCACAATCAGATATGGGATTCAAATCGCTGTTTATTAGATATGCAGTACATTCAAAAATTTTGATAAAATATCTGTACATTTGAATATCATCAGCGTCTATGTCATCACTCTGCAATTGCTAACTGCTTCAGTTATCAACATCGACGCTCATCTCCAAGCATCGCGCACGGTGGCGCTACCCATTGGCAACTTACGAGGTCAAGGCCCTAACGCGCCAGGCTATACTAACAAGTCTAGGCTAAAGACGAATCATGCATGTCTATAGAAGGCCTGAAGCATAGTGGAACGGATGTGCTTGCTTCAGTTATGTTCGGACAATAATTTCAGACGTTTTTCGCACTCATTTTAAAACCTATCCCATGGCATACATTCATAAAACTTATCCTGGTATATCGAGCGGGCTCATTAGCAATACGCTTCAGTACCAGTACTAAACGCAGTGTTATCGCGAGCTGAATTGCCATCAGACCAAAATGGCATTATGATACACTGGTACAACAGAACCAATCGAATGGCGTGGCGGTGACCGCTTGGAGAGCGGCTAACAAGTCATTTAGCCTTTCAATTAACTTACTGCCTAATAAGATCAATAATCCTCAATGCTGGCCATAAATAAACGCATTTTGCGGGCCTGGTGGTACGGCCCCTGCCCGGGCACGGCGCCAAATTAAATTCTGATATATAAATTACAATAAACAAAGCCGTTACAGCTTGGGAGGGGACAGGAGCGCACAGAAGAGGCGAAAGGAAGCTAAATTCGGGTCTTTCTGGCACATATTGTACTAGTGATGTAACGAGTATTCGCATGCTGATAAGAAGATTATGTGATTAACATAGTTTCACGAATAAAACTCTCTTTCTTTCAGTGACGCGTTTCGATGTATATTTAAATCGTCGTCGGACTGTCAGATTTGACTGCTAACAAGGCTACCCAGATTACTTGCCAACTAACTAACTAACTAGATCCTATACAAAACAGCTAGCGCATTACAACAAGGTACAGAAAACATATAAGTGCCTTCAAAAACCACCACCCAGAAAGATCAAATTTTGCCAAACACTTACTAGATACTAGTCATAAAGTTGGCACGAAAATAGACTGAATGTACTTCATACTTGTAATAAAATACATGATTTAAACTTCATGGAAACATTAGAGATTCAAAAATATCTGCAATTTCCTGATTTCTTCGAAGTAAATGAACAGACTGATCTTTTAAACTCAATTTTTATCAATACATTACTAGAAGTTTCCATCTATCTGTATTCTAGGTTAACTCACTCCTGAAATATCTCGAGTTATAGATTTTATTAAGAAGAATGAAATTGTTTAAAGAATAAAATATCTTAAAACGTAAAATATCTAAAGAAATAAAATAGAATATGGGAGGACATTTTGACGGCGATGGTTAAGGTTTTGTAGGGGTTTCCCTTAACACTAGTGTAAATGCATTTGCCAAAAAAATATTTCCCCTCAAACAGACACAAGAAAGGAGAAAATAATTTAATAGAAAAATAGCTAGACAGCATAAATAGATTTGAGAGCTCTATTTTTTTATCCATGATAGGATCTAGTTAGTTAGTTAGTATGTAATCTGGGTAGTCTTGTTAGCAGTCAAATCTGACAGTCCGCTGATGATTTAAATATAAATCGAAGCGTGTCACTGAAAGAAAAAGAGTTTTATTTGTGTAACTGTGTGTTAATTACACAATCTTTTATCTGCATGATGGAAGAGTTTCACCAAGTAAGACCATATACAATCTACATGTATATTCGCATATTTCTTGACATTCAGTGACGCGTTTCCATTTTTCAAATCTGACAGTCCGACGTTGATTAAAAAACAGTCAAATCTTTAATTTTGATTACTATATAATGATCTTATAACAAAACATTATTAATCAAATTTCAGTAGAGGGATCTTAAACTTTCCTTTTTTTTTTCGGTTTAACTTTCAAAACCACCTCCGGGCATATATTGTAATAGTTGATCTGGATAGCGTGCTGCTTCTGCCGACGCAAGATCTCTAGGGATGCTAGTGGTTACCTAGTTCCATGCTGGATGTGATGCTTCTATGATCTGCGAAGCCGTTCGCCGTAGGTTGTATAAGATATCATTCCAACCGTTCTTTGATATACAGAAGGAAGATCGTTGGAAAAACTATTGATCCCTGAGGGACGCCGGTATTGGTACATCTGAAGCATATCCATCCATGCTCTAGATTGTAACACCAGGTCCTATCAAATGATCTAGCTAAAGCTGAAGCTTGAAGCTATTATTATTGAAAATTCCTCAAAAAGCCTTTTGGTAATATTGTCTTGCACCGCAATGGAAGAGGAATATTTTACGGGTGTTAATTTATTTGTGCTCGGTACAAAACCCATTTAAATGATTTTCCACTATTTGTTAGCCTTCGCGATTGGATAACTGTTCTGTTTTGTATAATACCTAATCCTACGCATCGCTGAAATATTCATTGGTTTAATTAATTATTACAAAATTTAATGGATCAGGTAACTTCAAAACTCTAAGTTAACCCTTTACATAACAACTATATATCTAACACTCCAATCTGCTTTATTGTCATCCAAAAGCCGCCACACATCTAGTAATGGTCAAGTCGTCGTTTGCTGTCGAAACACTCCGTGGGTATCAATACGGGCGTCTGTCAGCTCTAACCACACAAATACTAAACACAGTCAAGAAAAAAAGATCAGAGAAAGAAAGGAGGAGAAGGATAGAAACCATCATACTTTGAAATGTGTAACCGGGGTTGTCACATTACTTTCATCTCCTTTAAAGCGGTGATATCAAATTCTACCACCATCCCTGTGAGTTCGATCCCCAACAACAATTTTATTTTGTTAATTCACGTCCGTTATCTATACAGTTCTGAAATGGTAAAACATAACTTTAACTAGATAAAAAGATTGTGGAATTAACACACAGTTTCACAAATAAAACTCTTTTCCTCCAAGTAAGAGCATCCACAATCTATATGATATCTTTGAATGTGAAATCAAAAATACCAATAATTATTATACAACTGTCGAAACATTTCTATCATGTATGGAGAAGATATTCTCAAAAACTCCAAATCATAAATATTTTCTTAGGATTTCATATCGCAGTTCACCCCAATATACCATCATTCTGGTTGTGTTTATTTGACACTTCAAGTTGCTATCAGATGAATACAAACATTGTGTATGGTGTGTTTATTTATTTTTATTATTAACACTGGAATTTATTGGTGAAATGAGAACTTTCAGTTCATCTTTACAGTATACGAATGCTGTTTTGTTGTGTAATGTATGAGTCTTGAAGATTCTAATTAAATTATTTGTTTTATTTCAGGTAAGTTCCAAAACTCATCCGATGCTAAAGAAGCGGTGAGTAAATGTGATGACCAATTTTCTTGATCAATTACAAGCAACATCTACCAAGAAATCGATTGAGGGATATATTTCTAATTTACCCTCTCTATGCTACTGCGAAGTTCTATTCTCTTAAGATTTGCGTTTCACAAGGTTTTGATTGATTCAAGTAAAATCCATTCAATTTTATCTGAAGACGATTGAGGATTCCATATCAATCAAAACTTTGTAAAACGCAAATTGTCAAGGCAGTGGATTTTTTCCAAAAATAAAATTAACTCATTCAGTGCGATACCAATCACATATGACACATGCCAGGCCATATGGTTTCTGATATTCGTCCCCAAAAGCTTGTAGGAATTGATTCGAGCACTTGGCGTCTGATTTTTTTGTCACGTGATTTCCTTCATTACTCTGAACGTTGAACTTCGTCATGTATGGATTCTCATTCGATAATTCCTACGATTTTTTGGTTGATCTGCCTAACATGTTGCTTCCATCGATCCAAAAACTTGCGGAATGGCCACTGGTTTGCCTGATAACATGCTGGAAGCAAGGGTGCTGTCAACCGGGAAGCTGTAGGTTGGTTTAGAGTTCTATTTCAAATTGTGCGTTGAATCAATCAGCATAAATCCATCGACCACCAAAAATGAGGATTGATTCCTACACATATAAACATAATTTCTCAGACCAAGAATATCTGACTTCATTCAAACATGCATATATGCGCGACGCTATAATAATCTTAAAGCAAGAATACTGTTTTTGATCATATGGAGTGATTTCAAGTTAATATATTCAATTCAAACCTAGTCTTGGAAGTGAGAATACCAAAATCTCAAATTAAGCATATCATAATCTTGGCACAAAACAGAGAAAATCTAAGCTAGTGGAATATTCATCTGACTGGAGCATTCATGATCTTGGCGGAAATAGTTGGTTCCTCAACTTTAAAAAGATGAACCAAAAAAGTATCAAAACATTTGCAACGTGACCTATCTACTTTATCTGCATCAGTATTTTTCCTTTTTTTTGAAGTTCAAAAGGTGTTGTACAGATAAACAGAATATAAAAAATATGTAGCTGTAATCAAGCCAAAAGATATACGTCCACCATTTGTAATAGAACTCACATATCACGTCAACACACTTGTACACTTGTATCAGATCCTCTCAAAAGTCACAACCCTCACTTTGTAACAGCACGTTCATCCTTAAAGATGGTGGGTAAAAGTTAAATCCAATAGAAATTAACGGGCGCGGAATCAGATGCACGCGTACCGCTGAATTGTCGTTGACGAATATGGCGATGCCGCACAATTAAATGGATTACTTTGAGAAAATCGCAAGATGTTCGTATTCTTGATTGAAGTAAACGGAACTGATACATAACTTGCTTTTCTCCGCATGATGGAGTTTTTGATACATAAATTCGCATTTAGAAATCCGAAAAGAAGACCCAGTGCAGGATTCGAACCCGCATCTCCAGATTTCATGTCGGACGCTCTGACCAACTGAACCAACTACAGAGCGCTCTGTAACGACTGACCAGCTACCCAGTTGGTTCAGTTGGTCAGAGCGTCCGACATGAAATCGGGAGATGCGGGTTCGAATCCTGCACTGGGTCTTCTTTTCGGATTTCTAAATGCGAATTTATGTAAACGGAACTTCGTTGGTAAATATGATAAACCTAAAAAAAATTTGGAAAACTTGTTAGAAAAGCATTGAAATCATGGTTGTGGAAAAATATATTTCTTTAGGATGAGTAGTGATTTCAAAAATCTAATTTTCTTGGTTCAAATTAATAATAATTTTCTTATCAAGGAAATTTTATTAGAGTAAGGTCAGATGTTCTTGTCGTATGTAGGTATATCTTTACAAGAATATCGAAATTCCTGGATTGAGAATTTGTTTCTATGTGTGTATGCAAGATATGCGTCCATTGACACAAACCCGTTGGCAGCCCATAAGCAACAAGCTTGGGAGTCTAGAAATGTCGATATATCAGGTGCGACGAATCGAGATCCTCCATGAAGTTCAAGTGGTCTACTCCACATGTGATTGGCGTATTCTTGATCTCCCGTGTATCTAAGCTGGGTCATTAACGATATGGTCTTTGTCTAGCACTTCAAAGTATATAAGTCAATGACAGTCCCAATAACGTTGCACATGATGCACACAGATCTTTCTTAAGAATAGGTTGCATGCGATTTTCCGCTGGTAAAGAAGTTTCAAAGCACTGGATTGAGCAATGAACCAACACAAAGGAATCCACTGACAACATTTTTCCTACTACTCACAAGCTTCATTATCGAAAACATTTCGTCGCAACTAAAACATTAATCCACTTTTCATCCAGCTATCAGGGTCCATTAAACCTAATAGACGCATTTCGGAATATATTATTTAGTAGGTATGTGCAACACGACTGGGAGCTCTGTAACGAACGACCCATTTGCATTTTAAAACGGACTACGGAAAAATTGAATATAATTTCCCTTTACTGTTCAATCGATGTCCCTAACAACATTGACATTTTTCATAATAGTAGCCATGGACGAATAATACGCTGATGGACATACGGACAATGGAAATGTACGTTGAATTGTATGCTGTTATTCCTATCAGGGGCTTGTTAAAATTTTATCGGTTGGAATAAAATGTGGCCTTTGTTCAGAATTAGTTATACAGGGTTTTTCAAGCGCAAATTTAGCAAATCGAGCTATCTGAATCGCCTCCATTTGTATCTTTCAATATTTTTTTTAATTACTACTAACGAACTACATCTTTCTATATTTTTTATCAGCTCTACCTTTGTTATTATATTCTACGCCATAGTTACGTTAGTACAATTAAGTGGAGTCCATTCAAAAACCTTCCCACATTATGTTAACATACTTCTCACATCATTTTTTTATTAATTCTGTTATTTAATCTTTTGAAATCGTTTTAAAACAATATACATCCAATTCTCATATGAAAGTCTGACAATTCTATCAAGTCAAGACATATTCCAGGCTATATAAAAATCAAGTTTGTGTACCAATCATTGCACAGCCATGTCCAATGATTAACTTCTCTGCGTTTCTCCTATATCGATATCGATGCAGTAGAATTAAAAAAATAGTATGGAAATAGCGGCTGAAATTAATGTATATCTTGTAAACAAACAACAAAATGAATTCAGCCAAGGTTGTAATAAAATTAGACACAAACATTCAGCTCGGAGGAAAGAACACATATCCAAATCCCTGTATGATTTTTTCCTCTTGAATGATGATAAAGAAAATAAGGAATATATTTTTAAGCTGCGATTAAGTTATAATTTATCTCATTTAGAATTAATATTTGAATGTATGCCAAGCAATTTTTAAGTTTTTTTTTCAAAATCAATTAGGTGTCATTATATTTTTAATGAACTCTCTTCAATTGAAAACCGGTAAACAATAACAGATAGAACAGAACGGTCTTTAATAATAATCATTAATTTTCCAGAGTATAAAGCGTTTCCACAGAATATTTGGAAACAACTAACTGAAATAAACAATCAACTATAACTAACACAAATTGGGCATGATAAGAAGGAATATTTTTTTAAATTATCCATGGAATGACATTCCGTTCCACTTCTGCAGGGACACAGGAACCAATAGCGCATGTACCGCAATATGACAGGCGTTGGACAAAGTTTATAATCATTACTTTTATAAAATATAGGAACCTATTCATTCGTACATTTTGGAGTCAATTAATATTTTTATTATTTGTTCGTAATTTTTAGCAATGAATGAAGTATATATTTACTTTTCAACCTACATCCTTTTTCTGCGGCATGAATCAAAATGGTGCATATATCCAGTGATGAATAGTAAAACGGTTGTCAGCTGATATAAGCTATCGAATCGATTTTTAATGAACATTTTCCTTCCCCAAGCAAAAGAAATCAGCCAAAAAGAAAAGGAATCATTGCAATTTAATCGGTATTTTTTTTAAATCTCGTAGACAAAAATTAAAACATTATTAATATATTAACATATACTAGTTTTCCCCTTTTTAAAGCAAATTAGATAAGTACAAAAACGACTAGTGCAATTTAATTTTTGACGACATCATCTTCAAGGTATCAACAAAAATTTGTCGAAAACTCCAAAAGTGTAGACGAGTTGTTGACCTACGGGACCAAATTGATCCGACGATACCGGCTTAACATTCCGCTCAACTTCTTGCCCCGTTTCAGCCAAACAATCCAAATTTCGCTGACTGAGAAGTTTCAAAATTGCTGTACAAGATTTTCATCAAACAACCGTGAAACTACCTGCACTCCCAAGTCAATATCCGGTCCCTGTTTCAAAGCCAGAAAAAATTGACGGCATCAGCATCCATGCCAGTTTTACAACATAAGAGATATACGAGCATGTCACGACAGGTTGTCCCTGTGACACGTGCTTCTTGCATCCCCGGCTTGGCCTGACATTCCTACTTCTGCTGATATCCGATATTTTGTAATGCAGCCACTTCGTTTTATAGGTTTCAACAAACGGCAAGGTCCGTAAACTCGCTCCGCATAAATTTTATTGCCTCTGCTGCCTCTCAAATTGATTTTTGTAAATGTGGCATAGGCGGCATGCTGATAGCACAGTCGTATTAGGTAATGAGTTCATATATTTACTTGTTATTAACTTCGCCATTTCAATCTTCCTACTTTTAATAATATAGCCATCACTGTAAATATTATGTTTCAATGTGGTGGATATGTGTCTATATTTAAGGATATTCTACATTACCTATGAGGATTGATCAAAATTCTCATAAACCTGTTCCACAGAAACTTATAAGCAAGAAATCGTGATACTTAGTTTTTGTTAATACTGTATCAGGAGCCACAGCTTCACAGAATTTGGAAATTTATTGAATGATGTCGAGTCTGATCTTTTTTTAAATTTATTGGAAGAAATAGAGAATGTACTCGTATGCCGAGCATGAACTTCTAGGTTCTATGTCTTTTCTGTAATGTAAATATGTCCCTATGTTTTCCCCGGGGCTAAGTGGTAAAACAACAGTATATTCAGTATACTGGGTCGGCCTACTTCACGCTGTTCTTAAAGACTAAATGTCACTTTCGTAATTATTTATTATCTCAATTCAGGTAAACGTGGCAACCGTGTTATATGTATACCAGACGGTCCATTCAACTTAAGACACCGTATAGCGCGAAACGGTTAATTTTTGGATGAAAACGGTCGAATGAAAGTTCTTGAGTGCATAGGGGCAAGTTAATGATGAGTTTTATTTTCGACATGGACAGCATTTTCAAGTTTTCAACAGAAACATATATGTTTTATAACAGAATCTTACTCTACGAGAAACAAACAAATATCTTTTGTTCAAAAGATTTTGGAATACAATTGCTACTTGAGTAGATAAACAATACAATATTTATTTTTTTATGAATTTTCCAATAATTACTTGGTTTGTCTAAAATGCTTTTCTTCTCACGAAAGCATAAATAATGTAGTTATCATATGGGAAACCTTTAAATTCATTATAACAAATGTTCAAAATTATGCCCGTCAAATTCAATACCCTTATCAATACATGTTATAAAATTTACATGGTACCCAAGTAGAGTTTCTTTATTGATTTTTCTACAAGCATATCTTATGCGCTACGTCATATTTTCCAATGTAGTGGGAGCTTCTCAAATAAACAAGTTTCGTTAGATGGCCCAATAAAAGGAAATCGAGAGAGGTTAAATCTGATGACCTAGAGGCCACATAACGGAACCACCTCATCCGATCCATCGATTAGGGTATTCCCGATCCAGAACTTCCTGGAAAATTCAAATTATGCTGCCCATATACAGGGAAAATACTTAACGCCTTTTTTGTAACAACGGAATATCTAATTATTGGTGATTTAAAACCAAATTAACTGTACTATTATTGAACAAGAAAAAAGGAAGGTGGAACTCAGCCGAATGTTGGAAATGTCGCGATCCCAGGTTTACGATGTCCCTAGTTTCACGGCTTATGGAGTTGGAATTAACGATTAAGTCTCTGGAACTGCTTTATGGAAGAGCATCTGGATAGCTGGTTAATATTAGAAAGTTAATATAATGCGAAACGTAGTTTTAAGATAGCGACTGCCTTGGAAAAGACTCATAAACTTGAATGTAGCCTTCGCTGGGTGAAATTTAATTTTAAACCTTGATAAAAAGTATCCTTTATAGAATATTATGGAGATGACAAACAAAAATTATCATAGATATAAGAGAAAATGGAACTCTTCGCGTAAATTGGAATAGCTTCATTCTCGTGTATTATGAGAAAATAGTGACTAGATAATAATAATACATATATATATATATATATATATATATATATATATATATATATATATATATATATATATATATAGGCAATTTTTAAAATATTGTTTTATGTAATAATATTCTAGTAACAAGCTTAATTGATTATGATCACAGATAGATAGATGGATAGAATTATGTTTTCTTCTCTGCTATTAGAGTTTTTGAGTGTGCAGTCTGAAAAATGTGAGGTCACATTTTAAAAAATCGTCAATTCAATTTTTATACGTCTGAAGTTCCTGAAGTCATTCAAGGCATACTTGATCGAAAATCCTCAATTTTTGTGTTTCTTGCTGTAATTGAAAGCCGGCCCTGTCAGGACTGTATGGCGAAACTAACGATACATACCACACAACCTGCACTATTATCCGAAATGCAAAATTGAGGCGGCTTCCAGCGCTAGGAAAACAGAACTTGATGCTAATTCGCAGTCAACCGAAATTGATGTTGATATACACAGGCCAGTTCTGCTAATTGTAAGTCAAAGTCAATATTGGTTCCCATTAGACATCCCACATGCTACCAAGTTCCCTTTGTTTACGTGTTTGACCCGAAGCGAAACGGCGATTATTGGATTGCTCTGTTCTGCTTAACCCTATTTAATATTATATACTGTCCCATTAATAGTCACCCACTTTCAATTTGCACACACATATTAATTCTAAAATCATGTAGACTAAATTGGGCAATTTCTATGTTCCGTTTTACAAACAAAAGTCGCCTAGCAGTGACATGTTCCGATTTAATTTTCAATACACCGTCACACTCAACACTCATCTACAAGCGATGCGCATGGTGGAGCTGCCCATTGACAACCTACGGAGTTAAGGCCCTAACGCTGTCAAATTTAATACTTACAATGTCTACTCAGGTTACTTGTGAACTAGCAAACCAAGTACTATCGTTTTTAAAGAGATTACGTTACTTAAATTTATAGATTCATCTCTTCGAAAAAATTTAATTATAGTTGGACTGAAATCTTGGAGGGTAATTAACCCCATTACCCCTCCCCCTTGTATACTCCCTTGCTCCCATCAGGCGCGCGCTTGCCAGATCTTCCGCTCTATCCCTTTGTCCCTTCACTCTCTTCGCTCTGCTCTCTTCTATCTCTCTTCTCTTTCTCCTCTTTCCCTCTCTTTTTCTGTGTCTCTTCGATATCTGTCTCATTCTTTCTATCCTATATCCATGCACTCCTTTGTTGTCTGTCCATTCCATTGCGTAGTATAGATGATACAATGTGTATAAATGGTACATTGATATGGAGGATTGAATCAAGCCAAGCTATAGCTATCATGTTCGCAACTACAATAGAAAATGAAATATGGCTTGTTACTCGGCTAATCCGTGAACTAAAAACCTAATCCTCACATACAACGTGCTGAGTACACAGGTTGTGAGTTAGCGCGCGCCGTGTCATAACAGAGAGATTTACCTAATCATATCGTTAATAAATTAAACATGTTAATTAAACAACGGCGATGTATCAGGGATTACGCCCAGTCACAGGAATTTGTTTACAAAGGGTATAATCCACAAATCTGACTTGACTTATTATGAGGAGCTTTACAGTCGAAGTTTCATACGTGCAGATGAAGATGTTAAATTATGGCTATTTTTTAACGTTAGGAATTCGGATTGCGTTTAATACTACATTTCACAGTTATGTATACACGAATAATTTCTTGGTCATCTGTTTTGTGTTGATTAGCATAAGGTGTGTTGTAGATGAATTACCCAGCTTAAAAGTAGTTCCATCATACACGTAATATTCGGAAAAGTAACTGAATTGCCAAGCAGAACTAGGGTAATTTGTCATAATAATTACTATATATTATTTATAACTAGGTCCTTTCATGTTCTAGTTAATTAGTTGACAAGTAACCTAGGTAGCATTTGTAAACAGTCGAATCTGATACTCCGACGATGATTTGAATATAAATCGAAATGCGTGATTGAAAGAAAAATATCAACTCATCTAAGTGTCGTCCTCTATGGGGACGCCCATTGGCAACTTACGAAGTCAAAGATCCTTACACCTGGACTGACTTGAAGCGGCAACAGATGCCCCTTACGCCATCTGTCAACAAGGGTGAACTGATTTAAAGCGACATCTCTTGTTTTTCGTAAACACTATTTACGATGTATCGTCATCTCGGCTCATTATTATCAGAAGGTGACAACTGATATTTTAGGCTCTCCACTATGAATCAGACATGCTGTAGACATGCATATTTCGTCTTTAGCCTAGATTCGTCAGTATAGCCTGGCGGTCTAACTGTAGAGAGCAATCGGGTGGTATACTGACGAGTCTAGGCTAAAGACGAAACATGCATATCTACAGCAGGTTTGATGCATAGTAGAGAGCATACAATTGGAAGCAAAATAGTTTTATTTGTGAAACTTTGTAACACAATTTTTTATATGAATGATAGAAGAGTTTCACCAAGTAACAACATCTACAGCCTACATGAAATGAATTTAACTTGTCGCCTAAGAACACAAAAATAGGCATTATTATGAACGTTGTCCTTTTGCGTTGATTACTGTTTTAATTAGTTGGTATTCTGAGCTAGTTTCCCCCACGTTTCCCAAAATGCATATCCGAAGAGACAGGAGACGGTTTCTCGGTCATTCCTTCGCCCATAAAAAGTCCGCTATCAGATGCACGAACCGAGAGGGGCGACTTGTAATCACGCACCTCGGTCGGATCGGCCTACGATGATGGGCGGACGTGATTTGCAGGAACAACCACCCTGCGGCATCTGACGACCCGCTCTCCATCACGCCTTTTCCGGATTGATAGTGTGATAGATTTAGCCGATAGCTGCACTTTGTGGGACCTTGTCTAAATCGCATATTTATCCTGTTTCCTATTGACCAGGTAATATTTGAGTGTAGTTATTCTACAGTTATCAAAAAATGCGACGGTGCTGCTTCTAGAGTTTTTCTACAGCAATATGAAAGACTTGCATGTTATTGGAAAAAGTTGGCCTATATTTGACCGAGCTGTCTCGCATAATAACATCAGGAATCTTCAGTATAGCAAATAATAGAGGAGCCCAAAGAGCGCGTCCTCACAGGGTCTCATTCAAAGGTTGTTGTTTAAAGAAGCTCGGTGTTGTGGAATGAGCAGCCAAGAAGTTTGTTTCCGGATGGTTACAATTTACGGCATTTCAGGCTCAGTATGAATAAACTTTTTAAAAGTTAGTTTGAATAGTCATTTGTCCTCTCGCAGCACTTTTTGGAAAAAATATATTTTTCAGCCTAGCAATAAGAATACTTCGTAAGCAAAGTTTTTTTGACTGTACTACGGATGTTATTGTTAATGCTTTTGAGTTAAGTGATGATAGTATTAAAATGAAAAACCCAATATATATTTTCCAATCTTTGAAGTGGTAGTGTGTTAAGCAACACCAGAGTTGTGTCTTGCGAATTCAGATCTAGAAAGCAATTTGATCAAAAGTTATTGATTTTTTGCGGATCAATCAAAGGTAACGTTTTTTTATGAAATATCCAGAAATATACAAATTCGCAAATATACACTCGGAAGAAAACTTGCTGGTTCTGAAACACAAACCTTCTGATTCATAGTCAGGCACTCTCGTCAAATCAGGTTTGTTTCCTGCTATCAGAACCCACGGTTCAGAAAGACGGTTGTCCTTTGCATAGTGAAGATCCTTATCCCGACCCTAGAGACTGGCGGTGCTTTAAATCGAGATACAAACGACGCACTCAATTGGACGGTTGTTTCCTTCATACTGATACTATGATTATTGAATCTAAACGAGCTCCACATTAAGTTGAAACTTCACATCTAGTAGGTGTATACGAGTAGGAGTAGTAGTAGTAGTAATGGGGAGCCAAAGCCTTTGGCCCTTTTTGCCGACCCCGAAGACCATCACTAGAACTATGACAGATATGATAGTTCCTTAGTGTCGAACCTTCCATACCTTTTAATTAATAATAATAATAATAATTAAACGTCTTTATTAATTAATTATACAATAGCGGGCGAAATTTACCTGTAAAGCTATTCTACCACTTAACCCTGAAATTTTATACACAGGTATACCAACAAACATGTACATAAACTTAGCAAATATTACCCCAAAGCGAACAATCATAAGAAAAAAATGGAAAAAAATATTAAATCAAACTTCAATCTTGATAGCAGTGACTAACGACTAGACTAACAAATTATTCCTACAAACTATTACAGTTGATTACGAAAGCAAGTGCTGTTTGACACAAAACTTAAACTTAGTTTCAGATACATTTTTATACAAATCAGGGAGAGCATTATACAATTTGACAATATTATAACTAAAACAACGAGTAAAAAGGGTAGTTCTATGTTGTGGCATATCTAGTAATTTGTCATATCTGAGCAAACGTTCCGTGACAGATTGTCTGAAAACTATTTTATTGAACAGGTATTCAGGTTCACTTGTCATGTTCACATGTGTGAATGAATTTTAACATGTAATATTTATGTGTTTTTTATATCTAACCATTTCATACTACAAAAAAATGATGGTATGTGATCATATTTTCTCAAACCGTATATAAAGCGACAGCATGTATATTGGATTGTTTGGAGCCTCCTGGATGAAACTTGGTCCAAGTAAGGATAGAAGACAATGAGACAATAGTTAATTTTAGAGAGAACCAAGATTTCACATAGATATTTTTTCAGCTTAAATACTACAAAACAACTTTTTGCCAATCTAGATGTCTGCTTACGGAAACGTAAATCCTTATCAATGATAACACCTAGATCCTTCACAGAATCTTCATAAACTAGAGAGGAGTGCCATCAATGTATATTGCGGTGCTATTTTTTATGTTCAGGATTTTGGTTTTTGGTGCAAAAAGAATAGTTTTTGATTTCAAAGGGCTTAGAGTTAAGGAACTACGTTTAGCAAAGGTGACAGTAGTGTTCAAGTCCCAATTTAACTCCTCAATAGCAGCCATACAGTTTTCAGGGTCAAAGGTTTCATAAACTTGCGTATCATCAGCAAAAAGCAATACGTTTGAGGAACGCATCATTTTACAAATATCTGATATATAGATTGAAAAAAGTAGAGGCCCTAAGATAGAACCCTGGGGGACACCAGATATAACAGGCTCAAACGTAGAATTTAAGTTATCCAAACATACTCTTTGCTTTCGATCCTTGAGATAACTACTGAGGAACTTGATTGAAGATTGAGAAAAACCAAAATATTAACATTTTAAGATCAATAATGAGTGGTTGATAGTGTCAAAAGCTTTGGAAAAGTCAAGCAATTGAGATCATGATGTCCAAAAATTCCGCTAAGTAGCACTCTTCCCTGTCAAACTCTGCTGTTCCGAACACCTCAGCCCTAAGGCCGCTGTATACGGCACACTCACCTAAAAAGTGTTCTCCTCCCAGCACTTCTGACAAACCACTCCTATGAGTGTCAGGTGCCTGTTCAATCTGCAGTGATATGTGAGTACGAATAGGGGTATAGAGATGAGAAATAGCAGACAATATCACTAGAGAAGGTCAGTAAAGGGACTTGTTAGGTTGAAAAACAGTTCTGGAGCTAGCGCCCGTTGCACTCTCTAGTCTTTGCTGTAGCATATTTGAAAGTTTTGCATGGTAGCAGCTAAAGAATAAGGACAGATCAGCCTACCCTCCTCCTCCAATATTCTAGACTGTTAGTGTCATTTGTTTCTGGATTGTGCCCGAAAGGTCTAGGTTGTGTTTCGGAGTGCATCCCCACACGTCAGTAGTACTCCGGCCATGGTCTGATCTGAGCCTTGTAGAGTGGCAGTAACCTTTCCGGTGAATACAATTTTCTGGGTCGTAGGAGATCCCCCAGCTTCTGGTACTCCAACGTAGTAAGGCGTGCGAGGACATGTTATTGTTGATGTTAATTCCCAGAAGGAAGATGGAATACGTCATCATGTATTCGAACCTGCCGCAGTGCATTTCTTTGGGATTATTGTGGATAGGAACACAAAAAAATGCTAAGACATCGATTTCTTCAGGTTTCAAAGAACCAGCCGGGCCTCCACTTCATTTTATCCAACAAGTAATTCTGACGGAGATCTTCCGAATGGAGCAAGACCAACCAGCCGCATTCAGATAGCTCCCCCCTGGATGTGGATCGTCCCAGGAGAATCGAAATCCGGCGCTTTAGCGAAAATCCCCTGTTTCGTATGAATTAATTCCACCCCGTCTGCCGAACCCCGGGTCGCGCATCGGTTTGGTGGCGGCATTTGTCACGGTAACAGATAGTCGGAGCGCGCCAAACTCATGGCGGCGGCGCCACCACGCTAATACTTTCCGAATAGTAACCCAGGGACCCGTTACTTATCGATATCTAAAGACTGCGGTGTTTTGCACGCGGCTGACGCGTGGCTCGATAAATGCTGCAGTCAGCGGTAGGGGGCAGTTTTCAACCCCGCCAAATATCAGTCATATTCGATAACAAAAATTTATTTTACATAGTTTGATTGGAAGTCGTGTGAGTCATCATCCATACCTGCATAAAGACGGGTTAAAAATTCAATATTGGAGTGAGAATAATGTTTGGTGTGGACGGGAGTAAAACCCTGCCTCCAGCATCTAGGGGACATAATTGTAAATTTTTCAACGTACCTTCAAAGACGTCTGGTCAGCAGCTGCTGCGTCAGCCCTGAATGCTGAAGACACAGGTTCGAGGCCCACCCGAAAGAAATGTATTTTCATCACTCCTAAACGGTGTTTTTAATCATCCTGATTGCTGTATCGAACCCAGACTGATCATTTGAACTCAATTTGTAACGATACACTACTAATTTTCATTTTTTTTTTATTCTATGTTAACTTACCCTTCAAATATTTCAAGTCATGGAATGTATTGAGATGAATGAAGTAGCTTGAGGAATAGAATAACTTAAAAGTGGGATATTTTAAGAAATAAAATAGTGTATCACATGAAATATCTACTTAAGGACATTTTCCTCCTTAACACTAGAGCAGATGCAGTCGCCAAAAAACATTTTCCCTGAGACAGACAAAAGAAAAAAAATATCTGATAGAAAAATAATTAGACATGATAAATAGTATGCTTGATTCAAGAGCTCTAGTTTTCTATCCATTATTGGATCTAGTTAGCTAGTTGGTAAGTAAACTGTATGTTGAATACAAAATTATTTCATCTGCATGATGAAAGTGATTCACCAAGTGAAAGCATCTACAATCTACATATCTTCTAACAATATATTATCAGAATTTTCGCGATGACTCAACCTGTCAATGAGGATAGACATTCGTTATATTCATGCTATCACATTTTGATAGTATCCAGCTAAGTGCATTTGACATATTATATATGTTTGATTTTATAACACTGTACATTTAGGTAGGAGTGCTTGAACTCCTAAAAATTTTTTGACATTGTTGAAATCTGGGTGCCAAATACTACCCTTATTCAAAACTTGTCTCCAGTGACTGTACTATTTTGTATTCTAAGCAGCTAACTTCATATTTTCGTATATTTGCAGTCTCGGCCTCATTCTACGAGTTTTTTCATAAAATACATGTAGATGGTTAGAAATATTCCATGGAGCTACCACTGATGCATGGGGTGGTTTTTGCGAGAGTGCAGACAAGCGAAAAAACAAGATCATTATCGACGGATTGGAGATAGAAGGACGTGGGCCACGGTCGTTAAGAGATTTGCCGTAATTCGCTCGGCAACCGTTCGAATGCTTTGTAGATGTTCATGTCGGATGACACTAGGCCTAATGGCTGATGCATGGTCTGTTAGATAAGAGAAGATTACCCGGAATCCTCTGCATCCCCTGCTGTATCTATCCTGATTTGTTCTATGGAGTACAGTCAGCTCAAATGATGTGCTTGTATTTACTACAAATTCGTTATTGACATTTGACAACTGAAATGATGTACTGAAATTTATTACAATCCTTAATGACGATTGACTTACACATATACTCGTATTCTAACCTGCACCCCATCTGATCGAGTTTCCATTATTTGGAGATTTGAAGCTGTAAACAAAAATCTGTGGTACGGAAAACGTTTACACGAATTGATTTGGAAAAAATAAATCTGATCTAAAAATCGCAGCGATTGTCTGATTACAGCTAAAATTGAAGAACAAAAATATTCAACAAATCAGCACTTCAAAGGTGACTTTCCTCAGTACTAGGCTAAACTACCTACCTAGATAGAGGATCACGTGACAGCGGCAAAATGCTGTCTCGGTATTTTTATCCAAAATGACTTTATGCCCGTTTGAAAACTTATTATGTATTTAAATTTGGATCTTTGGTGAAAATTTTGTCAATTGCCGATATAAACTTCAGGTAACTTTTTTAACGTAATATCAAATAGCAACAAAGGAGAGTACCTATAGAATATAAATTTTTCTGTTTGTGCTTGGAACGAGTTTATGATAGGATGAAAAAATAATCCGTAGTGAGGAGAATTGTGCAATCATACATAAGCAGTTATTTTAATTTCGGAAATCAATATTCTGTTGTCTTGATTGTTCCATAACATCTATACATCATCGAAAAGCCATTTTCACCCATTTCCGTCGGTCTGTTTGTGTGTACTCTGTCCAGTAATCCTTGCCGACTCAGAAGATGTTGGACAAGGATGGTTATTATCCACGGATTTGTACTCAAAGCCAATAAATAGTGATGAGTTCTTTTAATACCTGAGGACAATACACCCCACTAATCAAAATACTAGTTTTTCCATACATTTCAAATGCTACAAACAAATTTGAACCGTTGTTTGAACTTTAGCTTATTGTACGGTATTTCAGATCATAGTAAGATTTTTACAGGGATAATTTGTTCCGATTGTGTTTTAGTGATTTCTATATTACAGATTTCTCCATAAGGATCATGAATAATGAAAGTACTATTGAGACTCATCAAAAATGGCGCCAAGTAAAACTCTGTATGTCACGAGTCAATTGAAGTCAAAAATGATGATATCTACCCAAATATTTATGCAAAACTACAATGAAATGAAAATGAAACAGTCGTTGCGCGATTCTGAATCGTCAGATTTTTATTCTATTCGATTATGTTGCACATTCACCAAATTCCACAAAGTTCGCGTCATCTTTTATTTTACTAATTAAAACCTCATGCGAATGACGAATTAAATATTTTGTTTTATCCAGCTTAGTATCTTTATCCCAACATGTAGTTCATATAAAATTCACTTTACTCAGTAACGATATTACAAAGCAATCTCCCATGCAGTTTTCTCCCAAATCCAATATCCGAGGGAGACTCCGGAATTGCATATTAATTCGCTCTAATCTCGGAAATGAATACTCCAAGTTCCTCATTATATACACGGGTCGATTGTTTGAGTTTCCTCTTTTAATTACTTCTTACGAAGTAATTCGGCATCAATTGCAACCTCGCGACGTAGTCGGGTGCAATCCAGAAACAGGTACGATGTATATGTCGGAGATTCTGTTCCAGATTCTATTTACTAGTCAATTTCTCCACAACCACGTTTCCCTTTTAACTTGTGGTACCTCTTATGACAATCAATTTATTGTGTGAATAATTATTTTATTATATTTTGATGCTTCGGGAGCCGAAGGCACCAAATATGGATCAATTTATCACTAACTTGGTGAAAAATTACATGCTTCATACCTCATGTAAACATTTTCTAATTATCTGTTATCAGCAAAAATAGTGATTTTTCCAAATTAAATACTGAAAACGCGAGTCTGGCATGTATTTTATCAGAGAATATATTAAATGAAGATACTACAAGAAGGCAGCAAAAATGTGCTTAACACAAAGTTTCATAAATAAAACTCCTTTTCTTTTAGTGAGGCGCACTGTCAGATTTGACTGTTTACAAAGGTTTACCAGGTTACTTTCCAACTAACTAACCAAATCCTGTCTAGCTGTTGTTCTATTTTTCTGTCTCTCTTATGGGATATACTTTTTAGCAACTGCATTTGCTAAATGTCATTAAGATATTTCATGTCATAAAATATTTGATTTCATATAATATTTCATTCTTAATACATTACCCGATTTAAGATATCTGAAGAGTAAGCTAACATAGAATGCAAATAGATGGAAACTTATTTTAGTGTATCGATAATAATTGAGCTAAAAGTCTGTTCTGCGTAAACCCTCACTGCACTGTAAAAAATGAAGAGACTGATCTTTCAAACTCAATTTTTATCGAAACATTACTATGTATATAGTATTAAAATATTTTTATACATGAAATTTTTACACATTTTAACATTAACATTAGTACAAATGCAGTCGCTAAAGAAATCGTCTCAATACCGACAAAAGAAAAGAGTATTTAATAAAACAATGAATAGCTATTATAACATTTTACTAACTACAAGAATTTGTCTATTCAGAGAATCAGTGCAAAAGCTAGCCACATCTCTATGAATATCGTGCGATTTCTGACTAAACTACCTGCATCATCTCAACCAAAATCCTACGTCAGTAGGTTGCGTGGTCTGTGGAGGGATTACTTGGCTACTTTGTGCTTCGGCAACCTCATACTTCAGCAATTGATGGCGCTCCAGTGGCACCGCCTCCGTCGAGGCTATGCTAATATCGTCCACTTTCGTCGGAAAATACAACGATCGCAGAACGGACTGCAAACTCCCGAGCAACTTGATTTCACGCTGGTGTACTCAGAATTGTGTTTTGTCAAGATATTTCGCCGGCTTAGAGTCTGCTGGGACTACAGCACTACTCTCTGAAGTGGATTGAGCAACAAAGTTACGAACTGCATGGGAGTTGTCAGCAATAGAGAGAGAAAGTATATAACCTACATGTATGACAATAAATGTATTTATAGATTCGGATTTAGAATACTGGAGGAAAACTTGGCCTGCGGCGGGATTCAAACCACGCATCTTCTGACAAAGACATAATTATCAAATCTGGAAGTTGGGGGGATTGTTGGTAAGCACGTCTGATATTGAAAAACCCAAAACTACAGAAGATATAAAGAAAAATCTACTTGATATGTTGCATTGAGTGCGCAAATCCTGCTATGACCTAAGTAACTCAATGATGGAAGAAGATACTGCACATGATTATATTGAAACTTCCAGAATTTTATTCGACCCATGTAAATTGACTGCTTTGCTTCTCTTTCTCTTGAGACAATCTCAGGGGAAAAGGAGAAAATAGTAGTTTTAGAATCAATCCCTCCAAATAATTCTTCATTTTCTCTGTGACTATGTTTAAGCACATTTTGTCCATATAACAAGACTTGATTTTGCCACCCATGTCTACAAATTGCATCAAATTTGTGACAATGTAAGGGGTTTCAGTGCTTGTGGGGCACATTTTTAGCTCTAATTGAACTAATTTAAGCAAAGATAAAGACATGTTGATATCTACTTCTCCAGTGGATTGAAAATGGATGGACAACAACAATCTTGATGGAGACGACAGGTCCATCTAGTAGCAAGTTTTTGAAATACAATCTTCAATCACAGTTAGCCGATTACGATGCCGCCACCACCACTACCAGACTGTATTGTTTTTTCATTTCATAACTAAGTGTTTGTATTTAAAAGATGTCTCCATCTTACTGTGGAACTTTTTCCTCCAGAAGATATATGGTTCGAAATTCTGGGAAGGCAGAGTTTCTAAACGCGCGTTTGTATATCAACTTCGATGCGGAGGCTTGTCCCTGAAACGCAATCAGAGATCCTTACTGTCCCAAAAACATTAGCACTGTATCACCAAATACGAGCATCGTCTTCAGCTTGAAATTCGCAAAAAATTGTTTTCAAGGGAGTGCATTGGGAGAGTATCGGCATTCGGATCGATTGAGAGACGTGTTTCTGCAGCTCAATTGGTATAACGTCTGCCCAGCAATCAAAAGATATATACGAGTAGTTGAAACCCCGCCGTAAGCATTTTTTCCGTATTCCTTCGGGCCAATATTTAATCCAGTATTGAGAATTAGCTAGTAAATAACTGTCAGAAATCGACAGTTTCCCTTCATAGTTTATCTTTGATCGTCCTTACGAAATTCTCATGACTCTCAAGAGTCACAAACTAACAACGAGATCAACGAGAACAATAGACCTCCACCAGGCACTTATGAATCCCTCTACCGAGAACAACATAACAGTTGGTTAGATAAAACGACACTCACTTTCCAAAGGCTGATCGACGACCAAATAGGGCTGCTGACACCAAAATCTTTGATCATGAGCCACACTGTATTCTACCCGTCCATGTTATAAAAACACAACTGAAAGAAAACATCCATTCAGTTTTTAAAAACATGTACGATGACACCTCTGGCTGCCTATTTGCGAGAGAATTCCTTGGATACCCTAATAAAGTGGTAGCGAAATGTTATCTATCTATGTCCACTCTTCATATCTTGTCCAATGTGGGTTGAACCTGTTAAATTCCCGCCATCCAACGCCCTGACTATCAGTTTCGCTCGATCTGACGCCACCTTTCTCCTTAAAATATTTTGGGAGACAAGACGACGTTGTTAACAGAATATTAATTTATTTGGCCCGAAAAATATACGTTGTGTTAAGTAAGTGCCACTGTTCAGCTTACTTTCATACACCAATTACCAAAATTACTGGCAATCAAGAAAAACCTGATGTAGCTTCCGAAATCGCTAGCAATTATACTAATTTCGGGTGATTTTAGATAAAACCATCTTGGGTTTCGCAAAATAAATTGAAAATGCTCGTTTAGTAGGAATTTGTGAAGTATTCAATAGCACAAGGAGAGTAGAAAAACTTACAGATATACTTAACATCGGACTTCATCATTTATGGTGCCTGGTAGGATTCTTTTTCTTGGGGGGCGTCAAGTAGGTTGACGCCATACTATCCACACAATGGTAGCACTTTGTAAGCAAAGGTTTGCATCAGATTTGAGCTGTTGTTTATTGAAATTCCGATGAAAGATTCCCAAAGTTTACTTCAACTGGATCAACAATTCTGATTCCGTACGTATTTTACGTTATTTTTTTTAAGCTTAAATGTCAATGTTGTAATTATTTATTTTGCTTAATCAGGTAGAATGCAGTAATGTGTAGTATTAGCAGTGGTTAAAACAGCATCAGGACAAACTCGTGGTAGGAGTGGCGACCTGAAAAAACCGGGAGCATCTATCTACGAGTATATTATATTTATATATTTATAATCTAACCGTTCGTCAGTATCGCTTACGGTAGCCCGGAGAAAAAATTTTATAGATAGTACGTCAGCTACCAACAGCCAATTATTTTTCAGATGTCTGCCTCACCACCCTTACCCCAAAAGCAAAGCTGGAACGTTTTTTTTATTTGATCCTTAACGAAGTAAAAGGCTTCTGTCCGAATTATAGAGTGGCCAAATATTACCGAACGATGTACAGACAGAACGACAGACCAACGGAAATGAGTGACATGATTTTTCATGATGTATATGTCATGTACTTTGTACTCCGAATAAGCATCTTCATATTTTTAATGTGATGATGAATTATGTTTCTCATATTTGATTGATAATCTATATTCGAATCTTTCATAATAGTTTCATAATACGTATCTAAAAACAACACTGTTTTCTGGAAACAGTCAATGACAGTGTCGTTATTATTATAAAATGTATTTATTTCATTTTTTAGATTTTGATCAAGGCTTCCTAAGTAGCCGAAACGTTATTATTCAGGCAATCATGGCTTCAATTAGCTTTCAGTATCTCAGTGTAAGATCAATCTGAAAAACATCCACAGAATAGTGTTCAGAAGTTACTTAATTTCATTCTCCAGGTTCGAGATAGAAACGTATTTGCACAAAATTTGTGCTTTTGTTGTATTTATGAAGATTGTAGATGCTTTTATTGTTGAAATTCTTCCATCATGCATATAAAATAATTGTGTACTTAACGCACAGTTTCACAAATAAAACTATTTTTTACAGTGACGCGTTTCGATTTATATTTGAGAATCTGACAGTCCGACGATGATTTAAATATGAATCGAAACGCGACACTGTAAGAAAAATATTTATTTGTGAAACTGTGTGTTAAATACACAATTATTTCAGTTGCATTTGTTGTAAATGCCTAACAGCCATAAATGAGCTTACAAAGAAATGAATCTCCATCAAACACAGATTCGCAAAAAAAGTTCACTGAATCTGAACACATTAGACTGAGGAATGGTATTTGCAGGCAAAAAAGTTATCATTGCTGCGTGGGAAGTCCGAGTTAATCTACTTGACTCCCATTTTTTGTTCCGATGAAGCCTACGAATTATGGCAGCAAATGAAGTTAATCTACATCAAACATCTTTTTTCTGGGACTATTATGACGATCATAATTATGATAAACGGTAAAAGAGAACTCCTTTTAAAGTAATCAATTCCGGCCTTACGAAAAGGCTATAAAGCCGAATGCGACCAAAAATTGGATTACTCCCAGGGTGAGTATCTATTCGCATCTATAAATTTGCCCTGGAGTCGAATAAATTTTCGTAATAAATATTTTGCAGCAGGGATTCGAACGGAATGTCGAAAAAATCGTGAATGCGGAAACATTTCATTAAAATGCAATTTCCGGGAAGTAGGGAGGGTCTTTCACGTATATTTTTATCTGAAGCAGTCCAAATGAGACAAAATTTCAAAAATGTACAGCCATGATAAAACTGTTAACGATTAATGCATCGTATGTATAATAACAATAATGTTAGGGAGAACTTTTGGAAGGCGATTGAAATGTATAATAAATGCATAGCTGTAGGTGTCATGTTACTACGGAGCTAAAATTTTGAGTATTTTGGTAACTATATGATAATTTTTATATATACGAGTCTTATAAATGAGGATATTTCATTGGCACCACCATGAACCCCATCTCCATTTTCAAAATACGATAACATGGAAAGAAATTTTGGACACAATAATCAAAATAATTTTTTTTTGTCGATTCGAATCAAAGGACGAGTCTCAGTTTCGCCATGGCTGGAGGAGGTTGTGGATTCGATCCCCATTGGCGAGAAATTTTCCTTTCTAATTTTTTAAATTATGAATTTAGTCTTTGTTACAGTTGATATACAGTAGAATAGAATATGAGAATCTTCAAAGTTTACGGAATAATATTAGGTGATCAGGAATGGCTCCGAGCGGACGAGGGAAGGGGCGTAGAAAGAAGATCGTACGACTGGCGCGGCGAGGGCTCCACTAATATAATTATGTTCTGTAAACTTTACTTGCAGAAAAGCCAGACGAAACAAAGCAACATCGAAAGACGTAAAATTGCTTGCGAGGGCTCCACTAATATAATTATATTCTGTAAACTTTACTTGCAGAAAAGCCAGACGAAACAAAGCAACAGCGAAAGACGTAAAATTGCTTTTGGTGAATGCACAGATATTATATACATGGACGCATCAACTTCCCTGGGTGGATTCTACAGACAAACTGTAAAATCTCATAGCCAACGGATTGCAAACTACATCCGAATGCAATTTTCAGTTGACTCCACGAAGTCACTCACACACCAGTCGAATACATGCTTCTTGCGACAGAAAGAAAATTACATTTTCACAAATTTCGTTCTTTTCGCCAACACCGCCATTTCCGACGAAATTATTCCTCAAACAAAAGCATCCGCATAAAATATTTCCCGCTTTCCTGGTTGCTCTTGGATAGGGAAAAGTTTAATGAAAAATAATGGCGGTTGACGATAGAGACGCGGAAGGTAGTTGGGACACAAAGAAAAAGACTTTTTATGTTCGGGAACGTTTTCCGGTTCCCCACTACTATGCATATGTATATATGCTATGTTTAAAGAAAAATATTAATAATACAAATATAAAAATATAATGTTACATATAGTAATTTCAAGTGTTGAGAAACAGTGTCTTCCTTTTTCAATGGAGTGAAACTATGAAGTACTCTGTTGTGTTCGATTTGGAAGAAACATAAAGTTGTCACAAAACTTACAATTAGATTTATACATACCTCTATGCTATCAGCGCGAACTATAAATTTTATAGTTAGACACATTTTCACCTTTGTGCAATGAAGCAGAGCTTCATCTTATATCTATACTGTCCGCCAATTGCATACCACATGCGATTAAAGACTTTACTGACGCTTCGGCTGCCTCTGTAGTATTTACCAAAGTTCAAACTGTGTCGACAGCAAAAACTTCAATGAATCATGCATTTTGGAAAAAAATCACTGGCGCTCCATTTTGTAGGAAGACTATGGTGACATTTTTTGGACATACCGTTTCACAAATATTGACCATATCTCGTTTTTGACGTTTTTAAAATGTTCAGGATATCTACCATGGTTTTCAAAAGAAAAAAACGAAAAATTTCAATTTGCCATCCTGCACCAATTTTCTCTCTTTTAAAAGTGCATTGATAAATTTTGTCTTTGCTAACTTCTAACCTCTTCTTTTTGAAGTAAAGAATTATTAAGGAACTTGAACTTATAATAAATTCAGTTCTTTGTTCACCATAAAGATTCATGTGGAATACAAGAAAAAAGAGGAATATTGATTGGCTTAATGTTGAAAACCTTATTCGGCAGCCTATATTTCAAATGACGTATTTAACTCTCTTAGGTATAGAATCCACAAGTCTGGCAATCAAGTTTTGTAGAACAAAAATTCCGCACAATCGCGTCTACCAATTCTTTCAAATTTTGATATCCCTTACATTCCCGATTCAAACGTAACTTAAATTTGATCTATATGCTCTATTGGATTCATACTTTTTTCAGAAACCTTAGTAGATATTCCCAAAATCCCAAAAACCTCGCGAGGTATGGTCAATATCTATTAAACGGTATGTCCAAAAAGTATCATCGAGGTCTTCCTACAAAATGTGCCAGTGATTTTTTTTGCCAAATGCATGACTGTGTTTTACCCTGCATTAAAGCCCCTCGCTCGAAATTTGAGAAGTTGATTAAAAACACCATGAAAGGACCTTTCGAAGTCTGACCTGCTTTTTAAAATCCATTCAATATTTTGAGAATTACAAAGTATCAAAGTTGGCTGAAAAATGTGCTTTTGATGATAATTATTTGCAACGACTTAGTAGTACATTGTCATGCAAGATAAAAAAACGTAATATCTAGTACTCGAAATTGTTCGCGATTAAAACACTTCTCCATCTATTGACGTACGAAGCTTAAAGCTACAAACTGGCGGAACGAATGACAGACAAATAGACTGACGTGACCCTTATGAGTGGCATCGATTTTTGTAATAACATCCTCGTAAGAGAAAAAATGCATTATCTCAAATTAAAAAAACTATCGAGATAGCTTTTAGGCCAAGAATCATTCAAAAAACGTAGTATCTCTAATAATTTTTTGTTTCAACAGTTACCTGTGCCACTGTGTGCCGGCAAAGAATTTTTCAAATTATCCTGCTACATTCCCATCTTCGCCATTTGAAAGTCAAACGAAGGGCGGATTATAGCTAAGTCTTATTTGTTCTCCAAATAAAGCATGTAGGGAAATTCTGATTACTTTCCGCGATGTCAATCCGGAGCAGACCCACCGGTGGATTTATGGAGATAACCGAAATTGAAAGGGCTCACAATAAATCATTTTAAACCGATTTCCTGCCCCGAGCGAGAGCAGTGGTGGGTGAAGTTGAGAGATTCGAACTGTCAAAACTTGCTACGTACGGACTTCCAGTGGAAGTAGTTAAAAGCAGCAACTTCCACGAAAAGTCTATTAAGCCAAGGAAATTGTGAGATCTTGTCTAGGAAAGTTGATGACTGATGAAGACAGGAATCGCGGTTTAATTATTAGTCTATTACGTAGCTCATGCTAAAATCTTTTAGATGCATTCAAGTCTAAGATAATTATCACAATTTACTTTATGTATTAAAACAAAGTATCGTTGTCTACATCCAACTCACCCATGCTCTACATATAAACTGGAAGTGTGATGGGTCACGATAGTGTTAACTGTCTATCTCATTTAATACTGAGTTTCATTACCAAGTTTTAGTCAATTAAAAAAAGTAGGTGGTACCATATTCGTAAATACTATCAGAATTGCAAAATATTCATAAATTTATAACCTGCCAGGACTTCTAAGCAAATGTATATAATTTCATTGGTATAGATGTTTTTGTATGTTATGTGTGTCCTCAAATCTTTCAGAAATGGCTCATCAGATAGCTATCAGTCTTTTTTTATTGAGTTAGGTGTCTTTTGGTCAGTTTCATGAAAATCGATTAAGTAGGGGAATCAAAAAACAGCAAATACAGACCTGTGACTCATCTCAGCATAATGTCTAATGGCGAGTGTCATTTACGTGCAGCTCTGAACTACCTGGCTACCTCCAAAAAGCATATATTCACGGCATATCTTCTAGCCTGAATCCCTCACATGTAATGCAGATCAACTTGATTGCATGGACAGTATCCAGTCATCACAGATAAATCTTAAACTTTTGCTAGAATGTGAACTTCTGGCCAGGTTTGCCATCAACACCAGAGATCTACAGAGACATCTTCAAAGAGCATGAACATATTTTACTTATAACTGAAAATAAAGAAATAAAACTGATTGGACCCGCTTCAAAATATATCTATGAACAGAAATCTATACTAACTACCACGAGAATTCGATATATATTTTTTTCATCATATTTCTAATCCAAATGTTCGTCTATTCTGCTTCCATTAAATTGAAGTTACAAATTACTAACATACAGATCAGTAGATCAACATAGATCGGATTTTGCTCTATTGAAAATCCTTGGATTTGAAAATGTTCGCCATGACAATATTTCCCCATTTTGGCTTCTGAAGTTTTTACCACCTTCATATTTGACCATATATTTGGTAACTTTTGGTGTTGATGTAACAGGGATAATAAAATCATATCACGCTGTCACTGGAACCGTCGTATTACCCATACCTCGGTCCATTCTATCCAGAGATAGCGAATACATGGCATAAATTTAATTGAAGCAATTTATTTTTACTTTGAATTCATGAATTTAATAACGTATGATTTAATAATCGTTCGCGTTCAGTTCAGGTCTGAAATTGCAGGAAAGGCTATCTCTAGCTATGAAACTGCTGCAGCATAGAAGCTTTTGAATAATGTATAAATGAATAAAAAGCCATTGCTCCGAACGCGCCCTGTTTGGTTTCAGATCTCAAATTGGATGGTTAAGTGGAAGTTGAAGATGTGAGAATTTATGACTACCTTCCACATAAATTGTTGCATTCTTCGAGTGGGTATTTGGTGGCGCTAGTAATCAGAAGGCCGGAAGAATATGCTTTAAAAAGTGTAGTCGTAATTAACTGGCTGATTCAACTAGAACAATTTAAACGCGTAAAGTAATGAGTCACATAAATTTAAAAAACGCCATCTTATATCTATTTGACACTGTGATATTTTGAAAACACTTTCAGTACAACTAAGATTCGGAAAAATTATAAAGAAAAATATGTCACCAGTGGAGATCGAACCCACAACTCCTATATGGTGAAACTGCCAAGCAGAATGGGAAATACGCTGTGTACTCTATCTTGGTTTGGTTAAAGATCTAGTGGCCAGTGACTGGTACATATCTTCAATCAAACTTTTTCCTTTCTTCTTCTTCTTAAATTACCATATCCATCAGTCGATTTTAGCAACAATAAAAGCATTCTTCTCGATTCTGTGGACCTCTAAATAGCCTGTGGGCTTCTAGGTTTGTTCAGTGCTCGATTTTTTTGTGCCCTGAACGTTTCTTCCTACTCATACCTCGTTTTCTCTACATTTTTCCTTGCATGATCAATTTTAGGAATATAGATAGTTTTATTGCCCTAGATATGCATGCAATTTTCCTTCGCTCATTATAGTCAGGTGCTCTCTATCTCGATCCATCCGTATCAGGACCTCAGAGTTGGTGATGCGCAGGATTTATAATTATTATTCAAATCTCACTTACGGATTTCAGTGGAATCCAATAAATTTCTGTCATGGTCTTTCCTGATAGAGCAGTTTTCAGCATTTGGCTCAACGATGGTTAATCACGTGAAAAAGTTAGTTTGAATATGTGTTTATCCATCTCTGGCCATTAGATGTCTAATCATAATTAAGCTGAATAGAATAATTGCGTAGATGGAGATACCTTCCATAGAGTTTTGCTTGATGGCCTCACCATAGCTGAACTGTGAAGCATCTGGCTATGATGCAGAAGGTTGTAAGTTCGATCTCTAACGGCTCAACGGATGAAATACTGAGTCGATCCACTTGACACGCATTTTTTATTGTTTCTAGATTCTTCGAACTTTTGGGCTGAGTCAATAGTGGATCTTGTTTAGAGTTTGTATTTTACGTAATTTAAAAATAAATTTATATTAATGCGTGAGAAGTACCGAGTTATTCTACTTGACTCCTTTTTTTTAAGAAACAATCGAACAAAATATATTATCGATCTTATGTAGTTTATTGATCCTAGAGTATGACGCACGACGCCTGAAGATGCTCTCTTAAAGACATATTTTTTCAAAACTTTTTGTGTAAGAGGACATAATCAATTTTTCATTCGGAGAAGGTTTACATGTACCCAACGCCTTCATTGATTATTTCAAATCAAAATGGAAACGACTCAATCTAAATGTTCCTATTAGCAATTGTAACGGTAATAGGCATAATCACTGTCATCCGCAACTGATTTATACAGTCCATCGGAACAGGGGTTGTAGAATAGTACTAGACGCCAGAAGGGTGGTGGGAGAGGAACCCCCTAGGCCATGTAAGCTTTATTTGCTAACACTGCATGCCCTAATATTGTCTCTTGGGATTAGGGAGAGCTTTTATCTAATATATATAACACACCAGACGGATATACGACGCCCATCACGATTTAGTTCCTCGGGGTGAACCGATAATTGGGCTCGAAGGGTGGGCGGACAGCCATGAAGGCCTCCTTTTAATGAATAGATGAATCATTTTACCGAAAGCTTTCAATTTCAGGCCGTGGAACGCCATTACTTTATGTATTCATATGTTATCAACTGCAGTCCCAAGTGTGGACTTTCAGTTTCTCAATTAAAGGCAAAAAATTCTGCTCTTAAGAGGTTGGATGAGACCATATTCAATCAACAGTATACAGTGCCTGCAGATCAAGTCTCCAGGACTAAGGAAGTGACAGATGCTATTAGATGCTGTAGATGCTATTATGCGATTAAGGCTTTAATATACTGCATTGGTATGCTTCTCGGATCGAAAGGGTTGTCGATAAAGAATCGGTTTTTGAAATATTTGCTTTATACAGTTAATAGTGTTTATCCTCCAACAGGTTATTTTAATGAATTTCTCTTCCAGAATTTTGTCTGCTCTCTTGAGCAAAGAAAATATGATTACTTTATTAGGTTTATAGGTAATATTTTACACAATAAAATACATTGTTGTGATATTCTGTACAGATTAAACTTGTTTGTACCTAGGAGACATAACAAAGCAAACACCAATAATTTTAAAAAAATCTCGATATATTTACTCAAAATGTCTCCTGTCTATAATATTTGTGAAAGCTCTAATACAGATATCGTAACTACGACATTTTTTTGTGATATCTTCTGAAGCCTTGACCTATTATTTTTTCACATTTTTCTCAATCCGATGTGGTACTACTTTAAAAGCATTTTTGTTACATTGGAGGAAAACGGTTGCTGCATCTGTAAGGCTGGGGAACATTGATGATCTTCCGCTTAACCATATTCAACTAAACTATATCACTGTCTACTGATTAATTGGTAAGACAATCACATTAAACTTTATACTGGCAGATTCGTTCAATTTCCTTGTGAAAATCTTTTCTTTGTGTAGTATGTAAACTAGCCCCCATTTTACTCTGTATCATGATTCCCAAACGTGTCCACTGAATACAAACTGTGACATTTGCCCCCTGTTTATATATTTTTTTGTTGTTTGTATCGACATTTCATAGGTCTACAAGACTCACCAATATAAAGTTTGCCACTCACACGACTTTAATTTCATGTCTTGAAATTTTTTTTCAACATTTTCACATTAAGAAGAAGCTATACCTAGAATAAAAGGCGTAATGTATGTGTTTCCCATATCTAGTTCTTTCTTGCTGTTGAAGGTTGTTCTCTACTCGTGTGAAGCCCTTCTTCAATGTTTTATACAAAATTTTGGATATTGGCACATGAATATTGACATTTTTTTGACACCTCTTGGATGTTTATTAACATTTTGGTTACCGAAATATCAAGGAAAGGGCTTCGTGTGGGCATCTGTGATTTATACAAAAAATATTTTCAGTATGTTGAAAATCAAGAGCTTCAAACGAAATATATTGTGGCACCGTACACAAGCATATTTCTACCGCCCATGCGAGTGCTCTCGCGTGACTACCTAAAATTTTTTATCAAAAATTGAAAAGAGGGCCTTGTATATAACCAACTTTTCCCTATCATTTGCACACAAAAAATCGTTCCATTATCTTGAGAAATGGGCGCTTGGAACTAAATATTGGAAACCCATGCAAAACGCCTTGTATTCTAGGTAGAGTCCCCTCTAAGCGTTTGTTCTGGCAAAGTTAGTGTGAGTGTTGTTGCGTCAAAAACTGTTCTGATATTGAATTTTCTGCAAACATTTTCCAGTCTTTCTCATAATTCTCATACATATGGTATGAAGATCATGATAATGCTTTGTTAAAAAGTGTGCACCATCGCATGTAATCTTTCCTTTTTGAGGTATCACATAACTACGGTATTTTTCTCAAACACTGGAAGTTTGATTGTGTCCAGCCAATAAAGAAAAAGGATAAAACACTCCGGTATTAGTAATCAGTGAGGTAATGCAAAAGTGCATCAACCGGGAACTTGTAGCAACGCATTTGTTTCTTGGCGAATTTCTACCAAACCATGTCATAGTTGGCGCTTTAACGGTGTGCAAAAAATGCCCAGAGATCTGGTTGGCAATTTGTTAATTAGACCACGACGCTTTCCTGATGTATCTTAATAGGCCATTAAAATGCTACGGATTCAGAGGAGCCGATCCGGTATTAATTCAGTCATTTTGGATATGCGACAATAAAAAATTCTGACGATAAAAAAATTACTTCCTTATTGAAAAGAGAAACAGTAATTTCCTTAACATTTGGTTAATTGTGAAAGCATATTTTCCATCTCAGAGATAGTTTTCTCTCTTAGCAGACTATGGCTGTAGATGGTCTTGCTTTGGAATATATTAATTTCTTTCACAGGTTTCACCATGTATTAAAGTGAAATAGAAATGAAAAAGTGGAGATGACACAATGATTATCGCGATCTATTCTTTATCAACAGTTTAAAATCAGAATTTTGTGAAAAAAATAAATGTCATTATGATTTCAAAATTTAAATATTCCAGATGGTACTTAGACAAACACGGCTGTGGCAGTCAAAACACTTAATTTCTCAGATTTCTCAGAGGACTTGGGAACCCTAATTTTGATTGTTGTCGGCGATTTTCCCAATTAGTAGTACATCAAAGACGGGTGCGTGTTTTGACTGCCAGTGTCATCGATCATCAAGAATCAGACAACATTCAAGCTGGCCTTCCTAAAACATGTATCAGTGATTCGAGTCAAGTGAAGTCACATGTCAGACCTTATTTCATAAAAACTGCCATCATAAGCTTGAATGTTTGAACTGTACTACTACAATCCTGCTTCCAAGGGCGTCTACAATGGGGGGTAAAGATTTCAGACCAACTATATAATTCAATTTTTTCCCAAGGAATGAATGGTTCATATCTGAATACGTATAAAGGCAAGTATTAAGGAAGGTATTACAGAAAATGGTGGAAATATAAACAAACTCCATACCATTTTACCCCCCCCCCCCAAAACTGAGGTCTAGATACCCACTAGCTTCCTTCATTACAGACTGACATTGTTCACGATAACTTCGATCATCTTTAGGTGAACTGGCTAACATGCATCGTTCAAATTCATAGCAATAGAAACGTTTATATTAAACCTAGTATTGAAATAAAACCTCTACTGTAATAAGAAACACTTTCACAATGCTACACGTCATCACCAGCTAGCGCTAGCCGGATCAGCCAATCGTCAGTTCGCCTGAAAACAGTTGGATCGAAACGTCTTGATACACAAATTTACATAAACTTTAGAAACATCTACAAGTTTCAGGCATCTTACTTTTGGTAGGCGCAATATATGGTAATTTTCAATCCCTATGGGCGATTGTGATTACGCAACGCGACTCCTTAAAATAACAAGTATCAGGTTTATGTTCATAACTAGCTCATTGCAATGATAAGGACGTCAACGATGAACTCTAATCCAACTGGACTGACGGTATAGATGTCAATTAGACGGCGTATATAGGACCTTTCCGATTCAACCGCGACCCCTCGCTCATCCTCGGTGCTCTGCTCTGGCAGCACGCTAACGACCGTGCATCTGGCATTTCGCGTAATTGGAACGGCCAGATATACCCAACTAATTCCGCTAATACGAGGGACCACTCATCCGTACTATGGAATAGTACCAAAAATTATTATTGTAGATTTACCGCTGTTGCCTTTTGAAGAGAAAACTAGGCACGTATTTCGAGGGAAGGTCCAGGGGGTCTGGATCCCCCCCCCCACGAGCCAATTCATAATCATATAATTTTTTTCTATGCGGTTCATTCAAGTTTCCGAAAGAAACAAACCTTGAAACACTCAGGGTCCTTGAAATATGTAACAGAAGCTTTTTCCCAATGTTCCATCATCTACTGATCATTTCATCCACCATACCAGTGACCACTGCTACAGTTGAGAAGTCGTCTTTGACTATGAAAAAAAGTGACTGCGCTTTGATTTTCATTAATTAAGTATATATATATATATATATATATATATGTGTGTGTGTGTGTGTGTGTGTGTGTGTGTGTGTGTGTGTGTGTGTGTGTGTGTGTGTGTGTGTGTGTGTGTGTGTGTGTGTGTGTGTGTGTGTGTGTGTGTGTGTGTGTGTGTGTGTGTGTGTGTGTGTGTGTGTGTGTGTGTGTGTGTGTGTGTGTGTGTGTGTGTGTGTGTGTGTGTGTGTGTGTGTGTGTGTGTGTGTGTGTGTGTGTGTGTGTGTGTGTGTGTGTGTGTGTGTGTGTGTGTGTGTGTGTGTGTGTGTGTGTGTGTGTGTGTGTGTGTGTGTGTGTGTGTGTGTGTGTGTGTGTGTGTGTGTGTGTGTGTGTGTGTGTGTGTGTGTGTGTGTGTGTGTGTGTGTGTGTGTGTGTGTGTGTGTGTGTGTGTGTGTGTGTGTGTGTGTGTGTGTGTGTGTGTGTGTGTGTGTGTGTGTGTGTGTGTGTGTGTGTGTGTGTGTGTGTGTGTGTGTGTGTGTGTGTGTGTGTGTGTGTGTGTGTGTGTGTGTGTGTGTGTGTGTGTGTGTGTGTGTGTGTGTGTGTGTGTGTGTGTGTGTGTGTGTGTGTGTGTGTGTGTGTGTGTGTGTGTGTGTGTGTGTGTGTGTGTGTGTGTGTGTGTGTGTGTGTGTGTGTGTGTGTGTGTGTGTGTGTGTGTGTGTGTGTGTGTGTGTGTGTGTGTGTGTGTGTGTGTGTGTGTGTGTGTGTGTGTGTGTGTGTGTGTGTGTGTGTGTGTGTGTGTGTGTGTGTGTGTGTGTGTGTGTGTGTGTGTGTGTGTGTGTGTGTGTGTGTGTGTGTGTGTGTGTGTGTGTGTGTGTGTGTGTGTGTGTGTGTGTGTGTGTGTGTGTGTGTGTGTGTGTGTGTGTGTGTGTGTGTGTGTGTGTGTGTGTGTGTGTGTGTGTGTGTGTGTGTGTGTGTGTGTGTGTGTGTGTGTGTGTGTGTGTGTGTGTGTGTGTGTGTGTGTGTGTGTGTGTGTGTGTGTGTGTGTGTGTGTGTGTGTGTGTGTGTGTGTGTGTGTGTGTGTGTGTGTGTGTGTGTGTGTGTGTGTGTGTGTGTGTGTGTGTGTGTGTGTGTGTGTGTGTGTGTGTGTGTGTGTGTGTGTGTGTGTGTGTGTGTGTGTGTGTGTGTGTGTGTGTGTGTGTGTGTGTGTGTGTGTGTGTGTGTGTGTGTGTGTGTGTGTGTGTGTGTGTGTGTGTGTGTGTGTGTGTGTGTGTGTGTGTGTGTGTGTGTGTGTGTGTGTGTGTGTGTGTGTGTGTGTGTGTGTGTGTGTGTGTGTGTGTGTGTGTGTGTGTGTGTGTGTGTGTGTGTGTGTGTGTGTGTGTGTGTGTGTGTGTGTGTGTGTGTGTGTGTGTGTGTGTGTGTGTGTGTGTGTGTGTGTGTGTGTGTGTGTGTGTGTGTGTGTGTGTGTGTGTGTGTGTGTGTGTGTGTGTGTGTGTGTGTGTGTGTGTGTGTGTGTGTGTGTGTGTGTGTGTGTGTGTGTGTGTGTGTGTGTGTGTGTGTGTGTGTGTGTGTGTGTGTGTGTGTGTGTGTGTGTGTGTGTGTGTGTGTGTGTGTGTGTGTGTGTGTGTGTGTGTGTGTGTGTGTGTGTGTGTGTGTGTGTGTGTGTGTGTGTGTGTGTGTGTGTGTGTGTGTGTGTGTGTGTGTGTGTGTGTGTGTGTGTGTGTGTGTGTGTGTGTGTGTGTGTGTGTGTGTGTGTGTGTGTGTGTGTGTGTGTGTGTGTGTGTGTGTGTGTGTGTGTGTGTGTGTGTGTGTGTGTGTGTGTGTGTGTGTGTGTGTGTGTGTGTGTGTGTGTGTGTGTGTGTGTGTGTGTGTGTGTGTGTGTGTGTGTGTGTGTGTGTGTGTGTGTGTGTGTGTGTGTGTGTGTGTGTGTGTGTGTGTGTGTGTGTGTGTGTGTGTGTGTGTGTGTGTGTGTGTGTGTGTGTGTGTGTGTGTGTGTGTGTGTGTGTGTGTGTGTGTGTGTGTGTGTGTGTGTGTGTGTGTGTGTGTGTGTGTGTGTGTGTGTGTGTGTGTGTGTGTGTGTGTGTGTGTGTGTGTGTGTGTGTGTGTGTGTGTGTGTGTGTGTGTGTGTGTGTGTGTGTGTGTGTGTGTGTGTGTGTGTGTGTGTGTGTGTGTGTGTGTGTGTGTGTGTGTGTGTGTGTGTGTGTGTGTGTGTGTGTGTGTGTGTGTGTGTGTGTGTGTGTGTGTGTGTGTGTGTGTGTGTGTGTGTGTGTGTGTGTGTGTGTGTGTGTGTGTGTGTGTGTGTGTGTGTGTGTGTGTGTGTGTGTGTGTGTGTGTGTGTGTGTGTGTGTGTGTGTGTGTGTGTGTGTGTGTGTGTGTGTGTGTGTGTGTGTGTGTGTGTGTGTGTGTGTGTGTGTGTGTGTGTGTGTGTGTGTGTGTGTGTGTGTGTGTGTGTGTGTGTGTGTGTGTGTGTGTGTGTGTGTGTGTGTGTGTGTGTGTGTGTGTGTGTGTGTGTGTGTGTGTGTGTGTGTGTGTGTGTGTGTGTGTGTGTGTGTGTGTGTGTGTGTGTGTGTGTGTGTGTGTGTGTGTGTGTGTGTGTGTGTGTGTGTGTGTGTGTGTGTGTGTGTGTGTGTGTGTGTGTGTGTGTGTGTGTGTGTGTGTGTGTGTGTGTGTGTGTGTGTGTGTGTGTGTGTGTGTGTGTGTGTGTGTGTGTGTGTGTGTGTGTGTGTGTGTGTGTGTGTGTGTGTGTGTGTGTGTGTGTGTGTGTGTGTGTGTGTGTGTGTGTGTGTGTGTGTGTGTGTGTGTGTGTGTGTGTGTGTGTGTGTGTGTGTGTGTGTGTGTGTGTGTGTGTGTGTGTGTGTGTGTGTGTGTGTGTGTGTGTGTGTGTGTGTGTGTGTGTGTGTGTGTGTGTGTGTGTGTGTGTGTGTGTGTGTGTGTGTGTGTGTGTGTGTGTGTGTGTGTGTGTGTGTGTGTGTGTGTGTGTGTGTGTGTGTGTGTGTGTGTGTGTGTGTGTGTGTGTGTGTGTGTGTGTGTGTGTGTGTGTGTGTGTGTGTGTGTGTGTGTGTGTGTGTGTGTGTGTGTGTGTGTGTGTGTGTGTGTGTGTGTGTGTGTGTGTGTGTGTGTGTGTGTGTGTGTGTGTGTGTGTGTGTGTGTGTGTGTGTGTGTGTGTGTGTGTGTGTGTGTGTGTGTGTGTGTGTGTGTGTGTGTGTGTGTGTGTGTGTGTGTGTGTGTGTGTGTGTGTGTGTGTGTGTGTGTGTGTGTGTGTGTGTGTGTGTGTGTGTGTGTGTGTGTGTGTGTGTGTGTGTGTGTGTGTGTGTGTGTGTGTGTGTGTGTGTGTGTGTGTGTGTGTGTGTGTGTGTGTGTGTGTGTGTGTGTGTGTGTGTGTGTGTGTGTGTGTGTGTGTGTGTGTGTGTGTGTGTGTGTGTGTGTGTGTGTGTGTGTGTGTGTGTGTGTGTGTGTGTGTGTGTGTGTGTGTGTGTGTGTGTGTGTGTGTGTGTGTGTGTGTGTGTGTGTGTGTGTGTGTGTGTGTGTGTGTGTGTGTGTGTGTGTGTGTGTGTGTGTGTGTGTGTGTGTGTGTGTGTGTGTGTGTGTGTGTGTGTGTGTGTGTGTGTGTGTGTGTGTGTGTGTGTGTGTGTGTGTGTGTGTGTGTGTGTGTGTGTGTGTGTGTGTGTGTGTGTGTGTGTGTGTGTGTGTGTGTGTGTGTGTGTGTGTGTGTGTGTGTGTGTGTGTGTGTGTGTGTGTGTGTGTGTGTGTGTGTGTGTGTGTGTGTGTGTGTGTGTGTGTGTGTGTGTGTGTGTGTGTGTGTGTGTGTGTGTGTGTGTGTGTGTGTGTGTGTGTGTGTGTGTGTGTGTGTGTGTGTGTGTGTGTGTGTGTGTGTGTGTGTGTGTGTGTGTGTGTGTGTGTGTGTGTGTGTGTGTGTGTGTGTGTGTGTGTGTGTGTGTGTGTGTGTGTGTGTGTGTGTGTGTGTGTGTGTGTGTGTGTGTGTGTGTGTGTGTGTGTGTGTGTGTGTGTGTGTGTGTGTGTGTGTGTGTGTGTGTGTGTGTGTGTGTGTGTGTGTGTGTGTGTGTGTGTGTGTGTGTGTGTGTGTGTGTGTGTGTGTGTGTGTGTGTGTGTGTGTGTGTGTGTGTGTGTGTGTGTGTGTGTGTGTGTGTGTGTGTGTGTGTGTGTGTGTGTGTGTGTGTGTGTGTGTGTGTGTGTGTGTGTGTGTGTGTGTGTGTGTGTGTGTGTGTGTGTGTGTGTGTGTGTGTGTGTGTGTGTGTGTGTGTGTGTGTGTGTGTGTGTGTGTGTGTGTGTGTGTGTGTGTGTGTGTGTGTGTGTGTGTGTGTGTGTGTGTGTGTCTGTGTGTGTGTGTGTGTGTGTGTGTGTGTGTGTGTGTGTGTGTGTGTGTGTGTGTGTGTGTGTGTGTGTGTGTGTGTGTGTGTGTGTGTGTGTGTGTGTGTGTGTGTGTAGTATCTTTTTGCAGGACGAGCTCTAGCGAAATCCTGCAATAACACTCTATGACGAATAATTTTTCAGATTGCAACAATATCCGTTTTCTGGACAAGCAAATCCTCATTTATCATGTGTTATTTATGTTCAAAGTATTACAAAACCCAAAGGCACCGGAAAATATGCATTATCAACTTCTAAAGACAAGTAATTCAAGAAACACTCTGCCAATGTTTCTTATATCTGCGGTGAAACCCACTTTGTATTACAATCTATATCGGAAAAAGTGGTTTCCATTTTCGCTTGATCGCAAAATCATTCTGTTGTTATCGAAATTCTATCATACATCACCATTATTTGGATGGCTCGGGGGGCTTCTGAAATCAGAGGATTATTTGATATTTCCATTAATGAACCACCGACCTCTCTGTTCATTAAACTTTGTCGATTTATCTCAAATTAGAGAATATCCGGTATCAGCTACCAGCTTTAGCCGAACAGCCGTAACAAAACATAATTAAAATAACTGTGAACCTTCGCAAGGTATTGTCAGGTTTCAAATGTTTACCAACGCAGCTCAATCAACTGAAAGAGATTAATAACACTACATGCATCATAGGTAGCTGTTGAGGTATTAGGTCCTTTGAAAAACTTTGGCAAACAAATAAAAAGTAACTGTTATTTATAACTCATAGTTGCAATGAAGAATGAAATGAAGTTCAAACTCATATAAATAAATCCGTCGAAGTGTACATGTAACATTTATTTACTATATTTATTTATTTATTCATACTACAAGAGGAACAAATAGTCCATCATCATAGAATAATTCAATGAGTTAAACAAGAGTATCTAAAAATTAAAATAAAAAAATAACTAAAAATAAAAAAATAAAATAAAATAAAAATACAAAACAAAACAATAAATTAAATACACTTAATTCTACACCTGAATACATTGAAATTGTAACTAAATATGTTCACTTCAATATAGTTTTGATCATAATTTTTCGAAATTCTATCAGCAAAGCATTCTGAGCCCTAAATTGTCCTGTGATGAGACGTATAAAAAAATGTTCTACAACAGGTTTTATTCTGAGGTATTCTAAAATAAATTCTATACACCAATTCAGTACATTCAATATTTTTATTTATTAATTATATATATTGGGCGATTAGCCCTCTGATGGTTGAGTGGAGTAGCCTTGGCTAGACTTCGCCATCAGTCTATGGATTTTTTTTTGTTGTAATTATCTAAGTCCAATAGAAAAGACAGTTTATTATTATTATTATTATACATGTATATTTCGTCCTTAGTCTAGACTCGTCAATATAGTATGACGGTCTGACAGTAAAAAATCAGGTTAGCACCTTTGACTTTGTTAAGATGTCAATGGACAACACTTGAAGATAAATGTTACGAATCCCAGAAAAAATATCATGTTTAGTGTGGCAATAGCTCCAAAACTTTTGGTGACCAATTTTTGAGGCTTGGTTACCCCCTTCCTAAAGTTGTAACGTTTATTATCCACTACAAGACATATATGATATATTCAAGAAAGATCCATATAACAGGATCTGTTTTCTGTTCGTTTATATTGTTCATAATAATAATAGTAATAGTAAACATCCTTATTGGCGGAGTTTTGCACAAGCTATTCTTACAGTCAACCATACATAATCAGCACTACTACTATTATTATGACATACAGTGTCAGTTTTTAGGTTCAGTGCATGTATGTCTATGAAACGGTAATGGTGACCTCTAGTTTGATGAATTAGACATTGATTTATTTCTCTAGAAGACGGCGTTGTAAATATCTTATAGGAATTGTGCCCTCTATAATATTCATTTTTCAGTTGTATCTGTTGAACAGGGTACCACATTATATGTAAACCATCAATAAAATAATGATAATGTATACATAGGCATTGTTAACTGGTTTCGAAACCTTTTATTTACATTTTGGATGCTTGACATAAGTACTAACTTTTCCATAGGGTTTTTCCTTATGATTATTCAATTCAGCATAGTTTTGTTAGCATATTGAAACATGTCACAAACATTAAGCCATTTTAAAAATCTAAAACTATTTGAAATACGGTCAAACTTGCATAAATTTCAGACAAAGCGACAACAGCGGTTTTGCTATCTTTGTAGGCGCACTTATGAATAATAAACAATTAAATAAGAAATTTCCTCGGAAATATGAGGATAAAATACTTTTCAGTTCATCTGAATACGGCCAAAGCAGAGATATTACATTTTTTTAACCGTCACGTTGTAGAGTGTGTTTTGTCTAGTTTCTGCTACATTTACACAATCTAGCAAAGAGCAATACGTAAGGCGGATACATCTGACCTCAAAAGGTCACAGTCTCAAATATCGAATTTGAAATTCCTATTTCCAGTACATCGAGCACTTAAAAAGGCCAGATGACGCATTCTGACCAAGTCGAACTTCCAACACCTTGAAAGAGCCTCTTCCAAATGTAATTTTTCTGACAATTTGCAGCATTTGAAGGTCAATCAGAGTAGACTTGTATCATATAACAGCACCTGTGGAGTACGATAGACTTTCTATCTTTGGATGAGGTTTTCTATGAAAAAACAAGCTCGACACAAGGAATATTTGAACTTGATAACATCAAGTTAGACATAAGATATAGAGACCGTTCTAGTCGACTAACGGTATTTTGATGAGGGACACATTAATCTTGAAGAAAACTTTGATAGATTACGTATATACACAGAGAAGCTCAGCTACAGATGATGGTCAAGCAAAAAAGTCGATGGGTATTCCTATGATAGCAGGAGGATTACTATATTTGCAGTCATGCGTCACTGGACGTGCTGGAATTTTTCTGTGACATTTGAACTAGCTTTAAAATACCAGCAGGAACTGTTTAGACCACCGTGAGATAACAAGGTATACATAAGCTCTAATTTACTTTAGGCTCCTAAGGAATCCCCAATATATCAGAAAACCGCTGAAAATTGCAAACAATTCAATAGATTTTCGAATTGAAAACCTAATTTGCTCTGTTTGGAAAGTTTCGCAAACAAATAAAGCCACTTGGAACTCGAAATTAAGATGATCGCGATTCACTTACGTACAACTTAAATGAGAATTTTCCTGGAAGAAAGAAACTTCTATCTAAAGAAGGCACAATAATCCAGGTTTATTTAATTTATACAATTACAAGAAACGCGCGGCATAGAGCAAAGTATTCAAAAGAAAATGTGTGCAATTTCTGCTGTTCGTCTAGACCAATTTTTCTTTGCAGCCGCGGTTTTATGACTTTATTAAACGGCTTGGAAAGGTAAGTTGGAAATACTTGAAGATTTACTGTTACGCATACATACAAAGAATTTATCATACGCCAGACTATGTACATAGGCTGTTCGAAAAGTAGGCATACTGTCACATAAAGATCTTGAGAATAAATTGCTCGCTAGTTCAGAATCACTAGAGATAATGTAAATTGTATTAAATCTTCCCCTTCTTTAACAATTGCTTACACCTAGAATTTTTGATAAAAGTCTGGGTGAAGATGCATCATAGAATTAAAATTTCTTGTAAAGCACTCAACGTACTAGTCCTAAAATAAGTTGCGTAAAAAATACCTGACTGCGTCAAAAAATTGCACATCAAAATATAAATTCGCCACCCTCTTAGCACATTATAGAAGACAGCTCGGTACTCTATTAATCTCCGGTTAAAAACTTCCTAAACTGGCGAACGTAACACGTCATCGATCTTCACAGTACACCGTACCAATGACAGATCCATTCATAACTTCTGGCGCAAAGGCCTCTGACGTTGATTAAAAACTTTATTCAAAAATCGTTTTTTAATGCCGCCCTTTGTTCTGGAAACATGCCGGTCATCTGTATTTTTGTTATCCCCCTTGGCCTGCGGGCGCAAGACCTTTTAGCTGACTCACAGCTTTGGCATACCTAATTTCACCATTATTTCCAGATAGGCACTATACAATGGAGCTGTAACACCGCCATAGGAGTATAACGCCACCCTCTATACCATATGTAATGTACTCTACCGCCCTCCAAGCAGATTTCCTGGTTTGAAAACGTCTAAACATTTACAGAGCCATTCGTGTCAAAAAAATATCCAATGTAGCCAGTTTTTTTTAAACTCAGTGTACGGAATCATACAAATTTCAGGTATGCTAATAATTTTATGGAAGATTTCTTTTCAATCTTTTTTGTTTTTCAGCATATAATACTAGGTACATAGTAGTGATGCACACCATATCCTGATCTATCCTGATAATATTATTATGATAATATTCGTATCTGAGATCCGGATCAAAGATCCGAGGTCCGGAAACCGACTTTGGAACCGGATCTGAATCCGGTTCCTGTATTAAGATCCGGATGCGGATACATCCAGATCTGGATCTTGTCTTTAAGGATCCCCGATCCGTCAAAAATTGGGATCCGTGCACCACTAGTACATACAGCCTAAAATGAATAACCTGGGAGGTTTTCTATATAGATAAAAAAGTTGTAATAGATACATTTCCCTGCAGCAATCCTTGTTCAGTCAATACGTTTTTCAGAAATCAGTGGAAACCTGAATAAAACCCACAAGTGCACGATAATACTCCTGAGCTTGAATAAATTGAAGACTTCACTGCCGTTCTGAACATAGTGCGCTGAAACATCAATAGAGGTAGTCACTGAAAGAAGAGGACGGCAACTCGAAAAATATTCATAAGCTTGACAAATTTAAAGAAATTTAAGTCGTAATTTCTTACCTTACACCTTGAAATGAGCAGAGGCATGTTAGAAATGATGTTTAACTACTCTTAAAAATATTTGAGAATTCCAAAAACATAAAATGACGTTTGGGCGCGATTATGTTTCCAGTCTCGCTAGGTCGCCATCCCAGAAGCTGAGAGTTTTCTTCTGCTCCAGGAAATTGTATTCTCCGAAACAGCTACTGCTAATCTGCAAGACCCAGATCATACAATCTAAAAGCGATCAATACGTCTAGTGGTTGCTCCTGGCCTCACAAAAAAACCTCCACAGTCTAGCATATTAAAGAAATTTGACTGATCTGTCTCTATTCTACAGAACTCATTATAGCAAATTTTTAACCGAGCTTTCTCGTACAATAACGCGATATATCGCCAGTACATCAAACACTAGATGAGTCCAACAGGCGCATCTTGACCACGTCGAGCTTACAACGTCTTGAAGGAATCTCTTCCCAAAGAAATTTCTTTTGGAGAAATTCGGCTTGGGGAAATGAGCTGCCGGGGAGTTTGTTCCCTGATTGTTATATTCTACAGCATTTCAACGCCAATGTGAATAGATATTTATCCTCTAGCAGCGCTTATAAAGCTTGGCATTCTTCCTTGGTTCAGATAAATCTTAAATTGCGATTATATATTTTTTTTAAATGCACATATATTTACATTTTGAAATACACCGCAAAAACGTCTGTCTTAGATGGGTATTGAACCCATAGTTCTGGTGATCCATATCAGCGCCTGGGAATTCTACCAATAAGGCAAAGCTACCGTGTAAACTGCATCTTGTGCATAGTCTACCTGAAGCGGACAAATGTTCGATCGAGCAGAAATACAAGAAAGTCTCTGAAGACTTCCACCATTTGGAATAAATTAGACGTATAATTTATTCTTTAATGACTGATCAGGTAAAAATGACATTTTCTTCAGTATATAGCTCCAAGTGTCTACTAAGTTTTCACTCTGATATCCTACAGTGATTCTTGTCAGACATATCCAATTATTCACAAGGCTACTTTTGGAACTGGAATATTTCATTTCAAGATTGAACCCCACGTGAACCATCGAATTTCTACCGAATGACCCTGTATAGGCGAATAATAATTTCAAATAGAAATTATTGCCTTCAGGGGGCGGTTGAGTACATAAGAGCCTTTACTGTTGTGCGTTACTCCCATTATCGGATTTTTATACTTTATGGGACTGTCGGGACTATCAAATTTTCAAATGGATCGATTTAAAGCGTCACGACCCTCATAAAAATAATCTTAATGCGCCTCAAAGTAAAGTGCCGGGTCAGATTTCACTTTTCAACGACCGAAACATGATAATTTATGCCATTGACATATTCAGATAAGAGATTTATTCTAATGAAATACCATATAATAACTATATCAAATGCAATATTGTATTCGTCATGGGTAATAATAGCTCATACAGGGTGTGAAACTGGCTTTTTGTCACTTTATTGGACCTACTTTCACTACTGTTGGATGAATTGAATCAGTGAGCCTTATTTTTATGATAATTCATATAATTATTTAATATCATATCCGCCTTTCAATAGGACCTCAAATTCAATTTGTTTTCAATGTAACCTCATATTCGTGTTCAGCGACCCCTATTACCTCCATACCAACTTGAGTTTAGTAAATACAACCTCAGATTTGTGAGCAGCAACCTAAAAAACATATCGAATCCCCAGATGCGAAGAAAAATGTTTTTTCCAGCTGAATGTTGACCTGTAGTAAAAGCGATGAAAACCCTCAATTAATGAGTTTTTCGAGGTTATTGAAAACCCCTGACGGTGCTCGGATTCCAATACAATGACCCAAAAAAAATATAGAAAACCTGGTCTGTTCCCCAGGACAGAAAATTAATTTTGTTTATGTTACTGCGTAATTTATAAATACTAGATTTGAATCTTCAACATCAACTTGACGGTATTTTTCTGTTCTAGTACTACGAGACGAATTCCGTGTGACCCCTAGCGACACTCGGGTAGCCGCAGGTGAGACAGCGTTGTTGCAGTGCGGGGCTCCCAGGGGGCACCCAGAACCCGCTCTGGGCTGGAAGAAAGACGGTGTCCCTCTAGAGATCGACGGCAGGCGGATCAGGATTGTGGATGGTGGCAGTTTGGCCATCAGCGATGTACGGAGGCGGGACGAGGGGCGGTACCAGTGCATCGCCAACAACGTAGTCGGGCACAGGGAGACTCCGCCTGCTAGGCTGACTGTACATGGTAGGTGGTGGCATGTCAATTAATCATATCAGAGCTGGACATAGTACCTTACTAAAAAACCTACTCATGAGTACTTCACAATGAGTAAGTTTAAAAAGTATTCATCTCTATTCAAGTATGAGGCTTTATATGGGAAGTACTCTAAGCTTATCAGTACTTACTATCATAGTAGAAAAATCTAATGAGAGAAAATAACAAAATATCATGATTCGTAAAAAACAAAAACACACTATATTGATAAAACAAACACAAGATTGTTATTTAAATCACTAACTTAAATTCTCTATAATTCTGTGATTCATAATAGCTACCGCTATCGGTTCCGTGTGGATCCTCTTGAATTTCGTATGTGCAATTTTGGAAATGTCTCAAAATGCAAGCAATGTACACAAATGTATTTGTTTTTATACTCAAAACCAATATGGACATATGAAATAGAACTTTGGAGTTGTGCCAGTAAGTCGAACACAGTCATCACACAAAGATCCTAATCAAAAATCCTCCGAACCATCGCGGATGCACCATGGTATGTATCCAACCATAGATTGCACGCGGACCTCAAAATTCCAGATATATCAACAGTATTCCATGATGAGCCAATAGACACCATACGAAATTTGAAAATCACACCAATCAACTACTTAGGCCTCTCCTACGTGGAATAGACAACAAACGACTACGAAGACTCCGGCCAATGGATCTTTCATTAGGAACCAAGGGAAAGTCGCTAGATGATGCACCTCACCACGCCATTCTTTGTACAGTAAATTAAGGAAATTGTACTATCTAGCAAATTAGCTTATAGAATATTAGTTTCTGATTGCTAATACAAGGAACAAAAAAATTACACTTTTGTGCATAGACGACTTCGATACTTTGAAAATCCATTTACCTGAATAAGTGGATTTGAAAACAAAGGTATCAGTACAACTTAACAAATAACACCATGTGAATGTTAATATAACAATGGCAATTTACACCTATGCACTGAATAAATGACACTCGTACTTTGTAACTCCTCATTTCCCACCAAAACGAAATTACTCACAAGTACTGACTACTGGATATTTCGAGTACAATTGAGTTCCAATTTGGAGCACAATTTACTGGAGTACTGCCCAGTTCTGATTGATATTTAGTTTTTCATAAAGAAATATGACTGGCATTGGTTCTACAATGATTTTGTTCAGAAACCCCCGAGTACTGTAAACGTAGCTATAGCCTATTCAAGTTCCATTTACGCCGCCTCAAAACAAACTTTTGCGGTGTACCGTCATGTTTTGCAGGTTGTTGTATGCTGAGTCATTAAATGGGCTGTTATGTATATATATATATATATATATATATATATATATATATATATATGACCTTGCCTAAGTAAATTTTGGATCCCCTAAAAATTCACTACGCCGTTAAATGATCAGGAAGTTGAAACATATTAAAAAACCAAAACATGTTGAAAAAATTACCTATACAGAAATATATTTTGACAACGTGCGAAAATGGACCTAGTGGCCTAAACTAAGTTTGGAGATGCTTTGATGGTTTTTTTGTTTTTACTAATAGGCGGACAATGCACAGATTTTTTTAAAATAGCAGCACTACCTTCTATGACCAAATATAATGTAACTTGCTAAAATGAAAAAATGTGTAGCTATTTCAGAGTTTACACGGTGATAAAAACGCTGAAGAATCGACAGAAAAACTGAACGATAGACAGACCGATCGACAAATTGACAGACAGACAGACATACCGACGGCAAATTAATAGTGACATACATATTCTGAAGTATTCTGTAAAACGTGCAAAAAACGTGACTCAAAGAAGTAGTTTATGTTTTTATGTTTTTTGTTGATGTTGATGTCATAGTCAAAGCTAATTGTTATACCTGATTTGCTCACAGATTTCACTTTTTAACCACAGTATCCTCATGAATTCAGAATAAATTTACCAATAATTAACTTGAATAATAAATACCTTTTCAAGAAACACGCCCTCTAAAGTGCCCTTTTATCTACATAATGAAATTATGTAAATCTGTGATTTTACCATCTACATACCCATACCATCAAACTTCCTATGTCAGCCATGTAAGATTCATGGGACTTTATTGACGAAATAAAAACTCACTTAACCAGCATAATGATGTTAATATTTTCCTGGTGACCTACTAAGGCAAGTCATTAAGAGCACAAGAGTGATATTTAACAGATATCAGTTACAGCTGGTTCATATACGTTAATGATGGGAATTTAAATACTCTCGACATGAACAATATATATTGCTCAATCAATTGCTATACACATGGAAGAAAAACTGCTTATAGTTCCTCCCATATCTTGCACAAACCTACAATGCCTTTGGAAGCTTGTGTAAAGTGATTAGGCTTAACACTAGAGGATATACTCTATAATGACGTAGAATTTCTAATATGATTTCAGATGGTTCATGAGATATACGACATACGAGGGTCACGCTGAAAGTCTTTAGATATTCCTAATCTATACAAGTTTAAACAAGTTTGAGCACGCAGCTATTTTGTCTAAAGTTGTAAGTGCTTACACGCATAGGCAGCGTTTGAATTGTTCAGTTATTGCCCTGCCACGGTCTCAAATGCATCTAAGTGTTGGCCGAATTTTAACGTGAAAATGGAAACGGGCAGTCGCAATTTTCGAGCCATGACTATAAAAAGGGACTGAAACAAGCGGAATGTCACGAAAGTTTAGTGAATAGCTTTGGGGACTCTGCCCATTCCAGGGCTACAGTTTTTAATTGGTTTGCTGAGTTTAAAAGGGGCCGGGTCTCACTCGATGATGAACCTCGCACAGGAGGTAAAAAAAGATCGACATATAACCTACACCGAGATTGAAGCTTCTCTGAGGATTGGATCGGCAGCGGTCGGATCAATCATTCATAATCAGCTTCGCCAAAGGAAGCGGTGTTCCAGATGGGTGCCATACTTGTTAACCAGTATGCAAAAAGCAACAACAGTCATTAGTTTGGTGCTTTGAAAGTGAGCAGCCTCCAATTAAAATTCGTCGTTCCAAGAGTGTTGGAGAGAAATTGGTCGCATCTTTTTCCCTAAAAGTGGATACATCACAACGATAGTCTTGCAAAATCAAAGTACAGTTACTTCTGAATGATATATAACCAAATGTGTTCCTGTAGACTTCCAAGAACTATGCAAGAGCCGTACAAAGACTGATCTGCGGGGTATTCAATGGCACCATGACAACGCACCCACCCACAGCGCCGCTAGAACACTTTTTTGCTGAACAGGGTGTCAAACTGTTGCCTCACCCACCTTATTCTCCGGACATAGCTTCGTGCGACTTCTCTTTATTCCCTAAGATCGAAGAAAAGTTACGAGGTCGCCATTTTTCCACCGATGAAGAGGCAATCGCTGCATTTGAGGAGGAAATTAGCAAACTTTCAAAAGAACGTAGGTCACAAGAATTTGACAAGTAGTTTTACCGAATGCGTAAATTAGTGAGGTACGGGGAGAATATGTTTAAAAAACAGAATAAAGTTTTTTTTAAAAACCTTGTACTTTTTCTGTATCTAAAAACTTTCAGCCTGACCCTCGTGCTTATGTTGTTATCTGAACTATGTCTGTTCTCAAGTTACATCATAATTTTGTAAAATGAAAAGTCACAGCTTTGTAGCTTCAGTTTTGTCAGAGATATATTAGTTTGCTTATAGATTTTCACACTTCACACCGCTAGACTACAAGGTGATGGGGCTGATTTTTATTTATTCAAGGCAGAAATACTAATGTATTATATTATATTATCGACCGAAAAGGACTACAGATGAGTATAGAATGAATATTTTTTTATGTCTAAAAAGCATTCCATGAATATCTGATGTATTGTTGCCCTTTGAAGAGAGACATCTATTGGGAGACATCCGCAGAAAGATGTATAAATGACAAATATATTGTATTTGAGCAATGACTATAATCGAAGTACCTAATGTTTATAATTCAAGAAGTATTGCACCATTGACGCCAAGATCCTCTGGAACTGTGTCAAGAGGGATCTAGATGTTAATGAAGTACAAACAGTAAAAACGTCCTGTATTTGCTTCCGCCGTTTTTTAACGCCTTGATAATCATCTGTTCTTGATAAAGAACAAAAATTGAAAAGCGAGAAGCATGCTGAGTTACACAACAACATATAAGATTTATTTATCCTTTTAATGACATTTTTCCAATTTTGAATCATCTGAAACAACAATGTAGTACTTATTTCAATTATGGCTTAACTATTCTCCGTAGATGCGACAAAGAATAACCACACAACACAAATTTTCCGAAGTCACATTGACAAACAAGGGTAATCCTAATATAAAAAGTTACACCCGACCAATTCTTGGTCGTATCTTTATGCCAAGGAGTCGCCAAGTGAAAACTATTTTAAAACGAAAATAACAGGAATGTGTTAGCGGCATGGTAAGAACAAGGCCCCCATTTATTCATTCTATATGAATTTAAAATTAGTAGGTATATCTTCAAAGCCCGCTTCGTGTTTATTTCTTTCCTGAAACCTACAAAACGCACGGTTTGTGACGAGAAAGCATGAGAGTCCTTCTTGTGCGTGCCCACCGAAACGTGCTAAGCTAGTCCGAAAATAAATGTTTCTTTAACCACTGAAATTCAGTCTGTGAAGCAGAAGCGCGCTTGAGGAGAAGTAAACGAGCCGGCAGAGGTGCGAAAAATAATCTTTCAGCGGATAATTTCTGAAAAAGTAATAATTTTTGAGTTTAAGGGAGTTTCCAATATTTCTAGAATTCGATCACAATTTCCAACATCTACATCACCTAAGCCATAGGTTCTCAACGTGGCCGATGACGCACTTTGTGTGCATTTTTTACCTTGGGGGGGGGGGGGGCAGTTGAAGACCTTGAGCAAATTAGAGGACGTCAAAATGGCACAGATGGAATGTGGACTGTTTAAAAAGATATAGTCTAAAAACGACAAAAGAACACGCTTATCACGTAGAAAAGTGCCTATTCCACAATTCTCTCAGTTTCATCATTAATCTGAAATAAGTCTCTGGATGGTAGTGGTTTTCCAGGCAGGAAATAAACTGTAGATAGATGTTATTTCGTGGATGCACAGCAAAAAGAGCATCGGAGAAAGGAATCTTCCTTTCCGAGTTATGAGAGGGCGAATGATTATCGGACAGTCGACCGACAGACAAACAGACAGGTTGATGAGTGACGGAATTGTTCGTGACGTATATGTCTTTAAACATAATATATCGATTTCAAAATTCTTCGCGATTAGAATTTTTACTCCGCCTATCAGCGTGAGAAATAAAGAACATAAGTTGTGTTTCTTCTCAATTTCAAAAATATGTGGTACGCCTTTGGGTCTAATAGAAGGAGCGGCCATGAAGCGGCAATAGTCGCCTTATGAAAAAATATAACGACTTGTTAAAAATCCTGACATCTGCAAGGCGTGAAAAAGGCTTTGTTAGTAGCTCCAGTTAAAAAGCATTTTGTTTTACTGCACCTTTATGGGGAGTTTATTCCATGGATTTTATTGTGTGGAATACGACTGCATCAAAGGAAAGAAAATTATGTTTAATTGACAGATTTCAGTCTTTTACGAAGAACTGAAACCTGCTGTAGCTGTTTTTAATAATTTTTCCGTATATATTTTCCTAAATCAGCGTATTCATTTTGATTTCAAAGGTTAACTCGAAATAAATTATACCTCAATATACCACTAGTAATCGACCTTGGGCAATGAAGGTCTTTTATCCTCACCAATAAAAGGAGACGAAGTAAAGTGGCCTAATATCTGTAATAAATTGTATTTTTGTAAAATTTTAAATTTCTCATTAAAATATGTCATTTTCAGACAACTGTGCAATGAAACTCGAAGAAGTCGGGGTTGCCTAACGCGTTAGTTACAATATAATTTCGACCAATTTAATATTCACGCAAATAGAATAACCCCGATTCACCTTATTTGAACTGAATTAGTCATGTGTTGTTTTCATTAGCAGTTTGTACAAATAAAATAAAAGAAAATGGGAAGCCACATGATAAGTTACACTAAATCAATTCCCTGGTGGCTCATTCCACAACGCCGAGGTTCTCTAGAAGAACTACTTTTGGAACAAGCTTGTTCAAGGCGTTGTAAGCTCGACCTGGTGAGAATGCCCCCGAATGGCACCTGGGAGCTTGTCACATTTTATTGTTAACCTAAAAAATATCCGAAAATTGTTTCGTGAATATGTGTTATTAAATTAAGTAATTAATGGAATGAGAGAGATAAATCCTGAAATGGATTGAAATGTCAATTATCATTTGCGTGCTTACAAGTATTGAACATTTTCCAGGTTGTGACAAATATGGAAAAACATTACTCGCTTGTCCAATGTAAAAATGACTTCTATTATGGGTAAACACAAATCATACAAATATTGTGATATTTTCTGCTCCTGTTTAGGGGTAATTAATGATAATTTTCCAGAAAATAAAGGCAATGCCAATATAATTTTAACGATTAATAATTGCAGAATTAGATAATAGAATTTTCCTAAGCTATCAATCCACTAACGATAAACAGGAGTTCTCAGGTCTTATCTGTGTTCATATTTTTTGCCACCTATTTAGTTAATTTTTTAAATATATATTTTCATTTGACATGCAGGATCAAACACATTTTAAGTGATAACAGTAACAAATTGTTTCAGTTCTCATAACCATGATGAAAATCATGTGAAATGAATATGCTCTTACTTGGTAAAACTTTTGCATCATTTAAATAAAGTTGTGAGAATATTTCACCAGGTTTGAAAGTCTTTAATTTTTCCTATTCCGTTTTTAATCCAAAATTCAAGTTTTGCGAACCTTATAGACAAAGTAGTTCACGTAGATTGTAGATGCTCTTACTTGGTGCAACTCTTCCATCATGTAGATAAAAAGTTGTGTAGTTATCACACAGTTTCACAAATAAAACTCTTTCTTTTAGTGACGCGTCAACTTTTTATCTAAAAGTAGTTCACTACATCCAATCTACTTCTTCAGATCAAAATTGTATATAAAGGCGAGAGAATATGTCTGAACTCATGAAATATATTAACGAATAAAACAGCTCTGCTTCTTAACCCTACTTCAAATGCAGCCGCCAAAAAACTATATTCCCCTAATAAACAGAAAAGATTAAATAAAACAAAATAGTGGACTTACTAGACAGGATGATTAAAATGCAAAATTTGAATGCTGTTGAATTTGGTAATCTGACGTTTCTTTAAAAATACGTTTATTTCTGAAACCTGGTGTAGTAATTGCACGCCTTTATCTAGAAAGAATTATAACAATAAATAAGACTTCATAGGTAGATAGAGGGTTGACGATTTTCGTTCTATTCCAGTGAAGCCAACGTTCAACAAGGAACCCCAAGATGTGGTAGCTGTGGCTGGCCAGAAAGCGGTATTCGAGTGTTCCGTTGATGGTGACCCAACACCAACAGTGCTGTGGAGGAGAGAAGACGGTAAAATGCCCATCGGTAGGGCTAGAATCTTGGATGACAAGTCTCTTCTTATTGAAAACGTCCAACCGGCTGACGAAGGCCTATATATCTGCGATGCTGAGAATGTAGTAGGATCGGTGTCTGCTAGAGCTACTTTGGTTGTGAACTGTAAGTATTGTTTGCATGTCTTTTGATGTATACTTGGACAACCATCATATAAACATAAACAAGGTAAAAATTCCAGTTCTGAAAAAATTATCTTCAAAATTGGCGTGTCTACTATCTGGTATGAGATAAGGTACTTTAATTTATGTGCTTCCGTAGCTCAGTTGGTAGAGCGTCTGTGCGACAAGCAAAGCTGTGCGGTTCGCATCCCATCATAGTTCAGGTTATTTACCGTTTTGTTGATCAGCAAGTAAATAATTGTCACAGGTGGTACGATGATTGTTGGATACACAAGGTACAGACCTGTCAGTGAAACGAAAAAGCAATCCCGACGGTCCCTGAGACATAGGCAGTCTCTTGATACAAACAATACGCACAGTTTTAATTTCGAACGAAAAACTGTTTTCAATTGCGTGACGTAGGCCCAGCAAGCAAATGTTTGGTTCGAATCCCGTCTTTCTAATTAGTATTTAGATATAATAATGTTTAATTTGAATTGTACATTAGATTCTTTATTGAATCCGTTCTACCTATTATAACAACAAAATTACAGTATTCTTACGCAGATAGAGAAGATAACAGTACAAGACGTTCAGAAATATTTTGCACCTGGTTCCGTTTTAAAGGCATTCAATCGTTACGGTTGCAGCCCCATTTAGTTGTCAGTACTTCGGAATTGTCGCACATCGATTCATAAAGCAAGCCTTGGACATGTTAACATTTGTTCACTTCGCTACCGCATGCATTATGTATTGGGCTTATGGTGGATGAGTGTCTTCTGTAGTTGGTTTATTTTACAATTGAAAACTAAGTGAAGTCTTTATATGTATCTGAGTTGATAGAACAGGGAGAATTTAAATTGGAATGGATTCACCTGTAAAACAATAAATCCATGCATAAGCGATGATGGATTAGTCTATATGTGTATCGATCGGTCTGTCTGTCGGCCTGTCCTTAGACTTTTCGTCACCACGTAATTTCAACCAAGGGCTGCACCGATTTTGATGAAATTTGAGAAATCATAGCCTAGGGAGTCATTGGTGAACTGGAACTTTTACTCTTTTGGACATAAATTGAAAAAAATATTGAATCATAAAAAACGTCAAATATTTTACGAATCACCAAACGCTTTCGGTCTTGGTGGACTGGTGGAACCTCAAACGTAGTATGACTGTCAGCATCATTATGCTATAACTTTTGGAATTAAAGGTGTTTAGAATTCGGAATGCATAGAATATTCACAGAAGTAGGAAAAACCTATATCTAACAAGTACGGAGGTTGACCAAGGACAAATGTTTATACATACTAGATCGTCCTTCATCAATGCCAAAAGATACCAAGATTTCATCTACCCGGTGCCAATTTTTTTTGGAAAATAACAGGGGCGTCAGTAACGTTCAAAATTCTGAATATATTTTCAGAATTATAAAAAGCGCAAAGACTAATACCAGTAAGATGATATATCGATGCAAAAATATTAAATCTTTCACCTACTCTTTGGCGTATCAGAGTGAAATCGATTCTACGATAAGGCCTCATAAAATTCTTGATAGCTTTATTAAACTGTCTGACACTTTAGCCAGACGCTACCCGCTATAAAAACATAAATGCTTGGAAAGTACCGAGTCGATCTACTGCATTCCATTTTTTCTCAAGATGTTAAAGATAATTATTTTGAACTATGTGTGCTTTAAACATTATCGACGAGTTGGCAAAGAGGTCCGTTTTAGAGATCGCTAGAATACCAGGCTGGAAAAATGCTCTTGAAGTTTGGATAGTTATTAACAGTCCTTTATTGCCGGAGTGCATCCTGTTCCGCTGAATATGAGGGTCACGGTGAAAGTTTTTAGATACAGAAAAAATACAAGGTTTTTCAAAAAACTTTATTCTGTTTTTTCAATATATTCTTTTGCTCTTGCATAGTTCTTGGAAGACTACAGGAACACATTTGGTTATATACCATTCAGAAGTAACTGTCCTTTGATTTTCCAAGGCTACCGTTGTGATGTATCCACTCTTAGAAAAAAAGATACGACCATTTTTTTCCAACAGTCTTGGAACGACGATTTTCCGTTGGAGGCTGCTCACATTCAAAGCACCAAACTAATTACTGCTGTTTAGTTCCGGGATCATAATCATATAACAATGTTTCGTCTCCGGTTACGATATTACTATGCCCATTATCAAATTTTTCAAGCATAAACTTAACCCAGTCAACTGTTGTCGCTTTTTGCTCACTGGTCAACAAATGTGGCACCCTTTCTAGAACACCGCTTCCTTAGGCGAAGGTGATCATGAATGATTGTTCGGACCATTGCCGATCCGATCCCCAGAGAAGCCTCAATCTCGGTGTAGGTTATATGTCGATCTTTTTTTACCATATCTTGCACAACGTCTACAGGTTCCAGAGTAACAGCAGTGGGCGGTCGACGTGTGCGAGTGAGACCCAGCCCCTAAAAGCAACTCACTATACTTTCGCGACATCCCGCTTGTTTTAGTCCCTTTTTATAGTCATACAAAATCATGGCTCGAATATCGCGACTATCCGGTTCCATTTTCACGTTGAAATTCGGCCAACACTTAGATGTATTCGAGACCGTGGCAAGGCAGCTACTGAACGATTCAAACGCTGCCTTTGCGTGTAAGCACACACAACTTTAGAAAAAATAGCAGCGTGCTCAAACTTGTTTAAACTTGTATAGATGAGTTATATCTAATGACTTTCAGCGTGACCCTCGTATTCTATGTTTTGATGAAAAATTGTTTTAAATGACCTATACATAGAGTCACCGCTAAATCCAATGCAGTGTGAGTGTAAAAAAATTTAACGCAGCGGTCATAAATTTTAGTGGTCATTTAATTTTGTGGTTGTGGGATGTATAATTGGGTATGGCATCTAAAAAATATGAACGGTGTCTGTTTTACGCTCCGGAGTTACAGCTTTATTAAATTTATGGATACAAATTACTTTATATTAACTATTGCTGTTGTTCTGGTAATGTACAACATAAGCCTGAAAAATAGTTTAAAATATTTTTGAAACAGTGTCCACTATGAAATGAAGAGAAAATAATGACGTTTAAACTACTAGCCTAACTCATCAAGAGATTAAATAGCCATTGATGTATATGTATGATAGATACATGAACGCATATATGTGAGGGTCAAAGAAGGTCATTTTCACGATATTACGCAACAATACCTCTTGAAAAGGTGATTTTTCTTAAGATAAAATTGTGAGATTTATATACAAGGTTTCACTATACGTTGCACTATTTTATCTTGATGATGGAAGAGTTTCAGGAAATAAGAGCATCTGCAATCAATATCACTAAGTAATTTTCTCTCAATTATAATTTTCTGTTATGTAACATTGATTTGTTTCGTGGATTGAAAAACAACATAATATTATACATTCAACTCTTCAGGCAGATAAAGAAAGCAATTTTATAAAACGTATTTTTAATGTAAATCGATTTTTTTATCACTTTATGCAAAATTGTTAGTGATTTCATTATAAACACGTCGATGCTCCGATATGTTTTAAAGAAGTTTATTTTCAACCAAAAATCTCTGCTGCCCCACTAAATTTCTCTATCGTTAGCGTATAGGGCGGGAAAAACCTTCAGTAAGGCTTGTTTATGCTTAGTTCCTTGGGAAAGCTTTTGAAATGACTGATAGGTGGAAGATGCAGTATGGTTTCAGAATAGGCAGATCCACTGTAGACGCTCTCAGTATGGTAACTCAATTGGCGATGGCTGCAGATAGTGGTAGTCATGGTAGTAGGAAGCTGTACGTACTCGTAATTGTGGCCTATGATGTCAAAAATGCCTTCAATACAGTACAGTGGCAGAAAACCGTCGCGTCAAGTCATTGGAGAACCTGACACCACGTCATCTTTAGTAAACATGACAAAGAGCTACTTGTAGGATCGCACGCTAATATTTGAGATGGCAAAACTGAGAAGAAAGTCCCACAGGTATTAGTATTGGGACCATTGCTGTAGGATGTATTTCATGACGCAGCCTTAGGATGGACGTGTTGCCTGGAATTAACCTCGTAGGATATGCGGATGACCTGACTATGGTAGTTACAATCATAGAAAAAGGTATGAGAGGAAATACATTTACTATTGCTCCAGAAAAGACAGATGTAGTGATACTTTCTAATAGTCATAAACCCACCTCGGTGAACTGTCAGAGTTGAAGAGAAGCTTTGATGGTGGAGGCTGGAGTTTCTCAGATGTATCTGCAGGTCTAGGAGAGATCTGAAGTCTATAGAAGAGGTAAGGAAGCCAGGAGTGAGAAAGAAGTGAAGTTATTCCTGAGATGGCAACGAAGATGGGAGACTACAATCCACTGTTATAATGCGATTTTGTACTCACAATATACAAACACCGGTATGCTGATTTACAGTAACCTACATCACATTGGCCTTCAAGTTTATGTCAAATGGAACCAAGCCCAATGAGAGGGGAGGACGGGGTTATTCCTCCTGGGCCATTTTAGATGAAGAGGCCGTGCATCTGAAGGGTACCTGGAAATGATAAATTTTCACATAGTCACATCTGTCTTGCTTTTCAGGTCTTCGAATTCTAGATTTTCGCCGGGGTCCAGATTTTCTCCGGTTTATACGTGATCATAATAATGCTCCCCAATAAGACGGTTGTGTGTATGTTTTGGATGAATGAACGCAATTGCATCTTTTTTATTGGATAAAAACCGATTATAATCTACCTAGATCATTGCACATTCTCTTGTTTCCCAGCGCCACCAACGTTCATCGAGCGACCGCGCGACCAGAAAGTCAGCCTGAACGGAGTGGTAGAGTTTCACTGTTCGGCCACCGGCAATCCCCCGCCTTCGATCTTCTGGAGCAAAGAGGGTTCCCAGATCCTGATGTTCTCCGACAACTCGAACGGCCACATCCACGTGAACGCGCACGGGACGTTGCGGATTCAGGGCGTGCAGAGAGAAGACGCTGGGTGGTTGGTGTGCAACGCCCTTAGCGTCGCCGGCTCAAATAGTGCTAGGGCGTATTTGCAAGTAAGTACTTTATTTATCAATTTATTCATGCACTCATTTAATCATTTATTCGTTTATTCATTGGAAGCTCGACCTGGTGAGGATGCGTCCATTTGACCCTCCATGTGCTTGATGTACACATGAACATCTGCCATGATAGTATCTATGGAATTCCCTTTTAAGGTCAGCTTGGAACTTTTTTGTCAGGGTTGTTTGGGTCTTCTGTGTGTTATGCCATTAAGTAATATATTACATAACTGGATTGATTTGGGCAGCATGCTGTCCTCGCCGGAGTGAGGTCTCTTGACATGGCAGTGGTTTGCCTGGTTCTATGCAGAAAACTAGAGTGCTATCATTTGCGAAGCTGTAGATAGGATTAGATGTTATATTCAACAGTTCGTTGATGTACAGCAAGAAGAGCATTGCAGAAAGGACAGATCTGTGAGACTACCACGTTGTTGGTAAATATATCGGATGCATATTCATCTACCACCGCAAATAAGCAGCGGTCCCTTAGAAAACTCTCCAACCCTTAGCATAGACCCAGTGGCAGCCCATTGACAGCGAGCTCAATCAGAAGTCTCTCATGCCACACCTTATCGAAAGCTTTCTATATGTCGAGCGCGACGACTCCAGACTCTCAATGAAGCTCAATTGCTCTGCTCCACACATAGTTGACACATGCTGATGTCCCGTCGATCTATACTTGAGATCATTTAGCAAAGCCTATAGTTGAATTTCTTATCTAGCTACACTGGTTGGGACTGACATTTAGTTTATTATTATTACTTAAGATTTATCTTGACACATCCAAATTTTGTTTACTCGTTGCTTTATGCTTCCATAACAAATCAAAATGTAGCTTTTGATATACTGATACAGTGAACCAATGAAAGCTTTAGCTGTGTTCATATTATCAATTTATTTTATTTTAAAAATCTTGAACATGGTCACCACGTTCTAGGCGAATATAAATATGAACAATTGTATTTATAAATTCTGTATATCTGCACAAATGCATATGTACTACAGATAACTGAATTAATGGGATTAGTAACAAAGGTTTTCAGATTATCGAGATCAAATTCGCATCGCCAGTTATGAATTTGCAATTACAGACAAAAAATGGGAATTTTGCATAAGGATAATTTTTTCCATATGGATGGTCTTGTTGGAATTCGTGTATATCACAAAAGTATGAAAATCAGCGTACAGTAATCTGTATTTAATAGCATGTTCAAAACAATGCAATAATAATAACTATTGGCCTATTCATACAGTTGATTTTCATTTTTTACACTCTTATCTTTCTGCAAATAGCTCTTGTGTCTAATAAATAATATAGCGAAAAACCTTTTGGGTTGTGCCACTAATAATCAAGCAACCCCCGATGTAAACACCATGAACTACTGAATTTGATTGAACTATAATGTTACGTAATAAATTTAAACAGCTATCAAATTAATATCAAGAGTAAAGTCATAGACCATATATTTGTAGGCGGTATAACAAAAACAATACTGAAATCTGGCTAGCTCGTTTTGTTTATCAAAAGTTCTGGTGAATGAATGTTTACTCCTCATATTTAATCATATATCTTATCTTTGTCTTTAGGTAACTTCGGTTGCTGATCTACCGCCCCCGATAATCCAAGTCGGCCCAGCCAATCAAACGCTGCCTCTGCATAGCGTCGCGACACTGCACTGCAAAGCCTCAAGTCCTGAAGGAGCCCCGCCGAAAATCAAATGGCTGAAAGATGGCAAAACTTTGCAGAAAAATAATCTACCCAATCGGTATAGCGTCAACGACGAAGGAACTTTGGACATTGATGGTAAGTTTGAACTTTTTTCCTTGCTATTTGTATCAAATCTCGTACAGTCGGAGTAGCGTCAGAGTGATTGTTTTGACATTTTTTGGTGAAAGGCTGATATACTGGCATTTACTCGTAGCACTAGAATGGATGCTTGATAAAATGTCGACCACACAGCCAATCTCCTTTTTTTAATTTATGCTGCATTTACTGCTTTTATTTTTCAAAATATTTGCATGCGTTTCTTATAAGTATACTGTTTTTAATTCTCCTAGTAAATATGTAACAATTTTTTTTTTGCTTATTTAACACGAAACGGGACTGTTTGTTAAAAGATTGTTTGGTGAAGGCAAAATTCTCAAAATATATCTTAATTGAAATACATTTATTTTTTAATGACCTTCATTTGGTTTGATGATTATTGACTTAGTATATCAAGGCCGAAAGTAAGAATTCTATGCGTTATCTAGAATATCTACGCAAACTCATGGGTCTGTCAATCTAGTATTGCCGTTATAGAGCGTTATAGACCAATTAACAGGTCTATTGAAACATTTCTTTTATTATACCATTACTGTTCGCTCTTTGTAGTACCACTTATAATAAAACTACATGAGAGAAACTTGCTTTTAGTTGCTCAAAACTAATTCATAATAACATATTTAAAAAATATACCTTTCATAACTATGTAGACTTCGTCTTAGTTTGGTAGCGTTGCAACTGATCCAAAACCCATGAAAATATACTTACATTCTCAGCTGCTTGACAAACTATCAACTCGAGAAACAGAAACAGTCGCCTGCAAATGTGGAAAAATCCTATAGAGTAGTTTTTAAAGTCCAGAAAAAGTTTGGTTATGGCAAAACCTAATTTATATCAGTAGTTTAGATATGAGGTTTACAGCAATTGAATAAGGGGTTAGAAAAAAGAATCGATCAAGAACTATTCAAATGTTTAAGAATAAAAAATATTTTCATTTGGCAACGGTAACTTTGAGGAAATTTCAAAAAGGCTGTTATGAGCTTTTGTTTTTTGGTTGCAAATACACAGAATTGAAAGTATAAATCAGCATTACTTTCTATGTGCCGATATAGTTCATAATTTTATCAAAATCGGTGGCTGCCGTTACTTAAATTACGCGCTGACAAAACTCATACGACAGGACAGCGAAAATGATTGACATAAAAACGTAAGAAAATGTTTTGTGATCGAAATGCTCCCATCGTCTATAGCATGGTTAAAAACATCAAGCACGATAATCGAACATGTCAAGCTTTCAACCTTTTTGCTATAACCTATTCCATATTTAATCAGTACTTGTCCCAGCCATCCATTGGAACTACGTATGACTTTTAAAAGAACTTTGAAGTTTCGGTTTCCGAGGCAGATTTAAATTAACGGCCAACGGCCAGGACAAGTAAAGATTGGTTAAAAATTGAACCACATGATAAGTTTCCGAATTTATCTCTTATAATTTTCAACGTCGACGCAATTATGCCTGTGATAATGAAATAATTAATTACACTTTAATATTTTATTGGACACAAATTCATGATTCAAGCCATATTTCATCGCGCTATGAAATTGATGTTTACAGGATAATGAAGCTACTTTTGCTATTTTAATCTAAATTTTGTTACATCACTCATGAACGTTGGGCCAATTAACAAATGCTGATGATAATGTTCCGTGTACTTTGATAAATTATAATTTAACTCGATATACTGCACGTTAGCCCAAATTTGAAATGACAAATGTCGAAATAGGAATTCCGTTCCCCGTGATAAATAATAAATGCGCTAATTCAATAATACATCAATTTATCAAAACAAATTATAGTAAAATTGATTCGGTCATACTATTATGCAATATTTATTCGATTCAAAAAAGTAATTATCATATTTCCCAAATTTAAATAGAAATAACTTTTCAGTATTTTCATCAGGTTTATTAGTTTTTCTCGCTTAAATGACACATTGATAAATATATTTTACTTGCTACATGTTCCGCATATAGACTGCACTAAACGTGGATTTTTGTATGCATGCCATACGGCAATGAAAATATCGATGTTTCATGTTCTGTCTGGAAAATAGAATAAAAAATATGGTAACGAATTTTACAATATGCACCAGCTTTTTAAATTGATGGGCTTCCAAAGCTAACGATAAAACAAGCTAAATTTATCACAATACCCGGGACAATACCCATTCGCCGTTGTCAGTGAATTGACATTAATCCTGTCACAGCGCTTATGGAACGCGGTAAGGCTTACTGCTCACTGTGAAAGGTTATCTATAAAAGAAGGATGACAAATAGTGTAGCTCCACATAGTATGACAGATACTACACCTATGCATAAAAATATATAGAACAATTTTAAACAGATATGGTGGATAAGTGTTGGAGGCAATATTTTCAAATGGCAACAGTCAAATTCTGAAAAACATATTTTTTTGTTGGGTTTGAGAGATGGTGAATACGCTATTTGTCATGAATGATATAATTTTTTGTAAATCACTATAACATTAAACCTAGCTAACACAAAATCTTACGATTTACACCATCGTAAATTTAACTACAGTCCTCGAAAAAAATGTATCAATTTAAACAGAGATCAAGTTCCCAGGAATTGTAAAATGCCTGATGGCGTTTAAAACACTAAAAGTTGTACTTTTTCATATATAGCCTCAAAATCTTGTAAATTTTGTTTGCGTTGCACCCTGTGAATTTCACCACGCACAACATCGAAAATTTCAGGTTCCATCGGTGAAAATGGCGTAAATTGAGTTGGTATGGTAACAGTTTAAAAATAAGTATCTATATGGTATTATGGAAATGTTGACCTTTTGTAATTTCAAAAATTGTCAAAAATTCAGTTAACCTAAATTTTCGTGATTCCCAATTTTTCCTAAACTTGCTGTACCTGAACTGTACTTGGATTAAGTATAATTTATTGGAACTAATTATTGTCTTAACGTGTTATTATGGATAAGATTTTAAAAAATCTCTGAGTAATCACATTGTTTATACTCTATAGACCTCCTGTAGGATCACCAAAAAAAGTCTTCTGTTAATGTTGATGAGTTATTAGGTAGATAAAAACTTGTGTAATTTCACACCGTTTCACAAATAAAACTCTTTCTTTTAGTAACGCGTTCGATTTTTATTATTAGGTAATTATATAAGTTTTTACATTGTTGGTGCTTCTTCCACTTATGTTTATAATTTTGCTCTATTTCTTATTTCTATGATATATAATTCTGATTCTTTGTAGCCCACACAAAAAGTCAATGTGACATAAGTCAAATCACTAAATGAGTAGACCGCAAGCATTGAAAATTTAAATGACAGATCTGAAAATAGGGTTGACCCATTACTTGCCCTACACGGTACCCCGACTCATATCCTATTACTTTTTTTTCTGTAGGAATACTACAAACAATTAGCATAGATCACAGAAATATAGTAAAATTAAAAGTGAAATTGTATTAAGCATCAGTAGTAGCAAAAACTGACAGAACAGCTTAAAATGAAAGTTTTTTGGATGTGTACACAGTACAGAGATGGTCACTTGGATAAATGCTTCTGATCCATAAAAACACGATATGAACAGTAATAATCGATATTGATACGTATTTGACACGAATGCAGAATGATTATTGCTTATATGGCTTAAGGTTACAATTGTCCACTTACCTTGAAAATCAAGTTGTCAAAAAATGAACGGATAACAATAATTACACCAGTCTCAAGCTGTAGGCTACAATGTCGGTTGAAACCCAGTAATTTTAAACCTTTCTATAAGATTAATACCCCAGGTATATGCAATTTAAATTTGTTATCATGCATTATATGTATATTTCGCGTAAAATAACCCAAAAGCAAAACAAAAATGATCTATAATTAGATGCGATTATTTGCTGAAAATAAGTGAAAACAATGCATTTCATGAGAAACAATGAATGGATTCATGCATTTTTGCATAGGTAAACACTAAAACCTATGTTTTTTTTATTGAGGATGATTCATAGGAAGAGCAGGAAAACTAATTAATAATTTTGATAGAATTTTAACACTAGGTTACTTCTATAGCAAGGACCAAATATCTTTGTAGGTTTAGAAATTTAATGACTGTTGTAGTGATAAACTTATTCAGAATTAAAGCAAAACAAAAATAGAAAACACTCAAACTTGGTTTTGGGCGTTTCCGAGGTCCCTAATCATTTTTCATACAATGTTTGATGGAGTCACAAATTTGAAAGTAAGTGTAGGAGAGGTGGTAACCTCAAAATCTGTTAACAATGATAAAGTACCTTCTTTCATCTGTAAACTTTTGACCCCGGCAATCCTCCGTACTTGTCAGATATGATTGATTGTTAATACATTACTTCATATACCAATACACAAAAATGATATATTCATATAAAATTACTGTTTATTTAGAATGTTACAAAGAAATTTAATTTTTCTACAAATTTTATGGGATTTTGAGGCATAGTTAACTTATTTCTAAAGCAGTTGTAATTTGTTTGGTTCTGTTTTAGCAACGATCACTACAATTACTACATTTTAGATGAGTAAGGATCATAAACAACTATGAATGTGCTTGCTACCTACTCAAAAAGTGGCGTCAAGTCGTTTGACTTACAGTTGTATCAGTTAGTTTGAACTTTTTGATTCTATTTCAGAACTATTGGTCCACTTGATGTAAGTTTCGGAAATTATCAGAAACCCATGCCATTTCTGGAAATTCTTGAATAAAAGATTCAAAGTTTTTCAGTATTTTTAATATTGTTAATTTTTTTACAATGTTTCGACCCTTTTTGGCAGTGCTGTATAAGATTCCAAGAAGTTCATGTTATCTCACCAACCATATGGAGATCCACTTTAAACATGCAACGTTATCGTAGAATATGGTATTGTTTGCTAAGCTGCACTTTGTTAAATTGAAAAGGCATTCGACCTGCGGTTGCGTTACGGCAGCAATAACCTCCGGGCTAGAGCGAGTTTATCTTTTCCTTATATTCATTCGAAATTTCTAGCATATAGTTTGTTCGTTACAGCATATTACCATACGGTAATCGAACCGATATGGTTCTCCCATTTCCTTTGTTCTACAACTTTACAGTACGTACGTAGGTCACGATGAAATTTTTTAGATGCAGAAAAACTACAAGGTTTTTCTAAAAAACTTTATTCTGTTTTTTCTACATATTCTCCGCCACCTAAATACATTTAAGCATTCGGTAAAACCACTTGTCAAATTCTTGTGACCTACGTTCTTTTGGAAGGTTGCTAATTTTCTCCTCAAATGCAGCGATTGCCTCTTCATCGGTGGAAAAATGGCGACCTCGTAACTGTTCTTTGATCTTAGCGAATAAGAAGAAGTCGCACGGAGCTAGGTCCGGGGAATAAGGTGGGTGAGGCAACAGTTTGACACCGTGTTCAGCAAAAAAAAAATCTAGTGTTCTAGCGGCGCTGTGGGCGGGTGCGTTGTGATGGTGCTATTGAATACCCCGCAGACCAGTCTTAGGACGGCTCTTGCATAGTTCTTGGAAGACTACAGGAACACATTTTGTTATATACCATTCAGAATTAACTGTACTTTGATTTTCCAAAGCTACCGTTGTGATGTATCCACTTTTAGAAAAAGAGATGCGACCATTTTCTCTCCAACACTCTTGGAACGACGAATTTTCATTGGAGGCAGCTTACTTTCAAAGCACCAAACTAATGACTGCTGTTTAGTTTCGGGATCAAAATGATATAACCATGTTTTGTCTCCGGTAACGATATCAAAAGTGTTTTTACTACGCCCATTATCAAATTTTACAACCATAAACTTACCCCAATCAACTCTTGTTGCTTTTCGCTCACTAGTCAACAAATGTGGCACCTATCTGGAACACCGCTTCCTTAGGCGAAGGTGATCATGAATGATTGTTCGGACCACTGCCAATCCAATCCCCAGAGAAGCCTCTATCTCGGTATAGGTTATATGTGTATCTTTTTTTTATCATAATTTGCACTGATTCTTTAGTTTCCGGAGTATCAGCAGTGGGCGGTCGACCTGTGCGAGGTGCATCATCGAATGAGACCCGGCCCCTTTTAAACTCATCCAATCAATTAGAAACTACAGTCCTAGAAGGGGCAGAGTCCCCAAAGCAACTCACTAAAATTTCGTGACATTCCTCTTGTTTTAGTCATTCAAAATCATGGTTCGAAAATCTCGACTACGCGGTTCCATTTTCACGTTAAAATTCGGCCAACACTTCGCATTCGAGACCGTGGCAAGGCAACTACTGAACGATTCAAATGCTGCCTCTGCGTGTAAGCACACACAACTTCAGACAAAATAGCTGCGTGCTCAAACTTGTTTAACCTAGTATAGATTAGGAATATCTAAAGATACTGGTACAGTTCTCGTTTGCTTGCAAATTTCGAAACCTACGATCAAATTTTACTCCACTCAGGCTTGTTGTCTAGTCTATTAGAAAATGTAGGACGAAAGAGGAGTTGACACTAGTCCTTGTAAAGTGTTTTAATACACAGTTTTTTATCTGAGCAATGGAAGAGTTTCACCAAGCAAGAGCATCTACAATCTACATAAATTAACAATAGTTTTATGCGACGCTTGTTCTTTTCCAGATCTCCGTTCAGAAGATTCAGGCCTTTACACATGCTCGGCGACTTCAGAAAGTGGCGAGAGCTCCTGGTCGGCTTCCCTGAACGTAGTAGAGGGCGCTGCAGTACCACTTCATCGTAGTCCCGACCCTTCCACATTCCCTAAAGCTCCGATCGCTCCAAGAGTACTTAACGCGACCGAATCCAGCATATCTCTCTCCTGGGATACGGATGAAGAAGAGGAGGATGGCTTGGTGGGGTAGGTTATTTTTGTTAACACGCTTTAATTAGTTTGACCTGTATGTATGTATGTATCCATCGATGTATTCAACTATAGATGTAACGTGATCTAAATAATTTTCACTCACTTCAAGTCATCTCATTAATTTGGAAATACGCAAAAGTATTGAGGAGGATCGATGACAATACAGTAATTGGAAAAAGTATTGAATATAATTTAATACACAAAATTGATTTCAAATCATAAAATAATAACTAGGAAATAATTTTAATAAAATACAATTTCCGTAACAGAATAGTTTATCGTCTGACCGAAAAATCGAAACTTCTGGTCACTATTACATTTAGGTTTGTTAGAAAACTTAAACATACTTATAGTATTATAGTTAAACATTAAAAAACACTATTAGCAAACCGCACTAAAAAGTAAAGAATAGTTTTTAATAACTAAGAAGTTACTCACCAGCCATAGAACTTCCATTTACTCAAGATAACTAATTAATTTTTAATGATTATGCAATAAGAAAAAGATGATTAACAGAAAAAATATTTTGACTACAGGAACACATTCGGTTATATACCATTCAGAAGTAATTATCCAGTTTTAGAAAAAAAAGATGCGACCATTTTCTTTCCAACACTCTTGGAACGACGAATTTTCGTTGGAGGCTGCTCACCAAACTAATCAAAGCACCAAACTAATGACCGCTGTTCAGTTTCGGGATCATAATGATATAACCATGTTTCATCTCCTGTTACGATATTAAAACTGTTTTTACTGTGCCCATTTTCAAGCATAAACTTAGCCCAATCAACTCTTGTTGCTTTTTGCCCACTGGTCAACAAATGTGGCACCCATCTGGAACACCGCTTCTTTAGGCGAAGGTGATCATGAATGCTTGTTCCGACCACTGCCGATCCAATCCCCAGAGAAGCGATGTAGGTTATATGTTGATCTTTTTTTACCATATTTTGCACAGCTTCTACAGTTTCCGGAGTAACAGCTGTGGGCGGTCGACCTGTGCGAGGTTCATCATCGAGTGAGACCCGGCCCCTTTTAAACTCAGCAAACCAATTAAAAACTGTATCTCTAGAAGGAGCAGAGTCCATAAAGCAACTCACTAAACTTTCGTGACATTCCGCTTAGACAACATAGCTGCGTGCTCAAACTTGTTTAAACTTGTATAGATTAGGAATATCTACAGTCTTTCAGCGTGACCCTCGTACCAATTGTGATAGGCTATCTGCTATTTATTAGAAATACTTGATACCAGAAAAATCATTTCAATTATATCAGTTAATTTCATGAAGAGCAATACACAAAAAATAAAGTAAAATAATAAAAGAGATTTCAATTGATCACATGTTACCGCTGTGATATGAGAGACACCAATAAATACTCTAATTTGTTACAGGTACACGGTAGAGTACTGGAGTCCGGACCTTCAGACTGGTTGGGTGATAGCTGCGCATAGAGTTCAAACGCCTTACATGGTAGTGCACGAGCTGAAACCAGATAGTTCCTACGTCTTCATAGTTAGAGCGGAAAACGCCCATGGATTGTCACCTGCTAGTCCTATTTCTGCATCCGCGAGGACCTTGGCCAACTCGAGGTCCTTGCCTGGATCGGAGTTAGATACTGCACGGACCGTCCTCAGCACTAAGCTTATCGAGTTGAAAGATGCCAGACCTCAGTCTTCTAGTTCAGTTAAACTAGTTTGGACATTCACCGAAAGCGACTATGTTGAAGGTTTCTACATCAGATTCAGAGAACTATCTGGAGGATCGCATAACTATAATATATTGACTGTACTGGATGTCGAAGCAAAAAGCTATATTGTAACGAACCTGAAAAAGTTTACAAAATACGAATTTTTCATATCACCATTTTATAAATCGGTGGAGGGCCAACCATCAAACTCTAGAATTACTCAGACTCTGGAAGACATCCCCTCTGCTCCTCCAGACGGTGTAACAGCAGGAATCTTCAACGATACAGCTGGATGGGTCCGATGGTCGCCACCACCTCCACAACATTGCAACGGTATAATCATAGGTTACAGGGTGCAAATCAAAGGAAGTATCATGACTTCAATGACGTTAAACGCCACCACTACTTCTATAAGGATCAGCAACCTCACTGTTGGAGGAGCTTACAGTGCAAGGGTAGCTGCATTGACCTCCATAGGAGTAGGTCCATATTCGAATCTCGTGCCCTTGTTGACAAGCCCTAGAGCGCAAAGTCCCAGAACGTTAGGACCTTTCGTTCCTCTTGTACGACAGACCTGGTTTGTCATTCTGTTGGCAGTATTGGTACTATTGCTTCTCGCAGGTACCGGCGGATTGTTATATCTCAAGAGACGGCAGTCAATGAGTAAACAACTGGGTCACTTAAATGTCCCGGTGGTGAATGCCTCCGAGCTCAACGCGAAAGAGAGCTTATGGATCGACAGGGGATGGAAAGCAGCAGACTGTGATAAAGACTCCTCCATACCTCTAGCTCAACCTGCTGATTACGCTGAAGTCGATACTAAGAGCTTATCGACGTTCTACAATTGTAAAAAGCCCTTGGAGAGTCCCACTCCGTACGCCACCACGATGCTTCTACCGCCTCCAAATTGGTCGGAGATCATTCCACCCCCACCAGATCACCCGCCTCCAGACTGTCCCAGAGAGAACCCGCCGGTGCCTCCGCCAAGGGGAGGAGGCAGTACTTGCGGTAGCAATGGTGGATACGCTTGCTATGCCGTGCACCAGTGCGGTAAACCGGTCCATCAGCAATATCCCAGAGCTCGCTCATGCAATAATTGCGACGCACATTGCTCACTGGCTAGTGGCAGCTCGGGCCACAGGTCCACCGGCAACAAGGGAGGTCACATGCCGCACAACTGTGATAACAAAGTATGGTTCAACCACACGCACAACTGGGAGGACGGGGATGCAGACTGCGAGACTGACAGACACTCTTGCTCAAGCAGTCACGATACAACTTGCTCTTGCAGCGAGTCCAGCTGTTTGTACGCTGAAGCAGGCCCTTCGAACAACCCCAGGCCCATTCCCCACTGTCAGAGAATGAATAAGCAGATTAAGTGAAGGTTCTAATCGGGGCTTGAGCGAATTGCTTGCGATCTTGGCGTTTAATTCGATCTCAGCTGCGTTCGGAGGTTGCGAGCGATTGACTCAGCTATCCTGGTGTCCTGTTATTTTGTTAGAAACATATCGATGCAAAGACTATATCAAGTACCCTTCTGATGATGGTGCTTGCATATCAGAAGGCCTAAGTCTCGAAATCGGATTCGAGAATCCCTAGTCCTAGATCTTAGTTACCGGAAAGATGATTTTTTGTTTTTCTGTTGCTGGAAAACATAGCATTTGTTCTCGAATTTTTGTGAACTCTAAGTTGGAAGAAACTAGTTTCGGATATGACGAAAATTGCAATAAAATAATTTCCCATTTCCCGATGCACTGGTCGTTAAAATTACATTCAAATGACCTAGTCCAGGATACGATACTTTATGATTGGAGATTATTACTATGTTCGTTGTACATATTATATACAATAACCTTAACATAGCTAGATTATTCTTGAAATCCTTTACCAGGCTTGTAGAAGTTTCGTGATAGTATGAATTTTGATTCAGGAAATATTATATGGTTTTGATTCAAGCTGGAATGTTAGTTTTCTTGTTTTCCGATTTCCAGTTCCAACTATAACTGGTGTTTTTCAAAAGAAACTCTTAACTGTAGACGATGTAGTAAATGAAACAATGATGAGTAAAGGGTAAACAAATGTACTACATGTAAAAGGAGACTAGTCACATTTGGGATAATTCATTCACAATAATCGTAAGGGTGACTATACTGAAAATACTGAGAAGTGTTCCTTGCATTTCTAGTCTTCTTGTTCTTGAAGAAACTGCAACTGAACAATCACCAATACGTAAAACAAGATAACCTTATTTTTCTAGTGAAGACATCGAGATGAAGATGGTTTTTATGTACAAAAATGTGAAGATGTATTTCTGTTTATCCGTATAATAACATGGTAGACCAATCATTATTTACATTTAAGTAGCATGAAAACTGTAGGTGGGGTATTTTTTGAACAGAATATAATTGCTGGAAGGAGAAGCATTGCTTTGTTTCGATCAAAACATGGAATAGAAGTTTCCAAGTTACTAGAAACATATAAATCGTGTTCTGAATACCAGAGAACCAAATCAAAGCACTTCCTTCATTCCTTGTCGACATACACGTATACAAACGCAAATGGCTGCAAAGTATGTCATCTCAATAGTTTTCGTTCTTAGTATATAACACTTGACGTACGCAAAAAGCTTTACAGTAAAGTCTTATTTTCCAACGTGGTTGATCTAATTTTTTAGGTCTTTGAAAGATAAAGAAAATGTATGTTTAAAGTTTTTTTAAAATATCAAAACATCAGCATTCATCTCAAAATTGTAGCAAACCGCTATTTTGAGACTTTTCACTGGACTATTACATCCATCTTATACTGCCGTTAATTTATTAAAACCACATTTGGCTAGTGAACTAACATTTTAGCTTTCTTGGCAGCCCTCTTAAAAATACAGAATGACAAGTAAGAAGAATGAAAAATGTCAATATTGTAATTTTCTAAACTTTTTTTTTATTTTTTACTGTTGAAAGGTCTGCAGAGAGAGCAAAAAAGTCCGTGAAGCTTTACTTTAAGTAGGGATATGTGGTTTTATTTAGGGGCATAATTTTCCTATTCCAGCATGCATATCTACTTAGTTCACATTTCGTTACTTATCATAGATGACTAATCACAGTGATCATGTAGCTCAGTATCCATATATAACCTAGTTGAATATATCTTGAATAAATTCCTTTTAAAGATCAAAGTATTCTCTTATAAAGTTTCAACATACTCAAAGTATACGGTCTCTTTGCCTCTTAATAGAGGTAGAATTAAATAAAGTCCTTTACTAAAATGTCTGAAGAACGAACGTCCCTAACTTCAGGACGCGTCTCATGTGAAAAGACTTGATGAGAATACATTTGTACTTTGCAAAACACTATAATTTTACACCTTCAATCAGACTACTGTAAATAATTGAATCATACTATATAGTAAACTGTAAAATGTTTATTAAAGTAATAATGTACATGTAAAGATATCTTGTTGAATGTATGTAAATGATGACCTTTGTTGCTTGAAGCTTTAAGTTGTTTCCTTACTTTATTATATCCCCTAAACGTGCCATAACAGACGTAGAGTCTAACTTAACAATCCTCAGAGAGAATGAGGAGACGGTTCTCTTTATATATTCATGTTAAGCTGATCAACATACGGGGTATCGTTTTTATATCACCAAGCTAGGCATAACAAGATTAAAGAATAATAAATAAAATATCTTTCAGAACTAGTTCTACGTTCATCCAACTGCCCCCACCATCTTTTGTATTTTATTCAAGATAACGTAATGCAAATTTGAAAAGAAATTCTATGAAACCTCAAGATGTTTCATATCTATATTGAAAATGCCTAGTCAATGGATGTAAAAGTATACCTGTTAAACGCGTCAAATAAGTTTTGTGGCGATTCTAACACATTCAGTTTTTCCTGGCCTCTTTATACTGAAATACAGGGTATCAAAAAAATCACCAAATGTGAATCGTTCCGAGACCTATGAATAAAAATTCAGAAAACATATGACAAGAACGCATATATTACAATACCAATGGGGATTTAACAATTATTAGACTGAAATGACTGAAATCCTATTCCCTTAGCAATACCTTTTTAAAATAAGTTCTTTTATAGGATGTGATTTTCAAAATCGTTTGAGTTTTTATTTTTTGTAAATAAACTTGTAAACATTGTAAATATTTTGTTATGCCCATATAAGGATAAGGTTTTGTAGAAAGTGTATTATGTAAAAATTGATGTAGATATTTATTATTTCTGCCCTGTTATTTATACATTTCAATAAACGTACTTATGCAACATTTTTTTATCCTTTTAGCTCGCTGTAGATCAGATAATTCCTTGAAAATCGGCGAAACAGTTTCAACACGATTCTAACATATTTTTAGAGCTGTTACAAACATGGGAAACACTTATTTCACTTTGGCGTTAGCTGCAATAGCAAGTCAGAGAAATTATCAAAATAAAAAAAACAGGGACGTCTGCGCCAAGTTCACTGAATTCTTGATCTGTACTCCATATTCCAATTTCGAATTAGAAAATAGGTTTCCAGTATCTCATTAGAAGGTGAGTTTTTATTCCCAGGCACGTATTTAGCGCCCCCCCCCCCCCCCCCCCAAACCATAATTATATGATGCCGCTCATTTCAGGGTCGATATTTTTTACCACGTGTCGACTAGCTGATAGTTAATTTGCAAGACCGCTTCGAGACTCCAACGACAGTATTATCAGCATTTCAAGCCCTACTACTAGGGTTTGCATCACCTGATAAAGGTTCTCACCACAAGCCTTATCTATATTTTTTGATCAGAAATATGCAGTGTCTGCTCTCCAAGGTGAATACTATATGTGGTACAATCAAGTTTTTAAAGATAAAATCTCACAGAGCCGGATATATGGGGGGCAAAATGTGCACTGCACGTAGACCCACGGTTAGGCCAGCCCCGCGTTAGAGTGATTTTTTCACGATATGGAAATAATTACCTTACAGACGCGTGCCGACGCAGAAACTAAAATTTGTTCAATCAAATTAAAACTAATTAAAAATTACCTACGCTCGAATATATCGCAACAGAGACTAGTCGGGCTATCGTTAATTTCAATTGAAAAAGGAATTTGTTATGGGATAGATTTTTCACAATTTATAGACGATTTTGCTGCGGAAACATTAAATTATATTAAAATATGAAGGTTTTTTTTGTTTCTCTTAACATAGTTTCGTTAATTTTGAATTTTCTGTGATTTTATTTTCAGTTATTTTTTATTAAATGGTACATGCGTATATTTATAATGAGTATAAAAGAGTTATTTTTCTTGGCCCTCCTTATTCTCTTATTTTTGCACACAACCCCGCGAACCCTAAGACCGGCACTGAAACCACGGAGCTCTCAGGCTCTTTGAAATATTTAACAAAAACTTTTTCCCAATCATCTATCTACTGACCATTTTATTCACCATAGTGCTCATTTTTTCAGTGGAAAATTAAGACAAAATGATTTTGAAACGATTTTTAAAGGGCATCTACAACCAAAAACCATCTAGATCAAAGTTTAAAACTACCTGGGATCTGGTTCTGCTACATATGGCCAGGTTATAGCCGACATTTCTCGACGTCAATTAACGATGAAGCCGGCCACTTTATTAGCATTAATTACCGGTCATAGACTTCAAACTCTGACTAGTATTTGTCTACACAATATTGTTCGATTTCCAGACCGATTCGAAATTAGATTTTCCGATGGAATCAAAACTTCATCTGCCAAACAACCTAATTGGTAATACCATAGTTTAAAGAAATTCCTCCTCTTAGCTTGGCCTCTGTTATTGTTCATCAATAAAGATCTTCGTCCTACTGACACTGATTGCTTGATCCTAACCTTTAATGGGCCAATTCGTCCAGTGTCAACATAGACATTGAGCAAGTGGATTAATCTTACTAATTAATTAATCTTGTAGCTAGCGGTATCGATACCACCATTTCTCCGGCTTACAGTACTCGACCTGCAGCTACTTCGGCAGCCTTTAGGGCAAGAATTTCCATCGAGGTGATTAGAGGTTTGGCAGGCTGAACACAAAAGTTCAACATGTTTGAGTGATTTTACAATCGACCGCTGTCAAATGATACTACAGTATTTGCTAAAGCGATCTTAAGATCTGTGGATTCCACCTGTATTTAGTTTGTAGGTGCGTATGCTCCTATAATCTAGTTTTTTATTAATATGGTTCATTATTATTGTTATCATACAATGTTGTTCTGCTTCCCTCATTAGTTCAATTCTATGAATATAATTCTTCCCATTTTCCCACCCCAAGTTGATCTAGAATCTTCAGCAAAATTGCAGTGAAGTTTAGTGGTGACGGAGGTTGGCTGTACGTGGCTGTACGCAAGATGGGATAGACAGGAGTATACCTATACGTGCATACCGAGCTGGAAAAAATTGATACTACGTTTCTCACCAACTGAAATATTTGTGTAGGATGGTCAAATCGTAGAATGTTTATGTATTTATATGAGGTAGGTACCTATATGTAAATAGTAACTCAATAGAACTCCTCCACAAATAGTTATATGGAAATTAACTGTGTATTTCAAAACTAAAATTGTAGAAACGTTAACTACAATGGATAATAATTGCTTTTGTCTGGAAATTATAAATTATTCACCATTTTGATTAAAATTTCTGTAAATTTTGTAATCATCCATAAGCAACTCTCATTAAAAATGCCAATCTGTCATCTCACAAGTTTGAAAATTTTGTTTTATATAGTCAAACACCATCGGATATCTAAATTATAACGAAAGACTCTGAAAGCCTATTGGTAATGCTCGATAAGATATCATTCCATTGGCTCAATATACTACTCTATATATGCATTGTCCAGTTTAGAGACCCCTCATTATAGTCTACATATGCCTCGACTTCTATATACCACTCGTACAGTCTAGATATTCCTCGAGTTGATAAGATATATAATGATAGTTACCTCAACTATGTACATCTGGATACTTTCCTCCACTGTTTGCTTGACAGTAATCAGTCACATTGAGATCTATACCAGCAGGCCTCCTTCCGCTACTGTAAGCATCATTTCCACCTTGGATGAAGATTGTCCACCAATCTTGTCGTAGTCGGAGTTGTTAGCCGATGAACTGTGATTCACCTTTTACTGCACCTTGGATTCCTCCCCTAGTTTTTCTGTACTTTGGGCTACATTATACACCTTCTATATTACCTGTTAATTCAGATTGTCTTAAAATTGATATGATAAAGGCTTAGATCTTCATTTGGTTGAATCAGATAATTAGTAGAGTACTCTATACATGCCACATCTAGTCTAGAGACCCCTTGTATAGTCTACATATGCCTCGACTAATCTATATACCCAACGTACAGTCTAGATATTCTTTGAGTACACTATATCCGAGCTGCCTGAAACTGGCCAAGGTAATACCAATTTATAAAAGGAATGACCCAAATGATTATGCCAACTATAGAGGCATTAGCTTGCTGTCTAGTATATCTAAAATTTTTGAACCCAACATGAAAAGGCAGTTAGTAGATTTCTGTAACAGGAATAACATTATATCAAAGAATCAACATGGGTTTATAGCCAAGAGAAGCACTGAGACTGCATTGTACACATTTACAGAGTACATACTGAGCGCCCTTGACAAGAAATCCCATGTATGTGGTCTTTTTGTCGATTTTTCAAAAGCCTTCGACTATGTTGATCACAAATTACTCCTTGAAAAACTATATAAATATGGTATAGGTGGCTAGCCTTCACAACTTTTTGATTCGTATCTATCTAAGAGAGAGCAGTATGTCTCCATAAATGGTAAAAATAGCGACACAACTGAGTTGACGAGAGGTGTCCCTCAGGGATCAATCTTAGGAACCTTATTATTTGCAAATGATTTGTCTCACTTCATATGCAATGCTTCCCCAGAGTATAAAGTCATATGTTATGCAGATGATACAAACATTTTAATAACTGATCCGAGTATCTCTGGACTTTCTGCTATGAACGAACAAGCATACGTATGGTTCTTAGATGGTCAGAAAACAACCTTCTCTTATTAAATACTGAGAAAACTGTGATAATCAAATTTGCATTAAAAGATGAGCAGTCCCCTTTCAGCATTTCTACTAACACTAATATCACTCTTCAAACATCAGAATCACACAAAATGTTGGGGTTGAATTTCTTATCTAGTAATTGTAGTAAACATATACTGACTACCTTGTACTATACCAGTTTTCACTGCCATATCCGATATGGTATTTTAAACTGGGGATGTAGTTCACATATTGGGAGAGTTTTCATGTTAGAGAAATATGCTATAAGAATAATTAATAATCTTCATTGGCGTCAATCATGTCGATACTTTTATATGAACTAGCTGTCTTTGTTTATACTCATAAAACTAAATTTGATATGAATAAACATGACCATACTTATCCAACTAGATCCCAGGATCTTTCAATACCACCGAAGCATCGCACTGCAACATATCAGAAATCTTATAACTACATGGGCTGTAAAGTGTTCAATAAACTAGAAGAAAACATGCAATAAGCACCCACAATTGGCATTTTTAAAAAACAGTTGAATCGCTTCTTAGCGGAAAACGCCTTCTACAGCTTGGATGAATTCTTTGCGTAACACCGTGAACATTTTTTTATTTCAATTCACAATAATTATTGATATGAAAATTTTGGATCATTATTGCAATGATGATCTCATATGTTTCTTTGACTTTTTTGTTTGTTATGGTGTATACTTACATTATTTAACAAAGAAATAAACTTATTATTATTATTATTATTATTATATACCTCGTCTAGTCTAAAGACCCCTCGGATAGTCTACATATGCTTCAACTATCTATATATCCTTCGTACAGTCTAGATATTAGTAGAGTACTCTATATATGCATTATCTAGTTCAGAGCCCCTTCGTTATAGTCGAAATATGCCTCGACTAATCTATATACCCTTCATAAAGTCTAGATATTACTCGAGTACGCTATATATGCATCGTCTAGTTTAGAGAACCCTCATATAGTCTACATATGCTTCGACTAATCCATATACCCTTCGTACAGTCTAGATATTCTTTGAGTACACTATATATGCCTCGCCTGGTCAAGAGAGCCCTCGGATATTCTACATATGCTTCAACTAATCTATATACCCTTCGTACAGTCTAGATATTACTACTTTTTCTAATCTATATCAATGACTTGTCCAACTACCGAGAAAACCCAAATCTAATTCTATTTGCCAGTCTTGTACGTTACAGTTACAGTCTAGATATTCCTCGAGTACTCTATATATGCCTCGCCTAGTCTACAGACCCCTCTGATAGTCTACATATGCTTCGATTAATCTATATACCCTTCGTACAATCTAGATATTCCTCGAGTTTGATAAGATATATAATGTTAGTTACCTCAACTATGTACATCAGGATACTTCCCTCCACTGTTTACTTGACTTAATCATAGTCACCATTGAGATCTATACCAGCAGGCCTCCTTCCGCTACTTTTTTCTGCACCTTTGACACCTCCTCTAGTTTTCCTGTCCTTTGGGCTTCTGTCTTTCCTGTTAATGCAAAGTGTCTTAAAATTGATATCATAAAAGGTTACATCTTCATTTGGATGATTTTTTGAACTTTTTGGCAACCAAAATATCAAGATAAGAGCTCCGCGATGGCGTAGAGCCGTCCTTTCTCTATGATCTGCATACAAAATATTTTCAATATGTTAAAAATCAAGCGCTTCAAACGAAATATTGTGTAACCGTACACGAACATATTTTTAGCGCTGATACGAGCGCCCTTTTGTAACAATATCTGTAATTTTGTATGAAAAATTGAAAAAGGGCTTCGCTAGAGCATAGAAGCAACCTTTCTCTATAATTTGCAAGAAAAATCGTTCCATCATCTTGAAAAATGAGAGCTGGAAACGCCTTTTATTCTAGCTAGAGTCTCCTTTAAATAGGTAATAAACGTATCACTAATCGAAGGTATTATTAATTGCAAGACAAAAACCAAGAAAATCTAAGATAATTATTCTATAAGACCAATTATCATGTTTCGTAAGCTTTATGCAACAAATTAATTTTCAAACCACAACCAGCATATCAGGTTAAAAATAAAACAACAGGAATGATGAAGCCATGCGAGCAGTTCTGCAACAACCATTTCTTACCATTGACAGGATTGCAGGATGCACCGATCTTGCATACGCAAATTTGATTGCAGTGTTCACCGAACGAGCAGTTACTGCAGGGTCGATCACACTGCTGTCCTTCCCAACCGGCTAAGCACTGACACTGCCCCGTTCCGGTATAACAAGTTGCGCCATTTTTACCTGGGAATATTGTATAATTAGTATATGAGATCCTAGAGTTATCTTTAATATTAATCCTGTTTTGGTTGGAGATATATCCACATGTTATTGTAATAAAGTCTGCTTACGTTTCAGCCATCCTGCAGCCTGGAGAGTGGACTCTACCTAGAATAAAAGCTGTTTGGCATGGGTTTCCAATATTTCGTTTCCATCGTTTATTTTTAAATATAGTAGAACGTTTTTTTTTTGTTGAAAATGATAGAGAATGGTTGGTTCTATCCTACCGTTCGAAGCGCTTGATTTTGAACGTATTGAAAATATTTTGTAGGTAGATCATACAGCAAGGAAGACTCAATGGCCGTGCGAAGACCTTGAAATTTTGCTTACTTTGTTTTCCAAAAGGTTGAAAGAACATCCGAAATTAGTCAAAAAATGTCAATATTCACGTGAAATTTTGTATCAGAAATTGCAAAAAGGCTTCGCACGAGCATAAAACCAACCTTTCTCAATCATTTGCAAAAAAATCGTTCTATTATCTTGAATAATGAACGTTGGAAACAAAATATTGGAAACTCGTATGAAACGCCTTTCAACGTAGAGGAGTCCCCTATTAAGCATAATAGTAAACACGTCTTTTTAGATATGAATATTGACCGCTTAAGATGGAACGAACGAGATCGTCAAATCTTTCTATAAATTAGAACAATGTTTACATGTTACTTACAGTGTACAATCTTCTCCGACCGTCCATCAGAACAGTTCTTCTCGCAGTGTTCGTTTGTAAATTCCGGTGGACATATGCACGTTCACCGCCGAGCATTGAGCATTATTCTGACACTTGTATAGTCCGTGGCATCCCTTTCCGTAAGCAAGAAATGGACACGGCCTGCTGCGATCGTCCGAATGCCAGCCCGGCTCACAGACACATTCACCGGTCCACGGATGACACCTAAAAAGTTGTTACATATGTAATATTCTAGCTTTGGAATTGACTATATCCGAGATGAATGTGGTATCAACACTCATTTCCAAGCTTCGCGCACTATAGAGCTGCCCATTGGCAACTTAAGAAGTCAAAGATCCTGTAAATAAATCCAGGTGGTTGACTTCGTAAGTCGCCAATGGGCAGCACCACGGTGCGCGATGCTTGTTACATATATAACAAAAATTAATAACATCAATTATTATGTACCACCTATGCGAATGAGTTAAACCATCGGGCCCCACAGCCTATTAAGTGATTCACTCTCAACATCTGACATATCCTTAATTGGATATATTATTATAATAACACATCTGCAATCTCAACCAGTGGCGTTGCTAAGGTTAACGGTACATGTAGAGGTAAAATAAATTTCTTGGATCTCGCCCCTGATGTTCTCCATCTCCTGGATCATCAGGTGCTGGGTGCGCATCTCGCTGGACAAGTGGGCGACCGACCTGGCAAAAGTCACCACGTGTGATTCCAAGTGCTGGAAGCATATCTCGTACCTGTATATAAGAACAGCGTCTCTTATTAGTTTGTTTGAGGGAAATATTCGTGCATTGTCTAGACAGCGAATACTTTGAAAATGTAACTATCTCACGTAAGGTTGTGAGAGCTAGTCTGTGTATGTTTCTATTAAAGTATCCAAAATATGTATATACTGTACCTTAAATATAGAATATCCCATTACGAAGACATACAAGATAATTTCGACAATAATTTCATATAAGTAAGGATAATAAAACGAAGAACGACAGCATAGAGGCCATATCATGAGAAGAATCAACTACTATCAATCAATATATAAGAATTAGTTGATGGAAGGAAATATATAGGTAGAAAGAAAGAATCCTGAGTACAAGACATCAGAAAATGGATACATATGAACATAGAGAAATAATATCAAATAGAGAAGCATTCAGCAAGGTAGTTGGCAACCTCCATTAAGGGAAGATCCTTAAAGAAAAAGGAGAATATCTCTTTCCAAACATGAATATATAGGTCACTCACCTGTTTTGTTTCCTCCCTCATTCTCCTTTTATCCCTGATCGGCCTACTGCTCACAGAACTAGAAAGCAATGAGGACATAGACCCGTACCACCTTTTGTTAAATCTAGGATCGGATTGTTGATAACTTTCAGGATGTTTATTCACGCCCAGCAGCTTCAATACTTCTAAATACATCGTTTCCAGGACCTCAAGTTGTTTCCTTATCGTTCTTGCATCGGTCGTACTGATGTCACCATCCGAATCGGAATGGCCATCTAGCATCGATTCCAGATCCATTGACCGAGTTGTGGTAGATCTGATGTCAGTCGTACCCAGTCCAAAGACTAGAATGATGAGTGTTTTATCATTTTTATGTAGATCGTAGAGCTCTTACTTGGTGAAACTCTTCCATCATGCAGATAAAAAGAATGTGTAATCAACACAAAGTTTCACAAATAAAAATCTTTCTTTCAGTGACGCGTTTCAATTTATATTCAAATCATCGTTTGAAATATCTTAAGAAATAAAGTAGTTTATCACATAAAGTATCTTAAGAACATTTTGACGGCGATGGTTAGGGTTTTGTAGGGGGTTCCCTTTAATACTAGTGTAAAATAGACCCTGCACAGGGCCAGATTGGTGAGGAAAAAAATCTGGATGGGGGGCTGTTCAGCATTTGTACCTCCTAGTACCCTGTTGGGATCCTGGTTCTTCCTTGGGGCGTCCTCGTCTCTTATTGTTGATGGTCTTACTTTTCTGGGCTCTTGGAATGTGCCAATGTCACAGTCTTATTTTGAATACTGAATTCTCTACAAACACACAGCAGTTGTTAAATTGTGCCTAGTGCAATACACAATAATGTTATATTACTGAATGTATTCAGAATATAGAACAAATAACATCATTCGTCACTAATAATTAAGAGCTGAGGATGAACTATTTTATACATCCATTGTTCTATTCAAGATTAATAAATATAAAAATAATAACAATCATAAATGAAGGAGCAGGATAAATTAGTTTATCATGGAATGGGAACCCATGCATTGATCTCAATGCATTTGTGGCACTGTGGACTTCCTTGAAGATAACGAAAGCTTGCCCTCTCATCTTGAGCGTTTCGAGTGCTACAATATCCAAGATCTGACCAAACTGAGAGAAAATGGCATACAGAGATTTTTCAAGTCATCTTTTTTCAACTTTTCGTTCAGGTTGTTGATGTAGATTGTATTTTTTTGTCGTCCGATATCCATTCCTGAAACACCAACCTAACCTATGTTGGGAGGCTAGCATTAAAATGGAGAACTACTGTATTTACTTGCTTAGATACGTAGCAGACGCCTACTGTGGTTTACAGGCTTGTCTATACCTAATACGTGTTCATCCAAAATACTTTATTTCTTATTTGAACTTTTAAAATGCAAAAGGACTAAAAAACCCACGCCGACAAAACAACAATGAATCAAAGAAACTCGGAAAAAAACAACAGAATATAAATTATCCGGTCAATTTGGACAATTGAAATAAAGAAAATTCCAACAGAGCCAAATTTCCGTAGAGACCTTAGGTTTACCATAATAAATAAAGTGTCAAAAATCCCCATCGGTCCCATGTGTGCTAAGGGACTTTTTCGGAGCCCAAGGTCAAAATTTTAGGTTTTTTACATTTTTCTCGAAAACGGTGTTTTATCGAAAAAGTACTTCAGAGCAATTGTAGATCTCAAAATTCTCTATAAGAATGGTTCTTATGATTTTTTCTCTAAGACCCACCATTTCCCAGATGTTGCGCTTGTAAGAATCATGTTCTACATAATATGCACACATATTATGCCACGTATATACATATTCAGGTACTCAAGCAAGCAAAAATGCCTACTTGTGTCTCTTTTATGTATACATTATACTATTCTAAGAAAATATACTCTCAAAAGACTGTCAGTTCCTTACAGAATCCCCTCTACTTGTTTGGCCTTGAGTAACAACTATGGTAGTGGGTGAAGATGTTGATTTGTTAGTACTACTCACTGCAAGGACTGCATCTGATAAAACTATTTACTTTCTGAAACCTGGGAAGGCGCAACAACGGACGAAAATATATTCTTCTAAAAGTTTATCAGCTTATCCAAAATGCCAAAACTATATTTTATTTTTACATGCGATAACCGGCTGCGATACTACGTCAGCAATGTACAGAAGGGGCAAAAAAACAGTATTAAAATTATTTGAAAAAAAAAGATTTGATTGAATCCGCAAAAGTATTTAAATATTGTGTGCGTGCGTGCGTGTGTGTGTGTTTTACAGCCGGTCTAAGGGTTTGCGGGGCTGTAACCAAAAATAAATAAGGGGCCAAGGAAAATCACTCTTCTTCACTCATAATAAATATACACCAGTACCATTTATTATAAAAATAACTATAAAAATAAAATGACAGAAAATTCAAAATTAACGAAACTATGTTAAGAGAAACCAAAAAAAACAAACCTTCATATTTTAATATAAATTAAGGTTGCATGCTTTTTTCGCAGCAAAATCGTCTATAAATTGTGAAAAATCTTGTCCATTGCAAATGTTTTTTTCAGTTGAAATTAACGATAGCCCAACTAGTCTCTGTTGCGATATAGTCGAGCGTAGGTAATTTTGAATTAGTTTTAATTTGATTGAATGTATTTTAGTTTCTGCGTCGGCACGCGTCTGTAAGGTAATGATATTCTTAACGTGAAAAAATCACGCTAGCGTGGGGCTGGCCTAACCGCGGGGCTATGTGCAGTGCACATTTTGCCCCCCATATATCCGGCTCTGCGAGGTTGGTTTCTTTAGAAACTTGACTGCACCACATATAGTATTCACCTTGGAGAGCAGACACTGAATATTTCTCATTAAAAAATATAGATAAGGCTTGTAGTCAATAGCGTTATCAGGTGATACAAACCCTAGTAGTAGGGCTTGAAATGCTGACAATACTGTCGTTGGAGTCTCGAAGCGGTGTTGCGAATTAACTATCAACTGGTCGGTGCATGGTAAAAAAATAGCGACTCTGAAGTGAGCGGCATTAGATATATAATGAACTGTTTCGAGGGGGGTCCGGACCCCCTGGACCCCCCTAAATACGTGCCTGCCAATTGCCAAGGTCTATCTTCCTCGAATATTCAATTTAATACAAGAGAAGAAGATTCATGTGATTTTGATGAAGACACAACTGATTCATCTTCATTTGAACAATTTCTGAACATTCGGCAACAGGATCAGCAATCTATATATCATGTGATGATCGAACCTTAAAATTATGAAATAAATCACAAAACTTCGATCTAATTAATTTTATTTGACAACTCCCTTTGGTTTGAACTTTAAAAAAAATTAGCTGTGGCTATTAGTTACTTCAAATGCCAAAATGAGTAACTTTCATTCATTTCATTCTTAATTCGTAATAGTAAAATGCTAAAAAAATTTTACACTATAAAATACAATACATATCAATGAATTTTTTCTGTAAGCAAACATAAAAGCTACAGGTATGCCTTCACCAAATTCATCAACCACCAAAATACTTGTCATTTCAAAGTCATAATTGTTCAACCCACGAGTTCCGTCTACTGCTATAATATTGTCACCAAATTTTTCAAACATATGCATCTGGAACTCTGTCACCACTGCTAAACAAAAATCACTGAAAACTAAATTATACAAATTGTCCTCCACCCCATGCTCCTTATAAAATAATACTGGATTGTAGTCTTTGTCCTTACATTGATTCACCCACAAATCAACAGATGTAGCATCATTGTGCTCTTTAACTCCATCAGCAATATCAATGTGGTATGATCTTTTCACATTTTGAATATCAACCCTTGTAACAAGATCTGTTCAAATTAATTGTCTTGTATCAATTATCTCTCTCCCATGAGTATCCAAAATCCTGCAAATTAGACCATTTTTTTTGTTATACAGAATGGGTAACCAATGGCATAACTGGGGTTATTGACTAAGGAGGACACACACCTGCTTAGACCAGAGTCTAGACTACATATGTATTTAACAAGGTCAGTCTTTTCTCCTTAGGTACCCCTAGTTTTGGCAATACAAATGCCACAAAGTAGGGTGCAAAAAGTGAATAATGAAAAGTGAAGCAATATCTCAACTAATTAAATACTTAGCTAGAAGGAGCAATACCAAGAATAAGTTTGGATGCAATGGATTCTTTGTCAAATGCTGTAACTCAAATGCATGTCCATAGTGAATCTTTACTCATGAAAAAATTCTTTTTTGATTGGTCACTTTTATCATGCTAGTGCATTTAAAGAATAATTTGCATGTCCTTTTTCGGGTAATATCTTCTTAGATGTGCTAACAGGAATAAGTTTCTTATTTGAAGAATGTATATATGATTTTACTTTTTGATGATTTTTCTGTTTGAAATTTAAAACAGACTGAATCAATTATCAATTCATACAGACCTTGTGAATGAGATGCTAGATTATATTACTATGATTTTTTTATTAAAAATTGCACTTGCTAGATTTACAAGATCTATTGTAAAATAGGTAATTACTTTTTCAGTTTTGTTTAATCTAGAAACCACAGAATCTAGAAACAATAAACAATGTAAGATGATTTTGTATTACTTGTCGGCTTGTGGATTTTTTCAGTGGAAAAGGAAAATCGAAGTGTTTCAAACAAGACGAAAAATCATTTCCCAGCTAATTTTGGGGCGCTGATTACAAATCCGGTCTCAATTTTGCGCTCGGACTCGAAGGAGAGGCTCTGGCGAACTTCTGAGCTCTCAGCTGATGCTTCGTATAGGTGGCAAAAGTCTACGTTCGAAAATCGTAGAAAATCGAAACCTGCAAATTTTTTAAAATAAGACGAAAAATCATTTTCTGGGTAATGAGGGGCGCGCATCACGATTACGGCCGATGAGCATCTGACCACTCTAAGTGTCGCCCTCTATGGGGATGTCCATTGGCATCTTACGAAGTCAAAGGTCCTAACACCGTAAAGGGTGACACTTGGAGATGAGTTGATGTTGCTCACACCCTTGACTGGGTTACGTATGTATATACCACCCGCTTGCTCTCTACAGTTAGATCGCCAGGCTATACTGACGAGTCTGGGCTAAAGACGAAACATGCATGTCTATAGCAGGTTTGATGCATCATAATTATAAGCTTCTTCATCCCCCTCTATTTTATCTTCTTCTTAAGGTGCCGTCTTTCTATTGAAGATTGTTACAGCTTCAGGAAACAGTTATCTATCCTATGCTATTCTCAATAGCGACGATGAATTTAGACAATTTTACTCTCTCACATTTTTCAGCTATAAGCATTGTCGCATGCCCGGTCCTCTGCTACCCTGAACTTTGCCCTTCATAACAATAAACATTTCTTGATTTCAAGAGATTATGTTACACTATTTGTCTTACATATGCGTGGCAAGCAAAATAATAATAATACTATAACCGTTACCATATCTCTGATAGAAACGTATATCTGTAAACGTTAGTGTTCACTTCCTAGAACCAACATATTTTTAAATCAGATAAATAACATCTCTGTGATAACGCCTTGACAAGATCGAGATCTACGTTAGTATTCCATTTGAATGATTAAGTTTTGATTTATTTTGCAAACAATTTGCTGCTGTTAATGCTTTGTAAGAATTGATATTTCTCATCAGATTTTCTCGTTGTAGTAGGTGTAGAGGTCAATGCTAAATTATTATCATACTGGTAATCAAAGCCAACATTATTTTACAACGGGACTCATTCCCCACACATCTATTAACAGTGTAAGAACCATTTAAGGCTAAGGTCACTGAATAGCTATATACACTAGATTGAAGGCATAGAGATAAGTACATAGGTTGATGGTACTATCGTATTTTGGAACCGTTGGTATTTTGAAATAAAATTTAAAAATTATTGAATTGAAGATTTTCAAATCTCAAAAATTCCCAAAATATTCCAGTTTTCTGAAATTTTCATCAATCCCGCCAGACTTCAAAAACTTACTTCAAGACCTTCATGTGGATCAACAATTCTAAAATCCGATCAAAGTATTATATAAAACGACGTCGTTCCACGTAGGATTCTAATAAATTTAAAATCGATAAAAGTATAATCACTGTAGTGTGATTAGTGGTTTCTGTAAGATTTGTGATAAGACTATTTATACGTACACACAAATTTTATAGATATGTTTACACAGACTTATTTCTGTTTGTCTATCTATGTGTCTGTCTGTCTGTCCGGTAATCCTTAAACCCCTATAACTCGGAAGGTACTTTTTGGATTTTGAAGAAACTTTTACACTAGATTATTAGTGCCAAAAACATACATACATATACACAAAATTTCAAGATATGTTTACCCATACAATATCTTTACAATAACATCTATGAGTAGTTTTCAATTCCAATAGTATTACATATGAGGAACTTCGCGCCAACTGGCGAGAAGTATTGTGATTACGAAAAAATTTAAAATCGAGATATTGTTTCCATGATGTTTCATAAAATATTATGTCACTCATATCACACAATTTCGTCGGTTTATCTATTTGTCTGTCTGTCCGGTAATCCTGAAACTCTATAGCTCTATCACTAAAAGTGTAAGACATACCTTGTGATTTTTTTCAGTGGAAAATTGTTATATTCATGATTATCGACCCAGAAAAAGAAATTTCGTTCTGATTGAAGAAAATCAAATTGTCTCGCCTCGAAATGGACGTCGACATCAGAAAATCGTGAAGTTCATGTATTTTCTGAATAATCGGGCAGAGAAAGAAGTCCGACACTGAAAAGGAAGCCAGATTCGTTATTAGCGCCTCAGAATTGCCCAGAAAACAAGTTTTTGTCCTTTCTCAGAAAAAATCGATTTCCACCTCAAAATTCGCAAATTCATTTTATAAAAACTTTTTTCTGGAAAACGGAATGTCGTAGCGTAAATCTGACGACACTGTGGGATTCAGCAGCTAATTCTACTTTGGCTGGGGTGCAACAATAAAGAGATGAAATTATTTTTCGTCTAGAGATGGGCGTGAAAATAATCGATTTTTGACTACCCACCGAATCTGCATTTTTTCGGAAAATACGTTGTTATCGGATAATTCATATATTTGGTTTATGGACATTTCAACTGGAGTATGGTGGATGGACAAAAAAGCTATTGATATAAGAGATCTAATTTTTATTGTTTTAAAAACATACAATAAATAAAGAGTACAGATTACACGTGGGTTTTTTGTGTGAAAAAGGTTTCCCAAAAACCAAAACTACTCACTATTTGACGACTGTAAGATGATTTATAGGTCTATCAACAATGCGAGATGGATTCTTTTGATTATTAACACAGTCTTTTTATATAAATTAAGTTGATGGACAGTAAATAGTAGACAGAGGAAACATTGCGATTTCATGGAATGTAAACTTATTGCACAACAGTACAAAAAGGAACTGAATACAATCTCATAAATAGTACCTTTTTTATGTACATAGTACCATTTAAGTATTATAACTATATAATATATTATACAGAATGATTAATAATTTAAACATAATACTGAGAAAATAACACACCAAAACGACAAAACAATCTCAAAGTTAACAATAATTATTAGTACATTTTCTAACACAAATGCATACATGTGTGTTGTATAATTTCTTTTCTGGACAGCACAAACATGAAAGCTGTAATTCTACTTCTATCTGATTATACGCATTATTTGCAAAAATGAATTGTAACTAGAGTATTGAAAAGAGATGGCAAGAAATCAGGACGCTGTATATACATAATATATAAACTATAGAGAATTTAACTTGAAACAAGTAACACTGTCAAATAAAAAGTTGGAATGTTCACTTACGACGAGGAATGGTAGATGGTAGATCTTAGAACCGTTTGTGACCAACTTCTCAGGTTTCAAATCATATTTTCGGTATCAAGGATACACCTCTTTCATTTTTTTTAGATATATCTATATTTTTAATTTTTTGGAGATAACTAGCCAGTCGATTTTTCGATTCTTTATATTTTTGCATCCAATTTTCAGCATCACTTTTAGCAACATTATTGACAGTAGTGCTTGCCAAAGGTTTTTAGTGAGTTTAAAGTGCTTTCGCTATGGGTTAATAAAAAAAAATCTTAATAGTAGTCACAGTGGAAATAAAAATATGGAATTCTCGATGTGTAAGGAGGTGAATTTATGAAACCTGGGAAAATATCACAATTCACCTTGAAGAAAACGGCTACAGTGACATTAAAGCAATGTATTAATTATTTATAAACTAGATCTGAGTATTGACGTGTTTACTTATGTATAGCTGTTTAAAAATAATGATAATAATAATAACTACAATATCTCGTTCACAGATACAATCTGAACCTGACTTGTAACAAACATCGCCAACGGTGCCACACACACACACTACACACTTTCCGTAGACCAAAACATTAACTGCAAAATAATTTTCACACATATTGCCATTCATATGTTTCATTTCGGAAATTACCATCATAATACCTATTTAATATTATATATGTATGAATGTATATAGGCCAGATAAATATTGAAAAGTTACAAAATACTTAAGCATTCTAGACTGAGAGCTTCATAGCTAAAACGTGTTTCTTCTTCTTCTACTGATAAGGAATTATTCCGACGATCTGCAGTGAAAGTTCAATTTCTTTAGACTGCAGCCTCAAAATGAATGATCTAATCGATGCAAACTATAGAACAAAGACAAAATGTTTGATTCATTTGATCAAATGACTGTTACACGATTTAGTATTGCTTATCATATGAAAAATATTGAAATGCCGTTACAAATCAGGTTAAGTAGCATGCGGTAGCAGTAGCGGTAGCGGCGGCGGCGGCGACGACAACGCAGGGAATATCAGACTGGAATACAGCATTTAATAGTCTGAAGAAGGATGATCGGCACTACCTTCGACCATGTCTTGATCGTTATCATCTTCGTCGTCACTAGAATTGTCTACAGAGTTACTTGACACTTGCTTCTTCGTTAGGTTATCGTTCTCTTTGCTCAGCAATGGTTCTGGAAATATACATATTATTACATTTGAAAACAGACTATTACTCTGGAGTATGTACCGTTTGTACTTGAAAGTTCTATACGATTCAGTAAAGAGACAAGCTATTTACGAACTTACACTTTACAAGGCTTTCATTATCAATTAACAGACGATTCTTTAAGTGTATGCTCTCTATTATGCATCAGACCTGCTATAGATATGCATGTTTCGTCTTTAGCCTAGGCCCGTCAGTATAGCCTGGCGGTCTAGCTGTAGAGAGCAATCGGATGGTTTATATGTAACCCAATCAAGGATGTGATAGCAATATCAACTCATCTCCAAATGTCGCCCTCTATGGGGACGCCCATCGGCAACTTACGAAGTCAAAGGTCCTAACACCTGGACTGCCTTGAAACGGCAACAGGTGACCCCAAGACACTGTAATAGTGTTAACGAAGAACAAGAGATGTGGCTGTAAATCAGTTAACCCTTGTTGACAGATGTCGTCAGGGATACCCGTTGACGCTTCAAGGCAGTTCAGGCGTTAGGACCTTTGAACTCGTAAGTTGCCAATGGGCGCAGAGTTGATTCTTTGAGTGTTTTCAAGACAAGATATACAAAGAGACAGGTCGGTCCAACATCCGCCATGATAATATCTATATAATAGGGATAGATCAGCCACCGTTCCTCGATGTTCTAGACTGTAGAGGTCATCTGTGAGGTCAGGCGCATCCACTAGACGGCTTCAGGAAGTATTTCGGAACGCAGCTCCGCACATGCGACCAGTATTCCAGAGATTGTCTGATCTGGGCCTTGTATAGTAAGAGTATAATATTGATATTGATATCGAAGAATATAATTTCCTGGAGCGGAAGAGAACCCCTACCCATAGTAGTAGAGCAATTATGTGGATTGCCTTTATGGGTACCTAACTCAGGCCACGTAAAGGTATGATAGCTGTCAGGATTACTTGGAGATGAATGTAGCTATTATGCGTTGTATTATACAACAGTTTATAATGTATTTCTCTTACCGCAATTTGGTTTCGCACGTGTACGTGTATTGGCAAATTCCACTCCATGTTTGTCGACACACCAACACATTCCGATGGCGCTGTGACACTGGACCGGTTTATAGTATCCTTGGCTGTCACACTCTGGTACGTATACGCCTGCTAAAGAAAAATATACTATTGACATGACACTTAAAAAGATATTACACAGCAGCGATTGTATAATTTCGGAAACATCATCATCATCATGCACATAAAAGGATTGTGTAATTAAAACACAGTTTCACAAATAAAACTCTTTTTCTTTCAGTGACGCGTTTAGATTTATATCTGACAGTCCAAGATGATTCAAATATAAATCGAAACGCGTCACTGAAAGAAAGAGTTTTATTTGTGAAACTGTGTGTTAATTACACAATCTTTTTATCTGCATCGTGTTTTAACTAAACCTGAATAATCAACCAATTAAAGTTTCGATCAGTTTTGTAAATTCGATTTCGAACAACTAATCATGCGAAATATTGATTGTTAATCATATTAAACACTTTTTTTGTTATAACTATTTCTCATACGTATTACGATAGCATCATTTTAATCACAGTCCAAAAATAAGGAATTTTCGGGGAGAAATCGAATTCCTTCAAAGAGGTAGTGGAATGGTTGATGATAGAAATATGTATTTAATCTATTCATTATACCGATTATCGTATAGCTTTTTTACGTTATTTTTCGATGCAGTATGACAGTTTCTTCCATTTTACCAGCTTTTATTCAGGTTGCAATGTATTGAACTATGTAACTATGCTTGTTCGGTGGACTCTTGCAACTTAATTTTGAAGCAGATATCTTCAACCGATTGAATGTGGATGTTTCAAATGTTGTGTTTCGGACTTCTATTATCGAATCGTATAATTTTTTACTGTCACAACGTGTCGATTGATTTACTATCTGCAATCGTCAGCTGGTGAATCGGCGAACATATCGCTTCATTCACAGCTGTTTATACTCCTATGGCTGGCTGGAGTGTCGTTTGAGTTTCGTAGTTTAATGTGTATTTCGTATGACGTTCGTGTTCAGCTGTAGTTTATTCATTTTTCTCATGATCGGCTGCCATATTGGTTTAATTACTGCTGCGTTAGGTTTGCTATAAAATGTAGTCGATATCAGCGATGAAAGGTGTATCCTTGAATTTCCATCGATCCCAGTGCGGTTCCTTGTTAATGACCTTAGCGTTGTCCCAAATTATAATGTATGCGTGGTCAGCAATTGCTCTTCGTTTCTCAGACTTGGTAGATGCAATTCTAGGTTTTTTGATGTTCATTATTCGGTTTAATTTGTTAAACACTGCGGTGCCTGGGTTCTTCTTGACTTGTTTTTCTATTGGTGGTAATTTCTTGTATTGTTGTTTCCACTAGCTTCCTTGGATATGCGTTTCTTCTCAGATCTTTAATACAGCCTCGATTGAGTGTTACAAATATGTTCTAAAACCTATTCCGACAAAAGTTTGAGTACGTTGACGTTGGGGGAAGTCCGAATCCACAAGATTTGAAATTTATCCCAAGTAAGGATGAGAAAATATGCGTACTCAGCAGCAACCACCTACCTAATTGGGAGTCCATCGATGCCGATGTCGCCCCCGACGCCGTCGTCGCGTGTATGATTTTGCGTGTGATCGCTCTGCAGGGTCGTTCGCTCCTCAAGAAGCATTTGCACCATTCGACGGCGGACACGTACACGTCCCTGTCGAGGTCGCACCTTTCCAGGAACGGCTTCAGGCACGCCTCGCGCTGATCGTGCTCCAGATCGTACAGTTCCTGCAGGGACAGCCGACCGTCGCTGTTCGAGTCCAGGTGCTGGAACATCCATTTCACTTCCGGTTTCTTGCAGCCGCTCGACATCAAATGCACTGAGACTACAGCTGCTGTAACCAACATGTCTTCATAGAAAACTTGCAAAATCATCACTTGTCGTGGATACATTAAAGTCCAAACAAAATAACATTTAATAGAAAAAAGGTAGTAAAATACGTGGTTCAGGTTTACCTTATACATTTCCTAACACTAGGTTTTGAAAATATTCTCAATCAATACTTTAATGGCTACCACTTATTCGGTTTTGCAGATATGACCCTAAAACGCTATTATTCTCAAGAAACCAGTTTTTGGTGGACAGATCAGCCACCTTCCTTCGATGTTCCAGACTGTGGAGGTCATGCGGAATCACTAGACGTATCGCTTCAGGGTGTGTTTCGGAAACGCATTCCTACACATGCAAGCAGTATTACAGTGATAGTTTGATCTGAACCTTATTGAGTAGCCACTACATGGTATGTACGAACCTTTATTTTTTGACTTGAACCGTTTTCTCTTTGCTGAGTCGGCCATGACGACGGAGAACCAGTCGAGCAGTCGATTGCCCATGGCCTGCAGCGCCGCCGGCGAGCACTTTTTCTGGGGCTTCTGTACGGACGTCGGCGCCGACGCCGAAGACTTCCCTGCTCCGTAGGTGATCTTGTCGTCGTCCAAAACCTCGTTATAACCGCGCATTCGCTCCTTGTCTTCCGAATAGATCGCATTATTGCTTAATTCCTGCTGTTGCTGCTGCTGAAATTCCATAAACGTCAGTTAACAGAAACCGTGAAAATTGATATAGCTGCTAGGGCAAGGCAACCGAAGGCCTCGCCTGAAGCAAAATATCGTGGACTGAAAAGGCGGAAAAGGCCTTCAATATGGAGATACCGAGATCCAGATCACTTCAATGTTCGTCAAGCAGTCATGGATATTATGATGAACGCTAAAAGGATTTCAAGTGCGTTCAGCAGGCCTCGAAGCACATAAGTAATTGTTACTGCAATAGTTTTGTTATGAATGAATTTCATACAAAGAAAACTCGAGTTTCTGGCTTGACCAGACTTCTAATTATGATTATCGACAATAGTAGTTTATACCGGTGATCTAAAAATGAAGGATATTTACCTTATCATTGTTGTACTTGGTATATTTGATGTACTTGTAATGTTTGTTGTCATACTTGAAATCTTGCGGGGTGTATGTGTACAGTTGGTCCGCTTTGGAAATAGATGAGAGAGATAGTGGCCGGAAGGAGGTTTTGGCGGCAGCAGCTCTACCACCCCCACCCCCAGCCGCACCTCTGGTGGTTCCACCGTTGATGGAACTACCAAGACCGCCGGCGCCGGCTTTGTCCAACGTCGCTTTGTACTTATTCATGAATAGGTTTAGCTTGTCCGCCTGTCGTTGCTTCTTGCGAGCACGCTCATCATTATTGTCTGGAACAAATCGGAAACATAATATACAATCGTACTCCTTGAGTGATCAGCAGTAACAATAGGTTGTATTTCGATGAACCGGACATAGAAACATACACGTTTTCAACAGCTGAACATTTCGTAATATATGTTCAAATGAGATGTTTGTAATATAGTATAGACACATTATAAATAACCTGGACTGGAACTCGGAACTCACAACCCGGAACATGGGAATAAGAACCCGGAACCTGGGAATAAGAACCCGGAACGCAGAACTCGAAATTCAGAATTTGGAACTCAGAAACCGGAACGCTGAACCTGGAGCCGGGAACTTAGAACTCGAATAGCGGAATTCGGAAATCTGAACGATTAAACTAATAATAATTAAATTTAGAATTAGGAACTCCAAAATCTGAACTCAGAAGCCGGAAAGTGGAACTGGAACCAGGAACTCAGATCTCGGAACTGGAACTTAGAAATCAGAACTCGAAATGCAGAACCTAGAGCCAAGAAATCGAACCGCGGAATTCGGAACTTAGAACCCACAACGCATAACTCGAAATTCAGAACTTGGAAGTCCAACATCGGAACGGAAAGCGGGACTGGAACCAGGAACGCAGCGCTCGGAACTGGAACTCAGAAATCAGAACTCGGAATTTATAATTCGGAACTCCAAACTTGGAACTCACAAGTCGGAACGCGGAGGCTGGAGCCAGAAACTCAGAACCCGGACATAGAACTCGAAAGTCGGAATTCGTAATTCGCAACTTGGAAACCGGAACCCGGAACGTGGAACCCGAAACCGGGAACGCAGAACCCGGGAACTCGAAAGTCTAAACTCGTAACTCGCAATTCCAACTCTGAACTCGGAATTTTTGAACAGCATCGCAGCAACTCATGGGCATTATTGATCGATTTATTGATCAATGAATCTATGTATACGAGGACACAGAATATAACAGTCCTTGCGGCTTACGCTCTGAAAATATTTTCTGATCGCTTAACCGTTCAGACTTTGTACATTTGTTGTTCTCAAGTTGGACAAATTTTTCATGGACATTTTTTTGCGGAACTTTATCAAAAATGTATTTCCGAATAAAAATCTTGATATTTGAAGGCCATGAATCAGTCACAAACTACTTTAATTTAAGAAATTGCTTCAAAAGTATTCTATATTATTGTTGGTTTAATTTGAAACTAATATCTAAAACTAGGTGAGAGTGGAATAAGTTTTTATTTATCCTAATACTAGAAACTCGTAGCTTAATATTTTCCAAGAAACGAGCCTCCGTTTTAGAAATTTTTACTTGAATATAACCTAATATTACTCATTATAAATAATAAAAATAAAACTTCAAGCCATTGTGAATATACAAATACATAACTGCTTGAGCAGTTCCCATTTTCAAGTGGTTGTAAGTACAATCTCAACAAATTGAAATACTTAAAAATAAGTGATTAGTAAACAGTGAGCAAAGAAACGTACAACCTAACCTCTCTAATTTCTCGCCTCAAAAAATTTATCCCGTTAAAAAATATGTATATCGAAACAACGCTACCCTACAAACTTAAGTATTTATCATGATTTCTAATAATGCTTCTCCATATCTTTCCTGATGATCCAAAAACAGAATGCTACATGTTGATACATATTTCAACTTTATCCAGTAAGCATTAGCCTTCGCCTGCGGAGCTGTACAGGCATTAAACTTCGACTAGCAAGCTAATCTGTTTAAAATATTACTACCGCACAAACTAAACTTTTCCTATGTATTGCGTTAAACTTCCTCTATTGAATTTTGCAGCGAAAACTATATAAATCGTGAGGCAGATAATTTCAAATATTCATGCGAAAACTCATTTATACATTAAAAGTTCCTTGATACAACTGGATGTATAACAGCAGACATGAGATCAAAGTGAAAATTTGATATGGTCAAAATGGCCATATAATATTAGTGTGAATTCCAAGCAAAACGTACAGGTATCCTCTAAGTAAAAATTACTTAGCGACTTAGGATCTCAAGTTCTCGAAATAGCATACTTATTCATCCTGTCTAGCTATTGTATTCTTTTTCCTTTTGCCTGTCTTCACGGAAATATTATATTTTTTTGCGACTGCAGACGATCTGATTCAGCTCTGTCATCTATATGCAACTGGGATTAGTTTTTAAAGTTAAAGAGTTTTATCTTCTTTCACAAAGTTAAGATTACTTTTTCACGTAGGATCTATTATCTATGAGGTATAACCCAAAAGCTGAAAAGTCCGAAAATGTGGTTTTTCCCCCACCATGCAGCGAGCAGCAATCCCGATGCTCCAAAATGCCAGATTTTTTGCTGCGAACTTTGACAGGCGTATTCCGTAACGGTACAAAAAACGATGTTGGAAGGAAGCCATACAGATGACCCGATCCGACCAGACACCACAATGAAACGAAACCTTAGTAATAATCCTCTTTTGTTCGACGCAGTTTCAGATAGCAGCTTGCAGCAGCTCCTCTCACCTTTGCACGGACAGAAGCCTTTGCATACGACCCGTATGGAGGTGTGATGTATGCAGTTGTGGTAGTCCAATCTACACAGAGAGCTGTACGTTCTGTTGTCGGAGCCGCACAGGAAAACCGGTTTCACAACAGGGCATGCCTTGCATCTGGAATAGGAAAAACAAACAACATTACAGATTTGCACGCCATATTATTATTGCGATATGCTGTCGAAGGATCACTTTTTTGGGCAATGGACCCGTTTACTTATGACGTCACAAACAACATGATTATGACAACACTGTCATGAAGAAATGGTTGCTTTCTTGTTCGTTCTATTTTGAACTTTTATGTGCTCTGCCTATTAGAATCAAAATATACTGTGGTTTGAAAGTTCCCTCTGAATTTAATTTATTTCTATGTTTTATCTGACTTGTTTAATAATGAAAAAATATTGAATCATATAAATGATACATGCCAAAATATTTCAACAAAACATCGTTTGATGGCAAATCATTAATATTAAATGAATTGTGAACATTCAAATATTCATGAGATGATTTAAATATAAATCTAAACGCATCACTGTAAAAAAGAGAGCTTTATTTGTAAAACTGAGTGTTGAATACACAATTATTTTATCTGCATGATGGAAGAATAACACCAATCTACATGATAGCGTCTTTATGTCCTATACTAACTGGGAAACCTAACTTTTACATGTCCATGTCGCACTGCTAGGGACCGCGCGCTCTCTCTATCTAAAGCCAGCCCATAGTAGGTTTCTTTTACTCTGCGCATGCGTCGCACAATTCAAATATAATTATGTCCTGAATAATATCTCTTTTATAATATAATACGTTTCCAATATTGTTTGTCTGCGCGCATGAGTATTACTTAACAATTTAACTATACAGATTTAGCACTTTGCGGTCTTAAATCTTCTTACAAAGAGAGAATAAAATTTGAATGTATGAAATTTCAAGCGAAAACGCTCGGAAACAGTGGAATCCGATAAAAATCTGTAATTACCTACTAAACTTTCACAATTATTTACTATCCTAATTCAGATCTATCTATCTGTTTACAGGCCGACATGTTGGCATTCGTCACCTTGTCACCGTCAGTATTGCTGGAACGACAGAGTGAGGATGTTATAACACGAGATAAATTCATAAGGGCGCGTTGTTACTCTGCGAAGGTATGAAGTTATACAGGGGTCAGAATTTTATAGATATCATAGATAACGTCTTCTACAAACAGCTAATTTTTTCAAGTTTTAGTCATTTGCCCTTTGAGTAGATATTTGTTGTTGTTTGTTTTGATAATATGATTTCAGCAGCATATATATTATGTACTTACACTAAACCAGAACCTGTTTCATCTTCACTGTCACTTTCTGGTTCGTCTTCGGTGTCGTAAAAGACATCATCGTCTTCTTCATCTTTTGATACTTCCGTTTGTGTCGAGGGTTTCGGCACCACTATATCCCTGAAATATTAATCATATATAAATTGCGATAAAGAAATGCCACCGAAATTGTGCTGCGCGTGTTAAGACAGTATTGGTAGTTCCTGTGTTGCCATTCATAATAGTTTTCCGAAGTTGAAGTGTGTATCATACTACAACAAAACCTTTCAAGCGTGAAGCCACATGCTTTTTCTCATTGATATTACCTAGTTATTCGTTTTGATCTGATCACGGTTATGGGTTACGACTTCATATATCCCAACATCATATCTGGCTTTTGATAACGGGATCAATCTGCAAGTGGATTCTCTCAAATGAAAAAAGAATTTTCCAAATCGGTTCATAAATGACAGAATTATTCATCAATCCATCCTATCTATTAAAATTCCTTCTACAGACTAATGCCCAATTAGTCTCCTATAATTAAATTATTTTATTAATTAATTATTGCCGCAAATGATAAACTTAAAATTGCGTTGCATTGATAAAAAAAACACTGATCTCGTTCCAACGGTACCACGTCAAAGTTTTAATAGAAAATTCAACGCGGACCCGGCGAAAAAATGTAACTTTGCAAGTTCTGCAATGAACGATTACCTTCAAACTTGTGATCGTACAAAATGTTCAAATTGAATAATACGTTCTTCTAGACGTTTAATGATTGTGTACCATCGAAAATCAATATCATCCTACTTTTGAAAAGTTTGATTCCGGACTTCCATTGTCTATAAAATTTTGAGTATCACGACGTTTCGATTGATGTGCTATCTTCAATCGTCTTCAGTTCACCTGATAAATCCACCTTGTCTACAAGTTTCAAACAACATCCTACTTTTACTGTATTCTAATCTAGGCTTAATTTAGTACTTATGACTGTAAATGGTATTTTAAAGCTAGCTTATATTTGCTATATGGGTATCTATCTATAGGTAAGAAACAGATTTACATTATTATAATATTTTCGGAAATTGGACAAACAGCGAGAGTTTAAAATAAAATAAAACAAATCATGGGAAATGATTGGTTCGCTTAACAGTTTGGACAGACTATCATCGTCTCCCAATAATGAAAATGACATGTTTTACCTATTTTTTGTTAGTCGGCAGTGTAAAGCTCCATATGAAACTTCCTATTGATATTTCCTTTCAATTGAAGTGATAAGTTTGAATTTTTGACGTCGCACCCATTTCAGTTTCATCGGTAGTAAAGTGACAGGGTAATACAATTGACATTGTTTGTCAGTCGTCACACATCTCTCTGTTCTGTGTTGTTCAGCGGCATAGTGTGTGTGCAGGTTATGTTCGCGCCACATTATCATTATGTTGTATGTATTATGAAAAACGTTGTTAATCAAATCCTTTTGATTCTCACTTTACACCTTCTATTTGCTTCCTAAGACCACCTATACAATATACAGGGTGGCGCAATGAGTATTGACGGTTTTTGATACGACACTATTCGAATATGAGTAAAGTGGGGGTAATAAGCAACGGCTGAAAACATTCCGAATGCCATGCGGCATGCAGTTTAGTAGCCATGGATACGTTGCCGGTAAATCATCGCAGCTTTTGCGTTAGGCCATATCACCGATCGGAGTCTGTTATTGAAGTGCGACGAGAATTTCGGCGTGAATATAATGTTCCCAGGCGTGGTAGAATTCCTTCGTGCACCACAATTTTCCTGTGGGTTGCAAGATTTCGTGATAGTGGAACTGTTCGAGATAAATACTTCGATTCCGTAAAAACTGTGCGTATACCAGAGAACATAGAGCGAGTACGACAAGCCGTAGTAAGGAGTCCAACTCGCCAAGCAGTAGCATTGGACATTAAACGAAGAGTTTTGGGTCAAATTTTACACGGATTTCATCCGTACAAAATTCAAATAGTTCATAAAATTCTATCGCATGATTTAGCAGCACGAACGTAATTCTAATGAACATTTCTTGATTTATTAAACCCAAACGTTTTGAATAATTTAATAAAGTCTGATGAGGCGCATTTCCACTTATCGGAATATGTAAATAAACAAAATTTTCGGTACTGGGCTGCTGAGCAACCTCAACAAATTCACGAACAACCTCTGCATTCCGAGAAAGTTACAGCATGGTGCGGTGTGGTTGCATTCGGGATACACTAGGTCCGTACTTTTTTGAAGAAGATGGCCGCAAGTGACTGTAACATCTGAACGGTATTTGGAGATGCTTCAACATTTTTTACCTGCATAATTGCAATGACTGGAGGCAGAAAATAACGACTTATGGTTCCAGCAAAACAGAGCAACCAGCCATACTGCGCGAATTTGTATGGTTGCTCTAAGAAACATGTTTCCTGGAAGACTTGTATCGCGACATGGTGATGTTAATTGGCCGTTAAGGTCACCGGATTTGACCAGCCCTGATTTTTTTTATGAGGATATTTGAAGGCTAGGGTTTTCCAAAATAGTCCTCAAACGCTACGAGCATCAAAATCCAACATTACTGAAGAAATCAGAGCGATGAACCAGGAAATGCTGCTACGAGTTACAGAACATTTTTAGTCACGACCTCAAGAATGTTCAATAAAACGTGGGGGTCATTTAAAATCCGTTATTTTCAAAAAATAATTTTTGTTGTAAAACTGCATTATATGTGTGATAAGAATATATGTTTTTTGACCTGGGTCGTTCCATTAGTATATTCATAAGGACACTCTAAAAACCGTCAATACCCACCCGATACATATATGTTTACGGTTAAGGGTAGAGGGTAGCAGAATTTGTTTCCAGACCAGCAGCAAACCACCAGTTGAGAAGTTTCCTCTCCTTTATTTTTCCTACTTGTTCTTTCAACCCTTCCAATCGCCTTTCCACGACCATTGATAGCCGGATTTTTATCCATTTTTTTTTTGAAAATACAGTATTAATTTGGAAAATTTGACTCGGCTGAAATGTCCTGAGCTAACTACTGAATTTTATTGCTCGACTTTTTATTCTCCCTATACCACACATTTATTTTTTCTAGAGGTATTCTAAAACTCTCGATGTCATCATTTTTACAATAAAAAATCAAGGAATACATGTTCATGTTCAAGATCAAACGAAAGCTTCAACAAAAATTGTAAATATCCATCTGTCTAGGTGTATATTCAACTGTGATATCTATAACATTTTGAACTTAATTACTCAATGTAAATTGTTTTCCTTCAATTATAGGGTTGAGATGCCACTTTTTTGATAATTGTTGAAGCGTAAGTAAAAACAGAAATCCCGTGACAAGACACTGGCGGAACCTAGAATGAAAAATTAAAAATGTCTCAGTAGGTCGTATCGTAAAGTTTAGCGATAAATGTAAGCTGATACTGACGAAGTGTGCAAAAAGCGGTCACCCTCCCTAAACAAACGTAAAGTTCTGTGAGAAAAAACACTGGGAAACTTCTGGAAAAGTATTAGTTTTATTATACGAGTAAGTGGCGCGCTGTTACCATTACTCAGCATCGGCATCGTTCGTCGTGGTTCTCGTCGTCGTCGTCTTAGCTGTAAGAAGAAGATTTAAGAGGTCTGAAGCCGAATTGAATTTTTCAGTTGTTCCCCATAAGCTGATTTTTTCATATGGACGTGTGGAAACCATCATTTTTGAATATTCTGACAGGCAGAGAAGGAGGAATTCGGAGAGTGTTAGAAATCTAGAGGAGAGTCTTCTGCCTCTTTGAATAAAATTCATGTTAGTTGATCCAAGATATTAATATTAGTGATGAATGTATCTTGCGTTACTTACCCGTTCTTCTTCAACTCTTTTCTGGACACGCACACAGCCGTGAACGTATCTTCCAGCAAACAAATCTCTTTCTTCTTACAGTTCAACGGCCGACAAAGATCGCCTGTAGGCAAACAAATATAATATGAGTTTAGACAACTGAGTGCGAAACAGAGAGATTATGTTTTAAGGAACAAGTTCGGGAAGTCACGAATATAAAAGAATATTCAAGATGACATCGACTGCCATCATTTTCCGTCTAACCCGACCTCACCCCGCCCTCTCAACAACAAAAAATATGTACACGTAACAATCAAAGTTCATTCACAACATCTCTGCTCTTAGATCACAATTAATATTGTCCAGCATTTCTTTAAAGAAACACATAAAAGAAGGATTCACCAATGTTTGTTCTATTAAAGTCGCAAACTCGACGAACTTGGCTGTACTACGACCACCAAAACAACTTTATAGTCGTACATCCAAACACGGATCGATAAATTTAATTAACAGGAAAAATAATTCGCGTGATAAAATGATTAATGCTATGAAGAGACATTAACAAATTTCAACGTTATTAAAATACCTAAAATGCCTTTGAGAAGTTTATCATTACTGGCGCTGTCTTGCAAAGCTATACAAACATGAAATACCGAAGGCACTTCTAAATTGTTGAGAATTTAATAATATATATATATATATATATATACTCACAACGAGATAAATATCTTTTCTCGTATGAGCAATCTTTAATATTGATCTGACGGTGGCGTTGCTACTTTAGGAACAAGCTCAACGTAACTAACTACAGAGAGCTTCCGTTAACTATCTATCGATCGGGATAACAAACTTTCAACCCATCAGCTGGCGACAAAGGATATTGCAGGCAACTTTCCACGGGTAGGTAGGTTGGGTACTATCAAATAACGCCAAGAAGCTTCCGGCGTAGACCTTAGAAAACATCTATGGTGCAGCAAGCGCTATTATGTACAAGGACAGTCTGAAGGGTATCTTAACCAGCAATCGAAACAAAGGCATTTCATTCTAACTAGATTTTTTCTATAACATATTACTAGAGAAATTATAAAATTTATCCAGAGATAGCTGCAACGTTGCCGGTAGTCAATAAATTTGCATTATTTTTATCCCTATTTATTATCACTTTTCACTTCACTGTGCACGATGATCCTGTTAAAAAATACGATATTCTACTTACTAGAAGGATCGTGTATCCATCTCTTCTTTTCAGCTGATTTGTTCGACCTATTTTCATCCTGAAACAAAACGTATATACATATATACTTGGTCAGAATTAATTTATGATATACCCATGAACCAACAGTGCAACTTTTATATAATCTATATACAAGTAAACATTAAAACATGAGATAGCAACTTAACTATCCTCAATGTAGTGCAGACGACAAATCAAAATATCAAACACGTTTAATAAACTAAATATATATTTTTGTAAAGCTAACAGTTAAATCAATTCTCAGGTAATTTTCAGTTAAAAGTAATCGATTTTATTAGGCCCAATTTAAAGAACATACCTCATTGGTTATTAAGCACCTAAATACATAGAAAATGATGAATAATAATTCTTATTCTTTCTGCATAAGATAATCTGGAAACATAATCTGGCATTTTTCCATTTACCTCAAAGAATACCTAACCCATTTAGCCCTGGAAGGTTAGGTAGGTATCTTCTGGTACTGGCCGAATGTGTTTACAACATACTAAGACATAAAACCCACTTTCCGGAAATAGTAACTAGAGTCATTTGGCAGAGTTGACCAGTTTCTTTCGGCTCAATTCATATCCAACTTTGGAAGAATAGGTATAAGATTAGTTTTACTAAAATACTGCGATTCAAAATTATATGTACGTATACATGATGTTCTCTTTTTAACATTTTCGCATATTTACTTTTTTACAAATCATACTTATAATGTATATGCAATTAATGTAGTTGTACATGTGTATTCTCTATTTCTAATTTCCACAACAACTGGTAACAGCTAATATAGCGCACCTCTAAGCCAAATGAGGTCGGGAATTGAGAATTTCCATACAGATTCGTCTTATCTGGGAGTCCCTTTAATTGGTTACACCAAATTAATTCAGATTGCAGCTCGAAACTGATTATAACTTGGCGTATCGCTGACAGCGGCGTTACCTATTTCAGGGTACAAATTGAAAAAATAGTATATCTAGTAACACACGGCCAGGGTAGTGGCATTAACGTCTTACATGGTCTAAATACCACGGATTACCAATAGTGGCAATATCAACGAGAGTGATCTGAGAAATCATTATTCCTTGTAAATTAGTTCACCGTTTTGTTTATGGAGGGTAGAGGCAAGGAGGGCGTCTCATATGGGGGATCTGTTGAAAAAGTGTCCAGCTGTAAGCAGTCAATAATAGTTCTGGATCCCTCCAGAATAGCGCTAGAGTAGCAAAGGAGTGTGAAATAAATTTAGCAGTTGTAGACAGAGTGAAGTGCGCTGAGTTGAAAAGATGTAAGACTTTTGGTGACTAGAATAGTTGATAGAATTACAGTATACAAAACCTCAGCTATTTATGTAGTCCAACTAATTTCATAAATATAACCTAAAAAACAGCTGCGAGATGTTGGAGAGAGATCAATTTTTGTGAACATTCAATGAATAATGAATTAATTTACAATTAAATATAACAGTCATTTTGATAAAATGCGAAGGATTCAAGGCTATCGCACACAGTCAATTCCAATTTCAGAATAAGCATTCTTTGACTATTTCCATGAGTTACCGTAGATTTAAGAAATAGTCTTTCCCGATATAAAGGCATTAAAAATGCGTTTCCGTTGTGCTGATAGATCGAATAATCCCCCGTTTATTAATTTCTCGATCGATCCCCTGATTGCCGCCCGCCTGAGACGCTCGTTGATTGAACCTAATTGAATTTTGTTTCATTATTCCCTTTGCTTTCGAATAGTCTCGCCAGATTACTTAATTAAACCCTTTGTAAATATTGCATCTCAATGGAAATCTTGAGGTTCAGCAGTCGAGCCAAGCGATTCCTCAAGAAACCAGTAATTAAGAGGTTTGAAGCTGAAACAAAATAGCAATTCAACAACAACATTCTCTGCACTTATTTATTTTCTCAACGCACAGTAATTTTTTGATAATGTTTATGTATTTAAACGTAAATACTTGAAATAGCATTTGATATCTAAACAATCTTGAAAAATAATTTCGTATAATCATCCATCGACGTTCGCTTTTCAAACCAATAAACTCTTGTACGATTTGGAACTCTCCCGACGAAGTATTTATTAACAAATGTCTATCTTCATCAGGCGTAAGTGAGCTTCCTAATTGCGAAATAATAATTTACTAAATGATTAACAGAATTATTCGTTAGCATAAAAAAAGCAGACGTTAGGGGTCTGTTGTACAGCTACTGCTAAATAGTAATCCTGCTCCAGATCATGAATCAATGTTTAGATCTTTCACCATATACAGCAAAATGTATTTTCATTATGCTTAGAGAAAAGAAACAGTGACACAGATAAAAAGGCACAGAAAATATGTATGTTTGTTTTATGAAACTCATCAATTTAAAAAAATTGAAGTGATGTATGCGTGGCAGAATTGTAAGCGGAAGAAACATCAAAATCCACCTAATTTTTTTCGGAACTAAATCAGAAAAATTTGGATTGCGAAAATATTCAAATATGTCAAAATGAAATTATTGGCGTTTTGTGGTAGTCGTTGGACGGTAACGCTGGATTATTTTGCAAATTCTATGTTATTTTCAAGCTTAATTAAGAAAAATTTATAGCAGGATTAATTCACTTAGGAGGGTCACCTTTGCTGTAAAGACATCAGCGTCTCTACTTATGCGTTGATGGGTATTGCGAAAATGGCTATCATTTACCACTGGATAATTTTACGGTCTTCAGACTCCGGTGACAACAGACAATAATTCCGGCTTGACCGGAACACAGGGACGTCGAGGAAGGGCCGTAGTCGTTTTGATGATTTACTCCATCACCAAAGTAAATCTGAATCATAGTTTACAAGATACGAAGAAGTTCAATGATGTTCCTTAAATCATTGGATGTTGCATGCCGTTCCGATGATAGTTTCACGAACGCCAGACAGTATCATCAAAGGCGCGCCGCGCGATGCTAGGCAAAGGCAGTTTTATCTTTTCGACCTCGCAGGGCGAGAGGAACGACGAAAGAAACATGAAAGAATTTACAACGGCAATTATAATTTGACGTTCCACCATACGCCTAATATATATGTTTTTTCTGTGTTCCTAACCATACCTTAAGATGAATATGACCATTTTTCTGATTTCTGTTCATTTTTTTGCCGCCAATGCAGCGATTTTCAAAAGTAATGTAGTGTAACCATGAGATACAGAGTATGATAGGTTATACTAAAAGAAATGAAAATAAGAGTGGTCGACTGACAGAATAGCAGGAATTATACAAATGTTTAGACATTGTGAAACGTTAAAAAATGATCCATGCTGATTCGTCAGAAATAAAACCTAGTTAAATAGATTCAATTACCACTTTCCACACAATCATTTTTAAGTATATAATAAATACATATGCAGACTTGTTTTGCTTTTCAACCTTATTAAAAAAAAATGGATAAAACCTTGTATGGCAAAATACATAAAAATATATGTACAGACAGTACACCGCAAACCAGGAATAAGATCTGTTGGTGGTATGAAAATAAGACGCATTCTCTTAGTTCGCCTGATATTACGAATGATTTCGTCCAATACCTTTGAAGTAACGACGCGACGCCTATGAAAACAACGGTGGCAATAAAAGACATCATATAGTCGACACATTTCCGATATATCACACACCTCTCCCCATTTTATTACGATATAAATATGGCTTTATATCACATCCACCTAATGAAACCTAGAAGGTGGAAAGAGAAAGCAGACAAGGGTATCATTTCATGCTCATTGAACCCAATACAGGTGGAAGAAATTACGAGTAGTCTGCCATAGGAGAAAATTAATATTTGTTTAATTTGAAGTATCTTTTATCCGATAATGTATATATATATATATATATATATATATATATATATATATATATATATATACATTATCCGCTAGATTTGAATGGTACATACACTGAACCAGCTTCATAATGCTGCACATTCAAATGATAACTGATCGACCGTTTGTTATAGATAACAGTTTCACAACTATCTACTAACAATTTCGTTTCAGATTAATTCGATTTAGTGTCCAATTTAAATAAACGAAATAACAAATAAAGTAAATTATTTATCGTCCGATCATAATCCTCCCTCGAATTTATTTCGACAGCGTTAATCTGAACCGTTTTGCGTCAGTATCACACCGCAGCGCAGGCAGCGACCAAACAAACTTAATTTATATTTTGAATGTATTTTAATTATAATTTGATTCATTCACGGACGGAACAACGCAAGCCAAACCTATTTATTTTCATATTTCTTTGTCCATAATAATTCTGCTCATGCTTACATTTTGCATCGTTTGTAAGAATTATACAGTTGACTGTGTCCGAACAAGCGTGTAGCAGGAAATAGTATGAAATAAATATATTCTGTTCAAGAACGCCTTAACTAATTCTGCTGCTGCTATCATCATCGCGCAAAATATGGTCGATTAGGTCGTATAATGAATGAACATAAAACAGGCCTACGACGGTTTTGATCTACTACCACCATCATCACCAATCTGGTACCCTAACCTTATTGCGAAAAACATGACAGGAAAGTGACGCGGTATTTCGGTCATGACTACAAAAATTCACGTTGGATGCTTGTCGCGGGCTTCCTATAATTATCCAGTGAACATGTAGGGTCATTTAGATAGTGAGTGTAACGGCGACCGCGAACTCCAACAAGAGAAAAAATCCATCGAAATGCAGCCCGGAGTGGTGAAGATCGCCGACGAATGCGACTTCAACATGTTGCGATCGTTGATGGACGACCATACGAATTGGAGGCTGGAGTACGACAAGAAAGCTGAGGCGAACATGAGAATCTGGACGAAGCCGACGAAAGCTTGCAACTTCCGGATGGTTAAGGTGCATGCGTTCTTTCCGGGGGTTCGTCCCAGCACTGTTTTCGACGTTCTACACGACCCCGGATACAGGAAGATGTGGGACGAACATATGCTCGACTCCATAGACATTGGTACGTACACATTGCGATAAAGCCAAGTTCGCTGTAGACTGCTCAAAATATGTTAAAGAGAAATATCTCATTGCAGGCAAAGCAGATAAAGAGATATGATGATGTGTTTCAGGGACACCGTTCATCTACTACACCGGAACTGCAACGTTGCCGTTTCACACATTTTATGCTTTTCGAAGGCGAACTTAATTTTTTCCCGATTTTCTGTTCCTGCTAGATCGGCGTCCCAAAAGCTGGAGGTTCTCTACCGCTCTAGGAAATTGTATTCTTGGGAACAGCTGCTGCTATTATACAAGGCCCAGATCAGACCATCGCTGGAGTACTACTCGCAAATATAGTAGTGGGTATGCGCTCCAAAGTACTCCTGGAAGCTTCTGGATAGAATCCAGAAACGAGCAATACGTCTAGTGGATGAACGTGACCTCAAAAACGACCTCCACAGTCTAGAACATCGAAGATCTGTCCCTATTCTATAGATATTTTCATGGCAGATGTTTGACCGAGCTGTTCGGATGATAACACCAAGGGACTTTGTTTCCTGATGATTAGCTTTTGCGTGAGGCGAAATTAAAATCTCAAAGTTGAGCTATTGATCGAAACTTCATGTCCTTTTCATGTCCACGACACGAAAGTTCCGACCACACTTTTCGTCGAATAACTAGCTTTCAGACAGTCTCGCGGTTAAGATGAATAAGACTTGTATGTAACAAACTAAATTGCGTATATTTGAGTGATTTAACAACTTTAAGCCGGCAAATCAATAGAAATAACAATTCGACACAAATGTGAATTTGTGAAATAGAGTATTCCTAAATAAAAATCCTATCGTCTGTACATGCTCAGATCACCAGGTCCAATTGTACCTATTCACCAAATATTTCGGTGGGCTATTCTGTATAAATCGATCGTCTGGTCTACAGGTTACCTTGATGCGACAAACGATGTGTCGTACTACGCTCTCTCCTGTCCACCTTTCATCAAGAACAGAGACTTCGTCCTGCAACGTTCTTGGTTGAACAAAGGGGATGAGAAACTTATCCTGAACCACTCCGTATACCACAAGGACTACGAATTCAGGAAAGGTTACGTTAGAGCAACGTCCTACATCACAGGATATGTCATCAGAAGAATTAAAGACGGATGCTTCATAGGGTACGGATCGATCTATCAATACGATGGATTTTTCTTGTATGTTTATTTATTTTATACATTTTGCCTTAATATTATTATTATTCAAAACGAACATCCCTTCAAGCTGAAAAAAACATATATCTATACCTATGAGAATAACAATCAACGAAATGAATGAAGATTTTGACATACTGTATTAGTGCTTTGTTAACAAAAGCTTATGCCTGATGAAAACATTTACAGTTTTCACTGTATGTTGTATCTACCTATAGTATCGCTTTATTTGATACTGAAAATAGGTTCGAATCCATCCATCTATATCTGTCATTCCGCGCATCCAGGTACATATCCCAGTCAGACCCCGGAGGAAGAATCCCGCCTTGGTTGGTGAACCGGATCGCGCACATCGTGGCTCCGAAAATAGTGGAAAATGTGCGTAAAGCAGTGGACGGTTATGCGAAATGGAAAAAGGCGCAGCATAATCCGAGCTTGAAGCCGTGGCTGCATCCCGAACAGACTCTCCTATCGCCTCAGGTCAGCATCGCCGATTGCGTCCTAGAATATGACGACAACGACAACGACATCTCCACCTATGAACAATGCTAAGTGATACGCTATTTCTGCGTGTTCGTTGATATTATTGAAGATATAAACAGCAAATACATGATTTATTGTAGTTCTTCGAAATGGTGTATCAAGAAACAACAGATTATTTCATTTTCATGCATCACTTTGTAAATTATACTGGTTTACCATATTATATGGAATAAATTCCACACATTAGCTTTCTATACTCGCTAACGAATTCCGATCACACTGTTCCCCTAATTTCACAAAGTCACAAAGATGTTTTGAAACACCTATTCTCTCCACTATGCATCAGACATGCTATAGACATGCATGCTTCGTCCTTAGCCTAGACTCGTCAGTATAGCCTAGCGGTCTAACTGTAGAGAGCAATTGGGTGGTGGTCACTGACGATAGACAGTTGTTCTATCGTCGTTGGTGGTGGTATATACGTAACCGAGTGGAGGATGTGATAGCAACATAAACTGTCATCTCACGGCGGCGCTTTCCATAGGCAACTTACAAAGTCAAGGTCACAGTTCGCGAGCCTTGTAGATGAGTGTTGATATTATTAAATGTATAATTACACGCCGAATAGCGATTCTCATAATAATTATGAAATAGCTGCATACAAATAGTGTGTATAGTGTGTGAGTTGAATAACTTGCACTTATAAAAAAACTGTCCCTTATCTAGGAACAGTGTTGTATTGTGTTGGATGGCTACTAATGTGAATTCACGGATCGATCCTTTCAAGACCAAGCCCACAGTCACGCCTAAATTTAGCTATGCTGATTGCAATATCAAAAATATACGTTGAACACACAACAGTGTTCATATAATTCTGGTGCTGAAAAGTTCGCCTGATAAGTATAATTTGTGTGATTTTATATAATTTTTTTACATTTTAAACAAAATTGGCCAAAATTAAAATAAAAACTAATCGATTCGACTTGTGTGGCTTCATTAGTCGGAATTACATTTAAACCTAACGGACAATAAGCCTCAAAATCACAAATATCGATGTATTAACAAAAGCAAAAGCAAATTGCAGCAAACGCGATACACGCCAAAATGTATTATTTGTTTGCAAGTTTTCAATTGTCTGTATTTAATGTGGTTCACATACCCATGCCCTAAATTGATGGTTTCATGCGTTTTCTGAATATCAATTTCATTATGTCATGATCAAATTCGTATTTTTTTAAATTATACATACGAATGTTCAGCTCTGCGAAACGAGGGGCAACCTTTTTTGTTCTGTCTATTGAAAAAAATCGAATTTAACACGATTTTACCTAAGTCAATCAATTTACATTTTATTCAAAATAAAAATTGAGAAAAAGATCAAACACATCACGCCTGATGAATGACACCGTTTCTGCTTTATCTCATTCTAGTTGGAGGTATGTACTCCATGGGTCATGCCATGCCGTTAAGTTATGACTATTGAGAGTTAGATCTATGGTTTAAATTGTACATATTCATAGTTCAGGCATGCAAAATTAAGATGAAGCATTCAGTTGATTGAGAGGCCTCCGCAATTAAGTCGCAGCAGCGCAATATATTCTGTAGGTTTCTTTGACGTACCATAAATCGATTTACAATGCAGAGATGCCTCGTGGGTTCGATGCCGCGAATATATGACGACGAAGACGTGTCCGTACATTTTCCATTCTGCCGGTCGGTAGAAGATAATATAAGATATTCCTCACGGAACTTCCGTCCGTACAATAATGCGCAAAAATGTGGTAGCTCAACCTCTCAACACATTGCACAATGATTCAGAGCATCCTGTTACAGTTTGGTGAAAATTCAACATTCAAAAACTTTTCCACAACTCGAAAACGAACTTTTTCCATTGCTTTCATGCACCCATGTATTTCATGAATGAGCTGTACTTAGATAGAAGATAGCAACAATAATTGCAAAAGGTAATAAACAACGAAGCCTTATTTCTTCTATCTTGTGATGATGCTTCTTCACTAATCGAGAACAGAGCTGAGGTTTAGCTTTTTTTACGAAACTTATGATGATGATTACTGCTACTCAACCCTGAAAATCAGTTTTATTTGGATGAAACCATATTAGGCAGCATAATGCTAGAATGACGGCAATTATTGGCTTAATTTGTATTGTTCCTATAATATTGATTATCTGAAGAAGTTGGATTAATATTGAAAACAAACGATCATCCGCTTCAATATTGTCTTTAAAACACCTCCATTTGATAGACATACTGATATTGAAACAGCAAGAATATAACTATAAATTAATAAAATATAGCAATGAATTGTTTCGATGCTTCGTTAGCAATTGATTTTATATACTTTGCTGTACGTATGTGCATGCTTTCGAACGTTTCCTTCTCAATTTTCCTGCGATTTAACACTTGAAAAATCCTAGGAAAGATTCCTCGGGGTATACTACATATCGTTCGCCATGAGTGCTTTATGGACTGAAATAGCCTTATAGTCGTTCTACGAATATACGAGTATGAAGCTTTTCCATTTTATACCAGGGAGAATCAATCAATTCTGACAAATCAGGCATACCTAATAAAAATATCATCACCAGGCAAACCAGTGCCATTCTAACAGACCTCACTTTTTCCGCGGAAATAGCATAATGTCCAGATCAATGAGGAGATCGAAAGAACTTTCCAATGGGGATATACAGATGGAGTTCAGTTTGACCCACTTAAGACTCCGGCTACAACCCTGACAAACAGGTCGCATGCTAGTCTGCCATCCGTGGAGACGAAGGAACTCTCAATATTTGAGTCATCTTCCAGCAAGCTTCCCAGGAATTCACATCAACAGTAACATGTCCTGGCATGATCATGTTGCTGGCCTCGCTAGGTCGGTGTCCCAGAAGCCGAGTTCTCTTTCGCTCAGCAATTGCTACTATACAAGGTTGAGATCAAATCATCGCTACAGTACCACCAATATCGCGGTCATTCTGTTACAATCACTTTGCACATATCATACTCTCGTACAGTGGTCCTAGCCTTGCCGAAAGCATCGACGACGAGGGAATATGAAGTCAGGTACACTGTCATCTGATGACATCATCACAATTCGTCTGACATTTGATTTGACTACCCTCCTGATTATTCCGGTGATTCACCCGAATCTCGACGCGGATGAAAGTTCATAAGATTCCGTATGAAGATTTCTAAAGTTGATCGTATTGACAGGCCAAAAGAAAGAGGGGGGGGGGTGTAAAATCCAACGGGTTGGGAGTTTAAGGAGAAGCATCTGAAGGCGGCCCGAAAATAATCAAAGTTTTGACGTTATTAGTTTTCTCCCAAGCTTTTTCAAAGGGATGAAGGGAAGGGGGAGAGAGGAGACGATTTATAGAATATAGAATTAATCTACGAATACGATATCACTCCACTCATTGAATTGAATTTTCTTTTATTTGGTAGAGCTCTTTCGTCATTTAGTTACAAATACAGATGCTGGGACCCTGGCAATGGCTGCCCCACATTAATTAATCAAGAGTTCAAGTTACGCTATCTATCTAATATTATACAACTCTATATCCAAAAACCCATAATAATGTTCTAATAATGTTAGAAGTACTGTAATTCGGGTAAGAATAAATGGTTAAAAATAAGTTTGACAGTGTGACGATGCTGAAAAGTATAGCCAACCGCAAAACGCCATCCCCGAATTTTCATTTCTGCATTTAGATTAGTGTATCGCGATTTTATGCAACACTATTGTCACAGAATTGAAAATACCAGAATTGTAATCCAAATCCTCCGCCCTCAGTGCATTGACAGAATGAAAGATGCAGTGCAGCTCATGCCCCTGTTGTATGGAATGAAACAGAATAAAAATCGATCGGAATTTGTCAAGATCGCCGCATTTTTGGACGTGACGTGGAGAGTTTGTTAGCTCGGAATGGATTCCGAAATAAATGGTGTACATGGAGGCGAGAGAAGGTGAGAAATGAAGTGGCCGACTGACGAGGTTACACAAGAACAGGAAATAGCTTGTTACAAGCACACCCTTCCCAATTTCTATGTAATGTTGTCGGCCCGCCAAGCAGTTCTAAAATTTAATTTATTTTATCGACATTCTCCCATCAATATATTGTTATAAAATTAATTTAAATGGAATGGTAGTACATAATAAACCGAAACAATTCTTTTGTGACGAGTCACTCACTTGTCGGCGACTTGTTTAAACATGCAAAACGAACGCGTCGCGTCTGCGCGATTTTTTGTGACGACATACTCACTTGAATGTGCGATTTTGGGTTTCTTATCGAAATGACTCACCATCTCAATGAGCTTAATGTGGAACTTCAAGGCAAAGGACAGTTTATTCACAATTTTTATGATAAAATTCAGGGCTTTGAGCGCATTGTGGAAACAGCAACTTTTGCAGAATAATGTGTCCCACTTTCCACATTTAGAGAAAGAAAACGTTACTACTTCTCAAAAATACGCACAATATATAGATATTTTAATCAACGAATTTCAATTACGATTCCAAATGTTCAAAGCTGAGAAGATAGCGGTTTCCATGAAAATGTTTTCCTCGCCATTTAATATCGACGTGGATACAGTTCCCGAAGACCTTCAAATGGAAGTGACTGACATGCAGAATAATATCAATAATACCGATTTAAAAAATGTATTCTAAAATATGTGAGCCCTGAGAAATTTCTGCTTTTGACGAAAAATGCAAATCGAATGACGTCTCTGTTCGAAAGTACGTATGTTTGCGAACAATTATTTCCAACCATGAAATTAATCAAAAATGACCACCGATCAAGACTGAGTGATTCACGATTAGAAAGCTACGTACGTGTACCTACCTCATCAATTCCAGCTGATATTGATCAGCTTGTATCGAAAAAACAATGCCAAATTTCTCATCAGAAATTTCAAGTAAATTCGTTTTTCTGTTCTTTCCTTGTTTGTTTTTATTTTGGATTTAAATTTGTATATGAAATCTTTACTTTTTTTAAACTTTATATTTTTTTATTCTGTTAATTATAAATAGTTTTGTAAATTATTAATAATGTTACTTTATGTGCGGCCCGCCAAAAAATTTCAAATCTAAAATTGGCCCGTCGATTAAAAAGGTTGCTCACCCCTGGATTAAATCGATGGATCGCTACAATACCCTTCTCATCTCCATTATTGATGAAAAATCCACGTTTCATCTAAAAAAAATATCCGATTACTCCTATCCAAATGAATACACACAGAAAAAATGCTGAAATCAAGAATTTCGACATTCTTGTGAAGATATACTCACGACAAGACCATCTGATCTCACTTCAGGACCATTTACTTGATGAGGAAATGATGGACTATTTGAAAAATATATTTTCGATTTCAATACTCATTATTTTGAAATATAGGTACTATTGTAATTTTCTTCACAAATAAAATTTCAATGCTTTTCTAACACGTATTCGATATTTTAGTAAGGTTGTCATATTTTCCAACACAGCCCCATTTAAATCGATCAAGAATACAAACATCTCGGAATTTGCTACAAGTAACTAATTCATTTCGCATCGCCATCTTCGTCAACGGCACGCGTCTGTGTGTTTTCGCGTGTATGATTGTCCTTCGGTTTACATTAGTATCAACTCCCCCTCAGGATGAGTGTGCTGTTAAAAAATTGGGGTTGTCATATTTATTTAAGTTAACTTTAATATCATTAAAAATAACCTATTCTTGAAGATTATTATAGCTTTGCGCATACAGGAAGACTGGTATACTTCAATGAAATCACATATTCTTCGTCTGAGAATCTATTTTTATGTGTGTTCATATGATTATCTGAAAGTCCAACCATTGCAATTCACATTATATCAATTAATCAACGTTTATGACTGTAGGACTAACGTGAATTTGTATGTACCTTCTTAAATATAGCGAGAGATTTGCAGCATGATCCAAATTTTAAAAAAATCTCATTTCCAATAAAAAAAATGGAGTCAAGTAGCCTGACTAGGCAATTTTCAAACTCTGATAATGCTATTATGTATCTGTTTTGGAAATACAATTCTTGTTAAACGCAGCCGTCTGCGCCTATGGTACTGAAACATTTTTCATTCTGTAATGCGCCTCTGTCAGTTTATAGTCGGTATAAATACACGTACATGGATTAACTCAACTGTGCTTATATGGATGGATAGATTGCCACATTCATATATTGTAGCGTATATTTTTCCGAATCCATGTATTACTTGCCAATATTAAAATTATAAATTACATTGACTAAATTCCGATTATAGTTATAGCTAACGTCTCGTCTGTTGGAACATTTTGACTGAATATTTATTGCTATCTGTGTCGTTTAATATTTTACATCGATTTCTCAATTAAAAAACTGAATGACATGATGCAAACATATTTAAATTCACAAAATAATGGAAATGATAGAAATGAGGATTCATCGACTTTTTGAAAATAGAAAAGTGACAAGTAAAACGAAATAAAAAACATAAGCCAGTGAAAATATAACAACGATGATGTTATATATTTTTCCAGTTCGTAATGAGGAAGATTCTAGTGAATATGAAAAAAATATTAATAGTCAATGGACAAACGTTCAACAGCTTTCGTACGAACTTATATTTCAGTCACTGGATCTTAAACATGTTTCACTTCGGTTTATATTGAACTTATTTTGATCCCTTGCTTTATGAAATCAATTTTTGATATCTCAAGTTGAATCAATGAATTATGTTTCAGATGAATTGTAAAAAACATACACTGTATAGAGAACGTAGGTACTCATCTGAAACAAAATAGAATAACATAATATTAAATGGTGTAGGATTTTTTGGGTACTCCGTTTGAATTCTGTCGTTTTGGACATAATGTAATACTATACCGACTTAAATCAATATATTTCAATGAGATTATCGGTTGCAGCTAGGAAAAGATCATGTAAATCATCCAGAATATGTGAACAGTAACTGTTGCAGGAGCTGAGAAAACCAGGATGGTGTAAGTCACATTTTACTCAGTTTTGATTTGGGTAATGAACAATGTAAAAAACAACAATCAAGAAATCCAATGTCCTCCATGTCTTTTTCAGCCTTCATATTTGTAAAAAATGAGTGGTGAACAGGGGGAATAAACTGCAGCAAAGATAACATATCCCTTTTCTTTAAATCTGATACTGGTAAAACATCTTTGTTCAAGGGTTCCAACTTAATAGCTTGAATATTTGGGGGTCTTCCCTTGTTGGCGGGTGTAATATTGATGGAAGAAAATGAGAACTCTTCACTTAGGGTTTCTTTGTAAAAGATTGTATATGGAATATCCCTCCTGAAGCGCAGCCACTGTATTTTGAGCCAATTTACGGGTTGGCCGTCTGTGTTCTTCTTTCTATTGGTGATTATTTTTTCTAAATTGGAGGTCGAAAAAAAGTCATCACGTTGCATCTGGTACACATGAAATGCGTGTTTTGACCTTGATTTTTCGATAACACGGTACCAGCCATCGGGTACATACATAATTTTGTTTTTGGCCTGAAGCTCAATGTTACCAAAGTCTCGATCATTTGGGAAAAATGAGTGGCCGGACACCAAAAATTTATGGTCAATAACTTCTATATTTTCATTTTCTCCCATTAAACGAATCCAGATCAGGCTTGTCTTAATATTGCGATTTTGGACCGTACATGCGTCACTGTAAGCAATAATATGTTTTTTTCTGGCAGCTTGCTGACTCACGTGTTTCCATATACACGACAATATCTCTTGAGATCCACGAGAAGCTCTGGTTTCGTACCAACAGTACATGTAACCTCTGTCTGTGGCCAATTCATGACAGCCCAAATTCCCATAGCAGTTGCGTTTGTACGAGTAGTAAGCTAGAGAACAGGTTAATATTGGAAAAGGAAGGGCCTTTTCCAAATCAAAATTGAATGTGTACACTGAAGGGTCAACTATAGCTTGAGTGTTATCTGTGAGCATACTTGTCCTTGCCTTTTCAGCTTTTCTTAGATGAACAGCATGTTCTATTCGGTACTGCTTTTTCACTTTCGGATTTTCATCGCATTCGAATTTCATTTTCAAAGTATCACATTTGGTACAAGTGTCTTTTCTGGGAGAATGAAAGTGATGGTTAAAATCCTTGTCAAAAATGTGTCGGTACCTTGCTTCCGAAACTAGTGTTTCGTCTTTTTCATATTTCCAAATACAGCTTAAACATTAAGCGAATATTGAGCTCAGGGTTCAGATATTTCCTGTTTGGGTTGTGTTTCCGGGTTTAATGTGATTCAAAGGCAGGAAAAGATTTTATATGGTCCTGAACAAATCTGCGTCGCTCCTCTGGTGTTTTGTTCGCAGATGGATGTTTACCTCGTAAGTGTTCTCCTGGTGATGTATTTCTAACCTTTTTTACAGTTTTAGTGATACGTCCTTCTGAGATGGCATATGTTTGTAAAAAATATTGCTTGCAGACCTTGTAGGTTTGAGTCGAGCACTGAATGTGGAAATTGTTCATGAAACTTGGTGGCACTTTTGATTGGTTACGAGGACGCGCTCGTTTGGCACTTTCTTGTTTGATCAGACCGCACATAAAAGCATTCTGAGAGGAAAAATTTCCAATTTGCCAAAATTTGTTAAATGTTTTATCCGTTTGGAATATTCACTCGTCGGCATCGCCAATATACGAATTACGGATAGAGCAAGCGGAGAGAGGAAGGGCTTAAAGAAAAATCCTGGTTGATCCGTGCCAAAAGGGGGGATGTAAAATACATATCGCGGCAGCGTTGGCGGTCGCTCATTTATTACACTCCATCCCATCCCAATCCATCCAGCTTCGGACCATTTATATTTCTTGCAGTGTGTCCTTTTTTGCCGCGTCGAGTCGCGTGGGACTGACGATGACGTAGCTGGACTAGCAACAATTAGCGAGACTGATGGTCGGACCGACCTTCTGCCAGTCTGGCCATGTCCTACTCCTGCTGAGCCGCCCTGGGAGGTCCCTACACTCTCATCATTTTTTGTCCCTCGCACAAACGAGGAAACTATTTTGATCGCAAAAACGTTTCATATTTTTAAGATAATGGATTTTCGGGATGTTCTGTTTTTGTTTCGGAAGAATTTTTTTTCGAAGATTTCCAAGTTTGTTATTTCACTTCAGGGCCTAATCAACAAAAACAAGAATTAGAAAGCTGAAAAAAGCTTAAAATGTACGGCTCTAATAGTACGGAGGTGTATTTTTATATTTTTGAATACAGGTGTCTTTTGCTGCGAATATATATTAATCAGTTGTCAATAGTCATGGAAACTTATATAGGATCGAGATTAAATTAGTCCCAAGGAGAGGCATTTTCTACTGGCAGCAGCTCAAAAATCTTAGCACAATCTTTAATAAAGCGATACAACTATTCCTGGAATCCTAAATCAAGCTTCATGACGTAAGTTTTTATAGGCTAAATAGTTATTCATGATATTCATCCTTTGCAGTTATACAGAAAAAGAAAAAAATATCCCCCTTTGGAAAACAGTTCTACTACACCCCGAAAAACCGTACCGTATGAAACAATTCAATGCATTAAATTTGTTTGCAGTGTCGCAGCTGAACTAGAGCAACAAGGGGTACAAAATCGGAGGTTTGAGGGACACGAGATCAGTGGTAGACTAGCTAGATTATCAGGGAGGTAATTACATTACGTACATAGCAGTTTTTTTAAATGTCTTCAGTTGAGACGTTTTTTCACCATTCAGAATCAGGGCGCGTTTGTTCTGGGCGCCATGGTTCCTAGCTACGACACTGATTGTATGAAACACTCAAAACGTATCATAAATCAGATGTATTGAAAATGTCTGCCTACCAGCCTATCCTCCCACCATTGATTTTGTCCCTTCCAAAATGTTTGGAAATGACCAGGGACCTCAGAAACGTCAAAAACAAAGCCTGAGCGATTTTTTCTTTTTTTTTTTGAAGGTAACTTCGACGCCACTGAATCGAAAAAAATTGCAAGCTATTTTGTCCTTGCGAGATATACATATATATATATATATATATATATATATATATATATATATATATATATATATATATATATATATATATATATATATATATATGCCCTGTTGGTACACACCCAACTGTAAGGGTGTCTATGAGAACCGTTTCCAAGACAGTAAACATGAACGATATGTAATACAACTCCGCGCTCTTGATCCTCATACGCTGCACCACGCCACTGCGAGTCATCAAAAGTGGAGAACAAACGTTTTTGGTGGAATCTCGTTTGGTTCGACGGTCGATCGGTCGACAAGCTCTCCACCGATATTACCTCCGGTACGGTCCGGCCTCCGATGGTTCGGCCAGATCAATTAAAGAGAGGAAAATAATGGAGAAAACTTCTGGCGATTATCTAATCAATTTTACGTAAATAGTCTAGGCACTGGATACAATGATCATTTTTTATAGAGGGGGAACGTAGGTCCTACCTGATAATTCTTCATACATTTGTACATTTATGAGTTTATAACTGTCAATGTTACCTTATATCATTTCACACGTATGTGAAGGATATATCCAAATTGAATCGCCGCAATAACCTGCTGACATATGATATTACATATATTTCCTCAAGCATAGATCGACGAGAGATCTTCTGGCCTAAGTCACACCTATGTGGCGCAGAGCAATTGAACTCCATGGAGTCTCTCCAGTCGTCGCGCGCGATATCTCGAAATCTCTCGATTGAGGGTATGGTATGAGAGACTTCTGATGAAGCTTGCTGCCTATGGGCTTCCATCGGGTCTGTGCCGCTGGTTGGAAAGTTTTCTCAGAGATCGCTGGTGGGAATGCTATGCTTCCGATGCGTTTACCATCAATGCGGGTGTTCCTCAAGGATATTTCCAAACTCCAACACTTGTCTTGCTATACATTAACGATTTGTTGAAAATAACATATAATCTTATCTACAGCTTCACTGATGACAGCAGCACTCTTATTTCTTGCATGGAACCAGGCAAACCACTGCCATCCCAAGACACCTTATTTCGGCGAGGGCAGCATACTGTTTAGATCAATGATGACATTGAGATAATTGTGGATGAGGGATATAAAAACGATTGTCAGTTTAACGCGCATTCTGCCAGTCGTGGAGATGGAGGAACAGCCAATATTTCAATCATCTTGCTTCAAGCTTCTGGGAATTAACATCAACAATAACATGTCATGGCAGGATAATATTGCCGGCCTCGCTAGGTCGGCATACAAGAAACTGGGGGTTCTTTTCCACTACAGGAAATCATATTATCCGAAACAGGTACTGCTACAATACAAGGCCCAGATCATAACATCCCTGAATTACTGCTCGCATGTTTGGGGATGCACTCCAAAGCACTCCCTGAAACTTCTCACATAGAATCCAGAAACGAGCAATACGTCTAGTATTCTATAGATATTATCATGAAGGATGTTCGACCAAGCTGTCTTGCATAATAACACCAAGAGTCGCCAGAACAGCAAAGACTATAGGACCTCAGCGGGCACATCCTCCTCATCAGGTCAACCTTACTATGCCTCGAACAAGCCTCTTCCAAGAGTGGTTCTTTTGGAGAACCTCGACGTTGTGAAATGAGTTGCCGGGAAGTTTGTACCCCGATGGTTACAATCTACAGCGTTATAAGGTCAATGTGAATAGACATTTATCTTCTCGTGGCGCTTATGAAACGCAATAGGCTATCTGCCTTTGCGTGAGTTTATCAATAAAAAAAAAATGCGGAGTCGACTGAACTGAAAAGAGAAAAAGGGAACAACGGACTAAAACTAGAAAAAATATCATGCACCGGAGGTGCTGGTGGTTGATCTATACTGTGTAAGTAGTTGACGTAACCCTTGTGTATTTTGTGAGATCAAAAGCTATGATGCCCAAATTGACTATCAAAATCGTTGTCTGAGCCGGTCTCGTCGATGAATTATTGAGTAAAATTGTATTTTGAGAGATTGAGAGCCCATACGATCATCTATTCAATCTAAAACGGAAGACGTTGCCGATTGTTCTTTTTGCTGCAATATATAGAGAGAGCTGTTATATCAGAGTGAAAATTCACATCTCCTCTATTCAGGTCTATTCTCCATATATTAATGAGGAAAATAACCTAATCCATGAATCAGTATATTGTTATTTAAATTGTAATTATTATTATTATTACCACACCAATAAAATGCGTCTTTATGCAAAAACTATAAAGTGAAAAAAATAATGTATATATTATTAATCAATAAATAATGCTATCGATAATTAATAAATGTTACCGTACTTGCTATAGCACTCAGTAGCCAAGTTTACGGAATAGAATTTCATAAATAAATGGACAACTACGTATCGATTATATATAACTAATTTTTATTAAACGCTTCGATGGTTTACATTTCATACTCAATCGATAATAAATATATGGAAATGTATCGTATGTATATAATGAGGAAACTTATGAATAATTTTCCTGCAGCAGCGGCTAAATGTGAAAGTGCAACTTTAAAGAACATTTTTAATAATAAGACTGCATCCAAACTTTTTCCATCAGAATATTGTTATAGTATCTACGACTGTACGTTCAGTGACCGACTGAACTTTTTGCTTTATTATGAAGTTTTAAACTATGGTTTAAACTTTACCGCGGATTCCAATTAAATGCATATAATATAGCAACAACGACGAATAAACATACTATATAATACAGGTTAGGATCAAAAAGTAATAGGACTGAAATTCTGGAGCGCGAACGGATCGGTGGATGGCGGTCGGACCACCTGGACGTGGTAGCGGGAAACCCTCCGATCATTCGAAGAGATTTTACTTATTTATTCCAGTCGCTTGCGGTCAAGCGGAGAGTAAGCACTTCTGTTTTCAAGAACCTCTGTTCAAAAGTGTCGTCGTGATCCAAGATGAAGGGAAAACGTACAAATGCGCGCCTCACTTACCGAATTTTAGTTTCAGCTATAGGATTTAGAAAATCGTAGAAAAAAATGCAGCTGATTATGAGTAATCGCAAGGTTTGCGAAATTCTATTTTGATTTCAGTGATACCCATTATTTATTTCGGAAATCAGAGTTGTTCAAATTTACGTAGAAAACATAAATGACTGCACAAAATAGGCTGAAATAGAAATACATCATATATTGATCTGTTATTGTTATTGTTATTTGCAACGTAATGTATAGGAATAAATAAGGAATTAGTGATGCGCTTTTATAAAAACTACATTACTCAAATTCAGATAGGTATAAAAGATTCATTTATTGGGAAGGCATAGGAAAAGAAAATATAGTATTCACCCAGTTAACGCACAGAGACTTCATGTGGACAGTTTCACACATGATTATTAATTATTAAGGATTATTCAGGTTACACGGTGCTGTGTTGTTCCCCACCGTGCCCCGGCCGGGCCAGACATTCATGCTACACACGGGGCACATACAGTGCTGCTCAAGTAGAATTTTCACAGCCGGGTCGGCGTATGTACGAAGTGTGGCCAAGCCTCAGTCATTTCAATAATAAGGTTTTTTATTTGATTGTTTCCTTTTTTGCCAGCGATAAATGTGTATCCTAATTCATATACATTTTGTGTCCATCTTCATGGAATAATGGAAATTCCATAAAATTGCATACCCAAATCTTAATTAATTTTGTGGTTATCAGAATATGGCATAATAAATAATGTATTTTTTGAAGAATTCCTGAATTTGATTCACATAATTTCTCATCACGTTTTTTATATCATTTCCTTACAGTCACTCCATACTCGTAGAATGAATCAACATCTGGAATTCCCTAAAATTGACCAAATTAAAGTCTCTCGCTTTAAATAGAGCCTTAGAAACTGGATTTGATTGGGATTTTGGTTAACGATAACGTGGAAACTGGTGAATTCCTGCCTGTAGCAGTTCCTCAAAACAGCCAGTAAGGTGACGATGTTCACAAAAGTATTTTTGTGATGCGTGTGTAGTGTGTAGTGTATCGACCTGTATATTCACAAATAAAACGGTAACAGCTTGGAGAGATAAGACTATTAGCAGCGCTCTATTTTGACGCTTAGTAATATACCGCAAAAATATAGTAGATCTGGCAGTACTGGATTCGTCGCATGCCCTCTTGACGTACGGCTCCGGCACGGTGTAACCAGAATCATCCTTTATTTTATCAGCTTACTTAAGATACATAATTTTCCCTTGATGTCCCTGTAAGAATAATCCTTTAACTTTTCATCCAAAGCGCCGGCCGTGTTTTAATTCCATTGATAAATACCTCAGTCTAATCGAAGAAAACTATCACTCTGTAACAAAGAAGTTCTGATGCCCACAATATTAGAACAACGTTGTCTGCACTGCATATAAGTTCATAGCTACAAATACGTTTATAAGTATTCATTTTAATTGTTGTTTGAATATTGAAAATATAGTAGCCTTCTCGAAAGTACTGAGTGTAATTTCTCAACCACACCACGGGCGCGTGTCCCAATTATTTGTTCGGCAAATTAAAAATCAACCAATCTTCTCCGGCAGGAAATTCCAGTTTCGTGAGGAATATTAATGGGAGTTGCGATATACTTAGAATAGACTCTATTTGTCATAATTGAATGAATTTTTACGATACCTAATGAACGTCGGAAGCAATGCTCAAAAAATATACTATTATTTATTTTCCTGAAATAGATAGATTGGCGGTAAGATAGTTTATGATCTTGCAGTATTTCTTGAAATATCTAGGCATCTGTGATCATAAAATCAATAAGTGTGCTGGTAATTTTCAGTTTTATATACCTATTTTGAAACATTAATTTAATTAAAGGAATTTCAAGCGCATCATACTGAGCCTATTTATCAACTTCTTTATAGCTACGTATAATTTTTATATTCCATGTTATATGTTGCATTGAGATTACTACAGTTGAAGTCGAAACAATATAGCTGCTGCTTCTCTGTTCGCGTACAGAAACGGTAGAGCCTATTTCTTTATGTCTCAAATATCGACGAAACCATCCACTTTGCATAATAGCTACCATTTCACCACCAGCGCACCCCTAAACCGCGAAAAGAGGACAACGAAACGTAGGGCGCGAACAGGTAAAATATTCGAGGAAACGATGGTGGTGTAGCAGAGATGAAAACTCGATGCAAATAGGACGGGGGCGTGTTTCAGGCACCTGTCAAGATCACAGAGCACCTGCCAAAATGCTGTCTGTTTGTCACTTACCTCCTCGGCGAATTCAAAATCGCCTTCAAACTTTCGCTTGCGTTTGGCGTCGGCGAGATGCGCGACCAAGAGGAGCAACACAACCACCGACTGCAGCAGCACCCTCATGGCTGGCTGGCTGGACGGCAAGGGGGCACTCTACCACAATCCTCCTGCTTCAGAGGGGGCACTCAACCGGGTCGATATGCAATCGCGACGTACACAGACCGACGGACCTCAAACTCTAGATCGGCACTTTGTTTTGTTTACTAATAGGCGACCCCTGAGTAGACGACAGTGCGACACGGCCGAATACGAATACCTACTTCTTCGGCGTTTTGGGTTTTGGGGGGAACGGGGATGCTTGCTCCGCGGAGCGCGGACGCAACGTCGAAGGTACGGCGACGTTGCCAGATTATCTTTAAATTGAAAACTCTTTCTCAAAGTTCTAACAAAATGATAAGGGATAAGTACGAATAACGTAACAAACATTCTACATTCAACAGTGAGGTGTTCTTATGTTCTGCTTTTTTCTAAAAATTATTGTATCACTATCTGTGGTAACTGTTGTCTGAAATTTTTATACAATGTCGTGAAATTTTTTTTCCACGGAATAATAGATACCTCTGTACCTATGAACCAAGCGAACGTGTATTAATTTATCATGAAAATAAATTTTTCAAAAATTGTTGTTAATATGGAAGGACGAATCAACAAACTATAAATTAAAATTTATCGTTTTCACATCTTAACACCGATGTATGTACATACATTAGTTTGCTATATATATATATATATATATATATATATATATATAATACCTCTGTGCAGTATATATACATATTATGCGTAAGTAAAGACATATGATATACATAAATACCTACCTGTTCGTAAAACATGGAGCATTAATAACTGTATGTCAGCATATTTATCCAAACTGAACTGTGCAACGTTTTAGTGGTTGCATCTTGAAATGAAAATTATGTTTTCAAGACAATTAAGTAGTTAGACAACAATATTATGATTAAATAGTGGCAACACAGCAAATGAGAAGATTCAGAAACATCTTGCATGGCGTTGCCGGCGCGGCGCGAGACGGAGACGGCATATATTCAGGTGGACTGGTGGACCAAAGAAGCAGTACGCAGTACCTGCGGCGGCAATACCGTGCCAGATGCACTGTTGCCCGATCAACATTCTGACCTCATGAATGGTTGAAAGATGGATCAATAAAACAAGTTCGCATGCCAGCAAAATAATAATTGCTCGTTCATTTCTAATAATTGAAAAATACGTATTCTCATTTATAAATACCTAGTAACAGTATTTCAATTTAATGATTTTAATTTGAATCATTTTGTATTTCTAGGCTATGCTAAAGATTATAAATCAGCAGTGGAAACTTTGAAAAAACTTGTGATAATCAAATTATCTGATCTGATGCAAAATTGATCATATAGTTTGTATAAGAGAAGTCAGATTTGTAGCAAATGTAGATATAATATTTGATCGTGTAGTGAAATAAATTGTTTACCGTCATAGATTCTATCACAATTTAAGCCTCTTTACGGATTAGCTAACTATTCTAAACTATATACAGGTATATTATGTTATAATATGTTAACATCGGCAACGGTGCAGAGGTCGTCTGTAGAATGCGCTCTTCATGAGCGTGAAGTCAGCGACGACCGGCGCGCCGCAATTCCGCGATGACGTCGGGTTCACGGGTTGCTTGGTTATTGATGACGGGTGTAGGGCGCGGGGGCGCAGTGGCGGAGGATGTCAGGAATCGATGATGGCCCGATTGCTAACGGACGGGACGTAAAGTCGTAAAGGCTGCACGGAGATGGCTGTATTGAGCCCAAAGTTGAGTTGCTCCAATGGGATGGCTGTTTTTGACCCAAAGTTCATTTGCTCCAATCGACAAAAGCTCCAGCCTGACGTCACCCGAAGCGAACTGTTTGTTTACTTCAATGTTTATCTCTGTTATCTGTCGTTTATTTCTATGATTCTATGTTCTGTGATTTATTTGTGCTGGGCGTATTGAGCGATCTCATCATCCAAGTTTTCAAAATATCGATGATTTGTTGTTCATCGTCGATGTTTTGGTCATCATCGTTTATTGAATTAATTGCTGTGAAACGTGATGAAGTTTTTGTTTTTATATTTATATATATTTAAAATAATCTTTGTAGCTATTATTTTTTCAATAACAATTATTCATAATACCACACTTCATCGGCGTAATTTTTAAATCCACATTTTCTATCTTTAACTGTTATGAAACAGTTTTACGATGATAATAATAATGGGAACTTGGAAGATCAGCAAATTGAAAATTAATGTGAAATAGTGAGATTTATTCGAGTAAGGTAGGATATACAGTAATATAGGTGTTGTTGACTTTTTAGGTTATGTAATTTAGTATTTGTATTATAGATTGAGACATTGCAATGGTCCCAGATGTAAATCATACCACGGCAGATTCACTGGTTCAAGGATGGAACCAAACTGAGAGTTTCTGAGAATAAGCCAACTTGCATTTCCAATCCCAAAGTCCCAATCAAAAGGAACCCAGAAGAAAGATCTCTCACACGGTGCTTCGAAAAAATCACATCAAACAATTCCTCCAGAAAGATTTGATATCAAGTTCCAGTGAACTAGTGCGAGATCTAAGTGGAAATATTGTTTTAAATGAGTGCAACATTAAAGTTTCAGAAAGATAGCCAAGACAATTATCATGATAGTTACCTCAAAGTTTTTTCTACAATTTAGTTCTCATCCCAAGAACTCAAGTGAATTTTATCAGATTATTGCAAGTGAAGTAGGTGGTTTCAGCTGAAAAATTTGCTATCTAGATATGTCAAGCATGCAAACAGACCATGATATTAGTTTTCTGATTCTAAAAGCCCATAACAAGAATATCATCCAAAATTCATATGATAGCAAACATAGTATTAAACTTGATGAAAAATCAGTTATAGCTATTGGCATCAAAGATAGTTACTTATACTTTAGAAAGTATTTTCTACTCATTGACAATGTGTAATCAGTCTTCTTCATCATATTGTTGTTTAATAAAGTTTTTAAATATTACTATACAAAAACAGCTTCTAATGATGACATCATTCCATGTATCCCCAGAAAATTGTTTCAAAAATGATTATTACTCACATCTTGCCTTATTATTGTCCAATGGATGAGAACAAATTGTTAATTTTCTGATACATAGAATATACATCAAAACTGGTTTATAGTACAAGTCAAACAATATTACTGGATGTGTAAGCAACAACAGCAATCAATGAGCTAAAACAGTTGTTGCTTTTATATTTTTTTCTGTATTTGGGAATTTGACAGATGTGATCGTCTGGTGACAGTTCATAATATCACAGTTATCATATACATACTTAAGGAAATAATGCACTTGCTGCAGTTAGCTGTGTATGAAATTATGTTTTCAAAATATTATGTATCATAACAGATACTAGCAGATTGAATCAAAATATGTTCAACACAATTATACCAATCTTTAATCAAAATTTGTCAATGTTCAAATTTTTATTGATTTTGAATTTGTCTACTTTTACAAAAATATCAGAAATTATTGGCTGAGTCAAAAAGATGTCAAATCAGTGTTTTACCAGATTTTAACAGACATTCAATCAAACCTAATGCTAGTTTTTTTTTATTTGAAGGAATTAAATAAATGAGAATTCAATAATATAACTAAAGCGATGAATGTCCATCTATCAATATAATTTAGAACACTTTGCTAGAAAACATATTCCATAAATCTACTATAGGCTGCTTAACTCTCATGTATGTTTGGGAAAAAACATTTCATCAAATTATAAGAACTGTTAACTGGTTGAGTGTAGTTCATGTTAAAAGTTATTTCAAAGTGCAGATAAGAAAATGTACAGTCAACTGCTTGTCTTGATGCTTAATTTTTAAACAAATAATTTAACCACATACTTAATGAATATGACCAAACTCATATTGTGTGCATATGCAGCTTATAGTATGCAAATTTATAAAAAAATAACATCAGAGGTGCAAACGAAGAAAATATTGCATACCTTCTACAAAAAAACGAATTACTAATTAAGTTGTTCCATCATTTTCAAAAATTGTTTTTTAAAAGTAAAAATAACAATTTTCACATCAAAAATATCGACTAGAAACAGTGAAGTGTATAAAGTTCATTGATCTATTTAAATCTTTTTCAAAGGTGAACTGAATTTTTGGGAGAAAATCATTGAACAGCTGTAAAGTTTGATTTATTTGAGTTTTCGGTATGCTGTCTGTTTATTGACATTAATTCTAGTTGGGTATGGATGGATGGAAGTGTTTGATTTTATTAGATTTATGAACATATATGCAAGTGGAAAGACAATGCAAAGATTGTACATCAAAAATCTCTTTTGTATAGAGCAAACACAAAATATCTTTTACATTGAAGTAGAATTAGTTTTTACTTTTTAATTCATACTATTAATGCAGGGTTCATTAGTTTTGTATGGGCTCATAGTTTTATTATTTATATGCCTATTCAGGTTATTGTTTTAATAGAAATTTGGAGTTGAACGTAACTTGTGAAATTTATTCTGTTGTTAATTACTATATTTTTGTAGTAAAAGTTTTGTTAATCTGGCATGTATGATTATATTGTTTATATGGAGTATATGTCTTCCAGATTACTACAAGAAGTTTGTTTATTTTGTTGTTCTAGTTCTACTATGAAAATGACATCTTTGTGCATGGAATTGTATTTTGGTGAAATTTTTTCCTTGATTGCATGACAAAAGGATAATAATAAAATATGATTTTTTATTGATTTATAACCCCCTCCTTTCAAATATGAAATCAAGCATATACTTGGAAAACTTCTCATTTATAATAGGACACAATTTGCTTGCAAAGTGCTCATCAAATAGAACCACTATCTTTATAAATGACTTTGACTAAGAACTTAGACGAATAAATAATTAAGTCACACAATTTTAACACGTCACAAGAAATAAATGTTATTTGTGAAACTGTGTTTTAAGTACACAATATTTTTATCTATACAATTTTAAATGCAGGATTGCCATTCCCAATTATATTTGACCATAGTAAGAATAGTTCTTCATCAAAGTAACGCCAGTTTCTGCACTAAGTTCCAGGTATGAGTAGGATTGAATAAACTCTATAGCTTCATTTTCTTTGCCTGGAAAAAATACTCCGTTTACTAATGTGCAATACCAACAAAAAAAACTGAGCATAAACTTTTATGGTTAACATTTGGTTTCACAAAAAAATACAGAAGTTTTTAATTCAATCATTCAATCCAGAACCATATATGAACAATACATTTTCATTGAAAATTATCCATATATCTTTTAGATAAAAAGTTGTGTAGTTTTCTCACAGTTTCACAAATATAACCCTTTCTTTTTTTATTTGTGAAATTGTGTGAAAACTACACAACTTTTTATCTACATGATGAAAGAGTTTCACCAAGTAAGATCGTCTACAATCTACCATATATCTTTATCAGATAAAATTATTTCATATCCACTTGTAGAATATCATAGATTTTAGCTTACAGAACTTTGTAAAAAGTAACATCATCTAAGAATTTCCATATTTTTGACAATTTTCTGATAAACAGTGTTGCGTTTTAATTATAACTGGTTTGAAAATATTGTACTGATGATCAAACAAATGACAATAGTATCTAGTGAAGATTTTATTTGCAAAAGCCATCAATATAAGATGTATGTTGCCACATATATATAGAAAATTTTACAATCATTTTGATTTCCATCAATCTTAGTGGCACTCTGTCAGTCATCACAATGCGATCTGGAGAATAGGCTAACCAGGGATATTGTTAATAGATCACTAGGCCTGTTTCACAGACCTGATATTTGTTCACTGCCTTGTGATTTTCTAGAGCTTCAACTTCATATTACAAGCCATGAGATGTATATTTGCTCTTGATCGGCCCGAAATAAGTTGTGGCTGGATTTCTAGTCTTTTTTATATATGTATAAATAGAATAATACATCTGGAGCTTAAAAAAATGAAAAAGTTTAGTTTTTATGTTTATAGAAAAAATTATAAAACAGAGCAGTTGACCTCTCTTCAGTAGTGCTAACTTTTATTTTGAAATATTATCTAATTTTTAGTTTCAAGTACATCATAGGTTTATACAGAGCAAAAAACATTTGTGATATAATTTTTACAGGAAATAAATAACATCTTACCAGTTATTCGTAGTTGACCTTGATGCCAAACCGCAGACCTCTGTTTTGACATTATCACTCTGTGGAAAGCCTCCAAATCTATTATTTCTTTTGTTGTGGTTTTGCAACAGGTTTTAGCAGAAAATTATCAATTTTCAAAATTAGGGAGGACAAATATGCTGAGGTTACTGAACGAGATATTATAATTATCAGATCTATAGATTCTATCTCTTCTTTTGCCTCTGCAAGTGAGGTTGTGGTTGTTTATCCTCTTCTAAAAAGGATAAATTGTACATTGATATGAATTTAAGCCTAATATAAAAAACTTACATATGGCAAGATAAACTCGATTCCTTACAAACAGGATAATAAGTTTAAACACTCACAAGCAGTTTCTAAAATTGGTTTAACTTCATGTTCCTCCTAAACCAGCTTTTCCAACAAGTGAATATTAGATCTGAAACGGAAAGAAAAGATATTTAGCATATTTATTTCATAACAAATGAGTTCTTATTTGCAAGTTAGAGATGTTTCATATGCATTTTGTATGGTTAACATATTTTATATTGTGCAGATAAAAGGTTGTGAAATTAACACACAGAGCATTTACAATCTACATATTTTATATTAGTGATAATTTTAATTCAACATGTTGTATAATGCTCAATATAACTCATGCAGATAAAAAGTTGTGTAATTAACACACAGTTTCACAAATAAAACTTTTTGTTTCAGAGACGCGTTTCGATTTATATTTAAATCATCGTCGGATTGTCAGATTTGACTGCTAACAAGGCTACCCAGATTACTTGCCAACTAACTAAATAGTCCTATCATGGATACAAAACTAGAGCTCTCAAATCTAGCATACTATCTATTCTGTCTAGCTATTTTTCTATTAAATTATTTTTGCCTTTCTTGTATCTATCTTAGGGGAAATATTTTAATGGCGACTGCATTTACACTAGTATTAAGGGAAACCCCTACAAAACCTTAACTATCGCCGTCAAAATGACCTCAAGATATTTCATGTGATAAACTATTTTATTTCTTGAGATATTTTATTCCTTAAGCTACTTCATTCTTCTCAATACATTCTATAACTTGAGATATTTCAGGAGTAAGTTAACGTAGAATACAAATAGATGGAAACTTATAGTAGTGTATCGATAAAAATTGAGTTTAAAAGATCAGTCTGTTCATTTATCTATACTACGATGAAATCAGGGTTTCACAGATACTTTTGAATCTCTAATGTTTCCATAAAGTTTAAATCATGTATTTTATTAAAAGTATGAAGTAGTTTATGATTAGTACCTAGTAAATGTTTGGCAAAATTCGATCTTTCTGAATGGTGGTTTTTGAAGGCACTTATATTTTCTGTGTACCTTGTTGTAAATGCTTTTGCCAATATACAATAACAAAAGCCAATAACTGATATGAACGCACAAAAGACACGACACTTATCAAATAATATTAAATTATTGAATCACAAAGAAAAAGCATTCCAATCAAAATCAACCTGGTATGGTTCTTCTATTGACATTAGCAAGCAGTTCTCTAAAGCTAGGGTGATTCTCTGTGGAGATTTTGATTTAAGCTTTTTGAATCCTGACCGTAAAACAAATCCTGTAATTGACCTTTTACTTCAGTTTGACATGTGAGAAGCCATCAATCAGTACACTAGACAATTTAATGGTTCCAAGACGTGTCCAGACAATATATTTTGTAATTTCTCTTATAAGCAAGCTAAAACTGTCAATATTGGTGTCTCCGATCATGATGCTCAAATACTGATATATGATGCTCAAATACTGGTATATGGTGGAAGTTATGTCCCCACTGAAAAAACTGTAACTATGAGGCGCTTCATACGAGACAACAAAGATTTCTTTAATAATTGTCTGCTGAAAGAATCTTGGTCAGAAGTCTACAATGCATCAACGGCAGAAATGAAGGCTAATGCTTTCTGTAAAACTTTCCTACATCATTTTAACAACTGTTTTCCACTGACCACTAAAAAAATAAAAAGTACAGAAAAATCAAAATTTCAGAAACTGAATTAGATCATTTGAAACAACTCATGCTTTTTTATTATGAACACTACAAAAGTAACCCATGTGCAGAGAATAAAAGGCTTTACACTGAATGTAAATCTTGCTATCACAATAAATTAGAAGAGGTTAAGATTAATCAAAACAGAAATTTTATTTCTCAATCAGGTAATATAAGTAAGGCTATCTGGGACTTGATCAATCAAGAGTGTCGGAGGGGAAGATCAATAACAGTTCTAGATGGAATAGACGTGAATGGTTTCAACCACTATTTCGTAAATCATGCTGAAGAATTAACGAGAATGTGTACTAAAGCTGAAGACCTTACAATTAAATACGTAAGATCTGAATGTGACACTATGTTCTTACGGGCGGTGACCTCTCATGATGTCTTATCTTATATCAGAACATTAAAACAAAAAAAAAACATATGGTATTAGCACATCACTACTCATTGAATTCTCTGAACACATAATCGAGCCTCGAGCCATTAACCAGTATAATAAATGCTTGCCTTTTTGAGGGACGCTTTCAGTACTTTTGTAAGACAGTGTGAAGGTAATTCCAATCTATAAGAACGGAGATTCAAGTTTGCCAGAAAATTACAGACAAATTCATATAACACATAGCTTTTACAAAATAATAGAATATGCAATCAGATGGTAAGATATGTCGATAATAAACAAATAATAACAAATGACCAGTTCGGCTTCAGGCATGGGAAAGGGACAATAGATGCAATCATGAAACTAGTTGACAATATTCATCAGTCATTTGAAAATCGGGACCCATTCATTTGTATATTTACTGATCTGTCAAAGGCTTTTGACTGTATTAATCATGAGATATTACTATCTAAACTCGAACGTTATGGCATAAGGGGCCAAACAAATAAATTAATACAATCATATCTAAGAGACCGAAGACATTAGGTTTGGGCGAATGGCAAAACTAGTGAAACATTAACATTCAAGAGGGGAGTCCACAAGGTTCCATTTCTTTTTATTATGTACATTAACGACATCTCTCGCCATATGCTTACACTCGATAATATTGCAATAAGAACTATAATATATGCAGATGATACGACCTTCAGCTTTAGTATAAACCGAGATGAAATAGCCGGCAAAGATATCTATACATGGTCCTGCATCTTAGCTCCCGTCTTCTGTAGCTCCGTTATCAATTAAGTTGGGATTTTAATATTCTGCATGTTGTATCTGTACCTTAGATTACATTTTAGGAAAATACTCTCGACCATACATGGTGTCCCAAAAAAGTGTGACGTCATAATGACAATTTTTTTTTTGAACTACCCATTTTTTTGCATATTTGGGTGTCTCCAATGGTCACCTCTACTATCCTAAAATATGATCAAAATCGATGCGGTTAAACCGACGAAAAAAAAAATGAAATGTAAAAAAAATCGGTTTTGCATCACCGACTTTAAAAATTGCTGAAAAATACGAATGGTGCGTAGTTATCACATTTAAACTAGGAACTTATTAAGTACGATGTGGATGTCTTGTTGACCAAGTTTGGTTGATCTAAATTGTACAGGGTGTTCAAAAATGAATGCCAAACTTTTCAAATTTTAAAAGACTTTTTCTTTCTAATTTCAAATATAAGCCCCCCTCTTTGTTCATTGCATTTGATGCGGAATTAAGAAATAAAACTTTTTTCTAAATTCATTCCTATCAAAATTCCTAACGCATTAAAAGTTATTCGCCAAAACTACTTGTTTCGCCTATTTCTATAACAATTTTAACGGATAAAAATTAAAGGCGGCCTTGATAATGACATTAGATTCTAAAAAATGGGTAGTTCAATTTAAAAAAATATGTCATTATGACGTCACACTTTTTTGGGACACCCTGTATGATCTAGAGTATTTTCCTAAAATGCAATCTAAGGTACAGATACAACATGCAAAATATTAAAATCCCAACTTAATTGATAACGGAGCTACAGAAGACGGGAGCTAAGATGCAGCACCCTGTATAGAAAATACAATTGACCATGCCAGCCTATGGTTTAACTCAAATGAATTATTTCTGAATAACAATAAAACTGAAGTATATTTATTTTCTTTATGCAATAGAGATAAAAGATCCGAAACAAAGTTTCTAGGTATTACCCGTGACTCCCATCTATCGTGGGCAACACAAATAGATAACCTCTGCAGTAGACTCTCGAAGGCAGTCTATGCCATAAGAAAAACAACATCTATAGTTAACAGTGAAGCTGCCTTAATCGCTTATCATGGACTGTTTCACTTTGTTTCAAGTTACGGTATCCTCAGTTGGGGAAATGCATCTGAGACACAACTACAGTAAATATTTCTGGTACAGAAGGCCGCAATACGTAGTATAATAAATGCTAATCATACGGAGAACTGTAAACCACTATTTAGGAATTTTAAAATTATGACTGTCTATGGGCAATTTATTTTTGACAATTTAATATACATTCAAAAAAACATTAGTGATTATCAACAATTAACGAGCATACATAACCATATAATACAAGAGGAAAATATAAATTAATTCAGCCGCGTACTCGAATATCGAAGTCCAGAGTTATCGGAATAGACTTTTTCAACTTATTACCTCCAAATATAAAATATAAAGATGTATTGACATTTACTAGCTTAATAAATATTCTATTCTATTCTATTGTGAATTGAATTACCATAAAAACTAAGTTTTGGTCGACAATCGGCGTTTTATTTGTGAAGCATGTGCGGCGTGACAAATATTTAGTTGTTTATTGGGGGATTTATAATTTATATACATAAACGCATGTATAGAAAATATTCATTGAGTTTTCAACTTTACTTTTTTTAATGCGCATCCCCACCAAGTGTTTCCTAATACAAGGCTTTTACTATGTTTGTTATTTTGCATCAACCAAAAAAAATATCTTTAGCACCTTATCAGGTTTTTCCCATTTTCAATTTCAGAGCTTAAATACTCTCCGGCGTTTTATGTTCAGCATGTTTCCCTATTTAATACATTTACCGTTAATAAGTCTTTCTTCACCCCTCAGTTAGGGTTAGAAAAAGTGGAATTTTGCTCATGGTTATTAAATTCACCATAAATATTTGTTCTAACCTTTCTACATAGGCTTCAGCAGTTCAGCATTAGCGGACTCCGCTCCGGATTCAAAGTTTTGAAAGGAACATTTTTTTAGGGTTATGTAAACGATTTGTAAATAGAATATTTTTAACCTTTAGACTTCTTGGCATATGGATCGCGGGTTGTCATCAAGAATTTAAAGATTCGTGACGACACATTTGAGTTTGAATTTTCGAGTGTATTAAATGAAACAGGAATGCGCCGAATTGAAGAGAACTTATATTTGCTCCAAAAATATAACAGTAAACTAGAAGCGACATATTAAATACAGGTCTTTCTGCAATTAGGGCATGTATTATGGTTGTTCAACCACATGTTTATGCAGTGTTCGTGGAATTCGTGTTTACATCTCAGCTGCCTCAATGCTCTACCTTTCAGATGTCTCAAGCATATGGAGCAATTTTCTATTCTCTTCCGAATTCTGAAAAAATGAAATTTAATCAATAGTATTTGATCATTGTTATTTTAAAAGTCATTATTTATATACATTTACAAAATGCATTGAAAGACTAATCAAATGGGGATCTACAGATAGAGTTCAGCTTAACGCACAGAAGATTCAGACAAGTACCCTGACAAAAAAATCACATACTGGTATGCCAGAATTGAAGATAGAGGGCGCCGAATACTCGAGTTACCTTCCATCAAGCTTCTGGGGATTATATACTAACATAATGAAACTTCCAAAACATATACTGTGGTTGTCTTGCTGATTGATTATATTTTCCGCTGGCTACTAATAGAAACCACATACGTATAAATGAATATCTTTACTGACGCTTCGATTGCCTCGGCAGGCTGTACATAAAGTACGAAACAACGAAAGTTTGATTTTGAAAATATAATAATATATAAATCATTTTTTACATTTTGTTCTGTACTTTGATAATGCCTACCGAAATAAAACTGAAATGCAAAGATTGGACATGATACTAATGGGAAGTGCTAATTGATTGGAGGTGATACTTTTTTCTGTTACTTATGTACTGATCACTATGAATTCGTTCTTGCATGAAGTCACTAATTTCAATTAAGTAATATACTTATGTTTATTTTTCACGAATACCCTCTAAAGTTTTTGAAAGTACTTATACTCAAATACATATGAGTAGTTTTTAGAGTTACTCATTGTGAAGTACTAGTGAGTACTTTGTATGGTACGCTGATCAGCTCTGGCAATAGGTTATATTGTTATAGTGTTGGTAACTATGAGAGCAACAAAATATGCAAAATATTTTATATCGGCATCAATATCTCAACAATGGATAATGTTTTTTTACTGGGCGCCAATTCAACTCATAAGATTGATAAAATATTTTGCATATTTTGTTTTCTTCAGAGTTACCAACACTATAACAAAGTACTCACTAGTACTTCACAATGAGTAACTCTAAAAACTACTCATATTTATTTGAGTATGAGTACTTTCAAAAACTTACGACTATTCGTGAACATTGAACATAAGTATTTCACTTAATTAAAATTAATGACTTCATGCAAGAACGAATTCATAGTGATCAGGACGTAAGTAACAGAAAAAAATAGTACACGTAAGTAACAGAAAAAAAGAGTATCTCAAATCAATTAGCACTTACCATTACTATCAATTTCCAATCTTTGCATTAGTAGAAATGGAGAATACTCAAAAGGCAACAGCACTATATTTTATAAATCTACATACACCTCAGCCAAAAGAAAAATAACATTGTATAAACTTCTAAAAGTGTCATGTATAATGAGTAACAAAAATAATAAATATAATTGAAAATAATTCTTTAACGGTATACAGTTTTCGTGTGTCTCGTAGAGCATTGTGCTTTGAAGAATACTAAGCGTCCTTCATTAATTGCGCATCCGGTACAAAGTAACTTAGATAAATCACTAACTTAAATTCTGTACCGGCATCTCCATCATTCTGTGTTTCATAATCTCTACCACGATCGGTTTCGTATGAATCTTCTCCAATTTTGTAATTTAAATTTCAGAAATCTGATAATATTTTAACAATATGTTTACATAAGTTTGATTTTTCTAATTTATTCAGGATATAGTGAAAATAAATCTTTCCAAATTCATTCAATGTACATAAATGGATTCGTAGTTACACATTAAAAAAATCATCAATATATCAATACATTACACCAAAGAATACGCCGTAATATTAATATAACAATGGCAATTCATACCTATGCACTGGCAAAATATAGAATATACAGTAAAAAGTAGGATACAGCGATTCAACGTACATGACAAGCCGGCACTTGTTTTTGCACGCGTGGATACTCGTACTCATTACTTGCCATTTGTAGGAATGCGAAGAACTTCAAAATATGGAGTATCCAACATTGTCGAGTACCGAGTCTCATCAAAATGAAATTACGAGCACCGACTACTGAGTATTTTGAGTAGTCAGTACAATTTTGAGGACAACTTATTCCAGTGCCAGCTCCGCCCATTGCACATAAGAAATACTGATGGGAATCCTCAATAAGTCATTTGATAATATAAATACTACGTACTCATTTTCATCTTCACTGTCTTCTGGAGTTCTGATATATACATCACTTCTACCACTTCTCGTACTTGTATTTGGATTATCGTAATGATAGTGTCTCTGTGTATTGGCATTTAAATTCAAAATAGTATAAACAACTGTTCCTGCTGCTACAAGCAGCATGACACCTAATGCTAACGGATGAAACTGGAAGCTCATGTTCTTTCTGTAGTATTGGGATGTATCCTTAGATGTTCCGATTTATTGTGATTAGTCAAATTATCTTCATTACTTTAGTCCTGGTTTTGACTTCCTGAAATCAGAAATATATATATATTCTTAAGTTTCGGTCATTTATAAACTCAAATGGAAATCAGCTTTACAGACGTTTCGACATTTAATCAAATGTTGTTAAAAGATATCTCTACTCCGATAAAAATTGTGTGTTTAACACCACAAAGTTTTACAAATAAAACTCTCTTTCTGTGATGTGATTTCATTTATATTTCAATCATCGTCAGACGACTATAAATAAAGGCAGGCTTTTTTTTAGATAAACCGCATAAACCCTTGGGTCATTAGCAGTGGAGTTGATAACTATATTTTGTTTAAGTATCTAGAGGCTTGTAGAAAATTAACCAAATTAGATACTCTACATTGTGATCCCTTATGTGCTTTAGGGCTTCTATAATAGCGAATTGTTCACCTGTGAGGATTGTTGAGCAGTTTGGTAGCTTTATTGTTAAGATATTTGTAGGTGTTATAACTGCTGCACCTGAGTTTTGGTCTGGTTTGGATGCGTCAGTGTATAGTTTGCTGTGGTGGGGAAATTCTTTAATTATTTCGAGAAAATTTTGAATCATCAGTTCATTGCAGATTGTGTGTTTATTGTTGTGTTAGCTGCATATTGATTTCTGGTGTACGGACAATCCGCGGTGGAATGGATGACGGTGATGAGGGGTACGGTTCTTGTAGCTGATGGATGCTTATCTGGTTTAAGTGCATGGATATTCTCTGGGCGATGGAGGTTGCATGTGTAGGCATCCGGTAGCTGGAGAAACAAGCTTTACGAATTCTGCCGAACGATGGTGAGCTTGGGTTGGAAAAGGCAGGCTTGAGTCCCTCATTTTTAGTGAATAAGCTTCAATAAATTACGTCAAATGCAAAGGCATCATTGATGAATCAACCAAAGATGTTTATTTACATTCTATAACTTGAACAAAAATTAAATAATAAAATTCATGTAAATAAATATGGAGAATCACTGACGCACAAGCTTTTATTTGATATATCTAAAAAGAATGAATTTTACCTTATTACTATGATACAAGGATGTGAATGAGAAGGGTACTGTTCAATATTATTTTCCAGTCTGATCATATATCCTATTTTCCTTAGTAATAATGACAAATACAGGTCAGCAGACTTGGTAAGTAGACGTCAGGAAATTTTTATATATCATGTATTTTTTATTAATATTTATTAATTACATCATGATCCGACAAATTTCTTCTGCTTTAATGAATACATATTTTTACTTCTGATTTAAATAGGTGATATATTTGAAAATTATATGGAGGTACGATTATGTAGTTTTAAACACAAAACCAAAAATAAACTTTTGTTGACCTATAATTTTTCAGGACAGCGATAAGGAGCTTCAGAAATCCAGTAATTTGTCCTGAAATAGTACACCACAAAAACAGTAATTGCTACAAAAATTCCACTTGAGATTTTTTCCTACTAAATCCCCCTAGAGCAGACAACAAACTTCAAATTTACAACAGAATTATCAACTTGGCAACAGCCACGATCATCGTGCTCTCCGTAGATGGCGCTTATATTGCGGTGAAACTTCGAACTCTCATCCAAGAAGCATGAATAAAATATTTTATTATTAACGTTCTCAAAGCGATTCCTAAGCATTATTATGAGCTAAAATAAAATCGAATTTTTTTTTACTAATAATTATTGTTAGCCCCTTGAACATATTTGCAGCGAATATATCAACGGTCCATCGATAAAGCATTGGGTAATTAAAATGAACAAAAGCATTCATTCAAGTACTTAATGCACTATCCACTTATGGGTTTGCGTTGAACTATGAAACTATATATTGGTTATATTGAGTGCAAGTTTGGTGCGACCCAGTCAGCGAAAGTAAATGCCTTGACTCAGGCACCTATTCCGACGGATGTTAAGAGTGTACGACAGTTCATAGGACTTGCCAGTCATTTTCGCCGGTTCATCAAGAAATTCTCAGAGTTAGCCGCACTAATAACAGTTCTGTTACAAAAAAGCTGTGTTTAAGTGGTCTTCTGAGTGCGAACAAGCAAATAATTATTATTAAATGAATTGACCGATTCACCGGTATGATGAATCTATGATCCGAATTTACCTTGCGAATTGCATACATATGAAAGTCATGCTGTTGCAAAATGAAAATGGTGTAGTTCGTCCTGTTGCATACTTCAGTCGTCGTACAAAAGATTATGAGACACGATATCATGCGTATGACTTAGAAACTTTAGTTATAGTCAAAGCTGTGGAACATTTTAGAATTTATTTGTATGGTGTACTATTGCTCTAAACAATGATCCTCGTGTCGCTTATTGCTGGGTCAAATAACAAGGTTATGACTTTTCGATCGAATATTGACCGGGAAATAAAATGGCTCACGTGGACTATTTAAGCAGAATCCCAATAGACAATGAAGTTATTTTGAAAGTTTTGAAGACACTAACTGTGGATGAAATTTCAAATATCAACACCATGTGAGAGTTATATACAAATCGCGCCTTTTGTTCTAAAATATTTAATGACCAGAATTTTAATGTCGACTATACTGTTATAAACAATATTGTTGTAACTAATATGAAGACCCTATAGTGTTTTTACCAGTTGCTGCTACTTCTAGTAATGCGACTATATCGATGAATCTTTGCATATCAGATGGAACAAGTGTACAATGAGAAATTTATTTTAGCCGGAAATGGACAGTGTCTGAAAAAATATATTAGGAACTGTAGAGCTTGTGTTTTGGGAAAATCACGTACTGGCCGCAGAGCAGGAATGTGGCAACATGGAGATATACCGGACGACATCCTCCACACATAATGCGGGCCCTTTGATTAAATCAAATGGAGCCACCCAAATTGTATTAGCTATAGACGCAGTTTCAAAACTTTGCCGTATAATGCTCATTACAAAGATATAAGGCCATATACTGTCTGTGCGGTACTGCCCAATGAGTGATATGCACTACATAAGCAAAAATAAAATTGTAGAAACGTTCAGTATTTTGGAATATTTCATAAGCAAATGACATTTCAATGCCAATCTGTCATCTCAGAATTTTGAAACTTTTATTTTATATAGTAAAAGACTCTGAAAGCCTATTGGTAGAGCTCGATATAATCTCATCCCATTGGGTCAATATAACAGCTCCTCATTTGATGAAATCGGCTCTATAAATTGCAATATGTAAAAACAGATAATACGAGACATTTTTCTTAGCTTAAAATTCAACGATTTATTTGCGTACAATATTCTTAATCGTTGATAGCTGTGTTGTGAGAGTCTGGAAAGATGCTTATGGAATCTTAGCTCCTGATCAATACAAATTATAAGACATTTTATATTTTCAGGATAATTTAACCGCTCATTATATTGACTTTCACTATTAATTTTCCTTTATGACTTGCCGTTTGCTATCCTGACAGAACAACATTGCCGTTGATATTTTACTATTAATGATTGAATTATTTCTAAGATAGTATGGAAATAAGGTGTCAATGTCGGTATTGATCTCTGACTGCGTCGTTTATATGATTATTATCAATAAAATAAAGCAACTGTGTCTCATTATCATATGACTGGATAATTGAAAATTTAATTGATGTGCTGATATCTGCAATATAGATCTAAAATACCAGTGGACCCAACATGGAGCCCTGAGGGCTCCAGAAGTTATTTTTCATTTTTCGGACAGCCGATTAACAATTGAAACGGACTGATTTCTATTGCAGACATATGAATGGAAAATAATAACAGCAATACTGCCCAGACCATATTTTCGCTTAGAACACAGTAGTCGATGGTCGATTTTGTCAAACGTCTTAGAGAAATCTAAATAAATCAATACAACTCATCTTTTTATCTACAGCCCTGATTATATCATCAGTCATGTTCAAAAGGGCTGTTGTGGCGCTGTGAGACTTTCTGAAACCAGATTGCAAACGGGCAAGATATCATTTTTGTTCACAAATTCATTGATTTTGAGGTAAGCTTTTCCAAGACAAGAGACTTATTGGTCTCAAATCCGAATATTCAGCAGGATTCTTGCCTTTGGATATAGGATTAATCATAGATTCCAATACTCCGGGAAATATCCCTTTTCTAAGCAAATACTGACAACGTGTGTCATATAGGGGGTTACACAACTTCAGCATAGACGACGTGATTCCATCAAAACCAGCCACATTCGATTTGAGCGATCTGATTTCCGATTCGATCATAAGGGGCTCAACAGGAAGAAATGCACATTTATTATTACTGAAAGTATTGATGTCATAGAAGTCATAAGTAGTCTTACTAAAATCAGATTATTCGAAAACAGAAGCAAAGTAGTCATTCACTTTAGCTGACCTGCCTAAATTTTCAGGAAATTCTGATGTTTTTTTTGTGCACGAGCGAAATTGCGTTTTTCTTTCTAATCATTCCAGTTTCCTTGTGTCTTATTTGACGTGAACTTGTTCAGTGCGTCATCCCTTGCCTTGAATAAGTCAGCTTGAGGTATCCTTACTCTTACTGTTCTCACAGGCGCAAGACAGTTAAAAGTGTTGATTACATATTCAGTAAGACTTTACCTTGTCATCAATATATTGAATTATTATAATTGTAAACCAGTCAATTCTCCAAAGTCATTTCGAGAGTTATCAAATATTTTGAAATCTCTAAACGTTATAAACTTCTGAGGGCCAAATCACAACCTATAAGTTAGTGATCTGAAATGCCATTTGCACCAACTACTAAAGTATCAGTGAAGAGAGGTGAGCTACGTTTGTGACGACAACATCTAGTAAGGTGGAGGTACTGTCAATTCTTCTTGTGGACTCAGTGACTAACTGACTAAAACCATGACACTCAAGGCAAGACGATAAAGTGTTATCTGCATCAAGAAAGTTCATGTTCAAGTCTTCAAGAATTACAATATTTACAAAATTCACTAAACATTGTGGCAATATATTATCAAGAGTTGAAATGAAGTCACTACATTTATGTGATGGTGCACGATAGATAATTCCTATTATGCTTACTCTCAGCCATAAGTTTTCCATAACAATGTCATCTAGATCAAAGTCAAGAACTTCAACATGGAATGAAGATTTGACAAAGGGTCCCAACACCTCCACCTCTCCCTTCACGATCTCTCCGATAAATTTGTAACACTGGCATTATCAGTTGGTACATTATTTGACACACACGTTTCAGTTACCGCAAGATCAAAATCCTCCTCAAATATGTCAATGAAACTTGAGAAATCTAATAGTAGAGAACAAACATTTAATTGACCAAATTTAGGATTTTTGAGGCCACTACTCAAATTTAATGCATGATTTCAGTAACCCTTTTTTATTTTTGAAACATGGACAATTTTAACTTCTTGCAGGATGGTCCACTGGGAGGTCAGATTCATGAGCATTATATCGAAGCTAATCCCAGTTGGTTGGAATTTATCTCTAAGTACTTCCTTATATACCCCAATGGACGGTTATGTAAAATTTCCTAGAAAATTGAATCTGAAATCCACAAAATTCATGGAAATTCTTTGAGAAAAATTAATTATTATAAAAAATAAACGTTTTGGATAAGGTTCGTGCCATTAATAGAGCTCTTTTCTGAAGCTGTAATTGTGTGAGCATAACAGTTGACGCATTTCAGCGTCGAAGGTGTACAATGTACATTAATTTGTTTGTCGCTTGTGTTTTGCTCGTCTGTGACATCACGCGGAACGAGATCGACAGCGTCGGATGCGCATCGCCATACCAGTGTATGTGAATCGTTATTAATAGGATTATTTTAAAAGGTGCAAAAAAAAAGAGACAAATAATTGACAAGTTATCACCTCTATTCAACGAGCATATGGATCACTCACAGTATGTGTGCTCAGGATTCATCCATTTCGCAGCATGCTCCCATTGGGTGATGACTCAACCACTATTAGGTGCAGGTGGAGTCTGAACCAGCAATATCGAACTTCTTCTATATAGAGAGATACTATCATCCCTCACGAGCTCCAGACTCTAAAATGAGTTTCCATACCAGACAGAGATGTCGGGAGATCTTTCTCCACCTGGAGATTGTGGTTTTTGAATGCACTCTTATGTTTTATCTCTCATCCAGTGTGATGCTAATCATGGTGTCGATTCAGGGCCTAAAACCTTCCTCAAAAGAGTATCCATGATCCTGTACCCCAGGCATCCACAGTAGTGAGATGTTTCACTGCCACATTTTCAAGAACTTTCGTAAATTGAAATAAATCCCGACATATTACAGGCACTAAGTAATTTAATTAGTGCTTGGTTGCAACATGTGAAAGACAGGAACACATACATTTTTTCCTCAGAAAATGGTGGTGTATCCCCAAGGGTAACTACCTCATTAATAGGATCTCAAGATCCCAGCACCAAAACCCCCCCTCAATTAATGAGCTGTCTGTATACCAGACTTCCCCTTCGTCCTTGATAACCTGTTGGCGCCTTGACCCCGACTGATCTCTTGTTGGATATTCCAGTATGAATCTGCGGTTAAAGTGAAGTTTTAGAGAAATAATATCACTCCTCAGAGTAGAATAAGATCCTCTTTTTATCTGTAAGAGAATAGCATTGTGCTTTTTACCTAGGTTTACAAAAGCTTAACTGCATTGGCCCATAATCAGAATACGTTTTGTTCGAGCCTCTTGCCTGATCACTAGGTCAAGGGAAGGGAGATTCAGCAATGTTTCAATTATGCTTTAAGGAGTCATTCAGACTGCACTTGTCATACCAAGACAGGCCAAACTATGTGTCTTGTTCAGTTCGGCCTCGATTAACTCATTACACAGGAAAATCATACTAGCAAGCCATACAATAATATCTGATAATTGTCATGTTGGATTAGTAAACCACTTTTGGACACAGCCCCATCTTGTGCCCACAACTTTACTGCAAAATCACAAGGAATTGCAAGCATGCCAAACTTATTATTTATATGCTGCTTATATTATGCAATGCAACTTGCATTACCTAAAATCCAAGCTATTTAATTTGACTCAGTGGGATCCTTACATAAGGTCATATGCAAATTGTCTTTCAAGGCCTCATTGAACTTTGACAAAATAATATAAAAAATAAATATGACCCTACATCCTCATACCTATGTGATAGAACACAGATTGTCAAGTTAAATAACCATCTATCACCATTGCTTTTAATTTGTATGCAAATTATATGTGATTGTTATTTATTAAAGTATAATTTCATTTTATAAGCTGATGATTTAAAAAAATAATGTGAAATTTCAGATGTAAATTATTTGATGAAATTACAGTGATTTCAATAGGTTTTATAATTGGTCGCATTTGTCTGCTTTATAAAATGAATTTTTTGCAGAGCTGTTATTATGAGATCTGCAGATTTGCTTTTTTTGCTCTCCAGATTTTTCAATAGGGTCCAAATTGGAGTTTTATCTTAGGCTCGGATAGATTCTACGAAGTTAAGCACTACCATTTGTTGTTTGAATTATACATGTATAATGTCCACTTATTGGGCTTGTCTCATAAATAGATAAGAGCACAAATAATAAAAAGATAAATCAATTTCTTACTCTTGATATTGTATATCCGAAATGTAGGATGTCCAACAAAGTAGGTCTAGGCGTACACAATTGTTCCAAGAATATAGGGGTTTTCACTGTATTCCGAATAGAGGAAGGATGGTTTAATATTTAATTTTAAAACAAATCCAGTGCGGTAAATCCATGTTTTTCACCAAATAAAATATATTCTCATTTTCACTGTATTTTTGATGTCACAAAACTACAAACAATGACGTTCTTTGTTCTGTCTAGTTCGCAACTGTGGTTCCCAGATTACTCACTCTCGTATAGTTCCGTCACGTCATATACAAACTGCTGTTGCCAGATGTAACCACTTGTCTGTCCGACGATTTCCAAAAAGTGTTATAAAAAAAAACATGAATATGTATGAAACTGACTTGTTGATGTTGGAACAGTATTGGGTGTCCATCTGAATCATCCCTTACATCTACTAAAAAATTGAATATGTGGTACAAGATTGTCTATCAATGAGTGGGAAGATGGTTTAGATGGGCCACCACCACTGGCCAGTAGTTCACGCCTCTGCTCAGACCTCAGATTGTTGGGGCATCCAGGATCTTTTCATTTTGTCCCACAGCTACTTGAGTTGGATTATTGTTCTTTGTGAATTTAATCAATATTATTTAAGATATTCCTACAAGCAATATATTATAGAGATATAAATCGGTAAAACTTCCGTATAACGGCTCCATCGAAAACCTAGGCGTATTGATGTTTTTCAACAGAAACTGGTCCACTTAAGAAAGATTCAGAACAAATAATGACGCCAAACAACTTTTAACGTTTTTTATTAATGAATATTTTTCTCACCTAACCTAATTCACCTTAAATTCACTGAATAAGTGAATCTACTAATCTACTGACAGACGTCTTGTTCATAGACAATTTCATGGTGATCACGGCTTTGACATGCACTTTGTTCCTACATGATCATGTCCAATTGTCCATTGCCCAAGTAGTGATAGCCTGTAACTAGGCGTTCATTGTCACTGACTAAATCGATGATTCATTTCAATCTGATAGGCCATCAGCGCACACTCAACATCAAATTTTTATGTAGATAAAAAGTTGTGTAGTTTTCACACAGTTTAACAAATAATATTCTTTCTTTTAGTCACTAAAAAAGAGTATTATTTGTGAAACTGTGTGAAAACTACACAACTTTTTATCTACATGATGGAAGAGTTTCACCAAGTAAGAGCGTCTACAATCTACATGATCAAATTTTTACTAAAAACAAAATATGTACTAGTGTACTAAATGAAATGATGCGATTGTACTAAATCTAGTATGCGCAGTTTAAATCATTCCGAACAATTATTCCCTAAGTCATGACCGACTCTAGTGTTCAGTCAGCCATGCGCAAGTACGTCGCTGTGGTACGTTGTTTGTGTATGACAGATGGGATGACAGAACTATGCAAAATGATATTTCTTGTTTTATGATTTATGCTGTTATGCTCGTATGCCGTGATGTTTTGTGTAACAGGCTGAAAATTGAAAAAGTGAAGTTTTAGTTTTTTTCCTGGAAAACCGCATTGTTTGTTTTGAAATTCTATAATAGACAGTCGTTTTTGAATAAAATATTGAGAAACGCTATATCCGTGGGCACCGCAGTGTAAAAGCAACTTAATTCTTAATCGTGATTAACTTCTGTACTTAATTCCGAGCAGTTTGGTCAAATAACATTTTTCTGCTCTTGGTGCTCTTATCAAGGGTCAGCTCTAACTGTGTGTGAGATTATACCGATATTCCTGATGTCAGACGCATTCCTAGGGAAAGCAACTGATAAATGTCTAGTTGGTTGCAGGTAAGGCTAGCATTTATAGTCATTCCCTAAGACCCTAAAAGTCGTGAAAGCATTTTTTGTTAGACATATAATCGTTCATTGAGGAGGCTTCCTATAGGAAGTGAAGTACGTGCCCGGGTGCACCTTTATCAGATATTTCTAAACTATGTATCAAAATCAGGCCCGACGAGAGGGGGCACCGGAAAGTTTCTCCCCGGACTCTGGCTATAGAAGGACGACCCGTGCGTTTGAGGACAGAAAAGAAATAGGCTATAGAGTTTTCGGTCTGAGTGTAACAAACAAAACGTGGTCAAGTCAAATATGACTACTACTATTTTCACAGATACCTTATCTTTACTTGATTTTACAAAAACAGCCATTAGCTAATGACAAATTTCTTTAATTTTTGTATTAGAAATTATTGTTGGGAATGAGGTAGGATCGTCGGAAAAGAACTTTATACTGAAACTTTAACCTTTGATATCTATTTTGATGAGCACACTTTCATAAACCAAAAATCATAAGTCGTAAAAATGGACTTAGGGTCGGCGTTTTTTTTCAAGAATAGTGTTTATTTAATGCATTCTAACATCCCACGAAGCCGTTTTGCCCAACAGGATCCAGAACCTACTTATCTCGATTTCGATCAGAATTCGATCAATCACCTGTCATTTCTCAAAATCCCCTATTATTGTTGGGAATGAGGTAGGATCGTCGGAAAAGAACTTTATACTGAAACTTTAACCTTGGATATCTATTTTGATGAGCACACTTTCATAAACCGATGTGGTGTGCCCCGCGTCCGGTTAATGCGACGACTAAAAATATATAAAAATAACACCGTTTACCTCAAAATGTTAGTGTTTAAATCTACGGCCTGTGGTGTGGTGAATGTATTCTTAACACTCAATTTAACAAGTACGTCAGATGAGTGGCCAAGTAATATTAATATTTTGAGGTTAACTGGGGGTTATTTTTATGTGACTTTTGATCTTTTGTGATGCAAACAACCAAAAGTGAAATTTTTCTACGTCAGAAGTTTGGTACATTTGTACATATTGTTTATTGAGTATTTTAAATAGTAAATTGAAGTGACAACACAGCAATGTCCTTTATGAATTTTTTTTCTTAAAAAATTATCGAATCAATGAAATTTGCGTGTCATATAGTTTAATCAATATCGTTCTATGGGCATACTGGAGGATTAGCTCCCCTCCCCCAACTAAACCTTCAAAGCCTAATTTTGTACCTGTAATAAATTTTGTTTCGCAAATAGGACCTCAAAAAGAGTAATTTTCATAATACATATTATATATTATTAGCAATGACACCATAACATTTCTAAAATATATATTTTTTAAATACCGTCGAGAACCCTACCTTAGGGCCCTACTCGGTGTCGATATTAAATATACAAAAATCATCATCAAGTCGCAAAATTGACACAGAAAAACTTTTGTATAAATCGCTCCATCTTAATACGTTCCATCATATCTAGAAGCTGTTTCCTAATATCCGGTCCAGAACTCTCCTTTTCGAACACATTGTTTTAAAATGAAGAAATATTCGAAAAATTATAACTCCTAACAATTGCCATAGATCTCCCTAGTTTTTGAATGGCCGTTTCCAGATATCAGGTCATAAACACCCTTCTTTGGATACTTTTAATGTATAAATCTACAAAAAACTATCAAAAGTTTGATTTCGGACTTCCATTGTCTATAAAATTTTGAGTATCACGACGTTTCGATTGATGTGCTATCTTCAATCGTCTTCAGGTGAACGAAGACGATTGAAGATAGCACATCAATCGAAACGTCGTGATACTCAAAATTTTATAGACAATGGAAGTCCGAAATCAAACTTTTGATAAATCCACCTTGTCTACAAGTTTCAAACAACACTACAAAAAACTGTTGTCAAAATTGACGAAGACCCTTTTGGTTTTGCATAAATGACTTCATGATTATACGTTCCATTATTCCAATCAGCGGCTTCCGCATCTCAGGTTCGGCAGAGCCATTATTGTTTTTAAATGTAAAAAATTATAAACCATCAAATTGAGGAGGACCCCCTCAGTTTTTGCATGAATGGCTCCATTCTATTAGGTTCTACGATACCGTTTCCGGGTATTAGAACCGGAGCCCCCTTTTTCGAAAACTTATTGTTTTTTTTTGTAAATGTATATTATGAATATTGTATCATCCATCATGGCGGCTAGTCAAACAGATGCTTTGTTAGGCATCAGTTCGTATAAAAAGTGTAATAGTGCATTCAAATCAACTGAAATAGTGGTCAGATGTGCAGGATTGTGTGGTAAACCATTTGACCCTCATTGTGTTGCACTGAAGGATAGTGATATTCGACTCATATACAAGCCATTTTGGACATTACCAAAGCAAACAGCATCAAAATAGCGAATTTGGAGAGCAATGTTAACCAAATTGCTATAAAACTCGATAATATGGATATTAAATTATCTTCAAATAATCATAAATCCAACACAATTAGTGCCACCTATGCGGCAGGGGCTACATCATCAAACCAGCAGAATAAGGTAACTCCGACAAGAAATGAGCAAACATCTGTATCTACAAAACAAACCAAAATACAAGCAGAAAATATCGCGAAAAATATAAACATCGCCACACCATCTGAAAGGAATGAAAACAAAAAAGATAATCGCCAAAAAAAAAAAGGAATATCCTTTTCCAGTACTATCGTATATTGACTATTTTAATAGGAGGAACAGTAAAAAACAGTCCGTTATAGGTCAGGCAGACTGTACAGATGACAAATTTTTCATGCGGCTGAAGTTCCGATCGTTGGCGCTCGATCGAAAACGTGAAAAGGCAGCAGTGCGCGAAATTTGTCATTACCACTTTCATCAATATAATTGTGCCTCCGATGGATGTATATCGACGGGGTTCGTACGTAATATCGTTTGTTTGATAGTTTCTTAGGTTTTGGGAAAGTCTATCTGCCCTCCTCCAAAAAAATCCTCCAAAGGTGAGGGGTATATGAAAAAAAAATTATTTTCCGAAATTGACGTTATAGGAATGCGGTTTTAAGCTTAATCACATGAAAAAACTACACTTAATAACCTGTGAAATTGTGATCGCGCTACTTCGCTCCCAACCCCCTAAAAATAAAACCCTTTTGATTTTAATGTTTGAATGATCATTCCAACTCCTCCCCTTCCTCTCCTCACATAGTGTATATACTGAAAAAATCATAAGTCGTAAAAATGGACTTGGGGCCGGCGTTTTTTTTCCATGAATAGTGTTTATTTGATGCATTCTACCATCCCACAAAGCCGTGGGAACGGGATCCAGAACATGGTTATCTCGATTTCGATCAGAATTCGCTCAATCACCTGTCATTTTTAAAAATCGAGTTAGGTCCCCTATTTTTTTGCAGATATTTGATGCATTCTAACATCCCACGAAGCCGTTTTGCCCAATGATCAATGATCAATCACCTGTCATTTTTCAAAATCCCCTATTTTTTTGCAGATATATCACAGATTTAATGCATTCTAACGGTCCTCTAAACCATTTCCACGAGTGGGATCCGGAACATAGTTTTGTAGCCCTCCCCTGACTGACAGTATGTATATTTAACAAATCGGTAAAATCTATTATTGGAGTTTTTTACATAAACATTCTCTTTTTATTTCTTCTAAACTATGCAACAGTTCGTCGTAGGAATTACATATTTCATTTGGATGACGACACATAAACTGTATACGTCATGAGCGTGTACAAATGCTAAGAATGCAACTTTGTGCAGCAGCTCTCTTGGGGAGATTAATGATATTAATGCTTTTAGAATATCTATTTTCTGACCGCTTTCAATTAATTTATTCGATGGCTGTATCCACTTTTATCAGAGCGTCAATAACGCCGAAATGAAGCTTTTACAAAGATTGAAGTTGGGTCTATTTAACTTTCTGTAGCAAAATAATAATTATAAACTTTAAACGTATATAAAGTATATAGGTCTGTTTCCCTTTGACACCTCAAACCCCTAAAGAAAAACCTATTGACTGCGCCCACCCACGATTTTGAGATCGCGCAACCACAACAAAATTTGGCGAGCGCGTTATATTCCTGCCTTCTATTCAGTGATATTCCAATATAGAAAATAGTATATGCTACATGTAAACGTGTATTTATAAGATATCAATATGAATACGAACACAAGAAGTGCCGTACACCAAACTTCACTAGTGAATTTACTAGATGGCAACGACACGAACGCGACATATACAAACCAATACTGATTATTAATTTTTTTAATGTGCTCTTATGTGCCACCATATTACATAGGGGTTTTTATAAATTACATTACATGGCAATTTTCCATAACATACCATCCACCAAGTACCCTTTCTCGGAGATACAATCTAGTTGCTAATGATATACTAGTGGAGTTGCTATTTATTATTGTAACAATAGGGATGGGTAAAAAATTAGGTCCTAATGCGTCCAATAATTAATTTTCGTATTGCTATATATTCTGTTAATCTATATTGTTTTAAAACTTGCTCACGCAAGTGGCTTGAAGGCTGCTGAAATGCGAAAAAACGCCGACCCTAAGTCCATTTTTACGACTTACGATTTTTTCAGTATATACACTATGTGAGGAGAGGGGAGTGCTAAAAAACTATTTTCCGCATCCCGCTCGCAGAAATGGTTTAGAGGGCAGTTAGAATGCGTTAAATATGTGATATATCTGCAAAAAATAGGGGACCTAACTCGATTTTGAAAAATGACAGGTGATTGAGCGAATTCTGATCGAAATCGAGAAAGGTATGTTCCGCATCCTGTTGTGCAAAACGGCTGCGTGGGATGTTAGAATGCATTAAACAAACACAATTCATGAAAAAAGACGCCGTCCCTAAGTCCATTTTCACGACTTATGATTTTTTACGTATAGTTTATATGTTAGGAGAGGGGGGGGGGGCTAAAAAACTATGTTCCGGATCCCGCTCGCGGAAATGGTTTAGAGGGCCGTTAGAATGCAGTAAATCTGTGATAAATTTGCAAAAAAATAGGGGCCCTAACTCGATTTTGAAAAATGACAGATGATTGAGCGAATTCTGATCGAAATCGATATAAGTATGTTCCGGATCCCGTTCCGCAAAACGGCTTTGTGGGATGTTAGAATGCATTAAATAAACACTATTCATGAAAAAAAAACGCTGGCCCTAAGTCCATTTTTACGACTTACGATTTTTTCAGTATATACACTATCGTGTGGAGAGGGGAGGGCTAAAAAACTATGTTCCGGATCGCGCTCGCGGGAATGGTTTGGAGGGCCAAGGACCTAACTCGATTTTGAAAAATGACCGGTGTTGGAATGATTATTCAAAGATTAAAATCAAAGGAGTTTTATTTTTAGGGGGGTTGGGAGCGAGGTAGCGCGATCACAATTTCAGGGGTTATTAAGTGTAGTTTTCTCATGTGACTAAGCTGAAAACCGCATTCCTTCAACGCCATTTTCGGAAAATATAATTTTTTTCATATACCCCTCACCGTCGGAGGATTTTTTTGGAGGAGGGCAGATAGACTTTCCCAAAACCTACGAAGCCATTAAACAAACGATATTACGTAAAAACCCCGTCGATTTACATCTATTGGAGGCACAATTATATTGATGAATGTGGTAATGACAAATTTCGCGCACTGATGCCTTTTCACGTTTTCGATCGAGCGCCAACGATCGGAACTTCAGCCGCATTCTGTCGCAGTAATTCTTTACATGGATTAGTTGCAGTGTATACAAAATATGGAGTGAATACATTTGCATTAACATTTGTGAATCAGCTGTGCATCGAGAGAGTCTGTGAATGTGCTGGTGTCGTAATTGAAACGCGAGTTAACAGAGTTGCTTTTCTACTCTTCTACAGATCACCTAGCAGTCCCATAAAAGACTTCATGGATTGTTTTACTGCATTTCTATGCCTAACTTCTCAAAAATTTCAAAATATTGTTGTCACTGGGGACTTTAATATAGATTGGTCCACTGAAAGCACTTCCAAGCAGTATCTTTCGGATGTTCTAGATAATTTTGAACTTTGTTCGGCCTTGCCTGTGGACCCTACCAGGGAATTTCAAGGAACAAGTTCAGCAATTGATTATCTTTTAACAAACACTCTAAATTGTTCAGGTTCAAACACTGAATCCAGTATATCTGATCATAAGGCTCGAACGTGTACGTTGAACATTTCCTCTTCAGAAACAATAGGTTTGCACGTAGAATCAGTCTATACCTATCGCTGATTTTTTTCTGAAAATAATCTTGAAAATTTCAAGCTTTTACTTTCCAACACAGATCTTTCTGCATTATACGAGAAAAATGATGTAAATCAAGCTTGGCATAACTTTTGGCAAAACTTCCAATACTGCTTGAACATAGCCTGTCCAAGTACAAAGTATAGAGTAAATAGTTATAAAACAAATGATTGGGTAGACAGCGATATTGTGGAGGAAAGTAGGAACTTGAAAAACCTATACTGGTAGATACTGTCAAAATTGTAACACCAGTGAGTCCAAAGAGCTCTACAAATTGGCAAAGCAACAATACAATACTAAACTAAAGCTGAAAAAACAAGAGTTTTATAATAACAGAATAATGTATTCTGATAGTACTATCAAAGAGATTTGGATATAGTAAACATACAAACTGGAAGATTATAATATAGCAAGCCAATATCTAAGGTCAACTCCAGTGGTCCCGTCCCGTCCCGTCCCGTCCCGTCCCGTCCCGTCCCGTCCCGTCCCGTCCCGTCCCGTCCCGTCCCGTCCCGTCCCGTCCCGTCCCGTCCCGTCCCGTCCCGTCCCGTCCCGTCCCGTCCCGTCCCGTCCCGTCCCGTCCCGTCCCGTCCCGTCCCGTCCCGTCCCGTCCCGTCCCGTCCCGTCCCGTCCCGTCCCGTCCCGTCCCGTCCCGTCCCGTCCCGTCCCGTCCCGTCCCGTCCCGTCCCGTCCCGTCCCGTCCCGTCCCGTCCCGTCCCGTCCCGTCCCGTCCCGTCCCGTCCCGTCCCGTCCCGTCCCGTCCCGTCCCGTCCCGTCCCGTCCCGTCCCGTCCCGTCCCGTCCCGTCCCGTCCCGTCCCGTCCCGTCCCGTCCCGTCCCGTCCCGTCCCGTCCCGTCCCGTCCCGTCCCGTCCCGTCCCGTCCCGTCCCGTCCCGTCCCGTCCCGTCCCGTCCCCTCCCGTCCCGTCCCGTCCCGTCCCGTCCCGTCCCGTCCCGTTAACCAGGCGTGATTTTGTAGCTGAGCCATAGAAGAAACAGCCATAATCTAGGATAGATCTTGTGTATGCCCTATAGAATAATAGATTTATTTTAGGGTCCGCTCCCCATCTACGTCTATTTACAGCCTTCAAGACATTCAGGCTTTTTTCGCATTTGACAAGGCATTTGTTTATATGTTCGTTCCAAGTTAATTTGGAGTCCAGGGTAATGCCTAGATATGTATGACTATTTCTAACAGGGATTTTCCACCAGTGAAATTGCTTAACTTTATTTATACACAGGCATTCGAGACATATTAATATCACGTTCCACTCCTAAATAAATAAATGGACAAAAACTCGGGCGGCCATGAGCCGGCCGATAACACAGTTTTTTTCGCACAAAGATGTTAATTCTTTCAATTTCGAAAACAGATACAAGAGTAAAGACCGAGGACCTTTTTGTGTGTTTTTTTGAACTTATCCATAAAAATATTGGGAGACTTTTGCCGATGAAAATAGGTTTTTTCTTATTGACTGATGACAAATTCAAAGAAAACATAATTGATATTACATCTGTAGGGGTTAGTAGATTAAAGGTCATATTAAAAAACTATGAAATTACGAACTCTCTCATTGGACATGACGTAATAAAAAAAATCAATAATTAGCCTATATTCCAGCATTTTATAATCACCGAAAAGGTCTTATTAGATATGTAGATACTTTCTTTTCCACAGTATATCTTAAAGATAATATCTCCTGTGAAAATGCCAAAGTATTTAATGTCGAGAGAATGAAAAGGAAAGTTGCCGGTGACAAGGAGGGTAACGTTCTTCCTGACAAGGTGAAAATCAACCTTACATCATTTTCCGTCGAATCATACATCCATCCCGTAGTACAATGCTACAAATGTTTGCGTTACGGAAAGACAGAAAATTATGTAAGTCGAAATCTCAACGCTGCCAAAACTGCACTGACATGCACACTAGTGACATGAGGTGCTCATCCAGCGATAGATTCTGTATCTATTGTCAAAGCAATGACCATTCCACCATTTCTAAACAATGTCTATGTTTTTAGAACAAAAATCTATTAAAAGAGAAATGGCCAATCGGAACATATCCTTCAAAGAAGCTGAAAAGCTAATTAACAATCCATCGTACTTTAAGATCAGAACAAATAATCGATTCTCTGTCTTATCTAATATGCAGAACTCCCCTTCACTAGAGCCACCTCCATCACAGCAACCCAACATTCATATATGTTACACAAACCAAGATCACCCCTAAAAAACGCAAAGTTGTAACCCCTCCAGTATCTCCCGAACCCACAACATCAAAAAGAGTTAACATTCCCACTCCAAAAAAAAAAAACAACTCCCGTCATCCTCAACCCATATAAAGTATTCCAATTATATAAATTCAAATTATATAAAGAAAAGACAAACATAGCCAACTTCATAATCTCCCAATTCAGCCCTAAATCAGTGGTAGATTCACAATACAATACAACCATAGATTCTAGAATAAGAAGCACTTTAGCGTCAATACTAGATTTTGATCCGTCTGACACAGTTAGTATCAGTGATGAATCCACCAACTAGAGGCTTAAACATTTTTCAGTGGAACGTAAGATCTTTCTTAGCACGTGGACAAGATTTGTTGAATCTTCTATCCAAAGAACAATTTGATATACTCAGCATTTGCGAAACTTGGTTAAAAAACAACACTAAGATGAACGGCTACAAAGGCAAACAAAAAAATAGACAAGATGGTAAGGGTGGAGTCACCATCCTCGTATCGAGTAATATAAGTTTCAAACAAATTAAAATAACTCAAAACTTTAGTGAGCATATTGAAGCATGTGCTGTCAACTTCCAAAATTTGAATTTGTCTATAGTATCTGTTTATATCCGCCAAGAATCAATGTGAGTGTTAAAGATTGGGAAAGCCTATTTAATCAGTTTGATAACAATGCCTTCATCTGTGGTGACTTCAACTGTCATCACACATTATGGGGATCAACTAGTGACCAAATTTGTGGAACGCGACTCGTTGAAGCTTTGAATAACACGTTTTTTACAGTCCTTAACGATGGAACCCCACCAGAGTAACTAGACCCTCGGAAAATACATCCGCAGTTGACTTATCTTTAGCATCTCCTAATTTAGTTTGTGACCTCAAATAGTCAGCACTACTTAATGATGCAATGGGATCTGACCACTATCCAATAGTCATTGAATACAAAACCAATTACACACCTTCAAACCTCATGCCAACAACCAAATGAAATGATACTTCCGCAGATTGGTCACTATTCGCAGAGCTCATTGAACATCGCCTTTCAAATCAAAATAATGAAACACCTCTATGTCAACTAACGAGTATAATAGACGATGCAGCTTCCCATTCAATGAAAGTGAATAACCCCATTACTGTTGAAAACTCGCACCCCGTTTGGTGGGACGCTGAGTGCTTCGAGGCTGTCTTGAAAAGAAAAGAGTCATTTAAAAAATACAAAGATCTATCCAACTGGAATAATTATCTCAATTACAAAAACGTTGAGTTCCCAGTAAAGAATATCTGGCGTTTTATTAGGCCTTTGTTCGGTTAGTCAGAAGCTCTATCAACATCAGACAATGTCAAACAAAAATGACTTCCCCAAACATCTCTTCACATTAACAGAGCTGGAGTCTGCTTTTGTTGGCCACAGAGGTTCACAGAGAGACTGGAGTGGTTTCTAGAAAGTAAATCTAAGCTGCCATTAGGCGCAGTTTGGGTGTCGTCAAGGAATGGGAACCATGGAAGCAGTATCTCACCTGGTTACTGACATACAATGTGCTTTTTCCAATAATGCATACGCTGCTTGTCTTTTCATCGACCTCAAAGGGGCTTATGATACAGTTGATCTGAACATCCTCGCTGAAAACCTAATTTCCTTAGATATCGATTCGCAAACCTGTTCCAAAATAGCAAATCTATACAAAGAAAAATCTATGTTCGCGATCAAAATAATATGTTACATGGGCCTAGGGTGGTCAATAACGGACTGCCACAAGGGGCGGTTCTCAGTCCTCTCCTATTCAACACTTATACTTATAGCATACATCACATATTTGACCCAGAAGTTAGATGTATACAATATATGGATGATTTCTGCTTCTACACAATACAGAATAGCTATGACCAATGCATAAAAACCTTGAAATATATTATGTACTGCATTAAAACATGGTTTGCTGAACACGCTTTTATTATATCGCCTGAAAAATCAGCCATCTTTTTTACGCGGCACAGACCTCAAAACTCCGACTGGATTAATTTATGTGAGATAGAGATACCCATCAAGAAGGAATACAAATATTTAGGTATCGTCTTAGACCATAAATTACTTTGGGGAAGTCATATAAGCCACATCTGCACTAAGGCTCAAAAAGGCGTTAACATCTTGAAGTCTGTTACAAAAACCAAATGGGAAGCCGACCCCAAAACAGCACTAATGTTTTATAATGCGTACATCAGATCTATATTAGATTACGGATGCATTCTGTATGGTCGTGCAGCAGCCTCCCACTTAAATAAAGTCAACAGAATACAGCCCTGTGCTATAAGGATTTGTATTGGGGCCCTAAAATCGTCACCCATCCCTGCAACCCTAGCAGAGGCCAGAGAACCCCCTCTCTCAATAAGACGACATTTCTTAGCCTTCAAAAAAGTATGCCAACTACAATCCTTTAACTGTGATAGTGACCTCAATCGTACAATCTCCAGATTATCAATTGAAGATATGACAAATCCATACTGGTCCAAAAAAAATAGCCCTCCCTTGGCTCGTGCCTATATTTCTTACACTGAATCACAGATTTATATACTATACATACTATGATACTCCTTCTGCTAACCAAAAATTCCTTGACAACATCCTTTATAAATACAACTCTTTTTTAAAAGTATTCACAAACGGCTCGAAGACTGAGAATGGCACTGCTTTTGCAATTTACGTATCAGATAACCAAACCAGCTTTCAACAAAGAATACCAGGTTTTTGTTCTGTATATTCTGCTGAGATTTTTGCAGTTGAGAGTGCTCTAAATTGGTTGTTCCAAAAAAATAGAAATCAAAATGCTTTTATACTATCAGACTCCAGATCTGCTCTTGAAGCTATTGCCAACCTCTCTCCTCGAACACTGTCCAAATCCATCTCGCTCTGCAACATTAAAAAAGTATTATATAAGCTGCACCCCATCAACTAAAAAGTTATTTTTATTTGGGTGAAAGGGCATGCTGGCATTCTGGGAAATATGAAAGTTGATGCTCTAGCAAAAGAAGTCACACAACTAAATAACCATAACAACATTGTCTCGTTCAACGACATAATTAAGTTGGGTAAGAAGGATATGAAAGATGAATGGAATCGCCAATGGAATGAGTATGTATCCCAATCCAAAAAACACTACGCACTAATTCATCCAACTTTACCGAGCCGTGTTCCACACATTGATGATTTTTCAGTACCCCGGGCTTACTCTGTCACTGCTACTCGCCTATTCTTGAACCATGGTAGATTTCCTGCACATCTCCACAGAATTGGCATTTCCGACACTGAATTCTGCTCATGTGATAACGAATCTACAGGAGATCTCAACCATCTATTTTTCTCTTGTCCTAATCAAAATGAGAAACGCGATTCTCTTTGGAAGTTCATTACTGACAATCACATACCAACACCCACAAACCTAACAGCTCTTTTGAGCATGAAATCCAGAAAAAACTTAGATATCTTAATTAATTTCTTACGTGACACTAACATGAACATATAACTGAAATTTCAAAATACATTAACATGTTTCTGTGGCAAACGGTCAAACCAATGCCAGCCTTCTACTCCAACAACAATGACCTCTTTACCTGGGGTACGTTTTCGTTTGTTTTACCAGACATACTTAATTGTTATCCATATTTGTTGGGCAGTTCCTTACCTTCCAACCTGCCCCTAGCTTTCTTGTTGGAGTCTGCCAGGTGTGACAGCATTAATAAGAAACAGTCGTATACCAGGATACAGAATGGTCAACTTTTCCCAGAAACAGAGGGTTTCATGTTTGCTATCCAAGACCAAGTGATTGCGACTAGACACAGGTGACAACTGCAAAAGATACCACCAATAAAAGGAGACAATAGAACATGTTACATGCGCATGCTTTACTTTAGTAGGAACTGAATAGACAGCGAGCAAGAGTCATATACCACGCACTAGCCACAACTTACAAACTAATAGAACACACAGATCCTCATTACTAATAAACATCAAGATCACTACTCGAAATCAATCAATATAAACTGTACTGGGACATCCAAATACATACCGACAAGACAGTCCCAGCCAATAGGCCTGATATTTATCAATCTAAGGAAGAAAGGGTTACCTATTTAATAGATATTGCTATTCCCAATGACAACAACGTTCAATGTATCTATTCTGAGATGATTTCTAAATATACAGATCTCGCAATAGAAATTAAACGGCTCTGGAAACAAGAAAAAGTAATCATCATCCCGCTCATTATGTCAGTTTCCGGTCTCACGTCAACTACATTCATGCCACACATACAACAATTAGGGCTAAGCGAAAAGTTACACAATAATTTTCAAAAGTCTGTGATCCTCAAAACCTGTAGCATTGTGTAATATCCTCCTTTAGCTTGTGTATTGGCTTGCCATAGTCCGTCTGTACTCGATCATACTGCAATCTTTCGAATAGAGTGAAGATAATAATAATAATAATTATATATCGTACCTGCGAAGAGGGACTGGAAGGCCTGTCACATAGGCTGAAAGGTCGCCGGTAAGCTTCTCTGAGAGGGAAAGCGACCACATCGTTCTACCTATGGATTTCAGCGAACGAAGGGCCTTACACAACAACAAGAGGTCCTTAATGCTGGCAGATTTAAAGATAGAGGACGCGGTAGTTGGTAAACGTCTCTTGGAGAATACTGACATTTGGAGCATTAATTTTGAAATTTACGCAGCGGCTCTGAGGCTGTCTGGACAGGCAAGGGTGACAGATTCTCCTTCCGGGAGAGCACATACCGAAAATTCTGAGAGGTAAGCGTGCTATGCATCCCCTGCGGAGGGGGTTGCTACTCTCGTAACAGTGTAGCAACTCATCTCTCAGCTTCGCCGTCCACCTAAAGCGGTCTATGTTCGTGCGGTCGTCATATTCGGGCCATCGAACTCCACCACCTTGCCCGAGATCCCTTTCCGAGGGGAGTAAGTTTTCCTGGTGTTAGGAACTTCAGTGGAAAAGGTCGAGAGTGGAGGTAAGCCACTCAAGCCCCGGTCGACATCTCAGTGTCAGTAGTAGTTGAAGAAGTTTCGTACAATACTACAGGTCTTGAGGATCACAGACCTTTGGAAGGTTTTGTGTAACTTTAGGTCCAGCCCTTATCGCTGTATGTGTGGAGTGAATGTGGTTGGTGTGAGGCCCGAGACTGACATAATGAGGGGAATGATAATGACTTTTTTTTGTTTCCAGAGTCGTTTTATTTCTATAGCGAGATCTGTGTATTTAGATATTTTCCCAGAATAGGTGCTTTGAATGTTATCATTGGGGATAGGAACATCAATTAAATAGGTAACTAGGCCTATTGCTTGTCGGTATATATTTGGATGTTCTAGTATAGTTTATGTTGATTGTTTTCAAGTACCGATGATGGTGTATATCTGTAATATGGATCTGTGTTTTCTATTAGTCTGTATGTTGTGGCTACTGCTCGGTGTATGACTTTTGCTGCAGAGTTGTGCCTCGCGGTGTATTTAGTTCCAACCACAGCTTTGCATGCGCTGGTCATATGTTCGGTCGTTTCCTTTGTTTGGTGACATTATCTGCAGTTGTGATCTGTTTGAGGGGTCTTTTATTATATACTTCTTGGAGTTTCGGGTCGCAATTACTTGATCTTGGATAGCAAGCATGAAGCCCTCTGTTTCTGGGAAAAGTTGGCCATCGTGCAGCCAGAGTGTATGACTGTTTCTTATTAATATGGTCTTGAGTCACTTGATATCAATGTTTTCCATGTAGTGTTTTCTGTGACCAGGTGTCCAACTTATCTTGGTATGATTGTGCATGATTGTGTGTATCTGCTGAGTGGTTTGGATGTGACAGGGCAAGAGGTGTGTAGTTCTTGTCTGCTTCCACTATCGCTCCATGTAAGTGCACATGTTTAAAACGGTAATATAATCCCTCAATCACAATATCTCTGTGAAGCATAAATTTTCAAATATTTTTCCAAAGGACGCGCATTACTGGACAGTAGTTGTCGTGTCGACGGTGAGAATCGGAGTGGAAAGGGTACCACCTTCTACGTAGGTAGATCACATGATGCACGAGATAAGACCGCAAGTGCGAAACCAGGGACGGGATTGAAAATCGTGATTACAACACAAGTTAGGGAAAGACGACAAAATAACAAATTGATTTCCTGCTAATTTTAATAATAGAGATGTGGTATTGAATTTCGCGATAATAAAAACTAGGTGAAGATCGGAGAAATATAAATGAGTTGAGAATTATTACTAATAATAGAATATTATACATATAAATGTAGTATATCATATAAAATAGAATTTGTAAACGGTTGAACCGTTGCACTAGATACATGTATGGTTGGTCTTTGTCCATGTCGGCAAACGTTGCCCCATTTAAAGTTTCCTCTTCGAGATGATTCTTCCATTAAACCTTTATTGATGTGGAGCACTTTGGATTTGCTCATATCGAACTCATACTCTGTTAATCTGAGTAGTGCTTCTACTTGCATCTCAGTGGCTGTGTAAAGTTTTATATCATTCATGTAGAGGAGCTGATTGGTATTGGGTTGATTTGTTTTCTGATACTTGATGTTGAAACCATAACTTGTATTGCTTAGAGCGTTGGAGAGTGGGTTCAGGAAAAGGCAAAACCAAAGGGAGCTGAGAGATTCTCCCTGGAAGATACCGTTCCGTATGTGGAGCTCGTCTGTTTGGATGTGCTCAGTTTATGTTTTAATATGGGTATTGTTTCGCCATGTTTGCATGGTTTGTGTTAGGAACCTCGTGACGCCTAAGTTGATCTTATAGATTTCTACAACTTTGATTAGCCATCTATGGGGTACGGAGTCGAATGCCTTTTATAGTTTATAATAGGTGTGAAGATTTCTGTCTTCTTTTCTGGTCTGCTCCATGATCAGGTTATCAATTATACGTTGTCCTTTTCAACCTTGGCTTTGTTTTCTATATTATTTTTCTTCTTCCGTAAGTATGATGTTCTGTGTAAAATGCTGTTCTATTCTTCTGCATATCATTGCGGTTATGATCTTGTACAACGTTGGGAGGCAGGAGATTGGGCGATAATTTTCCAGGTTTCTGGTATCTGTGTTTTTGGGTTTTATATACGTTATACTTTGTGCGAATAATTTGGGAAGCCTATTAGGTTTGAGTATAGCTTTATTGATTTGGTTTGTGAGTGCTTCAAATGTTTAGGTGACTTGCTTGTAATAGAAGTTTTATATGTTGTCCGGCCGACACTTCCAATTTTGGGTCTGTTTCTTTGTGTCTGCTGTTTTATGTGGTATCAGTATGATTCCTCGCTGTTCTGTGATATGTTGATGCTTTTCCTTTTATTATTTGATCCATGCGGCGTTTTCGTTATCTGTTTTTGGTTCTGAACAAGACTTCTCCAGATTTCAGTTAGTTCTTGCTTGCTTTGGGGTTCTATTGTTATGTGGTCGTTTGATGTTGCCTTTTGGTAGAACTGTTTCTCAGTCCTCGGAAGGAGATTGCTAGCATCCTTTCTTTCATTGAATCATTTGTATCTACGTAGGCTCGCAGCAAAGACCGATGGTTTCTGTTTTAAGGTATCGTATATATCTGGTAATGGTGTTTGAGGTGATCCGGACTTGAGTCTATTTACTGTTGTTGCAATGTGCTCTGAGGTGTGAAATGTGGATTGGTGGGCACTGCGTCCAGTGTGTCTTTCTTTATGTCTTCATGTTCTGTTTTGATGTTACGTATTGTGGCCATGTTTGGAACTGAGTTGTTTTACGGGTAAGTTGTTTTTTGATTTTGGTAGAAATTGTGGGTGTTGAGCAATAAAAAGTCTATGTAGTTTATGCCTGTAGCCTGTTGTGATGGTTTCCAGTTTTGTAGCGGTGTAATAGCAGCGCACTACACTGTGTTTATCTCAACAATCCATTGTGAGCGCTGTCTTTGTTTACGAGCTTTGGTGGTTTGTCGACTGTACCGGCAATACATCCGCAGCTGGTTTGTTTGATGTTGGTTGCGCTTCTTCACCAGCCGTGATGGTTCCCGGTTCTACCGGCAAAACATCTGTAGCTGCGTTGTGTGCAGCGAATTGTGGTAGCACTATTATTTTTGTTGAAGGCTCTGGTGATTTTAAGTGACGTACCCAAAGCCGTCGTTGGTTAGTTTTGGAAGGATCATTGTTCATCGCATTCCAACGAGTTCCTGGATTTATTCCTTTGGGATAGCTCAGCCCGGTTTGCACTGGTAAGGCTATGATTATTAGGATGCTTGCGATGCCAGCATGTCGGTATAGATTTTAAAGCAGAGAGCAGCATATTTTATATCCCACCTAAGGATTCAATGACCATTGCTGGCAGAGTCCTCCTCCTCCTTCAAGGCGATGTTCATCTCGGCAGGAGCCAAGAATTCAATATCATCATGGAGCTCAGTGTCTGACTTCAACCCACTAGACCAGAAGTCACGAATTATTCTGATTTGTGGCCCGTTTTGTACTCTCTCTAATTTACTGTCGCGTTTCGCATTATTTACACTGAGGATCGTAGATAGGAATTGTGGCGCTCAGAAGCGCGGTCTAGGGATGCAATCAACATGAAATAGCGTTTAGGGAATGGATCTTGCCGACACTAAGATTAACTTGATTTGAAAAATTTATTGGCAGAATTTGTATTTGTGTATTAGGAATTTACATTAAATCGGAAACTCAGTCCACAGCCTACAGCTTGCGGCGATAATGCGAGTAAACTATCGCCGCCTCTTGTATCGCATCACTTACATTTTTAATCATACCTGGGGCGATAGGTTGGAGGGTTTGATTCAGTTTTCTTTCACAGAATACATATTCTACATTTTTTTGTTTGTTTCAGTGACTGATAAAAAATCCCGCGGTGTTGGCATTCGATGGAAAATGTAATTGTAGTACCTAGCGAATATCAATGGCAGCTCAGAAGAAACGGATACTCAACGTGTTTGTGGGTGTTCTGATTGGAATTATTGTGTCACATTTATCAAATAGCCATGTCTGCAGAAGCCATGCAGAGCGAGAAGAATTACGTCGTTTGCAGTTACTGGATATGGAAAGTAGGAGAGCGTTCAACAAGAACTTGTTGTTTGTCGGAGTTATGACGGCAGCAAGGTTAGTGACGATCTTTTAATAAATAATCAATGAGACAAATGATAAAAATAATCTATTTGAAAACTGAAAATGCAACAATAACACAAATATAGCGTTCAAACATTTTTACAGCAAAAAATTCAATTCTGGGTGAATCGGTCAATAAATTGTATCTTCTGAGCTCTACAATATGACAGATAAAGTTGAACATAAACAATTGACAAAATCTATTTGAGGTGTTTTAAGGTTCATTTTTTTGTTACATAGTTTAAAAATATTGTAGTTTTAACCATTTATTGTAAAACACAAAAATATATTATCATTAGATTTTAGAAGCTTATATATTAGAGGGCTAATTTGAAATTGGTTACTTTTCCCTGTAGATTGTAACTGCTCTTACTTGGTGAAACTCTTCCATCATTCAGATAAGAAATTGTGTGTTCAACACAAAGTTTCACAAAATAAAACTATCTTTGTTCCAACTGACGCATTCCGATTTATATGTAACTATGATAGCCCACGACGATTTAAATATAAATCAAAGCACGTCACTGGAAGAAAGATTTATTTGTAAAACTCTTCTGTGTGAAAAATCCTGCTACAACAGTGATCATAGAATCAACATGACCCATACACTGACTACTGTCATTAAACGTTTGTTTAATGAATTAAAGTTCACTGACTGATCTTTACCACATGATTTTTGGTGTTGTAAGACATACTGACTCATCCTTGATACGTTGCATGATTATAATTCAGTGTATTAAATGTGGTGGAAGGTCGGAGAGGTTCTGAAGGTAAGAATAGCTGTTTACCAAAAGGTCTGCTAATGCCACTTTCAGTACCAGCTTGACATATTATTTTGTTTGTTATGATTTTGACTTCATTATTCTTACATGTGTATTTAGAGGGTTTGATGTGCTTGTCTTTCTTACAAATAGATTTATTATTTTCCTAAGAAATTGATGTAATAAAAATTTACAATTATATTTTATTTGCTGTATGTAATTTTGTTGGACCAGCGAAACTGCTTCGTCGACAAGCTCCACCACAGCTTGGCCTTTGTCTTGACACTCCAATTCGCAGCTAGTCGTTTCCTCAGGAAAGGTGATTAGTATTTGAACTCCTGCTGGTAGAAATCTGTAGATCTATCGTATCTCTAGAAAGAATTCTTTCGGGCTGAAATCGTATAAATCGGTGACTATTATTGTATTTCTGTATGCACTCCACAGGTTTTATGACCACTACAAGCAGATACTGAGTTATTAATAGCTCTGAATTCTCCATACTTGTTGGTATCAAAGGAGAGGGCTCTCTCTCTATCTCTCTTTGCGACAAACAACTCATCCTCTTCATTTCTGGGTAAACTCAAACACGTCTCCAATGATACACCTTTTCGTGTACAATTATCAAAGTTGGAATGACATAATTGCCCAAAAGCATGATATCCAGTGAAAAAAGTGGAGCATCTCAACTTTGCTTAGCAGTTCAAACGTCAAACACATCTGCTTACAATAAAAGTAGGGCATCTGATTTAATATAAATGTCCGAATAATCTCCCAGTATTTTACTATACCCTTGAAAAGCGCCCCAACGTAGCAGGCTTCCTTATATCCTTCGGTGGTAATACCTTTAGCATGAGGGAAATGAAAAAGTTTGTAATGTTGGGCTCCTATTTGATTGATTTTCATCTTCAAGTTTTCATCTAACAGCATTTCTCTGATGCTGAAGTTTCACTTAGTTGATCCAGTGACCTAGGCAGGAATTTGTATGATTCTAAAAATCTCAGTTTCATGAATACATCAGAATCTAGTGGTATAAGCGGTGTCATGTCTTTTGGTGATTCCAAATATGTAAAATCTGATTACATCTTCCTCCGATTTTCATACAAATTTCTCTGCAACGTCTGACCATCTATATTGTACTATTTGTGATACAGAATCATTAAAAGATAATTTTATATTAAAACAACACGAAAACAGGAAATGCTCGAACGTCTTCACTGAGACGAGTCATTATTTTTTTTAAATTTATTTTCCAAAAGACAGACATCTGTATAGGAATAGTCACAGTAAAACCTTAAAAACTACTTAAAATACAGAGAAATCAAAGAAACACTGCAGCATGAAAGATGTAATAAAAAATCTGACAAGCTATAAAAACAGTTTCCCAAGAGATACCTTTTGAGATCTCTTTCGAATGTATTAACATTGGTATTTGCCTTTATATATTATAAAATCATTACATATAGGAACTTTAGGCATTTTGATTTGGTATCATTTACAAATGATCCCTAGTGTCCCTTGGCAAAATATAGTTTATATAAGAAATATTGAGGATAAAGTGTCCTTTCTTAGTGCAAACATTACTAGCCTGTTTAATATATATGCACCGTTGAGAACGGTACGGATAAGTAAACGTCGGGCTCCTTGGTTGACAGACTCGGTAAGAGCAATTCAAATACGTAGGGATGAGGCGCTATCAAAATTCAAACAAACAAATTATTATGTGCATTGGGTCACGTATAGATCATTAAGGAATCGTATTGTTTCAGTTCTTAGGAAGGAAAAATCGGCTTATTTACAAACGCTGGCAGATAAAAATGACACATCGATGTTTTTCAAAGCACTTAAATGTATGAAGATCCAAACTACAAACAAAACTGAAATTCCTCCTAATTTAGCAGATGTAAATTTGATCAATCAATACTTTGCTTCAGTTTTCAATGATAGTGACTTGGATTGTGCTGAAAATATTCATCGATATAAAAACTCAAAGTTTAATGATCAGTCGTCTTTCGATTTCAAACTTGTGGATACCCAGGCAGTTCTTGACATTATCCTACAAATAGAATCTAATGCCAAGGGCGTTGATGACTTGACTATGCAAATGATAAGACTGTGCTTTCCTGCAATAGGTGATTATATCACACATATCATGAATTGTATAGAGACTGGGTACTTTCCCGAACAGTGGAAAATATACCTGGTTAGGCCCCTTCCTAAAACCTGTACCCCTAGTAATCTGCGTCCCATTAGCATCTTACCGGTTTTTTCTAAAATTTTGGAAAAAATTAATTATTCTCAAATAGAAGATTTTATTACCGCCAACAATATATTGCCAGAACAACAATCTGCATTTAGGAAAGGACGCAGTACAGTTTCAACCCTCAACTGCTTAGTTGATGATATATTGTTTGCACAAGATCTTTGGTTGTGTCGTTAGATTTCAGCAAAGCTTTTGAGACAATCAGTCATGACCTTCTGCTGGCTAAACTTGAGCACCTTGGTTTTGGTGGATTTTCTCTACAGCTACAGCATTTTTACCTGAAGGGAAGGCGACAGGTAGTGAATATAGGTAATGATTTATCAGGAATAACAACCATTCCATCAGGCGTCCCCCAAGGATCCGTTTTAGGCCCATTGTTTTTTCTCGTATATACTTTCGGCTGATTTTGTACAAGACTCCAAAATCAGTTGTTATGCCGACGACACACAATTATGATACAGTTTTTCCCCCAATGAGGTGCTTCATGCAACTAGTAAAGTCAACTACGCATCTAGCCACAATTTAAAGTTGAATCCTGGAAATCAAATATAGTACTTTTTTCATCAAAAAAAAATCGAGAACCATTCAAATCAGTCATTAGTACCAAGATAGGCAACACTAGCTTGAATTTTAGTGATACAGTTGAAATTCTCGGATTGTATATCGACGAAGACCTCAGATTTCGGACGCACGTGAAGAATATCTCTAAATCATGTTATTTCAGGCTACGGTTACTGTATGCGAACAAACATCTCCTGTCATTGAGAATGAAAAAAAACCTTATGTGAGTCACTGGTGCTTTCAAAAGTATCGTACGGAATTATTGTTTACTATCCATGTTGCTGAACTTTTTGTGTGGTATATTAAAAACATTATGTCCTCCTTATTTACGTAACAAACTCATATTCAGATCTAATTTACACAGTAGAGATTTGCGACATAAATCTGATTTAACTATTCCCAGATATCGTACAACCATGTTGCAGAGATCGTTTTCCTATCAGCCTGTAAAACTTTATAATGCATATCATACACTGATGTCAACAACTTATGACTGAAAAAAGATTCTCAAGTTTTATCTTATTCAAAAACAGTAACTACTTTGTGTTATTTGCGTTTCCCTTGTAGAGCATTTTCCGTTTTGCCGATTATGTTTGTGGAAGGTAGAACATAGATTTAGTTAAGTTAAGCTAGTTTTTTAGGATTGGTTGAGTAGAGTAGCTGTTATAGCTGGACCGCCTATTGTAACCATTTGGTTCAATAAAGTCATTATTATTATTATTATTATTATTATTATTATTATTATTATTATTATTATTATTATTATTATTATTATTATTATTATTATTATTATTATTATTATTATTATTATTATTATTATTATTATTATTATTATTATTATTATTATTATTATTATTATTATTATTATTATTATTATTATTATTATTATTATTATTATTATTATTATTATTATTATTATTATTATTATTATTATTATTATTATTATTATTATTATTATTATTATTATTATTATTTGACTCTGTACCCCATAGTTGGCTGATAAAAGTTATAGAAATCTATAAGATCAACCCAGGCATCAGGCGATTCCTAATGCATACCATGCAATCATGGCGAACCAATATTCATCTTGAAACAGAGACTGAGCACATCCAAATAGAAGTGCTCCACATAGTGAGGGGTATCTTCCAAGGAGATTCTCTTAGCTCCCTTTGGTTTTGCTTTTGCCTGAACCCACTCTCCAACGACTCAGCAATACAAGTTATGGTTTCAACATCAAGTATCAGAATACGATGATCCAACACAAAGTCAATCACCTCCTCTACATGGATGATATAAAACTATACACAGCCACTGAGATGCAACTAAAAGGGCTACTCAGAGCCTTGTACGTCGGACATCATAATAGAGTTCGGGATAAGCAAATGTAAAGTGCTCCACATCAAAGAAGAAAGATCCCGGAGAGGAAACTGTGAATGGAGCAACGTTTGTCGACATGGACCAGGACGAAACGTACAAGTATCTGAGCTTTCATCAAAACACCAATATCAACCATACTTAAATCAAAGAACAACTGAAAAACGAATTCAACAACCGTTTTATAAAAATTATGAAAACAAAACTTAACTGTAGAGATCTTACCAAAGCTATCAACACATTTGCAATACAGGTCCTCACGTACTCCTTTGACATCATCAAGTGGTCCCACACTGACATGACAGCATCCATACCCTCATCCGAACAGAACTCACAAAACATAGAATGTTACATCCAAACTCATGCAAGGAAAAACTTACCGTAGACAGAAATCAAGGAGGCAGGGGAATTACAGATATTCAAATACTTCACGCAAAAGAAATACAAACACTCAGACATTTCTTTTAAAGCAAGCAAACCAACTTACATAGAGCGATAGTGAAAGCTGACAAGAACTACACACCTCTTGCCCTTTCACATCCAAACCACTCAGCAAACACACAGAATCATGCCCAATCACACCAAGAAAAGTTGGACACCTGGTCACAGAAAACACTCCATTTAAAACATCGATATCAAGTGACCCAAGAAAACATTAATAAAAAACAGTCATACACCTGGCTGCAGGATGGCCAACTTTTCACAGAAACAGACGGCTTCATGCTTGCTATCCAAGATCAAGTAATTGCGACCCGGAACTACAAGAAGTATGTAATAAGAAACCCTCCATAACAGATGACAATTGCAGAAAATGCCACCAAACAAAGGAAACGATAGAACATATTACCAGCGCATGCAAAACTTTGGAACTGAATACACCGCGAGGCACAACTCTGCAGCAAAAGTCATACACCAAGCACTAGTCATAACATATAAGCTGATACAAAACACAGATCAGAAGAAGAGGTTCGTTATTGAATTCTCGGCTCCTGCCGCGATGAACATCGTTTTGAAGGAGGAGGAGACACGGGCCAAGTATCAGGAGCTCCTCAGCAAGCTTCGCAGACTTTGGACAGACCACGCTGATAGTCTGTTAGAAATGGTCATTGGATCCTTAGGTGGGATGAGAACTACGCTGCTCTGTGCTATATAATCTATACTGGCATGCTGTCCATCGACAAACATCTTGAAAGGAAGGATGCAGAAAGCAGTCATCCTCGGTTTGCTCCGTCGGCTTAGGGCACACGACTTGCGGACACAGTGATCAATTACCTCACGGTGTGGCGAGCAGTTGCTGGAAAATGGAACAGCGGCTCGATGTTGCGGAGCGCGGGCTTGCACATCTTTTCCATTTTTTTCCAAACAATAATAATAACATTTTCTATTTCGATTCCTAGCACCAGGAGAACATACCTCCACACCCGATCCCCTTCGGACAGGGATCCTGGAGAAGGTGGTGGAATTCTACGCCTCGAATGCATCATATAGCTTCTGAATTGAGACTCAAGCAATCACACATTTAATAAGATGCTACTTGCCATTGTCAAGGAGCATTGTCTTGACAGGATACGGGTGCTAATTTCTGTTAAACAATCGTTAGTGGCGCTGGCGAGAGGTTTGGAGGAGAGTAGATTGTATTCTGGAAGACATTCTCGTCTTTCTCAACAGCGACCACCGACCACAGAGCAGCCGCCAAATGCTGATCGCGTGTAGCCCTTCTGGACTCCGGCCTTGGCGCAGTCTGACTCCGCCAAGGATTTCTCATCCTGAGGTACTGCGTCATCCGATAAACATGAGGAAGAGGATTTTTTCTTTTTTCGGGTAGATTCCTTGAGTCCCGTGCTCTTCTGCATCTCTCTGTTGCCGCTGTCCATAACGCTCAGAAACATGAGAGGATACAGCTGTGGTTAAACGTTATGCCTTTGGACAACGCGAAATACAGCAATCGATAAGGGATGCGCAGGAGCACTGTCATGCTATTGGCATGGAGTTCGGGATAGACAAATGTGCAATGGTTCGTCTCAAGAAAGGACGATTCGGTGATAGTGGAGAGGTGGAACAGCTCGCGGGTGGTACCATTTTGGATTATCTACATGCCGCAGAGACATATACCTACTCCGGGGTTGTGCAAGCATATCCAGAAAGTGACTACGGTTAAAGTCTCTCTGCCACAAGCATTTGCATCGACTACCTTTAAACTTTATACATGTATTTTCAATGCGCTTCCGGTTATAGATGCCATATAAATTACTGAAAATGGTTCGAGAACCAAAAGGAAGGTTATGTTTAGGTGTAGATATTAATGTTTTCCCTAGGAGATGAGAAAATCGGATACCATAGGGACAACTAAATAACTCTCGCTGTATTAGTAATATTTTTGTCTAAAGTAGTCAGTAAGTTATCAAGGCAAAAACAGAATAAAAACCTTGACCAATTTAATTAAAGGCACTATAGTACATTTTTTATTTATTCGACTTGCTAATAAATCATCGGATGACCAAATTTTCCAACTAAAGGCTGGAATTTTGAATCAGCAACAGGAGATTCTGTATCTATGTGCATAGTCCGAGAGGTCCTATCCGCTACAATATTGTCCGATGATCACACACATATCAAATCTTTCAAAGCGCCAGACAAATGAGCTTAGGGTATTGTACTAACCCCATTAGGTAAAACTATCTTGGAATATTATCCACTCAGAAGCGTAACAAACAGTCCTTTACATCTCTGGCATATCCCTTCCAAAAATCTCGGCGAGGAGCTCCAGATAATTCATATGTTCGGTGTTTCCCTGGTTTGTCCAGAAACCATTCGAACAGTTATCGCAGTAGATTCGCCACCCCTTATTAGTCGCGTATTATAAAATTGCCTTGCGATTTTTTGAGAGCAACACATTTTTCTCGCTAATGCTATGTTTATCATAGCCATATTTTATAATAGGGCCAATGGTACTTATTAAATTCGAATAATCCCTAATTTCACATTGTTTTAGTCTTTAGCCTTACTATTAATCGTTTATGTATATCTTTAGGAATCGAGGGTTGAACTCAAATTCTAAGGAAACGCATATGTTGCTTGAAATAAACACTTTTATCATAAATAATAATAATAAAACCCAAATATTCTAAGAACGATATTATTTGAAATATACTTAGTACGCACTCTATAGCTATCGCCTAGAAATATGCAAATAAGCTTCTTGTTAATCAATATTAGCCATGAAACAACAACATAACAAGATATCTTATAATAAAACTTCACATTTATAAGTTGGAACTTTAGCAGTAGACGAAGTACTTTAGAGTAGACGAAGGTGATAAGGTCTACTTAGCATTGCGAACCGAAACTTTATCAATTTTTAGATTAAACATATCGCACATGGAATCTCACATCATTATCTACGCGTAGTTACACCTGAAATTTTTCACGTTCTTTTTTGTTAACCATAACTACCAGGATGAGTATTCGAATAAATGCATTTGAAACTGTTTCGGATTTAATTTTAAGTATATTCGCTCTCGTATTTTATTTTAATTTAATATTCCTTACAGAGTTTTGTCGGATTCCACTGCAATCCGATAAAACTCTGCAATGGTAATTTCTGAAGATGGCAATTTTCACATTCGGATCTACAAATAATTACTTTTAAGTTACAATTCGACTAATTATAAAAGCGAGTTTTTTAGTTTTTTAAGCTATCTTTCATTTATTGATGAATGTATCCTTATACTTTGATATTTGGAGCCGCAATTACATGGTTGCTAGAATTAAACTGATATTCACTGGATCTTAATTAACAGGTATGAGGGGTATTCTCTCCGTTTAGGGTGCCTCGGATGAGTCGCGTATCGTTATATTTCAAATATTCTGTCTATATATACAGGAGAAACTAATAAAAGTGTGTTAAGAAAAAATATTAAATGTCATTCACCTTTTAAACGTATTGCTTGATGAAAATAAATGATGGGACCAATTCATTGAACTATTGTATTGTCATCGGTCCTTAATAAGTGTACATAATTTAAAATTAATCTGATGTTTTGAAGTAGGTGAAAATAGCGTTCGAAGATTTCGTTACAAACACGTGAAATTAATAATACAGCATGCTAAAAAAAATGTTGGTCATACAGAATGAATCTAGTACCGGGAACCGATCCCGATCTTCCTGGGTGAGAGACAGGTATACTAACCACTAGACCGTATCGGAATTGTATTTCATGCTTTCAAGATACGTTTCATATCCAAATCATCTGCTTATAGATATTTTGAAAAATAAATAAATTGTAAATGAAAAGCAATAATGGGACGATTGTCGATATTTTGAAATGCGTGAAAATATTTCCTCACAAACATAGATACATACATACACACATACATAGACACATGTGATGCTAATAGAAGCCTGTTAAAAATGCGAAGATGCTGTAAACGACGTGAAACCTTAGCATTGTGACAACTACTTTGTGATACACGTTATATAGTTTGCTCATTTACTCAACATCATGTTTTTAGTTACATATGCCATTTGATTAAATGGTTAGACTAATATTAACTATAAATCAGTCTACTTCAAATCTGTATTGAGTTATAAGAAACTAATTTGAATTTTACAAAACGTTTCAATAACTTCGAGTATTCAGTGTGTAATTATGCTCCAGATACCTGGAAACTAGAGCTAAATCTGTCTATGATACCTGGGGCTGCGGTATATCGGGAAAAATAGCCTTTTTCTGCTCTGAAGGCTCCAACAGTGACCATGTGCCTTTGGTAGCACTACCGTTTGTGGACGACAGCTACCCGCCCCAGAGGAAGTCATTCATGATGCTGAAATATATGCACGATCACTATGTGGACTATTACGAGTGGTTTTTAAGAGCCGACGATGATGTTTACATGAGAACGGACAAGCTGGAAGAGCTACTGAGGTCAGTGGATAGCCGAAAACTGTGGTTTATTGGTGAGTGCTCATTCAAAATATTTTTATGTTAGGAAACAATTGCTTTTTGTAATTATATTCACATAGTTAAAATATTTCGAGCAATACAAGTAACCGTAAAATAACAACTGACGTTTGAGGCATGATTGATGGACTTTCTACATTTCTTACACGATTTTTCTTACGCATTAAAATTCTGAACACAATTTTTCAAGAAGCAAACTTAAAAAGTATTATTGATATATTTATAGTTTTCTCGTAGGATTCTGGTCTGCTATCTCTTCCCTAACTGCTGATTAGATAGTTCCTGAATTGGAAATTAACTAATTTGTGGCTTCTACTATTGAGTGCAGGCGAGATAAATCATGCAATGAAACACCTCTCAGTAATGTTTGTAATCTTGAAATTACAGGCACAAGAAAGACTACGAAGAAAAGTGTCAACCTAGCATATAGAAATTGGCTTACTCAGTAACACTTAATCAATAGATGAATCTTTAAATTAAAGATTGATTCTAATGGATATCCAAATTAACTGCTGCACATATTTATCGTTACAACCAAATTCTTCATTCAACTGTTATACTTTGTAATTCTCAAAATACTGAACGGATTCAAATATTAGGTCAGATTTAGAAAGGTATTTTCGTCGTCTATTGATAAATTCCTAAATTTTGAGCAGGGGCTAAAAATACAGAGTAAATATCTTGTAGTTTAAAAATATTTCACTGGCTCCGCATTTTGTAGAAATGCCACAGTGATATTTTTAGATATAACTTTTAATAGATATTGACCATACCTCGGGACTTTTTTGCGATTTTCTCAATATCTACATAGGTTTTGAAACAAATAACAAAAAAAATTTCGCCAGCGTAGCTTAGGCGACGGTAATTCTACCTTGCATTGAACTCCTAAAATAGGACTCGAGCAATATCTTCACAAAAAAAATGATTTTTTTTGAAGTACAACTTCCAATCTTTTGACTCGCTTAAGTTGGATCGCCTGATGGTGATCGCCTCACGAACTCATTGTGCGTATGTACGGTACATGAGAAAAAATTCGGTGCTTACAACAGCTGATGCTACTCTGGAAGACTCGATCTTCCATTACATCGGGTGGAACCTGTGTTCAGAACTTGTATCTTTCAGGAGAGTTTTCCAAGGAGAATCCTCGAATTCCCTGCTCTTCTGCATCTCACTGTTGCCGTTGTATAGATAGCAAAGACTAAAGGTAGTATATTTGAACTCATCTACACTATAAAAACAGTATCTTAGAAGACATTTTTTTGTCACACTTTTCAATTCTGGACGAATTTCTTATCGACTTATATATATATATTATAGAGTCTATAAAATGCTTTTCTAACGGCATTACAGCATCTCGTATCATAATTGTGGAAGTCAGCACCAACAGCAAGCTGATGTATTTGCTTATGTATTTCCAACAAACAGGCATGAATGAAGACACAAAGTAGCGGCATAATCAACTGTATGAATAGCGGCCGGCTGTGTTCTCTGCAGCTTACTTCTAATAAAACTCTAACAGCTCTTTTCTGGACCTTTAATCATCCGTGTGTTTATTCCATTGATGTTGGTAGATGAGGAATTTTTCAAGCCCTTAACCGCGTCGACAACGTCTTCTTTCACTATAGGCGCTGAGAAAAAGGAATTTTGTGCAACAGGTAGTTCGTTCATTAAAACAGATGGATCAGCATTATTAGATTGCAACATTTCACCCAGCCTGATAGAAATAGCGGAAAAGTGTTCAACGAACTGGTCTGCTGATATGTCACTTACTGGCTTGATATTATTTTTATTTCTTTCAAAATTCACCACTTTCCAAGTATTCCTTATGTTGTTGCTAGAGTTGCATATGTAATTATCGTAGGCAGTGGTTTTCTCAGTTTGTATAACCTGTGAATAGTAGTTTTTATATATATTGTAGGCAGTGAAATCGCGGGTTACTTCACTCAAGTGCGTATAAGAAAATTTTGATCGATTAGAGTTGCAAAAGTGTTAGTTAAAAAAAGTGCTAAGTTTTCGGAACTTTCATAATATTTATTATACGCATACTAATCGACTTTGAGTAATGCTTCTTTGAATTTTACAAAATTATCTTCAGAATAATAACGAGCTTGCACTTTCTGCCTCGTACTAGCTAAACAAGTGTTTTTTATTATTATGTACTGTCCTTTTTGATCAGAAATGCAGGGATCAATAATCTCTGCTAAAAATGAGTCTACAGGGAAGTTCAAAATAACATTGTCTATACAAGTACTAGATATTCCAGTTACCCTGGTATAATCTGAGATGGATATTATCATATTATAAGATGTGATTAAATTACGTAGGTTCTCCAATGCGGTAGATGAAACGTTAAAATTAATATTAAAATCGCTGAACACAATTATATATGGAAAACGATTAAAACAAAAATCAAGAAGTTTTTCCAAAGATCAGTAAATACTCGATAATCTCCATTCGGAGACTTATAAGTGGTAATAACAATGATTTGTTTACATTGTATTTCAATTGCACAGAACTCTGCATGCATCTCACAGCAAAAGGAGGTATTCCGTAGTATTAGAAGTGTTGTTTGTTTTAGGAGATGCCATTTTATGTATCATAGATGGTGGTTTCTTCAGAGTAGTCGAATATTTGTTATTAGGAGCTTCCATGTTCATAAGTAAATTGACTAATTCAATATTGCTTTCTCTGAGTAAGATAATTTCTTGTTTGGTTTCATCTTTGCTGGAGTTGATTATACTTATTATTTTATCTTTCAGTTGTTCTAATTTAGTATGGAACTGGGACTCCAGTTGAGATATCGTTTTAATATTTTTTTCATTTTTATAAATCGAACTCCAGTTGCAGTAAGACCCGAGCGTCTTTGACATAGCTGGGCTCCACAGTGGTCACATTTGATTTTTTCATCAATTTCCGTCGTTGATATTGGATTTTTACAAGTTGAGCAGACCATCTCGCACAAATAGTAAAATTACCGTATATTTCGTTCCGTCTATGGCGGCCAGCGGCGGAATTCGGCACAATAGTCCGTGGCAGTAAACAAGGAAGGTGAAGTACACAGAATAAACAATTCCGTCAAATTACGCGTTGTACACTGAAAACGATTCACTTCAATGCTAAAAAATAAGAAAAGATGGAAGGATACAATTGTGGCACGCCCAATCATCGTAGGCAAAAAGTCACACAAAATCTGTTTTATATGGAGAGCCTAAAACATTATACCCCGGACAACGCGAATTAACGCAATCGCTAAGGGTAGTGCAGGATTACAGTCATGCAAGTGGCATATTGTTTGGACTGTAACTGCGCAATGTTCCATCTCAAGAAATGAATATTTGGTGATAGTAAAGAGGAGGAAGAGTACGATTAAAGAGTCCGTCCGCCGCAAGTATATGCATCGACTTTGGCAGATCTGGCCATCAAAACTATACGACAATAACAAAGTCGCTGACACAAATATGCTTGCGGTCCGACTGTTGTTATACGCCTTTGGTGCCATTCAGTCAATTGGACGTGCTGCGACAAATTGGATCAAAGACCCGAAAAAATATGACCGTGGAAAGAAGGTTGCATCCTATGTCCCCAGTCCAGTGTATATGTCTTTCAAGACAATTGGAAGGGCGTGGACTATTGAGCTACAGCATCCGTATAGCACAGTGGTGCTGCGTATATCCTGCGAAGTTAAGAAGAATGCCGATCTCCTTAGACCCTTTGTTGGTGAGAACGAGAATGCGGGTAAAGGAGGTTGTGTTTTAGGACAGCAAGCAGAACAGCCGAAGAACTTAGGCTCACACTAGACTTAAAACGGGAGAATCAACAATCCATCACAGTGCTGGCTCCTGCACAACTAAAAGCTCATATAAAAATTTCTGAAGCTAATTTTCTTCTAAGGCCTCACAAAGACAAGCCCATGCATGGAATATTCTCAAACCTTCAAAAGAGCTGGGCTTGTCTGAGCAGTTGCCCTTTTCTAAGGTCTAGTGGGTTGAACTCAAAGACAAGAGGCTATACAATGACCCAGAATAGTGTCTTTAGCATCTTGGTATATCATAGCAGGGATGTGGGTATGGATACCAACAACTAACAAAAGCGTTTCGTTATTGAATTCTCGGCTAATGCCGAGATGAATATCGTCTTGAAGGAGAAGGAGAAACGGACTAAGTACCAGGAGCTCCTCAGCCAACTAGGCTGACCTGGGAATATAGGGATATGTTCATACTCCAGCCCAGCCTGCCGTTCCGCCGACTAGAAGGCCTGTCACATAGGCTGAAAGATCACCGATAATGCCCGCTGAGAAAAGAGTGCTTCACACAACAACAACAAGAGGCGTTTTAAGCTAGTAGACTTGAGGAGAGGAGACACGGTAGTTAGTGAACGTCTCTCAGAGGACACTGACATTTGCAGCACTAATTGTGAAATGTACGCAGCGGCTCTGAGGCTGTCTGGACAGGTCAGGGTAGCAGACTGTCCTGTCGAGAGAGCACCACAGCGACGGGTGCACCAAGTGGAAGCGAAAATCCAGTTGGCTCGTAAGTAAGCATCCCGTATCCAGTGTGTGATGGAATACCGAGCTCGCTAAAAGCTTTTCACGTGTCACACATACAATTGACCAAAACATACCCACAGGTATGTTTTGGTCAATTCGAGACAGAGCGTTGTATCATCTGCGAACAAAAAACGAGATTTATTAGCAATATTCTTGGGTACGTCGTTTATGTATAGCAGGAAGAGCAGTGGACCGAACACTGATCCCTGTGGCACGCCGTTATAATTTCCATTACTTCAGATTCAATGCCCTCATAGCTAACGAACTGTTTTCTGTTCAGTATTTTTGATGCCGTAGTACTCATGCTTTTTCAAACGCATTAGGTTAGTTAGGTCGCAGATAGTAACCATAGTACTAGTTTCATTGTTTATGTTATCCAGCACTACGTCGATCCAGCCTAAGTAATTCTTTTATTGTCGTAATTTTACCAAAATATGGTAGAATAGCGATTGGTCAATAGTTATCGGCAGAATTTCGATCCTCTTTTCTAAATTGGCATGATTTTAGATATTTTGAAAGTGTCGGGCCAGTTGCCCTTATCCAAGCACATGTTATATAATAGTGATAGAGGCTCCGCTAGCATATCTGCTAATGCCTCGATTATCGCACTATCGAGACCGTAGCAATTCATTGATGGTGAATTTCTCATGAGGGTGTCACTCTTATGACATCCTGAGGAATTATTGTTCTTATGAAGAATGAGAAGTGAGGCTAACGAACATTATTTAAGAAGTCATCAAGGTCAACATAACTGTCGGAAAATGCGTTCAAAATTTTATCTGAAGCTTATGTGTAAAATGTATTAAATTCATCAAGATTTAAGTTGGTACTGGAGTTTGGTTTGCTTTTCTTTTTTCTTAGAATGTTTAAATGTGAATTTTCGCTGAAATTTTAATTTTAGAGACACCTTGTATATTCAACTCACTATCACGTTTTTCATAATCATATGCAATAAATGAACTGTTGTATAACAAATGAGTAGAAATTTCCGATGCGCCCTGTATATTTCATGAAATTTGACAAATATTAATTAAATACTACATCGAAGACGACATTGAGTTCCATTTTATCTGCTGAAAATATACAATTCAATGCTCAATGCTACTTCAAGGGTTTGATTTCGTACTACTTAAATTCAGCTTTCTAACTATAGATTTGCCGCTTCTGTATATCATGTTGTTGTCGACATGTCTATTAAAACGTCTAAATGTGAATCTGGTATGTCTGTCTCTGTCTGTATCTGTCTGTCTCTGTCTGTCTCTGTCTGTCTCTGTCTGTCTCTGTCTGCCTCTGTCTGTCTCTGTCTGTCTCTGTCTGTCTCTGTCTGTCTCTGTCTGTCACTGTCTGTCACTGTCTGACTCTGTCTGTCTCTGCCTGTCTCTGTCTGGTCTGTCTCTGTCTGGTCTGTCTCTGCCTGGTCTGTCTCTGTCTGGTCTGTTTCTGTCTGGCTATGTCTGGTCTGTCTGGCTATGTCTGGTCTGTCTCTGTCTGGTCTGTCTCTGTCTGGTCTGTCTCTGTCTGGTCTGTCTCTGTCTGGTCTGTCTCTGTCTGGTCTGTCTCTGTCTGGTCTGTCTCTGTCTGGTCTGTCTCTGTCTCTGTCTGGTCTGTCTGGTCTGTCTGGTCTGTCTGGTCTGTCTGGTCTGTCTGGTCTGTCTGGTCTGTCTGGTCTGTCTGGTCTGTCTGGTCTGTCTATGTCTGGTCTGGTCTGTCTCTGTCTGGTCTGTCTCTGTCTGGTCTGTCTCTGTCTGGTCTGTCTCTGTCTGGTCTGTCTCTGTCTGGTCTGTCTCTGTCTGGTCTGTCTATGTCTGGTCTGTCTATGTCTGGTCTGTCTCTGTCTGGTCTGTCTCTGTCTGGTCTGTCTCTGTCTGGTCTGTCTCTGTCTGGTCTGTCTCTGTCTGGTCTGTCTCTGTCTGGTCTGTCTCTGTCTGGTCTGTCTCTGTCTGGTCTGTCTCTGTCTGGTCTGTCTCTGTCTGGTCTGTCTCTATCTGGTCTGTCTCTGTCTGGGCTGTCGCTGTCTGGTCTGTCTCTGTCCGGTCTGTCTCTGTCTGGTATGTCTCTGTCCGGTCTGTCTCTGTCCGGTCTGTCTCTGTCCGGTCTGTCTCTGCCGGTCTGTCTCTGTCCGTTCTGTCTCTGTCTGGTCTGTCTCTGTCTGATCTATCTCTGTCTGGTCTGTCTGGTCTGTCTCTGTTTGGTCTGTCTCTGTCTGGTCTGTCTCTGTCTGGTCTGTCTATGTCTGGTCTGGTCTGTCTCTGTCTGGTCTGTCTCTGCCTGGTCTGTCTCTGTCTGGTCTATATCTGTCTGGTCTATCTCTGTCTGGTCTGTCTCTGTCTGGTCTGTCTCTGTCTGGTCTGTCTCTGTCTGGTCTGTCTCTGTCTGGGCTGTCGCTGTCTGGTCTGTCTCTGTCCGGTCTGTCTCTGTCTGGTATGTCTCTGTCCGGTCTGTCTCTGTCCGGTCTGTCTCTGTCCGGTCTGTCTCTGTCCGTTCTGTCTCTGTCTGGTCTGTCTCTGTCTGATCTATCTCTGTCTGGTCTGTCTCTGTCTGGTCTGTCTCTGTTTGGTCTGTCTCTGTCTGGTCTGTCTCTGTCTGGTCTATCTCTGTCTGGTCTGTCTCTGTCTGGTCTGTCTCTGTCTGGTCTGTCTCTGTTTGGTCTGTCTCTGTCTGGTCTGTCTCTGTCTGGTCTGTCTCTGTCTGGTCTGTCTCTGTCTGGTCTGTCTCTGTTTGGTCTGTCTCTGTCTGGTCTGTCTCTGTCTTGTCTGTATCTATCTAGTCGGTCTCTGTCTTGTATGTCTCTGTCTGATCTGTCTTTGTCTGGCCTGTCTCTTTCTGGTCTGTATCTCTCTGGTTTGCTTGCTTTGAAAGAAATGTCTTAAGTGTTTGTATTTGTTTTGCGTGAAGTATTTGTATGCCTGTTATTATTATTATTAAAAAGTTAAAGACCTTGATAATATTTGCATTGCAATCGAAACATTGTTTCAGTTTATTGAGTATTTGAAAACGTACGCGAGCCCTCCAAAGGAATATGTGAAATCGATATAATCGAATCACAATTTTCGAACGTTGTTGCTCTGTTTCCAAGTAGTAAATAAGATGACGTTAGGTGAGTATGCCCTATTCTTAAGCTAGTTAAGACAACTTGTCCTGTTCTGGAAAGGTGCGAGGGGTAGTTCCATTTCTCACATGACGATTGAAGATGCCTCCAGTGACATAATGTCATTAATCATCCATTCATTATACCATAGCTGTATCATCAGGTTCTTTGTGTACATTTTTATATCATCCAGCCGAGCAGTATTCACTACTCGTCCATTGTTGACTGCTTTGCAAGCAGCCGCATCCGCCTATTCGTTGCCCGGTATACCAACATGCCCAGAGGAGCAAACAAATATTTTGCAGATTCTTGGCAGAGTTTTATGGTTTAGAAGAAGGATTCTTTGGATGAAAGGATCCATGATATACAGTTGGCTCATAATCTTCAGGGCACTTAGTGAGTCAGTGCATATGAGATACGTACCACTGACATTTTTGTTGGTTATATGACTCAGCTGTAAAGACTGATGCAAGTGGAAGTTGAAATCCAAAGGTTCAACCTGCAGTTACAGCTGCTGAGGCGACTCCATTCCCAGTTTTTGATCCATCTGTATGAATTATTTCTGTTGGATTGTATTTATTTACAATCTCCTGGAGAAAATGTTTATAAATTGCAGGTGGAATAACATTTCTATTAAGCATGGAATATTCTTATCAATTTTGGGTGCCCCGATTATAACCCTACTTCCCCCAACTTTCCTAAGAAAACTGGGTGAAGAGTGTCAACTAGCTACCAGCAGCTCAGAGAAAGAAATGAGACTTCAGGGTGTGAGTCACTAGGCATGATGAGGTGGAATGGAAGAAAATACATTAGAAAATAAGTGTAAAGAATTTATTTAAAAAAAACAAGATGTCTCTGACCACATAACGGCATCACAAAATAAAACTTATCCTGAGGCTGGGGACATGGTGAGTTCCCCAGGTTCCCATGGCGTCAATGGTCTTCCCCTGCAGGTGCAAAGTAGGTTAGCGCCGATGAAATCTTCATTAAGGTCCGGTTAAAGAAAAAAAGCTGAAGAACAAGGGCTCCTCTAAGGATCCTCCAGAAGGGTCCTCCAGAAGAAAAAGGGGTCATCGAGAAGGAAAGAAAGGTCCTCCCAAAAGGGTCCTCCAGAAGGAATGAAAGGTCCTCCCAAAAGAAAAAGGGGTCTTCTTTGAAGGAATCAGCATATTCCGTACACTAGAAAAAATGCTTTATATATGCATTTTGTATACACGAGTTATTATAATGAAAGGAAGAGACGACATTGCGTCACGGATTAATTAATATCGCTTAATGTCTCGGCGGTCAGAATTAGAGTGGGATGTTTTTCAGGTGCTATGTGTCCAAATCACACAATGCGCGAAACCACACATGGGATTAAAAATCGGAATCACAAAACAAGTTAGGGAAAGAGGGCAAAATAACAGATTGATTGACTTCCTGTTAATAAGAATAATATTTATTTACTACTTGGAAACAGAGCAACAAGGTTCGAAGATTGTAATTTGATTATCTCGATTTCACAGAGAGACTTTTGGAGTGCTCCATGTATTCAAGGGTTCGCGTGCGTTTTCAAATACCCAATAAACAGAAACATTGTTTCAATTGCAAGACAAATATTATCAACGTCTTTAATTTTTTGCAATCAATTGACGTTTTCCTCAAACGATAATTCTCTTTGAAGAGTATGAGTGACGGCTAATGATCATAGACGTCGATGCCGCATTGGCCAAACTTAATAATAATAATAAAAATAATAATATAATATGCCCGCTGAGGTGAAAATTGTCTTGAAGAGGGAGGAGAAATGGCTTTGGCCAGATCACAGTGTTAGATATCGTCATTGGATCCTTAGGAGGCATGAGAAATACGCTACTCTATGCTGTAGTCCGTTGTATGATGTATATCTGAATAGGCGCACATTAGCATCTCTTTGTTTCCTAGTGTATATTCAGCTGTATTTACCAGCTGTGGCAGCGCAGTTTCAGTTGATTCTCCTGCTATATATGCATACTGGTCTGAAAACTTTTCCAGTACATTGTCTCTGATCTTCCTATCTAACAGTTTTCATGAAGTCCTTAGTACGAATGAATTGAATGACTTATAGGCCATAGTGACTTTTCAGCCCCCTGCCAAATTTTACCAGGCTTTGGTAAAATTATCACTTTCATAAGACACCATGGTCTTAGTATGTATACCAGGGCCTAGCGAACTCTAGGCATTCAGTACAGCTTGAGTATTAGGAGGTTAGAGGTCTCCTACAGTAGTGCTGGATATATACCATCTGGTCCTGGTCACTTGTATGACCAGGATGAGTTGACCGCCAATTTTTTCAAAATCCACTATAGACTTGGCCATTTGCAAGTGATTCTTAGTTGCCCTCCTGGGAGGACCCAGCGGTTCTAACAGACAGTATTCAGGTTTAAGGTCTCTAATTATTGATACTGGAAATCAAATCTAGAGAAGCTTTCTTATAGTATCTTCCCCGGTGGTTGTAAATACAACGTTTTCGGTTTTTACCGTATCTATTGAGATGTGAGGTTCCCTCGAGGGAAACCTTTGGAGTCTGGGACATTCTGAGATCTGCTATATATCTTCACAGTACCTTCTCCAGGACTCGCTCTTGGGCTTCCTCAAGGCTTTGTTGTAAATCTTGTTTTGTAAATTGGTAGTAATATGTGACTGGTAAGGGCTCCAATGCATTCATCCGTCCTTACAGTTCTCTTTGCCAAGTTGAACTTGCGCCTTGCCTTGCTTCTCAGTTTTCTGATTACCAGGGCACACTGGACTTCTTTGCATACTGAGGGGCATATTTCGTGGAAGCCTCCTGCAATTGGTCTTCTGCCAGTTCAGGTTTTGTCTTGTCTCTTAACGTGTCGATTTTGCTTTCCAGATTATTGTCTAGGTGAAACCAGTCTTTCGCGGATTTCGATACTCGAATATCGGTTTGTTGTCCGTATTTATTATGCTTAGGTTATATACCATAATAAACTGAGTGACTGACCTCTGAAGCTCGTGTCCGAGCTTCCCCAGGTCAAGTCGGCTATAGGTTATAGCAGGTCTCTTTTCCTGCCTCGACCTTTTTGAAGATGTTGGGGGTTGGGGGGTATTTGAGTCGTCTCGATACCCCCCTCAACTACTCTTTCTCTGTGGTTTGCTCTTTTTCGGGTTCTTTGAATACCAGAAGAGTCAGTGTCCCTCTGCGGGTCACACTAGAACTAACTTAGTGTCAAAGTTTCACCAAAGTCCAAGTTATAGGGGTGCAAGGACTAACGGACATAATACAGACAGACAAACAGACCGGCGATAATAAGTGACAAGGTTTTTCGTGATGTATATGTCATGTAATCAAAAAACACAGTATCTACAATTTTAAATTTTTCGCGATTGCAGTACTTCTCACCAGTTTAAAGAAGAAAAATCATTTTGAAGAGATATCCCTATACTATAGTTACCATAGTATTATCATAAGAAGGAACGCTGCAAAATCGTTGACCATCTTTTTAAAATATTTTGCAAGAATTGCGAGTTTCCGACTCTAAATTCAAGACTAATCATACTACTAATCATCACGTGAATGACGACCAGCCTCCAGTTATTTTGCAATACGTCGTGCCTGCTGATGCCTTAGGGTATTTGTGTGTTGAGTGGGGAATAAAGTCATCTACTTGTTGTCATATGTTTGTCCTCAATATGACGACATATTAGTACCTGGCGATGGAAGATTAGTATTTTTTATGTATTACGTTTCTTTTTCCTTGAGTGAAACATTCAGGATTATGGAAAAAAAAACAAATGTTTCTTTTAATTCTTCATCACTTTCAAATTATCAGAAATAGAAATATTTCTATAAAATGTCTTTTGTATAGTGTTGTTCGAGATGATATTTGAAAAAATTTCAGGTCAGACAGGTAAAGGTAATACCGAGGAGTTCGGTCGACTGTCCCTAGAAAGCGATGAGAACTTCTGTATGGGCGGTCCAGGGGTCATTCTCAGCAGGGAAACATTAAAAAAACTAGGGCCTCATTTGGACCACTGTTTGCAAGAGTTGTACACCAACCATGAAGATGTTGAGCTAGGTAGATGTGTAAGAAAATATGTCGGCATTTCCTGCACGTGGTCTTACGAGGTGAGTAGAAGATTTTGCAAACTAGTGGTATGATCTTCATACTTCGTATTAGGCTTGCCTACTTTAATTTACCAGGTCTTTCGCAAAGAAACACATGACGACAAAATTCCTCATTCTACCTATGACTGAAATGAAAAAACCAGAAAGAGTTAGATTCAACTGTTTATTGCAATAAACGAAACGTGATTAGCATGAATTAATGGTTGGTCATTTTTTCTTTTGTTATCTTTTTTTCTCTTTTTACTCAGATATTGTATTTAAGTGCTATTCAATTGCAACCAAAAATCGTGCATCCTTTCGCTTAAGGTAATATTCAGTATTCATATTTAGGGGAATATGATATATATTGCTGCCCTAGCTAGGTCGGTATGCCAGAAGCTGAGGGTTCTCTTCCACTCAAGGAAATTTTATTCTCAGGAACAGCTACTGCTACTATAAAAGTCCCAGATCAGACCATCGCTGGAGTACTGCTTGCATGTGTGAGGATGCGTCACAAAGCACTCCTTGAAACTTCTGGATACAATTCAGATAAGAGCCATAGACGTATTACACTAGCCAAATGCGTCTGACCTTACAAACGACCTCCACAATCTGGAACATCGAAGAAGGGTGGTCCAATTCTATAGATATTATCATGGCAGATGTTAGATCGAGCTGTTTCGCATGATAACTACAAAGAGTCGCTAGTATAGCAGGTACTAGAGGACCTCATCGGGCGCATCCTCACCAGGTCGAGCTTACAACTCCTAGGACGGCGTGTTTCAAAAGTCGTTTCTTTTATTACAACGCCGAGGTTCTCCTCGGCGTTGTGGAATGACCCACCAGGGACTTTTTTCCCGATGGTTACAATCTACTGCGTTTTAAAGTGAATGTGAATAGACATTTATCCTCGCGCATTGCTTTTGAAGGGAGATAGGCTAGGTTATACTGTAGTATTTGACAGAAACCGTTGTTTCGTGTATGATAGAGCAAAACATCGCGCTGTGACACCTGAAGACAGTGGATTAGTCTGCAAGACTGACGAAACCCGTTTATAAGACTTCGTCATCTGAATCGGAAGTACTTGAAGAAGTTATGTCATTTAACTACAGGAATTAAAGTACCTAGTGATGATCTCTTGTGTAATGGTCAAACAAACAAAACTTCCATTCAAGGTCAAGGAGGATAAGAGACTGGTTGCCAATAAACTAGATTTAATCCATTCAGATCTCTGTGGCCGATTTCAAGTTGATTCTGTCAGTCATTACAGATTATTCTGTACATTTTGTGATGATCATAGCAGAATGGTGTTCATATACTTCTTGAAGAGCAAAGATCAAGTTATGGAAACATTCATGGAGTTCAATACTCGTATTGAGAAGGATTGTGAATGCTCAATCAGAATACACCGCAGTGTTGGAGGAGGTGAGTATACAAGTAACAGCTTTGAACAATATCTGAAGGAGCAGGAAATCAAGCATGAGCTAACTGTTCCTTACAGACCAGAACAGAATGGGGTAAGTGAAAAACTGAACAGGACAATTGTAAAACGTATGAGATCATTGCTGCATCATTCAAATACATATTTGAAGCTGTGGGCGGAAGCAGCAAACACAGCTGTTTATCTCATGAACCGTGCACCTAGAAAGAAGCTGGAATATGCAATACCTCTGGAGGTATGGTTTGGGAAGAAAGTTAACCTTTCACATCCACAAATTTTCGGCTGTGATATGCACATGTTCCTGATGCTAAGAGAAGGAAGTTGGATCCAAAAGCTGAGCGTTTTGTTTTTGTCAGCTCTCAGTAAGGCTTATCGTTTATTTGATCCTGCTAGTAGCTCCATAAGACTGGCAAGAGATATTTAGTTCTGTGAACATGAAGTCTTGGAAAGAACGACCAATAATCAAGGACCAGTATTAGTAAAAAAAAATGCTGATCCAGAAACTATAGTCCAGCTGAAAATACCTCAGGATTATGGATTAATTGATGAAGATCGAAATGAGGAGATACCTACAGATGATGATTGTGGTTCTTGAAAGCAAAAAAAGTGTTGCTTCAAGTAGGCTTTATTAGTTATAAATTGGAACCCTGTATTTTCACAAAAAAATCTGGTGATAAGATAATGATAATTGCCCTGTGTGTTGATGATTTTGTATTGTTTTATAATGCAGCAAGAAGAGCAAGCATTTTATTATCAAAGATTTGGGCAGTGTACAAAGTTTGCTAGGCTGGAAAATTGAACGAAATAGGAACAGGATGGGTTATATTGAAAAATTGTTAGAAAGATTCAATATGGTGGTTGCCAAACCCGGCAAGTCTCCTATAGACCTAAGTAAGAAGCTTACCTTACCAAGCTGATGTTTCATTTCAGCAGTTAATATGTTCTCTGATGTATTTAAGTGTAGGTACACGCCCTGATATCTCCTATTCCGTAATACTTTCTCAGTCAGTTCAACAAAAATCCTACATATGAGAGTTGGACTGCTGCTAAACGTATTTTACGTTACTTGAGTGGAACTAAGACTATGTGACTAGTTTTCAAGAAATCAAGTTATATTGATTTAACTGTTTTTGTAGATGCCGATTGGGCAAATGATGAGTTAGATCGAAAATCATATACTGATTTTGTGTTTACAATAGGAAATTGTTTATTTTCATGGAAAAGTAGACAAAAGCCCTTCGTTACTCTGAGCTCCACTCATGGTGAGTATGTCGCTATTTGTGAAGCATCAAAAAAATATCTTTATGTATATATTCAATGATAGTCAAAGTGCACAAAAGATTGTCGTACTGAACATATAGATGTGAGGTTTCAAGTTGTGCGGGAATTGTATGAAAATAAAGAAATTTTATTAAAATATCAGTTTACGGACAAAATGTGTGCTGATATATGAACCAAAGGTTTACCTGCACGTAAGCATAATGTATGCTGTAAATATCAGGATAATTTTATGTGCATTAATTTGTAAGCTCTGATTGTTTCATGTCACCTGCTAATTTAAGAAGTGTAAGTGATAGTGAAATGTTACTTCTAAAGTTAAGGACTGTTAGGAAATAGTGATGTTAAAGGAGAGTGTTAGGAATTTTGTGTTCTCTGATTGTAACATCACATTTAGTTTTTTAGAATTGGCACGTCGCCATAGCAGCAGTCGCGTGCTTTTGTTTATAACATCTAGAAGTTTGTACATCTATTGATAATTAAAGTTGCTTATTCATCCTGGATCAAGTTCGTTGCCATTGAATTTTCACCGCTGCACACTCTTCAAAGCCCTTTTTCAAATAGCATCTAAGCTGACTAACTCTGTTCTTGAACAAATTCTGAACGAAACTAACTCTGGTAAGAACATGAATTCGAAATGGTCTATATTTAAAACCATATCGCAAAGCACTTGGTTTATTTGTTAAAGCCAGGAATTCAAAAAACTTTTAAAAGCCCTCCCTCAGTGACCGCTGACAGATCGCGATCTTCTGTATTACGCTAGGAAACTAGAGATTCCATATTTTGGAGGAGTACTTATTGCTGATAAGCAGCCTAAGCAAGGTCCGCTATGGAATGAGTCAGCCATTATTAATTCAGACAGCAGGAGTGGGGATAGGTCGCACTGGGTTTTATATATAAAATGATGAATCTACCGCCGACCAGCACATTACTGAAGTGTTTGCACAGTAAATTAAAGAAAATTGAAAACCAATATAATCACAATCGACAACAACACTTCGATACTTTTTGGTGTGGATATTTGTGTCTACGATTTCTTTCCGAGGAAAAACTGAGAACGGAGGGTGAATCTAGCATCGCGTATATGAGTTATTATGAGCTTCCAGTTGCTCTTATATGAATCAAACAGCCATCTGTTTATTATGCCAACTCTTCTCTAATGATGGTTTAACATCTGCACCGAGCAGCGCAAGCGCTAAACGGTGATAGAATTAGTTCCAGTACCATTCACTACATTAGAACCCTCGAACACTTGGATGCGTAGACAGTTGTGGATTAGAGATCAAATTTGGAACAAAATTTAGAAGTGTTTACTCGTTCTGCTACATACCTAATGTCTAAGTAATACACAGATTAAGATCAGTCAATGACTTATAGGCAAGATAAATATGCGTTAATTATTTACAATAATTTACAGACCACCTTCAATAAATCCTGTTATTTACAGATAAAGCTTACTTCAGAAGTTAGAAAAATGGTATATATTTCTATTTTGATGGCTGATATAAACATAAATATCCAGAAGAGATTGAAATATTTTCATAGCAGTAAATAATGTTTTCCAAGAGTTGAATTCAAGTCTCAAGCATTGCTTACTTCTTGAATGATCAAGGAGACCCTCAACGAGTGAATGTTGCTTGACTCCATATTACTGCATAATATATCCGCTATATATGCGTAACATATCCGATCATTACGTTATTTAGTTGTATTTCCTGAAAATAAACAATTTAATAGTTTTGCCAACTATGTCCAAAGATTCTATAAATGGAAAGTAGTACCACTTATACAAATTGAAAATTGGATTTTAATAATACTAAATAAAAAAAAGGAAAGGAAAGAAAAACCTGGATAACTAATATGTTAATTAACTCTGCCAATAAAAAAGGCAATAGGTATCCGAAGAAATCGAAAACTATTTGCTTATTTTGGAAAAATATTGGCTAAGAATATAATATCTCACTTGATGTCTCAGTAAATGATATCATCGTAGTTCATTCATTTATATATATAGTCCCATCATTCCATTAAGAAACATAGGGCCTCTACAACTCTACAAACTGACGCCAGTCTGATCTATTCTTCGCAAACGCTTTTATCTCTCTCCATGTCTTGCCCATTCTACTTGCCTCGTCTGTAACTGTTCTTCTCCAGGTCATTTTGAGGTCTTCCAATGTGTCTGCTTCCTTGGGGATTCCAGTCTAAAGCGGCCTACACACCTTGATGTATACTGCGATGCAGGCATCGACTCTTGTGTATCACGATGCATGTAGCAGTGTGTGTAGTACTGAATCATTTATTTGGCATCAGTTGCGGATTGCAGCGATGCAGAGTCTGGAATCCCATTTTGGTTGGTGAGCCACGACGCCAGGTCGGAGATGCTGATGCAAGTTTCAGCGTGTATAGAATTGCGTCGATGTGAAGACGATATTTATTTTCCCGCCTCATTTTGGTTCGTTTGTTGTTTATCTGTGTACGTTAATTCCATGATGGAAAGTGATCGACAATTTTGGGAAGAGTTCATAAACATTTATCATCTGCATACGTGTCTTTGGAATACAAAGGCTAAAGAGTATTCAGACAGAAACATAAGAAACCAAGCATATGAAGAATATCCAGATGCAAATAAGGGCTTTGTCGTTATGAAAATCTCAGCATTGCAGCCAATCTTTCTTCTGCAGTAACGGATTTCCTCATTATCGTATTAACTTTTTCAATTCGGTAGCGAATTTTGCTCAATATGTTTTCAAAACTTCCTTCATCCATACGGAGGTAGTTCCTATAATCCGATGGCTCATGTACTTTTAGCTCTTAAAATTTACATTTGAATAACGATTTATTTCTATAAACCAGCTTTTGGACCATTTTCTCTTTGATTTCCTTCTTCTTTTATGGTACCCCAACTATTGCTAATAAAACTGGTGTTGGCAAAACGTACCTCATTTTATTCGTTAAGTAAATAATAACGCACTAGTTTTAAAAATAACTTCACCCAACTGTTATTGTGTTGCATGAAACATCCGAGTCGATTCAGGCATCGCAACAGGTTTCGATAATGAGTAGGCCCTTATGCAACTGATGCAAGTTTCATGAAACGTTGAGTCGATTCAGGCATCGCAGCATACATCAAGGTGTGTAGGCCGCTTAACGCCGTTCTGGCTACCGATTCTTCTGTTCGTCTTCGCAGAATGTGAACTATCCAATTCCACTTTCTCTGTCTGATCTCCGTCCCCAATTTATTCAAGCCTGATATTTTCCACAGTTCTTCATTCGATATTGTCCTTGGCCAAAAAATCTGAAAGACCCTCCGTAGACATCTATTAATGAAAACCTGGAGTTTTTGCTCATTGGCTTTTGAGCTTTCCCATGTTTCGCATCCATACAATAACACTGATTTCACGTTACTATTGAAAATGCGCAATTTGGTTCGGATTGAGTACGTGGTAGATTGCCAAGTTTTGTTAAGGGAGCCAAATTCTCTTTTTGCTTTTAGTACAAGTTGAATATATTGATCTGTCCCTCCTGTGTTATTAATTATTTATTATTTTATCACTTCGTTGTAAAGCAGAAGAGGTTCTTGGTTGGCTATATTAATCCGCATTTCTTTTGTCTTCTTTACGTTTACTCTAGGCTGGACCGAAGATGCTCCATATAAAAAATAGATGGCTGGAGACGAAAAAGAGGAGGTAGAAGAGCAAGGGGTGTTCCTCTAAGGATTCAGCATGTTCCGAACACTATGAATGCTTTAAATGGGCATTTCTTATAAGAAAGATACTTAAGTTAGGAAACCATATGCCATTGCTTAATAGGTAGTTATTGTCTCGATGATCAGAATTCGAATGGGATGAATACCACGTTCTACGTGTCCAGATCACCCGATGTAGGAAATTAGAGCGCAAGTGCAAAACCATAGATGGGATTGAAAATCTGAATTACAAAACAAGTTAGGGAAAGATGGCAAAATATCAGATTGATTTCCTGCTAATAAGAATAACAGAGATGGGATGTTGAATTTCGCTATAATTGAACCAGGTTTAAATCGGAGAAATATGAATGAGTAGAGGATTATTACTAAGAATAGAATATTATACGGGACGTTTAAATATAAATGCAGCATACCATATAAAATGAAATTTGTAAACCGTTACAGATACACAGTTATTACAGAAGAAAATGAAAGCAGGGATTGCATCTACCAGGTGCCTGGTGATTGTATCAACATATAAGTTGGAGATACGGAAATATCCCTGAAAGTGAGAATTGAAAAACATCGATTTACCATACAGCGGGCTGAAACTAAGAAATATTGGATATCCGAGAACCACAGGATTGCTTGGGATGATGCTAAGGTCATACACAGGGTACCACATCGGTATCGATGAAATTTGAAAGAGGCAGCTTCATTGCTGACTATAACAATGTTTACAACACACCCAGTGTGGACATCCAAACAATATGAAGTCTGATTATAAACAAAATCAATATACTGCAGAAAAATAATGATGATTCAGCGGCGCTTACTCATCATCCGCTGGGTTGTGTGAGTCATCGCGCTCGGCAGCACTGCCGATTACCAGTTGGAGATAGGATAAGTTAGGGTGAAGCGCAACGACGCGACGGAGAGAAAGTATAAAAAGCAGCACCGGAACGAACGATCCTTTTACTTGAAGACGACTGAGGATACCACATCAATCAAAACGTTGTAAAACGCAGGACAATGGAAGTCCGAAGCAGTCATATCCCCAGGCAGCTCATGTATACAAAATAATGATCGTACTAGTGTTCTGTCCACCCTAGCTCCAGATTACCTTACCATTCGTGATCCCGGGTGGCACACTCCCTCTGATGTCCATGGCGATCCCACCTCACCCTTGCCATAGCACCTAATTTTGTCACGTTTTAAGAAGTATTTGTCATTCTATCGCAGTCGCGAGCGTGGTGATTGTTGTTCTCAGCATCCTGTCTCGACTGTACGTGGAAACCTTTTTGTGGGGTACTACGCTGGTTATTTAACCCTAAGTCCCGTTGACATCGTCCTTCTCTGTGATTTTTTGTGTCGTGTTCTTTAGTCCTGAGTGTGTTAATATCGTACTAGTGTTCTGTCAACCCTAGCTCCAGATTACCTTACCATTCGTGATCCCGGGTGGCACACTCCCTCTGATGTCCATGGCGATCCCACCTCACCCTTGCCATAGCACCTAATTTTGTCACGTTTTAAGAAGTATTTGTCATTCTATCGCAGTCGCGAGCGTGGTGATTGTTGTTCTCAGCATCCTGTCTCGACTGTACGTGGAAACCTTTTTGTGGGGTACTACGCTGGTTATTTAACCCTAAGTCCCGTTGACATCGTCCTTCTCTGTGATTTTTTGTGTCGTGTTCTTTAGTCCTGAGTGTGATCACTTCTCATGATCTTTCAGTGTGTTCAAGCGTTTCACCGTGATACATAATAATTATCTTCGGCCTTTTGAGGTGGCCAAAACTTTTAGCTTCAAAAACCTTGTTGATCCTCAGCTTTACTTCTTTCAGTACCTGCAGTGTTCGCTATCAAAATTGCCTATTCGGATCTTCTTTTTGATTACCTGCATGTTTTCTACTGTTGTGTGCAATGCTGTTGTCGATCTTCTCTCTGTTGTCTTCGATCTTCTCTTCTTAGTTGGCTGACTTCCGTTCGAGGTAAGTGCAGTATGCTTGTCTAGTTTTTCAATACTGCCTCCATCCATTTATCATTGTCGATGATGAACGCGTTGAGAGCTTCTTTTTTTGCCAATTTCTTGCCTTTGTCTCATGCTATGCTTGCTCCTCTCGATGCTCCAACGTAGCTTGTTGCCGAGCGGCGTGGGCCTGTTGATGTTCCTTGCGAACCCTGCGAAGGAGTTGTCTTAGGGGTAAGATTCACTCTGCTTGGGCATCCAGTGTAGTCAGCTGGATACGGCCCTATGCAGTTTACACATGTGGCCTTCTGTACGTCAGGACGAGGACATTGACTAGTGTTATGCTCGCCGGCACACCTAATGCACCTCAGTTGTCCTCTGCGGTTTGTTTGGTTGCGACCAAAGATTTCGTACCGGAAACCCTTGTCTTAGCTCAAAAACTAGAAATGTTTACGATTCTTATAAGATATGCATTTTTTAAGAGCATTTATGAACCATCATGCACTATAAATGTGGCAAGTATTTTTATTATTCTAGATGCGTTTTTACTAGAAATTGTGGAAGTCGTTCATTGAACTATAAAATGTTCTGCTTTAGATTATGCCTGTCTAATCATTCGGAAACTAGATAAATGTGACAAAGATTGCTACAGAGACTAAGAGAGATCTCGGTGATTGAAAAGTTTTTTGAACCACAAAATTTTATACTGTAGATTTTGCCTGTTTACATCAAAACTATTGGTATTAATGGAACAAATTGCATTGGGTGGAATTCTAAAAAATTGACCTCTATAAAAATAATAAGAAGTAAGAATAGTAAAAAGTTAACTTCATTCTCATGTTTCTGTTCCACTCCTTTATTTCATTTATTCAGTATTATTAATTCTAATATCATATTCCAGATGCAAGTGGTATTCTATCACAACCAAAGTGGTGAATCGGCGTTCAGCAGTGATCTTAAACAAAAAGAAGTGCATAGAGCCATTACTATGCATCCAGTCAAAAAGGATCGTCTTATGTACAGACTACACAAGTACATCAAGGTCAGTTTGCTGAATTGTTTTTGATCCGAAAATATCAACCCTTGGGTTTGTAAAAATTTATATAAATAGGTTTTTAAACTTAATAATTCCACACTTTTAACTAACTGTAAGCATCTGCATGATGCAATGTGTATTTGTACTATACTAACTACTATATAGCAGAAATTCACAAATCATCTAAACGTATGCATTTTGATGAATATAATGCAAATTCTGGAACATATTGAAAATTGATTGGGTCGGTACTTCCCATATTGTACTGATACATTATCCGCCTACAGATGTCATTTTCTAGTATCGTAGAGCTATAATGTAACGCTTTTCTGCATTTTTTTGATATGTGGTCGAGCGAGATTTTTTTAAACTGGGAGGATCGAATGTCTCGCGTCTGGCCAGTCGTAACATTTATAATATGGAATTTGTTTATAGATGATGCTTATTTGGCTTACATTCAGTTTGGTGTAAGAAAATAATTCAAGTTATGTTTAACCGACCGTAAAAGTATTAATGCGTAACTTTGAAAAATCGAAAGATGCAAGTGCAGTTTATATCACCATTAGAAATAAATTACAACAATGAAATGTAGATCGTAGATGCTTTTAATTGGTGAAACTCTTCGAACAGGCAGAATTTTATCTGAAAAATGGAATGTGGATTGGCCCAGTAATTCCTAGGCTGGGTAATGTTCATCGTTAGCTATCAGTATATGTTATAAGACTTTTGAAAAAAGTATAATTCCGATCCTGTGATAGCTAATCTTATCAAATTTGAAGCATAAAAGACTGAAAAATAGCAAAGAACTTCACAATTTTCTCTATTTGTTGAACCTAGCCGTAGATGCACCTTCAAAGAAGGATGTGAGAATAATTTAATTAAATTATTTCTATGAGTAGTAAACTACGATTGTTCAGCGCAGATTAGTGATTTTTACCTCTAGACTTGGAAATCAACACCATGATTTAAAAAAAATCGAGGCTGGCGGCAAGCAAACATCGAAATATTCATAAATAATTTTTTTACTGCCATAGCTTTGTTGATTTCATCCTGAGATTGATATAAACGTAAGAAACAAATATTCAATTTTAACTGCTGCCATTTTATTTGCTTGTTGTTCAGTGATGATAGTTGTCGCCTAGATGGCAGCTGTAGAGGTAACGATTAGTTATCAAGCGGACCAGATATGCCAAGCAACTTTTATTATAACTTGTCACACACAGGGCACAAATTTGTCACTTACTTATCTTATTTATTACTCTTAGGCAGATCATATTGATGAGCAAACATATTAGATTTTTCTCATAACTCCTAGTTATCGCCTACTTAATATTTTTAGAGTTTAAATATCCAAGACCTGCAGCAGTCCTGTCTTTTGCTACATAGAGATATTGCTGTTTCGATGATTCAACTCGGATACCATGTCAGTGGACTAAGCCAAGTAAAATTGACTCCAAGTTTGCAGCTGTTTCCTAAAAAACAAGGAATGAAAGGATATCTTGGGGACACTAGTATATTGGGTAAATAATTTCGTTAGATTTCTTATGTATACTTAGATGCAATAGTTCCAGTTTTAAGAGTAAGATGATATATTTATATTTTTTTGATACGAAAAAAGGTGAGCATAGATAATTATGTACAATATGGTGAAATGGAAATTTGACAAATTAAAACAATACGTAGCTTGAATTTACAAGTAAGGCATATTTCGACTAGGCTACCATTAAAATCAATTAATCATTTAATTTGCTTCGTTGTTATATGTATCTAAGCAGAAAAGCATTAAATTTTGTATGCAGAATATTTATACCCTAATTATTAGAGAGGATTTTCGTCAAACATTGAAGATCTTAATCTCAGAAGAGGTTTTTGATGGACATAGGTATAACATTGATAGCATTATTGCGAGTGTTGCAAGTTTGTATATCAGTCAAACCCAGGAAGCACAACAAGAATCTATCTCGAGTTAACTGTTACAGCTTATGATGGTATCTTTTCATTATATTATATATTATAAAAACAATATTCAAATCTCATATAAGATATAGGGTCTGTTAATAGAGAAGACTAAACAGTGTAAAGCAACGACACAATAACGCCTCTTGGGATCCAAAAACTATTCATAAGGAAACATGGTGATTCCTTGAGTCCCATACTCTTCCGCATTTTACTGTTTCCGCTGTCCATAACGTTGAGAAATATGAGAGGATACAGCTGTGGCACACCCAATTACCGGAGGCACAAAGTCACCGAGATGTTCTATATGTATGACCTTAACTCTCCCTTTCCCCAACCCCAAATACCCCCAGCGGAGGACCCCACCTCTGCCCTCGACGAAGATCCATGGAGAGACAAGAGCCAGCCAAACATGCTAGCTCTCCGACTGCCTTCTTCGATAAAAAGGAGGACCTCTTACGCTCACTGGCAGCGCAAGGCAGAGCGAATTCTTCGCCGCCTCTCTCGAGCGGTGGGGATGGGTTCGTTCCAAGGGAGCTGCATGGTAAAGCCAGGAGGAAAGTCTCAGGTCATCGAGGAGGTCGTGAGGGCCATAGAAGTTGGCGAGGTCCTAGTTCTTCGTTTTCTGAACTCGGGGCTGGTGAATTCGGGATAGTTCCTGATCACAACCTTCGACAAAGAGATGTGAGACTAGCTTCTGAACCCGTTGCCTGCCCTGACGGTTGGGGACCCAGCCTACAGATCCATCAGGCATGTAGACGTCCCGTGGCGAGGTTAGGGCGAGTCCTCCGCCTCCAGAACCCCAGTCTTAACATCAGAAACAGGAGATATTATGGGGCGGTAGAAGAAGGCCGGAAGAAGATCACGTTGCTGGAGCAGGCGGGTTGGACTCTCTCCTATTAGGTCTACAGAGTGGTAGTTCACGGAAGCGGTGGAGAAAAAACTGAGTTGTGTACAAGCGCCGCATAACTTACGACCACCCAATGAATTTGCAGGTGAGTCAAATAAATCTTCAGCACAGCAAAGGTGCCACCCCTGAACTGGTTGCCACAGCCGCTGGGAGATTAAGTAGCATAGTCTTAATTCAAGAACCTTACTGTTTGAGATAGCGTATTCAGGGGTCGGAGGCAACTGCCTTCAGCCTGTTGTCAGGTGGAGCTGACACCCCGAGAGGAGCCATCTTCGCGTCCAAGGACCCGCTGCCGGCTCCACTTCCACAGCCGGGGACCAGAGACGCGGTTGCCGCTGTGCTGGAGCTACAAGTTAGTAACACTAGTCCTAGGCAGTGTATACTTACAGTACGACCTCAGACTATAGATTTAGCAAACATGAAAGAATTCAGACAAAGCAAAATATTGCTAATCCTACTCGGACTGGACGCTAATGCGCATCACACAGTATGGGTCAGCTCCGACATAAACGCTCGGGGGGAAGCCCTACTGGAGCACTTTACATCTCGCAATCTAGATGTTCTCAATAGATGCTTCGAGGCAGTGAGTGGCATAACTGTGGTCAACGATATATCCCTGTCCGAGCACAGGAGTTCAATGCTAGAAACAAGACGCCAGAGATTGGGCGGCGTACACCGCCGCAGTGGCTGCTAACCTCAAGGATCCAGTGGAAGTGCCTTTGACAAAAGGTGATCTGGAGGTGTGGGTCTCCAAATTGAAGAATTCCATACGTACAGCATACTAGGTATCATGCTCTTTGAGAAAGTCTGCGCAAGGGAAAGTCATCTAGTGGTCGGGCGTGCTCTCGAAGCTGCGAAGAGACTCCAGGCAGGCCTTCAACAAAGCGCTGAAGATAGGAGAGAGAGAGGAGAGAGTGCTCCTAAGAGAACATTAAAGAGGCGTGAGAGCAATTCAAGAAGGAACTACGCAGCAGTAAGAGAGCTTAGCTGGCGGAGCTACCGTGGTGAGCTGGAGTCCCTCTCTGACTCCGCCCGACTAATGGACATGCTCAGCTGCGTAAAGAGATATTCAGTCAGTTCTTGTAAGAAAGAGGATGGCACTTAGACTACTTCCACGGTGGAGTCTCTCCAGCACCTCCTTCACTCGCACTTTCATTAGCAAAATAATTTCGACCTATTAGTCTTACTCCCTACATTATGATAGCTCTGGAGAAGATTTTTGACATATATCAGGTAGAGGGTGCCCTTGTGGAACATCCGATACACCATAACCAGCACTCTTACAGAAAAGACCGCTCCACCAAGTCAGCCTTACACGATCTAGTGGAGAAGGTCGAAAAAGCATCACACTACAAGGAAGTAGCCCAGGAAGTTTTATTTGACGTGCATGGAGCCTTTGACAAGGTACGCACGTCGACTATTTGCAGTGTCCTGCTGACTAGGAGGGTTTAATCCTTCATTGTCTGCTGGGCCAGATCTGCCCTCAGGGATAGGATAGTCAGCGCTTCTCTAGGAGATATTAAGCTAGAGGTGGAGGTGGGTGGGGGATGCCTGCGAGGCAGCTGCCTTTCCACCTACCTTTGATGCCTGGTCTGGAGAAGTCCAACTCTGCTGTGCTCTGCTTACGCGGACGACAGGCTGGTGCTAATCTCGGGTAAATTCCTAGGCGTCGTCTGCGAGAAAATGCAAGCAGCCTGTAGTATACTAGGACGATGGTGTGAGGAAACCGGACTTTCAGTCCACCCAGCCAAGACTGAGTTGGTCCTTTTGATACACAAGAAAAACATAGAACTGCACGCCGCCTACCCTACAGGGCACACAACTGACATTAGCAAGTTATGTGAAGTACCCAGGGGGTGGTACTAGATAGTAGAATGTCATGGAATAAGCACATCGACCTTTTGTACAAAAAGGCGATCGCTACTATGTGGCAGTTACGCATCGGTTGTAGGCATAACCTGGGGCCTCAGGTACTCCATTGGCTCTACAGGTCGTTGATCAGGGACAGGATTCAGTACGAATGCTTAGTATGATGAACCTGCAACCAAGGAACCGCTGTAGTCTGCAATATGGCCAAGATTCAAAGAATGGCAGCGCTGGGGATTACGGGAGCAATGAGAACCATATCATCAGCATTCCTGGATGTTCTTCTGGGCTTGCCGTCTCTGGACGTCTGGATTAAGCGAAGCGCCATTACGGCCTACCTGAGAATGCGTGATGGGGGTTCGTGGAATGCGTCAACTCCGTTGGCACCCACGCCAGGATTGAGGAGGTGGCGGAAAGCAACCTCCCCACTCCCTCACTCAGTGTGGCAAAAGCCTACGATCAGATAAGATTCGATAGAAAATTCTCTCTCTTCCCACTAGGCAAGGTAGAGCCGTGGAGGCAAGCGTAGTGCTAGGAGCCTACACGTCAGTATTTCAGGCGAAGATATTTGCCAATTTCCTTCTAAGGCTTCACAAGACAAGTCCATTTATGGAATCTTCTACAAACATCTAGAAGTGGATGGCTTGTCAGAGCCGTTGACCTCTTCCCTAAGGTTAGTGGGTGAAGTCAGATACTGAGGGCTATGGCACTACATACGTCTATCGGCATACCGCAGCTCTACGAGTGCTATATTATGATTGGAGGCATTCATACGGTATAGATGAAACACCTGTGCTACTATACGCTCCAGAAGATATTGAGTTCGAGGTGGAGAACGACAAATGCCGGATATACCTGAACTATTCGTTCCCCACGAACTTGTGCACGCTAATAAGTCCTACATGGATCTTCTCGACCACCAACAAAAGAAGATGATTGTTATTGAATTTTCGGCTCCTGCCGAGATGAACATCGTCTTGAAGGAGGAGTAGAAACGGAACAAGTATCAGGAGCGCAGTCAGCTTCGAAGCCTTCAGTCAGATCACACTGATAGTCTGCTAGTAATGGTCATTGGATTCTTTTGTGGGATGACAAATACGCTGTTCTCTGCTGTAAAATATATACCGGCATGCCGCGCATCGGAAAACATCTTGGCCTGAAGGTTGCAGAAAGCAGTCATCCTCGGTTCTCAATCCATCTGCTTAGGGTCTACGATTTGCAGACCTAGTGATTGCTCACCTCACGGTGTGGGGAGCAGTTACTGGGAAATGGAACAGCGGCCCGATGTATAGGAGCCTGGGCTGCATATCTAATTATTTTCTTTCACAAATAGTAATAATAAAATACATACTGTTATATATGCTGTGGTACACCTACCACCTACTTTCGAAAAAGGCTTAATCAAGAGTTGTTCTAACAATACATTCTGGATTAGAAACCTGTCCTCTATGGCGTCACACAGAGCCTCAATCATTCCTTGGCCCTCGATGTTTAAGAGCAGATCACCAGGCTTGGTTTTCCCCAAGTTCGTTAATGACATACCTACTTCAGGCTTCATAGTTACGTTTCGACACTGTTGCCGTCTTGATTTCCGTTCTTATATTAGGAATACTTTTACAGTAGCTAAAGCATTTTTAGCATACTTTTCAGTTCGGTCCAGTTTTCGTGAGATTCATCTTCATCTCTTTTTCGCTTAGTACTAAAACCATCACATCACCACTACTCACCAAGCCTACCAAACTTCTTCGTTATCCTGAGTGAATCAGTCCAGCGAACTGCTTCTCGCGAACGGGTCCCCTTTCCCCAGCCAGTCATAGCCCGAGGCCCCTCCCTTTGCTAAAAGAGCTCTGCCATCTGCACCCTTTTCTACGCTTAATTGATCTTTACTTCCTTGCAAAGCTTTTCTTCCAGACGTCACGGCCTGGTCTCCTACCATTTCCTCCACATCATGTTTATTTATAATAGTTTCCATCCTTGATCCCACGAGAAGCAGGGGATACAATCGGTAGGTACTTCAGGATGTTGCCCGGTATCCTGAAGCCTCCGTTTGAGACGTTACCACCCTATTGCCACCCAGTCCTTCGTACGGGTCGCCTGACCTTTTGAGTTGGGTTTAGTAGCTTGGACTGCACAAATACAGTCACAAGTACGTGGAAAATATACAGAGGTGGCTGAGGGTAGCGAGACATCTACACACACTGTCTATTCAAACGGCCGAAGAGGTGCCTGAGCAGCATTATCCGTTATGGAGTGCCTCTCCCACCGGATACACCCAATCAGTCCATCGGAATGCGCCAAGTCCGATCATAAATCAACTCCCCGTCGGGGCATCTCTTGTAGAATTTGGGCTGTGCTAGGTCCTGCTTTCTACGAGAGATATCCGACCGACCATCGCCGTTGAAAATTACCTCGCAGGATTTGGGCTGCACCAGTTCCTGCTTCCTGCGAGGGACGCTCCATCAACAACTCGGCTGGAGTAGCAGTAGTAATATTACTACTCTACTACTACTAGTAAGACTACTACTACTGACTACCATTTCTACTACACTCGATACTGAACTCCTATCTGATCTCAAGGAGATACAAATAAATAAGAAATTTTATGTGGTGGTTTGAATATGACCAAGCACTTATGTAATTTATTTTCCACAGGGGTGCCAACCAAACTGAACCGATACACATCACATACATTGGAAAATGTTCTACAATGGGAAATCATCTCTAAAACATTATACTCGCATAAGGATTTAAATCCTAGAAGAAGGATAGGATCATCTCTTAAAGAAGGAATGGGCGATGTCACGAGAGAGGTGACTATTGTTTTGAAAATCTTTGAAAATAGGTTTGGAAACTGTTTGAAAATGAAGTAAGAATTGGATCCAGTCAGCAATTAGTTCCGGTAGTTCATAAAAAAACTTCAGATCTTTGATTACCAATTTCTACTGTGTGCTTGAGTTTTGTGGCTTGATGATGGCCATCAAACAAGAAATACACAAAACCTAGTAAAACGGAATAAAATATATGTTTACGTTTGAAAATAATACAAGTTTGTCATTGCAAAGTAGAAAACCATTTCTAGTAACCTAGTAAGCTTTTGAACCACTAAGATTTCGTTTAGACATGAATTTCATAAAATTTTGAATCTCGACGCTTATTTTATTCTACTTGGATGGAAACCTCTCGCTTTATATTACTTTTTAGAACCATGTAGAACTATATGAATATTTTCGGCTGCCATTTGGTCGCGGAGTTTCGAACATGAAATCAAGGTGGATTTTGACTTGCTAGAAAAAATGAAACTTCATTTGACGTAAATAAAAAAAATCGTCTCAATTGCTATTAATCCAAATAATTGCTGGAAAATACTAACAGCTACGTTGTTAGAATATGAAAATATAGTAGATTGAAGATAGAATATACTTTGTGACGTTACCTTCCAAAACATTGGATAAACTATAATTTGGCTGAATTTCCAAAAAAAAAGCAAAATTTCGTCTATATTAACACTCAACTGCCCCATTACTATGTGTCAAAGACAACGATGCTGCAATTTTAAAGTCAAGACAAGTGGCAACCGCGCATTCACTTGTCAACCGGGAATCTAGTTTTTAGACGGTGGTGACTCTGACCGTTAGTCAAATTTTAACGCGTTTAAGAGAAGCAACGGCACTGTAAAGCCGGTATCCAACATCGCGTGGAATGAGGATCCTGGGTTGACGGTTGAGTGTCAAGCTTGGCGCGCGAAGTCTGGTCGGGCCGTTCCCACGGCGCATGTAGGATCGCGATTTCAGAAGTGGACAGGCAGTGGTTATAGGTTGTTGTACGCCGGCAGTGTCGGCGGTAAAAAATTAGTTCAACTATTGAACATTTTAAAATCATTTGCTCTTCCATTCGCTTCCAGACATCATGGATTGATTGATTAAAGTTTGCATTATACAATAAAACTCAGGTCTTGGTTTTATTTGTTGATTTCAAGCGTCGAGGCCGTTAAATAAACGGGTGGTTTATGCGTACAAGATATAGCTGCGTTTAGTTTGTTCATTTCAGGTATTAAAAAAAAGCCAATGCCAGCGGTTGGGTAAGAATCCCGTACTGAAAGTTTCAAATTCGACTCGTTATAGGAATAGGAAACAGTAATAGGGTCATGGTCGGTTGGATATAGGCATATTTTCAGATCATTGAGGCCGATTAAATTCCGCTGTAGTTTAGTTAACGTAACAGATAACATCTACACACTTATTTCGGATTAAATTTTCCAAGCGAAGCATATCTCGCAGCTTCGTGTTTCTTGAAACTTTTTTTTTATTAGTGCTATTTTGGTTTTTCACAGTTTTGTTGGCGCACCTTCTTACTTAAATCCGCTAGATATGAGAATGATAGAAACTTTGTAGCGACATCGAAAATGTATCTGGATATAAAATAGTGAACCTCTTGAACTTCGGTGATATTAATAGATCTGGATCCCACTGGTTTTGCTCCAAAATCAACCATAATATGAAGACCGAATTATGAGAAAACAGGAAATTTAGTGGAACGATAATTAATATTTAATTTAGCGGTTCTTTTTATAAAAAACTATAGCTATGCTACTCTTATTGAATCTCATAGCGTAATTATCCATTTTTATGTTTAGTCTGGCAGTTCAGAGCTGTACATTGGTAGAGGCGAGAATAATTCGATCAAATTTTCAGCACCTGTGGTTTATGATATTCCCCATTCACGTATTTTGTCGGTAAACATGCAAAAGGTAGTACTTGTGACGAGTATACGATCTTTAGGGCTAGAAGAATGAGTTTTGTGTTAAAAGCCAAATACGTAAATATGGTCTTTTGAATTTCCTTTTTATAAACTTTTTTTTACCAACATGTACAAGCATTGAACTGGATTAATAATTATTATAGTTAAGATCTCAAACGTAACGGGCAATGTCGCGTAGGCTGTCCTCTGCGTTTGATCTCGAAGTAGATTCTGTCCATTCAGCTGCGTTTCCACGGTACCATGCACTATCTTGATATAATGAATATAATATAGATTGGTGAGCTGAACATCCTAGACACTACTCCTACTTCCCTTGGAATCAACTCAGTGGCTTCATTTTGCCAACTGCCCCCATTTTTTTCTTTTCTATTCAATCCTTTATTTAGAGGGTTCCATTTGGAAGACTGTGTAGCGTATTCGCCTACCAAAAGAACAGGGGTTAAGATGATACCTAAGGAAGATCTGGAGTTGAATTTTTAATCTCTTATGAATCTTCTCCACGTGATTATTGGGGTTGCATTTGTTGTAGTTTTTTTTACCATATCTTTATTCTTTCAAATGATCGATTCTTATTAGATATAGAATTTAAGATTTTCCTACTAAGTATTCAGAAAGGTTATTTTTTGAAAATTTTTTGGGCTGTTTGACTGAAGTTTAACCACCGTTCTCCTTTTAACCTCCAAATTTCCTCTCCACAAGGCGCCACTACCTGCTACACAAATTTTGCGGTGTGGGCAGCTGGATTCTTAAGAATTCGTGATGTGATATCATTACACAAGGACTCTACCTCCGATTCTATAACAACTCACTTGCAGAGTTTCTGTTCTATTTTTCTAAGCGTTTCGTTAAGAACTGCTTAAAGGATTTCTAGTTGGTATCCCTAGAATTTCTGTTTTTACACAATTTATATGAATTTAGACATATACCGAGTGTACCCACGACTATATTGAGTTTCCTCTCTGACGTTATTAGTAGAAATATGTTTATCCCCAATGTTTAGAACCTCAAGATTCGTTGTCCCTATGAAATATATGAGCTCTTCTTTCTTTATATTGGTATTCGAGCCACCCTACAACTTGTGGCAGGCATTGCTGTCGCACCCAGCTATGAGGTTAAACACTATCAAGCCCAGAGTCCTCACAATAATCCACAAGGTACGCCAGTTCCTTCGAAGGAGAAAGTTCCCTTAAATCGTTCGAAAGGTACACTGAACATACCACTAAAATTCTTCCAACACCTCCCTCATTGAACTGTATTTTTATTGTACCTGAGTCTATTTGTGAATTCCCTAAGCTGTCATATCCTAATATTCTTATTTATTAATATACATACTGTGGTCCTGTTATCCGGAGCATCGCTAAAAAGGGTCTACCAAGCCCGTTTATATTTCCATCTCAGCCAAGGTTTTTGGATGAGGGCAATGTCATAGCATCATCTAGTAATCATTTGCGTAAAAACCATATATGCCATGTAATGTTGTAAGCCTCACCATATCGCCGCTACCTACTACCATCTGCTGCCGTCCAAAGCCGTTCCGCTGTTGCAGGTGCCGCGGCCCTCAAAAGACCACTATAAAACTTGGATATCTTGCACTATCCGCCCTTCCTCTCTGTCACTGTAGGGGATTGTTACCGCTGAGCAGCTACTGAGAGTGCTCGTGCCGCTGGGACCCGCTATCCCTTCGCCTCCCGACTGATTAATATTAGCTCTGACCTCTGTAGAGATGCATTCTTTCTGTTACCCGTCGTTTCGTAGGCTTGCGTGTGAGACCTAGGCAAGAAGGCCTTCCAAAACCAGACAGCAGAAGTGGGGAAATAGAGAGCTGCCCGGCTAACCATCCCCAGAGAAGTGCTGATTCTACGATTTCTGAGAGCAGATCTAACCCAGCAGACGATAGAGGAGAACCCCCTGGCTTGCAGGATGCTACAAATGTTCGACGGCAACGTACGTCTCATAATGACGTTTTTTTCAACCTTCCCCGCCGCATCGTGTAAAGCTGCCTCAGTAGAGCTGCCTTGTCTGTGAGCTTGCTCATCATGGCCGTGGCTTTCATTAAAGCTCCATCGATAAGACCAAAATCTGTCAATAATCTTCCCCAAAGCCGTATCAGGAAGATTGTAAGACTAATATGTCTAAATGACTTTGCTTTGAGTAATTAAATTCTTAGATTTCGGAATAAACATTATCTTTGCTGCTTTACAGGGGCATAACCCAACGCTACCGAGCGCCGTAGTGCAGGCAACAGCCAAGCTGCAATCAAGGCACTATATACGCCTGTAAGGTATAATATCAGTACTACTATTACAGTGTAAAGAAGCTCTCGATTATCTCGAGGCATCAGATCTTATTAGTTTGAGTGCCTGGAATAGCTGGGATACGTGACAATGAGATGGCAGATGCTTTTGTGATAGCTGGATCGGAAGAAACATTCATCTCAGAACCACCTTAATGGTATTTGCACTTAGAATCATAAAGACAACGGAGAAGTGGATTCATAGAGTCTTTTAAGTAAAAAGCTGTCGTCATAGAACACTTGTATCCTATTACTCATTATTCTTTGTTGTTATTATTGTTCAATGCTCCAAGTCATAATGTCATGAATAATTTTTCTGCAGAAATTGTGGTGCTGTGTATAATGGTTATTTGGTACTTGTTAGTAGATCTCATAGTAGCCGTGTTACTTGTCATAAAAGTTACATCACATATGAATATTACTCAGTTACTATCGTTGAATCAATTATTTTTCTTGTGAGGGACTCTTACGTCGTCTTTAATACACATCAGTCCTTTTCTACTTGTTTGGGATGTCTATACTATATTATACTATACTATACTAATACTATGACTACATATTAAATGATGTCATTTTCCGATCATTAACACCAAGTCATGCTAATGTGAAATTCCTAAATTTTTCAAAATGTTATCTGGGTGGAATGTGATTCTTTCAAAAGGAGTTCTATGTTCTTCTGCATAATGTTGCAATTTTATTTTTGACCCCACCTTGACGGAATAATCGCCATTACACTTACAAACTTTATGATTCACTTTATTATTAAATTTTGTACCATGTTGTCCTGAAGAAGGAAATACATTTTCTGAAAGATTGATATAAATGTCTTGAAAGAAACAGTTTTCCTAAAAACCTTTCAAATTGACTGACAGTCCAAAATTTTCTAGTGTCTCTCGACTTACTCAATCAAAAAATTTCGTTTTTCGTCAGAGACGTCAGTCAAAGTCAGTCTGCTAGTTATGATTACAAGATTCCACTGGAGAGGAAATGGAGTTTCAAACACTATACATAGAATACAGACACATTTTATATTATATTTTTACGATATTCAAATAAAGATAATAATGGAAATGGAAATACTAACATCTATTTTCCGTATAATTGTATCCATAAATATTATCTTCCTTTTTCAGATCATGGAAGTGATAAACTCGTATTCAAAGCAACGAGGACGAGTGATTGAATTTAAAGAGATACTCTATGGATATTGGAGGGTAAATCCCATGTATGGAGTTGATCTGATTTTAGATATGTTACTAGTATATAGAAAATATAGAGGACATAAAATAACCGTGCAAGTTCGAAGACATGCCTATGTTCAACAGACTTTTACAGGTAGTAGTGTATTTTTGCTACACATATGTTGAAATAAGAACTTAAGCTCCCCTACTTTGTAGTAATATAATTCCCACTTTTCTCGTTGTCTCTATGGCTGAATTAGACATCTAACCTCCACTACCTGTTGGTTTATGTTTCATCCTTGTGAGTAACAATTAATAGCTGAATAAGCATGCTGTCTTATAAGTTCTGACGCAAGTAATTTTAATTTAAACATTTTAATCCCCAATTTCATTATGACATTTGATTCTTCAATGTATATAATACCTGCTCCTGATTAAATCTGGTATATTTCTCATCTTGGCTAATGTTAGTTTATAAATTATTCGTCTATGTCCCCTGCTGTAACATACTTAACCACATCTTGTTTAGTGTTATTATTTTATAATCATTTTTTTTCTGTTACTGAATATTGTTATTGTGGCCCTGAAGATGGATGCATATCATTTGAAAACTTGGAAAGGATAAAGTGAAAATAGTCCACTTCACAGAGTATTTATCGTATACACACACAGATATATAATCGTATATGTGACATTACGTTTCCGATAACGCAATGGCGATATTAAAGCATGTCGCTTTATACGTTTCAACGTAAATAATTGAAATTTTAATAATTTTATTATTGCGTTTTAAGCTATAACTGCTTTGTGAACCTCCCACAAACATGTAAGTTTTTCTTGATCTATATCTGCAACTAGACTATTTTTTCATATTGATACGTTCTGTTGTTCTACGAACTGAACCACTTTGGTAAGCATGACTCTTGTAGTTGTTTCTGTAGTACCTACTGATTATTGTTATTGTAGCCCTGAAGATGGATGCATAGCATCTGAATGCTTGCTAATATATAGTGGAAACTTACTTGATATATACCGAATCAGTTCAGCTGATATATATTGTTGTCCCATAAACACCGTGCATACACAGACAAATTGAAAAGCTTGTGTGCTTTGCACGAAACAAGGGTAATACTGATCCCCGGTAAAGAAGAAAGTTATCAGCAAGAGCCTGAGTTTTCATCGCTTCAACACGCTATCTCCAAGCGCCGTGCTCTATGGTTGCTAATCAACAAGTATTCCAATTTCTGTTACACTCTCATACAAAGTTGAACGGGTCTTAAGGTTGTACATTTGAGAAAATCAACTCCATTCGAATAAGCTTCATATTATTGTTCAAAAAAATAAGTAGTGTTATCATTTCAAAATTCTCAATATAACAAGCAAGTACTCGTGCAGTTTGAGGCGCAGTAGATTTTTTGTTCCGCGATGAACTTCAAAATTAATTGCTTAATTTTGTTTGAGCATCTTAAAAGTCGTGTTACTGAATTAAGAAAAAAAAAGATTTCGGGAAACAGAGATAAGGGATGAAGAAGAATGCGATAATTATAGGAATTAAAGGTGGTCATAAGACATAGAAAAAAAGATAAGGGGCAAATTTTCAGGCCGGATTGAGCTGCTAGAGGTGATGGTCTAGCAAATTTATATATAGCGTATTAAATAACTGGTTAAGCATTTAACGCACTACAACGTGAAGTAGTAGAACAAATCTGGATCGTGGTTTACATAAATAATCTTATCGTTAGGCTGCCAGATAAAAATGTAAGTGAATTCTTCACAAATCTTGAAGTTAATTTGAAGGAACTCAAGCAATATGATTTGTGGTGGTTAAATTATTTGATTGTGACAATAAATACGTTAAAACATTCCATAGCTGTATAGAAATTTTTGATTTACGCAAATAGTAAATTCACTAACTCGTGCTACTAATATTACTGCTACGCTTATTTATGTCATCTCAGTTTCTAAAAATATCTTATAAAGCAACCATAGACATCGGTGATGTGTCTGTCATCTTCTGGTATATTGAAGTTTGAATATGAAGTTTGTATCTTTAGAGAAAACTAATTATATTTGAATTCTGAAAAGCACAGATAAGAGCGAACTAGAAGATTTATTGCATATCTCTCTCTCTCTTCGACATGATGCATTTTTTATAGGGGACATAACATAAAAAGGTATTTTTTTCAATGTTATCATTATTAATTATATTATAAAATTATTATCATTATATAAATTTTAATTTTTGAGCTCCATTAACTGAAACAAAACATACATTTCAAAACCATGGTGAACAGCCAATATTAGCTCATTGATGTCTTTTTGAGACAAACTATTTAATAAATTTTATAGAACTCAAAAAAATCATATTGGTATTATTATAAACCGTTAAAAATTACACCACTAATGCTTTCAGGAACGAAAAAGCTGCATATTTTAAGTACAAAGCTGTAAAGGCAATCCTAATTCTATTTGGAAAAAATTACGAAATATAGTTATCACCTCTGAATCAGGAACGACTAATATACCTACAGAGTTAGATGGACCGAATAAAATAATCATCTAACAATATTGAACCAAATCCTGATAAGCTTTATTTCTACAGCAATTTTCTTTTATGCCCTTTTCTGACGCCATTGTTTATGGATACCTAACTGAGACACCGAACATAAACGATAGACTGTTTATGTTCGGTAACTGAGACTATTTTATTATATTATTTTACCAGCATTAAATCATTATGAAAATTGCTTTTTTGATAGAAAACATCTTTCCAAACATTTGGGAAGTTGTAAAGAGTTATCCTATGCTAAAAAGGATGCTGTAACTAATTTATCTAATCTTTGTCTTGTTTTCTTGTTACCTGTACTTTCAAAATTGTTAGAAAATATTATGAATTTGCAGTTCATGCTTCACATAGATGATTATTATTAATTTGTTGACTTAATTTCAGTCAGAACTCCGTCAGGGATTCAGTTGCATAACTGCCATTATCATTGTTACAGATGACATTATAAGAGATATTCATGACGGTACTACATATAACGGCTCTTGTGTTATTCGACTACTCAAAGGCGTTTGTTACCATTAACCACCAGTTAATGTTTTATATCCTAAGATACATGGGCTGCTCTGATGGTGCAAGTAAATTATTTCAAAGATCTCTTAATGAGAAAACAATGTTGGAACTTTTTTAGGAGTTTCTGACTTACAGCCTGTTTTTTGTGTTGTGTCACAAGGCTATATTTTGGTTCCTTTAGTTCTTTCAATATACTCTGCGAATATTACAAGTTTCCTGATGTACTCATATCTCATAGTTTTCATCTAATTATACTCAAGAATAGACTGCTGTCAATCTGAAAAATGAAGACCTGAATAATTTGGCTAAAGGAAGTACAGTTCACCAATTAACTATAAATCTCCTAGAACCTAATGTTTTGAGGTTTGGTAAGCACAAAAAAATATTGCAGACACTTTCAAAATTTCAATAAGTAACAATGATTTTCCACATGTGCTGCCAGAAATTTTGGGTTCAAAATGGATAATGATTTGAGACTAATGAAACACATTAATAAAATGTATCGGTCGCTCTTACAGTCAACTCAAAATATTTTCCATATCGCTGTGTTTTTCTACAAAACTCAAGGTTTTACTTACTGTTCAACCAGATTTGTAGAAAAGCAGTTTACAATTGTGTTTAATTATTCTGATAATTTTGGGATGTAGCCAAGGCTTTTAGTCAGAATTTCATCCGTACCACATCTGATAAGAGTGGATAGGTCCATGCAACCACCCTAAAAGATATCGTTAGACAGGTTTATGTTGCCAATTATACAACACACTCCCACTGGATCGGTTTCTCGACTGCAACCCATCACTAAGAAGGCTAAAAAAACTATAGATCTGTGACTGCTCTGCATCGTGTCCAACATTATGGAGGCTGTTATTAGCGAGCAGCTTCTGAAGAACCTGTACAAAAAAACATAACAAATGATCTCCAAAACGCCTGCCGGAAGCACAGAGTGACGAGAATTTTCTGGCTCTCGTCATCCATATTGTCTTGAGCCGTTACGCTCAATATATCGATAGCTTTAGCATAGTAGACTTCCTGACAATAGTTGGATATTTTTATTAGATACTACACCTTTTTTTTGGTGGATATGCTTCCGATGTTTATACAATCAACTTCCTCAGGGATCTGTCCTTGCTTCAACGGCTTCCTTGTTGTATATCAAGTAACTCTTGGAAATAACATCTAATCTAATCTGCAGCTTTGTAGATGACATCACCCCCTATTTCCTGCATGGAACCGGGTGAACCACTACCATCCCAAAAAACCTTACATCGGTGGATCAGATGCGGATCAATAAGGACAATGAACGAATTGTCGAATGATGATCTATAAATGAAGTTCAGTTTTATCTACTGGTCCCAATGTGTGAGTCATCTTTCATCAAGCTTTTGGGAGTTAACATCAAGAATAACATGTCCTGGCACGTTTATGTCACCACCTTTGCAGTAGGGCGACATCTGAGAAGATGGGTGTTTTCTTCCGCTCCAGAAAAATTTATTCATGGAATAGCTACTGCTACTCTACAAGGCTCAGATCAGGTTAGCGATGCTTGCGTGAGACTGAAATTTTAATGCATGCCTTGAAGCTACTGGAGACGATCCAGAAAGGAGCAATCGAGTGGATGCGCCAAAGCCCATTGGGGATCAATATGCGCAATCTTCACCACGTTACCAGGGAATTTGTTCCACGAAGGCTACAATTTACAGAGTTTTAAGGGCAATGAGAATAGACATAGATCCTATCTCGGTGCCTCTGGAACACTATGTATACCGAAAATGCGCCCAGTAGATTGACGCCATTTAGAAATAAATAATCCAATCGATTTTTAAAGCTTTTTGATGTCTTGCATTTCAATAAAAAAATATCGGAATTTCGATTGAGTATGATATAAAAATTCCCTAAATTTAAGTTTTTAAGAATTTCAAAAACTTAATCCATCTGTATTAATAGTTCTGAAATCCTTTAAGAATATTCTTTGATAAACTAATATCACAGCACATAACATACTGAGTCAGCTAACTTGATGCTATTTTTTAATGCTATCACTTTCTTAATTAGTTATGATCCTTATTCGGGTAGAATGCCGTAATCTGCAGTATTAACAATAGTTGAAACAGAAGCAGAAAAATTAGTGTTACAGTAAACGTCTATATTAATAATAATAATAATAATAATAATAATAATAATAATAATAATAATAATAATAATAATAATAATAATAATAATAATAATAATAATAATGATAATGATAATGATAATGATAATGATAATGATAATAATAATAATAATCGGATTCTCTCAGCTCTCTACAAACCATAATGAAGACGTTCAGTACAGATCCACTGGTTCAAAAAATTCTCCACTTACATCATTTACTCCTGCAACAGTCCAAAATAACTATATTTGTTTGGACCCCTGGACATGTCGCTTTCTCTGGAAATCAAACAGCGGATATCAGTGCACGCAACGCAGCAGAAAATCCCCCAGATGAGCTCCCTATCAGAGCCTGTGACCTGAAAAGTTTCCTGAAAAGAGAGATCTATAAGTTATGGCAAAGTGACTGGGAAACAAGTAATACAAAATTGAGACGAATATGTCCAACAGTTCAGAGCTCTAAAGTAGTCAAAGGTATGACAAGAAAAGAACAGGTGCTTATAACAAGGCTCAAAATTGGACATACCCATCTCACTTCATCGCACCTATTGCTTGGACAAAGAAGACCCACCTGTGAGCAATGCCAAGAGGTTCTCTCGGTGGAGCACATCCTCTGCTATTGCCAATTATACAGAGATGCATTGACTACCCTTCATCTTCCTCGAAATCTGAGCGTCTTGAACTCCAATAACCTAGAAGAAACAAAAAAAATTATAGAGTTTCTGAAAAACACAGGTCTCTTCTATAAAATCTAAACGCAATACAAAAATACCAATAGTATACTTACGTGTCTAACCCGCAACAATTACCGGTACTTACCTTGAGTAATATATATGAAACATGTACATACACACGTCATGTATTCCTGATAACCCCAATAAAAATTGAACAGAATAACTTAGTGAGGAATTCAAACGAATGTCGACGCGGCGAATGACCATGGCAGTTGAAGCCGCGAAAAAATAATAATAATAATAATGTTTATTATCCAAAAGACAATTTTTTACAAATCGTATTGGAATAGTCAATAGAGGTGAAATAGTAAAAAATACAGATAAATTAAGTATTATTAGAAGCAACTACAATAAAAATGATATATAAAGGTTTAAAATATTATTGTTCTAAGAATTCTACAATACTATAAAATCCATTTGCTAATAAAAATTGTTTAACAGTTTTTATAAATAATTTGATATGATTACTCGATTTGATGTTTGATGTTAGCGCATTATATAATTTTATGCCTACACTATCAGGTGCATTACATCCTATTCTATATTTCCTATATGGAACATAGATGTCATCTCTCTGTCTTGTGTACCGATCGTGAATATCACCAACCGTGTTAAAATTTTTGATATTTTTAAAAACATAGACGCACATTTCTAAAATAAACAAGCTAGGTAATGTTAAAATACTAAGTTTTTTGAAGACTTCTCTCAATGATTCTCTTCTGGACAGACCTAACATACATCTGAGCGTCCTCTTCTGAACCAAGAAGACGTCATTTAAGAACGCACTCGTACCCCAGAAACAAATGTCATATCTCAATCTGTCGCCAACTAGAGCATGATAAAGCATCAACAATTGGTTCTGTCTCGATACAGACTTTATATTATTTAAAAGAAATGCTACAGAATTTAGCTTGGAAACTAAAGATTGGCAATGAAATTTCCAACTTAGACACAGATCCAAATGCATTCCGAGGAATTTTATACTTTCACAGTGATTTGTCACAATAGTGGTATTAGCAACAGTTATGTTTATGTTGTGACAAGCCTTTATTCGATTATGGAATCTCAGAGCAACCGTTTTTTCTGCGTTCAGGAGCTAACCATTTCTATTAAACCAATCGTTGGTAACGTTAAGCGTGTAGTTACATTGCTGTGTAAGTACAGACTGCGATTCGTCTGAGACAACAATTGAGGTGTCATCCGCGTACATCGTATATGTATCGTATATGTACCTAACAGGTACTGACAGGCTATCCAAATCATTCATATAAATTAAGAATAGAAAAGGACTTAAGCGGCGCCAATATTTACAGTTTTGCATTCTGAAGAGATGTCATTTATGGAAACAAATTGCTGTCGATCTATTATAAACGAGCTTATCCACATTAAGGCGTTACCACGAATGCCGTATCTCGTCAATTTATCCAATAGCATTCCGTGATTTACGCAATCAAACGCCTGGGTAAGATCACAAAAAATGCCCACTGGACATTCCCCGTTCTCAATATAATTGATTAAACGTTCATGAAATAAATGCACCGCTGAGTTGGTGGATCTGATTTCCTGGAAACTGTGCTGATTATGTGAAATGACGTCGTATTTCTGAAGATATGTAGATAATCTATACAAAAACGAATACTGAAATAGCTTGGAAAATGCGGACGGCATAACTATTGGTCGATAATTATCAACAGATTGCACATCACCCTTTTTGTGAGTGGGAATCAGTTTACCTACCTTTAAAGATTCAGGAAAACTACCGGTAACAAAAGATAAATTGACTAAATACATGATAGGATTAATAATTATATGCAGTATCATTTTAACCAAAAACATAGGAACGTCATCATAACCACGGGAAAATTTTTCATTTTACTGTTCAAAACACTGAGTTCCGTCTCAGTATACGGGAACAGAAAACATGTATTGCACATGTGATTTTTATCTGGAAGCGTGGTGCTTTTTTCGTCTATATGGGGACTAGGAGTAATCCTATTCAAGAGGTGTATAGGTGAGCTGTAGAAATATTCGCTAAACAATTCAGCTAAACCTTTATTGTCCTCAACACGCGTGTTGTTATAGGAAATGGTGATATTTCTCACTCCTTTTTTAGGTTTACTCGATAATTCATGGATCGTGTTCCAAGCAGTTTTTACAGGGTTATCCAATGATGAAATTTTGTCCTGATAGTAGCTCTTTTTGATAGTGCTGATCAATTTTTTGTGATTTACTTTAGACATTCTGTAGACATGTTCTAGTTCCAGGTAGCTCATTTTGAGGCAGTACAGGTCCTTCAAATTGTTACTTGAATTTACTATAGTATTATTTATCCAACCACTTCTTTTTTTACTAGTAGTCCGCCTGTTTTTCGGGAAGTAACTATTAAAATAGTGTATAAAAGTATTAAAAAACAAATTATAGAGATATCGCTGAGAAAAAGTTGAAGTTATTGATCGTCGAAGCTCCTTCTTAGAAAAATTTGACGTCAATCATCTTGTGGTGCCTTATTCGCACAATCGAAAAGAATCATACGATGGTCAGACACATCATTATCCAAAACACATGTTACAGTTTCATCCGAGCAGTTACTGAACACATGGTCAATTGTCGAGGCTGTTTCAAAGGTTACTCTGGTAGGCCACTTAACTCTAGAAGTAAGACTATTGGTATCTAAAATTGAATTAAGCCGTTTATAGTCACGGGAGTCATTCAAAGACTCCATATTAAAATCACCTACAAGTAAAATAGTGGCATTAGCTTTATAAATATAATCCAGAACATCAACAAGCGCATCTATGAATCTGTTAGAATGACTAGTTGGTGATCTATAGCAGCATAAAATAATAGTTTTTCCTATTTGTGAGCTTATAGAGATACCACAGATCTCTAATTCCTTTTCAGTACAGAATTTATCGATATTAAGTTTAGAGTAAATGATATTGCGTCTCGCATATATAGCTACACCGCCTCCTTCAAAATTTTCGCGGCAAAAACAACTTCCCAATATAAAATCATCATGGTGAAACGAATATGCAGAAGCAGAGGTATCCCAAGTTTCTGTTGAACGTAAAAAGTCTACATTAAAATTCCTGGTATCAATCATCAAACTGTTAAACTTGAAAACACTTACGCAGCGTGTGTTAAGTAGCAGAACCTTAGGATTAAAACTTATATCGGATGGCTCTCCGTCTTCCTCCTGAAGTATAAAGAACGGCGAACGCAAGCTCCTGTTGGCCAAACGTCAGCATCCATAGCCTTCTTGAAGTTATGTTCATATATTTGAACCTTGAACGATGTATAAAATTCGGGGTGCTTTGGATTTATCGCTTCACATTTTACTTCTGGGAAATATTTTCGAAGTAATGTGGTGAGGGAGTCTGCCGTTGTTTCTTTACTTATTCGGTAAACATGTAGTAGAGCGAGTTTTGGTACGCCCTTCACCTCGGTGTCTTCTCTTTTCCCGACTAGAAGGTTTCTTCTGCGTCTCCTGTTGTCGACCGTTTTCCAACCTCCAGCATTATTATCACAACCAGTAATAGATGATGTTGTTGTTTTTTTATTACAATTCCATAGAGAATTACTATTTGAATAGGAATTGACAATATCAGCATCATTGGCGAGATTGATTATTTCGTTAAACTTTAGTTTTGATTGTTCCTGTAGTATGGCTGATGCTACCTGTTATGTCGAAGTACCCTGTATAGTATGCGGACTGAGCTGGTTCCTATTATGCTGTGTACCACACAGATTATTTTTATTTTTTGGAGGATCCGTTCTGGCCCGAGTTCCATGTGTTTTTGTTGAATCACTTTTTATAACCGATGGTGTCTCACCGTTCTCCTCTATTAATTTAATCTTCTGGTTTAGGAGCTCGATTTTGTCATATAGCTCTTTAATCAGCATATCTTTTTGCTTAATTACGTAGTGAAAAAATCGTATATCTACCTTTTGATCTACTGCTTGTTGGTCTATATCATCGAAAAATGGTGAATCACTTTCGAAATTGGATGGATTCACTGGTACGTCTTCGCAACATATTATGTGCTCACTATCGATGATTTTAATGTTATTTAAGTACTTCATACATCCTGTGTGTATCACAGTATCACATTTAATACATTTTACACCGCTGTAGATTTACATCGTTTACACACTTTTAAAGCGACTGGTAATTCACACGACTTGCCAGTTTCCGCCATCTTTTTCTTTACTCAAGTATTTATAGACTTTTAGACTAGTAAATCGCAATTTGTAATAAGGATACATAAATTCAGTATTATTCGGCTGCGACTGGATCGATATGTCAAAAGTACTAGTTAATACTTCGGGATCAACTCTTTATAGATCATAAATCAGTTCACCTTTGTTGACAAATTTCGTAAGCGGCATCTGCCTCTGCTATTATGCAGTCAACTGTAATATCAAGCACTTCTGGGTAGTGACTACTCAGATTACTTATACGTTAGCATGAATATAAAACTATTTCTTCAATTTAACATTCTTCATAACCCGTCTAACACAAATTTTTCCATTTTAACCTTTTTTGCATTGAATTTCACCAGATTTGAATAATATAATAATGATAGATTTGAAAAATTTTACTTCATATTCTTGCTCAAACTTAATTTGTTGGTTTGCAGTTTATGAATATACTTTCTTGATTTTCCGAATGATTTATTAAGTGTACACTTTTCTTCGTTTGAGTTAAAAATTTGGAATGCATGCAATTTTTGCTATAAATATATTATGAATTTGATAAAGTAATTCATGCTAACTGAATAACTAGTTCAAAAGGCCCAGGTACTGTAAGAATGATTAAATTAGTTTTATAATGGGCTTTTGATAAAAATCTGTAAACCAATTAAAATTTAAACGGAATGCTCGGACGTTGGACTTGACGTGTTTATATATATTCACCTTTTTTTTTTAAAGGATCTTTATTACTACTTAGTATTAATACATTCTTGGTAATCTAATGTTATTAGAATTTATGATATACTTTTTTTCAGGGATATTTGTCAAAGAAAGAGACAAGTCGCACGATTTGTCTGATCATCAGTACACCAGTATCAAACCATTACCTATTCACAAAAAAATTGTCAACCAAATAATCTCGAAACTGAGCAAGTCCAGTACTGGAAACCGAACAAACATCAACTTCATCCTACCTCTCAGTGGACGATATGATATTTTTAAAAGGTTCTTGAGACATTACGAGCAGCACTGTATCCTACAAAGGGAAAACACTAGTTTATACATAATTTTGTATAAAAAAGAAACATCACCTGAAGACTTCTCTAATACTTTAAAATTGGTTGAAGACTTGAATTATAGATATTACCAAGGTATAGTTAGAGTAGTTTCCTCGAATGGAACCTTTACGCGAGGTCAAGCTCTACAGATTGGAGCCGAATTGTTGGAAAATGAAGATTTGATGCTGTTTATAGATGTCGATATGATTTTTGATAGATCTTCTTTGGATCGTATACGCAGAAATACTGTGATTAAAAGAAAAGTTTACTTTCCTATAGTATATAGCCTTTACAACCCAAAGTTTCCAAACGGATACACAAACTTTTCAATAATCTCTCGGGACGTCATCGATGAAACGCATGGCTTTTGGAGGCAATTTGGATTCGGAATAGCCAGCCTGTACAAAACAGACTATATTGATTTAGGAGGAATCAACTTGATGATCTCGGGATGGGGATATGAAGACGTAACATTATATGACAACGTTGTGAAATCGGGTATGAAAATAGTGAGGGTGGTCGACCCAGGATTGATCCATGTCCATCATAACGTACAATGCGATGAACATCTAGAAGTGGAACAAAAGATTATGTGTTTAGGCACTATGGCTAATACCATGGGTGGATTGAAGACACTACAAAAAGTGTTTTTGAAATATATGACCTTGTTCAAGTAGCATAATATATATGGTATTTTTTTTGGTGGTATGGGTGTCTGTCATGTTCTGTATGTTGTAAATATATATAAAAATTCATAATACAAAAGTTGTTTTGTTGTATAAGGCTCATATCCTAAAACTGTTTTGTAACATACAGGTTGTAGAAAAGGAGGGTAAACGATTGAACAACTAAGCAAAACGTATTATATCCAAACTATATGATTTCTAGTTATCGATAAAAAACTAAATTTGATACTACTTATCAATAAATACTTTACAGCTACAGACACGTATTGATAACATTTTTTTCCGAAAGGAAGTTGAGTTTTTGGTTAAAGTTCGAAGTTGCCAATTTTTAGAGCTTTGATTTTAACAACCACATGGAACACTCTTTCTGGCGAATTTTGTATCTAATCTAAGCAAGCAAATTATGATTAAACGGTTGTGCATTACAAGGAAAAATATCATTATGCACAGATTAGTGTTTGCCATATTTTGACCATTTGCGTAAACTAAGCAAAACTTTTACACAAATAATTTTTCGAGGATTTATTGCGCTTTGGTTGAATATGATCGTTTACACCCGTTTACACCAGTTTATTTGGACATCAATGCATTGTTGCTTAGTTTCGAACAAGATTCTAAAAGCTTTATATGTCGCTAGTCTTCGCAAATAAGTAAAGAAGTAAAAAATTGCCTGAAAAACTTAGGCAAAATTTCACCACCTTTACCTACAGAGTGACAGTTCGAATCCAAGCTCTTGTTGGTCAGTGCATGATAGCAAATTTGCCATTACTTCCCAAATTTTTGAATCTGCTAGTGCAGAGAGTTCCTTCCCCAGCAAACTTACTGAGTATTATTGAAGAAGCCCTGAATAAGATCAGTCCAAATAATGAAATACCAAAACTTTTGAAAAAAAAACTAAGTGAAAGTTTGTCCACAAGATTCAAACCATCACTAACCAATCCCCTTCTTTGTCATGCAATACTGTCAGACCCAAGATTCTGAAAGCTTTATATGTCGCCAGTCTTCGCAAATAAGTAAAGAAGTAAAAAATTGCCTTAAAGACTTAAGCAAAATTTCACCACCTTTACCTACAGAGTGACAGTTCGAATCCAAGCTTTCGTTGGTCAGTGCATGATAGCAAATTTGCCAGTACTTCCCAAATTTTTGAACCTGGTAGTGCAGAGAGTTCCTTCCCCAGCAAACCTAAATTATTTTTGCAGCATCCAGTTTTGCTCCGGGGAGCTAACCCAATGGAGTACTGGGGTCAGAGCAAGCAATGTATGCCTGCATTAGCTTTTGTTGCCTCAAAATATTTAACAGTCATGGGTAGTTCCGTGGCGTCAGAGAGGTTGGTTTCAACACTAAATGCTGTGGTGTCAGATGAAAGAAGTCGATTGACAGATGATCATGTAACAGAGAGGGTATTTATAACCAGTTAATAAAAATTATTGGGTAGAATAAAACATTTTTAAAGCTTTTTCTAGATATTAATTATAATTTCACTTTTTTATATGTACATTCTACAGATAGACATAAGTGTATAATAAAAAATTCAGCTTCTGTATTTTATTTTGTTGCTCTGTATGAACATGTTCGTCAATTGATATAAATACATGTAGAGTCCCTAACTCACTACAAGGATATTTCATCCTGACTGACAGAAAATTTCGTAAACTGATTAACGTATAAAATTTTATACAAAGCTACATTTCTTTAAATTAAATGTTGCAGAAAATCTGGGAGGTCATCAAGAGACAAAATTAGGTTTGACATGTTTGACGATGCGTTTTTTCATTAAAAATTAACCTAAAAGTTTTATAAATTAATCAGTACATAATCATCTGTCAGTCAGTATGAAATATCCTTGTATGGGGTCCCATAAACATTGCAACAAACTTCTGCAGATTAAACGATTAAAGTATGTAAACATGACAAAAAGTATATATTAAGCATACTCTTAACAATGTGCCGTTCCTATGAATTTTGAATTTATTTCACCATTATTGATAGTGTTCAGATTGCAAATGACATTTGTCATAAAAATGTGTCGCTAAAATTCGCCAATAGCCGATAACCGTTTTTTTTTGGTTCGGTTAAAACTGGACGGTTAAAACCGGGAATTATTCCATTCGGAATGATTTTTATATCAATTGATATATCCTGTGATTATCGAACCTTAAAATTATGAGATAAAAGACGTAAGTTCAATATGATTAATTTTATCCAACAACTCTTATTGTCTAGGCAGAAAATACAAAATGACCTTAACACCTTTTCATTATTTTGCAGTAAAAATGATTTATACCTAAACATAGATAAGTGCAGTTATATAAGATATACACGCAATAAAAAATTATTGAATATAACTATAAAATAAATAATAATAAGCTAAAGCAGTCTGATGTTGTGAAGTACCTAGGGGTGCTTATGGATGAAAAAACGACGTTCCAATTACATATAAAAAATTTAGTATCCGAATGTAATAGAACACTTGGTTTTATTTGCAGAATATCAAAAGAATTCAAAAATACAAGGGCCTTGATTTCGCTTTATTATGCATACGCTTATAGTAAGCTGAGTTTTGCCTCCGTTATATGGAATCTTTCGTATAAGACATATGTTAATCGCATTGAACGACAACAAAATACATTTTTAAGAACACTGGGATTCAAAACTAGTAAACCTGTGCAAAATGGAAACTACAAGAATCTAAGGAGTGAATTTAACATACTTTGGAATATAGAAGGATACTGTCAGATCTGTGCATTATTTATAAAGTAATCAATATATTTGATAGTCCGTACCTCTTATCTAGAATTAATTTTAATGTCTCAGAAAGGCAGTTTCGGCAAGTACCCTTTTTCAAAATTCCGTTTCGGAGTTAATGCTCCTCTAGTGAGAGCTCAAAAAACATATAATGACTTTTATTATGTTGATGCGGATATCTTCTTAATCACCCTAAACACATTTAAGGATACTGTGAATGGATACTGTGCGTAGACAACTGCTAATGCTACAATAAAGCTTTTAATTACGTATACTGTATTAAATTGGGTGCTTCTTTGATAGATGTCGCCAAAATGACATTTCACACAATAATTTTACATTATATTATAGTCATTCATTTCTTTTTCTATATTTGCTGTTTATCACTTGCTTTTATGTATATGTACACGCATTTGCATATATTCTTATAATTAGTGGGTAGATTTTGGAATTAATCGCACCATAATGAACTTAGATTACGTCGATGTCAACCGTCATTTGAGTCACTTGTCGTGGAACACATCCACAGAAATAAGTGTTCTATCATCAGTGCAGTTATATATTCATATATCTGTACTGTAGAGATTTTCAATGTGATAAAAATGCTATTTAGTTTCCAAGACGATCATCATCGACAGATAAATTGGCTAATGTACTAATAGATGCTGCTTTCCAAAAGAGGTTCATCTGTACATCTGACAGCTGGCCAAGGTTGCCAGACGCATGATGATTACGCCTATTGTACGATAAACGATAATCATTAGCTATCGTACGGCTTTTAATCAGATTTAATAAAAACGAAGGCCAGAAAAAAATTGATAGTAGAAACGAATAACGGCAAAAGCATACTTGCATCTCGATTTGTAAATGGACAAGAAGATACAACTAAATTGATACCTTCAAAAGACAACAAAAAGTGGATAAAACATTTATGACGATCGAATCAGATTCGGACTTTGATTAATTATTTTGTTATACTGTAAATGTTCAAGATTCCTTGTGTACACTCGAATATTGTGTTCAAACAGCTTTCATTTATTTGTTTTTATTTATATTTTTTAATTAGGTAACCTTTATTTTTTGATACCATACATACATATGGTATTTTAAGACGGAGAAATGATCTTTTGTTGAACGTTTTATCATTTTGCCATCATTTAAATGAGAATTTTGGATCGTTTGTAAAGTCGTTCCAAATATTTATTTGTATTATTGACATAAAAAGCGTGGAAAAGATTTTCATTTTGAACAAAAATGGGAGTTTTTGGGATGCACTTAATTGTGGCCTTTTATAGGGAAATTACCTATGGTATATATTTAGTTTGAAAGATGTTTTGTCATATTTTGTCTTTTTGCTTTTGATAAAATATGACATGTAGAGCCCTCCCCCTCCCGGAATCCTGGCATATGATAATTTTTATCCGAAAATCATTTCTACGGTAATTGCTCCCAGACGATCTTGCAACCTTGGAGCTGGCTTTCAGAAATCTTGTAACTTGTAGTAGGAGAACAGAAACAGCAAAGAAGTCAAAAACACGGATTTGTTGTGGTAACACTGCACTGAAAATCTGATAATCTTTGCTTTCATGGTATTTGTTATGACTTGTGGTAACACTGCACTGAAAATGTGAGGTTATGATATTTGTTGTTGTTTTAGGAATATTGATGCTCTTCAGCATGACTACGTGACTATTACATACAGAGTGTTAATAACGGCAAGGCAAGGTGCCACAACCTCTGTAGTTTGCACCAATACTAAGTACTTCATTTCAAAGAACGGTACATCATCCATAGGGGGTTTATTGTTTTTCGAGACGATCCATTACCCCATCTGCAATGAAGTGATGTAGCAGTTCTGTATCAGGATTTATTTTGCAATACACACGTCATATTTATTGGAACTTCGACTCAGACGGAGAAATGCTTAGAGATATTTGCTTTGTGCCTACTCATTGGTGCCTTCAAACAATCGCAATCAAAAGTAATCCACATGAAACAAAAGGAAAATTATCCATTGTAAAAGATAAGAGGATTGAAGTGGATCAGATTACATGCACCTGTTAAGCTGGACTATCAGGGACATGCTGCTTGCAAACGTATTGCATTATTGCCACAGATATTCTGAAATGTACCAGGTAATACCAATAATCTTATTATTATAACATATAGAGTAGTTGACCTAATTCCAATATGTCTCAATCTAATTGACAGTTATATTGAGTACTATTATCATTATTATAGCTCATTATGGAACTTGAATTATTACGAATATAAAATAAGTTAACCATACAAAATCCATATGAAAAATCTCTAACTCACAAAAAACCTATGTGTTAAGAAATCTGCTAAATTAATTTTTGTTTCTTGTTTTTGATCTAATATTTACTTGTTGGAAAAGCTGGTTGAGGAGAAACATGAGGCTAAACCAATTTCTAAACTGCTTGCAAGTGTTTAAACTTATTATCCTCTGTTTGTAATGAGTCCAGATCATCTTGTCATATGAAAGTATTTTATATTAGGCTTGAATTCATAGCAATGTATAATTAATTTTTTTTAGAAGAGGACAAACAAGAGCAGCCTCACTTGCAGAGTGAATAAAAAGAAACTGTAGATCTGATAATTATATCTCATGCAGCAAGCTCAGCATATTTTCCTCCTTAAATTTGATAATTGACATTGTTTTGCTAAAACCATGTTGCAAAGCCACAACAAAATAAATCATAGATTTGAAGGCTTTCCACACTGTTAATGTCAAAACAGAGGTCTGAGGTTTGCCATCAAGGTCAACTATGAATAGCTGGTAAATTTTGTTTGTTCTGTATAAACCTATAGTGTACTTAAACAAAAATTTAGTTGTTAATATTTCAAAAGCAGTTAGCACTACTGTTGAGAGGTTATTTCAACTGCGTTGTCTTATCATTTTTCCTACTAACATAAAAACTGAACTTTTTAATTTTTTTAGGCTCCAGGAGTTATTCTATCGATACATATTCAAAACAAGACTGGAAATCCAAAGCTACAACTTATTTCTGTCCAAAAAACTTCAAGAGCTAATATACATCAATGACAATATACATGGCTTGAAATATGAAGTTGAAGGCTCTAGAAAAACGCAAGGCAGTGAACAAATATCAAGACTATGAAACAGGCCTAGTGATCTATTGTTAATATCTCTGGTTTGCCTATTCTCCAGATTGTATTGTAATGGCTGACAGAGTTCCAACAAGATTATTGGAAATCAAATGCCCCTATGATGGTAAAATTTGCTATTTATATGGCAACGTATAACTTATATTGATGGAATCTTTACTAGAGACTATTGTCATTTGTTTGATCATCAGTGCAACATTTTCAAACCAGTTATGCTTAAAATGCAACAGTGTTCATAAGAATATCGTCAAAAACATGTAAATTTTCAAATGATGTAACTTTTGTCAAAGTTCTGTAAGCTAAACATCTATAATATTCTACAAGTGGATATGACATAATTTTACATGATAAAGATTAATGAATAATTTTCAAAACAAATGTACTGTATCATATATGGTTCTGATTCAAATGATTGAATTAAAAACTTCCTCACTTTCATTCCTGGAACAGAATGTTGACTGAAAAAAATGCTCAATTTTTTTGTTGATATTTCACATTAGTAAATAAAGTATTTTTTTCAGGCAATGACACTATAGAGTTTATTTACTCCTGCTCATGCCTGGAAGTAAGTGCAGAAACTGGAGATACTTTAAAGAAGAACCATTCTTACTATGGTCAAATACAATTGGGAATGGCAATTTTCAATTTAAAATTGTGTGACTTAATCATTTATTCATCTAAGTTCTAAGTCAAAGTCATTTATAATTATAGTGGGTCGATTTGATGAAAACTATGCAAGCAAATTGTTACCTAAATTAAGTGGTCGAGGAACAAAACTTTGTTTTTAAGAAATTTATTCCTCAGCAACAAAATACTTTTATAAACCGAACCGAACCGAATTACATCTAGTAAAAGACTGTGACTGACTGACTGGAAAAACTGATGATTCTAATTTATATAAACCAAAAGGCTGAGCTAAGCAAAGATAAAAGTATAGTATATTAACAATAATATAGGGTGGACAGTCACATAACTCCTCCCCCCTTAAGATGAAGTTTTGGAAGGCTTGAACAAAACTTCTGGCGTCGAGGGTTGATCCTGGGCTTCTAGGGACCATTGGCCTCTTGCTGATTCTGTTCTTCTATTCTTCTTTTGTAGTCTTGTCACGATGATGTATGCAATTCCCAATAGCATAATTGCATACAGGGGTAGACTCCACTTGTAAGAGTGAGAAGTGCCTTTGGAAGTTATCGTCTCTATCTGGTCTGCTGTTTCTTGAAGTTTGTCTAACGATATATGCTGGAGATTTATTCTTTTGGTATTTGTTTTCTGTAGAATTTGTACGGCTGGGAGTAATAAGGGCGTTTCTTTGGTTATTCCCCTTACGTTCATGTATATCTGGTCTTTAGTCTGTATACTGCACTGGTAGGGCACTTCAAGTAGATAAATGCCCTGCAACTCAATAACGTCTTCTTGATCACATTTTATTAGTAACTTCTCTGGCTTTGGAAAGATGGCTATGTACTTGGATTCCGAAACTTGTTCAATTAAGGACCTCTGAAGGGATACAGGGACCTGGTTGCAATTTGGTTTCTTTGTATTGACTTCTAATATGGCATACAGGAAATCTTCTTCTTCTACTGTCGCGTGGACTAACTTGTGGTCATGGCAGATAAAATTTTCTTCTATATATTGGCAGGGGTCAGCGTCATATTGGTACATTGTAATGCTCATTGTAAAATAGGAATTTTTGGGAAGGATAGAGTAGTAGTAAGGTTAGCGGTAGGGATGGAATAAAGATGATAGTGCTTGAATTTATCTATGTGTAGAAGAGGAACGTGTAAAGCAAAAACTAATCGATTTTTGGAAAAATAGGCTTCAACTGCAATTACATCATATAGCTTATATATATCTTCAAATTCTGAATATATCAACTGCTCTTTTTTGTGATGTTTTCCTAAAGTGCTGAGTATGGACTTCATTTCATTAACTGAGATAATACTGTGGTGCAATGACCCAATTTTGGCAAACGCTATGGCATTTTCCAAATCATTGATGGAAAGCAGCGTATCTAAATTGAACTTTATCTGAAGTAGTGTATCAAAATAGGTAAAATAATAACTGTTGTTCTTTTGCATTTCCTCCAAGGATTGTTGTATTATTGCTTGGTTATGGACCATGAGGGTAAATGTCCTATTGTTATTTTTAAGGACTTCATGAGTCAAGGAAATTTGCTGGTTCGCTGTTTTTATTACATGTTCCTGATTTTTCTGTAACTGTTTAATAGCCTGATCATATTTTTGAGCATCTAAATTTCCTGAAATCATTTTAATGATAGAACCTAATCCATTTATTAGGCCTCTCTTTGACAGGTTTGATTATTCCAAGATGGATAAATTGACTTTAATTTATTTTTTAAATTAGACATTGAGTACACAATATGCTGTTCAATATCTGCCAGATGTGTTTGGGGTATAAATCCTAAATTGTACTTGTTATATTCAGTATAGTTCTTTATATTTTGTAGTTCTGCGCTTAGCGAGTTTCCCTTTTTTCTTATCGGTTCAAAGTCTACATAATGCAAAAACGTGTGTGTACGAATTTTTACTTTAGCGTCGCCTAAACGGAAGGGCAGGATACCAGGGTTGGTTTCAAGGTTGTGACCTTGACTGTGGTCTGATTCGTCAATTGTATTGTCAGATGAAGTATCATCCTGTAACAAATTTTTAGTTACTTTCTGTCTGGGTTTTTTGAAAATACCTTTGTGGTATGTGTTTCGGTATGTTTTTAGTTTTTTACCTTTATCAGTCAATATTTGTTCTTTAATAAATGGGGGTTTGAGTTTATTTCCTCTGGACTTTACGTCACGTCGGTAAGCTATCTTTTCCTTTGAGTAGTCAGTAGGTTTTTCTCTATTTTCATTGGCTTTTCTAATTACTTTTTCTTTTTGGGACTTTGAATTATGATGGATGAGGGCGTAAACTAATTTCGTTCTACTTTTGTGTTCTTGAAGATAATTGTTCATCAATTCTCTATCTACATCTAAATCAAAAGGATCTCGGACATCTAAGTGACCATTTATAATTTCTATTGGTTTCCATTTAATAACCGAATGTATAGAATGATTATAGCCAAAAACTGCGTAAGGCATTAAAGCTGTAACATCTTTTTTTGGGAATTGTAACGTAAGGGCTCTTAAATGTTCAGTTATAGTAGAATGAAATCTTTCAATAGGCGAGTTACTGTTTGAATTTTTTGAAGTAGTGTAATGTAACTTTATTCGATGGAGCTTTGTAAATTCTTTTACTAACGAATTGTTAAATTCTGTACCAGAGTCGGCTACAATTTGGATGGGCAAGCCATGAAATGACATGAACTTTATTAAATTATCTATTACTGAAATACCATCTGCTGATTCGATTGGGAAAGCTTGGGCGTATTTGGAAAAGTTATCAATGATTGTTAAAAAATTCTTATTCTTTGCTTGATAAATGTCCAAATGAATAATTTGGAATGGTATTTTAGGAGTTGGGGTTATTTCAAATTCAATTCGAGGAGGATGCCGTTCATATTTAGTTCGCTGGCAAATATCGCATGTATTGATATACAATTTTACATCATCATCTATATGTGGCCAATAATACTTTCTTTTAATTTGGTTAGTAGTTTCAATGATACCTCGATGATTCGTTTTTGTTTCGTGATTACATCTCATTATTTCTTCTTGTCTCAAAATTTCTGTAATATTTTCCAAATTTTTATTGCACTTTACCAGTTTGAATGCGGAATTTTTGAATGTGTTACATACAAGAGTGGCTAGATTTTTATATATCTCGTTACCATCATTATCTTCAAAATAAAATGCATACGTACTTTTTGGTTGACCGTAATCTTTCAAAAACGTGATGATAGGAGTTAGGTCATTATATACTATGTACAGGGTGTATAAGAATAATTTCTTACGATTCCAGAGAGTTTGAAGAGTGAATTTTCTAGGTAGGCTAGCTCTTTTCACAAAAATTTGATATTTAAATACATTAATTGGTTTTTCTACGGGGTTAATTTCTTGTATAGGACTTTCGTCATCTGAATGAATTGTTACGTTTTCAATTTTTTCACCTAATTCATGCAAATCGCGGAACGATGGATCGTCATCTATATTGTTTTCGACTGAAGTTCGATCGTTTTCAATAGCGTTTTCTGAAAAATCTTTATTAAAAGTTCTCATGTATTCGAAAAATGGAGAATCAATTTCTGATTCGGAATTTTGAGCTTGAGTAGATGGTTGAGGTTCAATTTCGTTCGCGTTAATTTAGATTCGTGAAAGTGCGTCAGCATTTTTGTTTTCTTTTCCTTTTTTATATACGACTTTATATTCAAATTTGGAAAATTTTAGACGCCATCTTTGATTTGGTTCTTTTAAAGACATGAGCCATTGGAGTGGTTTACAATCAGTTACAATTTTAAATTTTCGTCCAAATAACTAATGTCTAAAATATTTAGTACCAAAAACAATAGCTAAACATTCCTTTTCAGTAGCGCCATAATTTTGTTCAGATTCCTTCAAAGTTCGAGACGCATACGCTATGGGTTTATCAGAGCCAATAGGGCCTTGCGATGAAATTGCTGAGTAGCGGAATTGCTAGCATCTGTAGTGAGCACAAATGGTTTTTCAAAACCAGGATATTGTAATAAGGGTTCATTTGTTAGAAGACTTTTACAGTGATCGAAAGCTTTAAGAAATTTTTCATCGTGCTTAATTTCAGCACCTTTCTTTAAGCATAGAGTGAGAGGGCGAGTAATTTTGGCAAAATCTTTAATACATTTTTGGTAATATCCAATAAGACCTAAAAACTGTCTAATCTCACGAGGTGTCTTTGGCAAAGAATACTTAAGAACTGCTTCAATTTTATCGGGGTAAGGTTTTACTCCTTGTGGGGTGACAATGTGGCCTAGGAAAGCTGCTTCTTTTTTAAAAAATTCTGATTTATCAAGCTGGACTTTCAAATTTGTTTCCCTTAGTCTTTGGAAAACCTTTTTCAAGGACACAATGTGTTCTTGTAAGGATGTGGAGTAAATTATTATATCATCCATATAAACCATAGTGTTATCTAGTCCTCGTAGGACATTGTCCATAACACGCTGAAACGTGCTAGGAGCACCTTTGAGTCCAAAGCTCATACGAAGGTATTCGTAATGACGACCTTCAACACTAAAGGCTGTTTTTGGAATATCCTGTGGGGCAATTTCAATTTGGTGGAAGCCACTAGCTAGATCAAGGGTAGTAAAATAATTACAACGACCCAATTTATCTAGTATGTCAGAAATACACGGAATAGGGTAGCGATCGTCTATGGTTTTCTCGTTGATTTTACGATAATGAACTACCATACGCCATTTTTTCTTTCCACTAGCGTCTGCTTTTTTGGGCACGAGCCAGACCGGTGAGCTCCAGGGTGAATTACTATGTCGAATTATTTTTTGATCAAGAAGGGATCTGACTTGTTTTTGAATTTCATCCTTAAGTATATGGGGGTAGCGGTAAGATTTTGTGTATACGGGAATTTCGTCTGTGGTTCTAATGTGATGCTTGATTTCATTTGTGAAAGTAAGCGGATCACCCTCGTAATAGAAAATATCAGAATAGGTTTGGCATAATTTTGTAATGTGGGCTTTTTCTCCTTTATTCATATGGCACGTGCGTATCAACTTACTAACGTTGTGTCGCGACGGCGGATCTGATTCAGGAGGGTTGCTAACTGCATGAAACAAAGCGTAATTGTTATTATTGAATGGAAACGATTGTATTGGTTCATACAATGAAATATCTTGATAAGCAGTACCCGGATTCTCTAGGTCAACTAATTCATAACCATTAACTGCTTTCGTAAGGGTTTCTCGGATGATGCAATCATTCATTTTGAAATGTGGCACTAAAATATCACCATAAACGGGAATTTTTACTTGGGCTGCCATACAAGGTTCAATTTCTAGGAAGAATAAAAGACGATTTTTCAGGTCATGAAATTTAATGGGGATTTTTGCATTCTTAGTATGCAGAATAGAATTTCTAAGGTCTATGTGAGAATTTAGAAATTTTAAGATATCTAAACCAATGAGACCATCAAAATACTTATGAAATTTGAACAAATGAAATTTAATTGGTTCATTGACGTTGATTTCAGGAAAGGCAGGTATCTCGGCACAATATTCTCTTTTTGAACGTTGAAAAACAGAAGTTACTTCGAAAGGTTCTTCATAAATATTATTTGGAAAGTATTTATATGCTAGTTCAGGATTTAAGAACGACTTTGTAGCGCCGGTATCTATGAGAAGTTTCAAAGGTGGGTTTTGGATTTCGATATAGGGCAATTCAGTCTTGTCATATATAGTATTTAAATCTATTATCATTCTGTTATCATGGGGGTGGCAAATCCAAAATTTTGATCTTCGTCCTCAGGCTTTTGCTCAGATTCAGAATTGGTTTGATCGTTATCAGAACTATTATAATATTGCTCATAAATCTCATATTCATATGGAACATCAGATTGTGAACAATATTCGGGATAATAATAATCGTAAGCGTTAAAATTTTGATCATACATATCACTTTCAACATTATGAAGTTCCGTGGATGCAAAGTTCCTTGGTCCAGAAGGTTTGAAATGATTATTTTGGAAACTTGGTCTATTTCTATTAATACTGCTAACACCACTCATAGGTGTTGGCTTAAAGGAAGCACCTTGATTGGGCGGATTTCGCCATACATTAACATTAGGTTTTGAGCCAAACACTTGGGCATTCGTCGGAAATCTTTGAGGAGGAATATTCTGTCTCGGATTAATTTGGATTGGACCTCTCGGAAATTGAGGCAGAGAATTATAAAAATATTGCTGAGGCCTATTTTGTATCATTGGATGCATTTGTGGCCTGTGAAATGAATGTGGTTGAATTTGGGAATTAGGCTTAGGAGGTAGCGATGGAGAAAATGGCTTTTGAAAATTTGACATGGAAGGACTACTAGACTTTTGCAAGTACCTACTACTCCTAAAAGTGTGTGTAAAGCATGACTATCAAAAAGAGTCTTTTTACTCGTCTTGACAGCGTCATTTGTTTCATGTATATTTATATAATTATGTAAATGATTTAGCATTGCTAAAACCCTAGAATAGAATTGCAAAGAACTTTCTGTAGCATTTTGTCTAAGGGCAGTCATATCTGAAATTAAACTGCTCTCATTTCTTTGGTCGAAACTCGTAAATCGCAGCTTATAACTCGCTACTCATAACCCGGAACTCTTATCTTGTGTATCGTAGCTTGCAACCCATTACCAATAACAAGGAACTCGTATCTCGCTTCTCGTAGCTCGTGAATCATTACCGACAAGTGGGAACTCACAACTTCTTATCTATCTTTTATCTCTTACCTTGTAAGTCGTAACTCGTAACTCGTTACCCATTACTCGGAACTCGTATCTTCTATCTCGGATCTCGCAAATCATTGCCGATAACCTGGAACTCGTATCCTAGATCTAGGAGTTCGTAACTCGTTACCGATAGGTGAAAACTCACATCTTGTATCTCATGATGCGAAACACAGGACTCGGAACTCTTAACACGTAGCCGATAACTCGGAGCTCGTATCTTGTATCTAGTAGCTCGTAACTCATTACTGATTACCTGGAACTCGTATCTTGTGTCTCGTAGCTCGTAACTCGTTACGATGAGTGGGAATTTGCATATTGTATCTCGTAACTCGTAACTAGTACCTCGTAGGGCTTAAGTGGTAATTCGTAACTCGTAACTCGATACTCGTAACTCGAAACTCGTAACTCGAAACTCGTAAATCGCAGCTTTTAACTCGCTACTCATAACCCAGAACTCGTATCTTGTGTATCGTAGCTTGTAACCCATTACCAATAACAAGGAACTCGTATCTTGCCTCTCGTTGCTAGTAAATCGCTAACAATAAGTGGGAACTCGCAAATTGTATCTCGCGACGAGTAACTCAGAACTTGGAACTCGTAACGCGTTACCGATAACTCGGAGCTTGTATCTTATATCTCTTACCTTGTAACTCGTAACTCGTACCCATTACTTGGAACTCGTATCTTCTATCTCGGGTCTCGCAAATCATTGCCGATAACCTGGAACTCGTATCCTAGGTCTTGAAGATCGTAACCCGTTACCAATAAGTGAGAACTCGCATTTTGTATCTCGTGACGTGTAACTCAGAGCTCGGAACTAGTAACGCGTTACCGATAACTCGGAGCTCGTATCTTGTAACTCGTTACCCATAACTCGGAACTCGTATCTTATATATCGTAACTTGTAATCCATTACCGATATCCTGGAACTCGTATCTTGCATCTCGTAGCTCGTAAATCGTTACCGATAAATGGGAACTCGCATCTTGTATCTCGTGACGCGTAACTCAGGACTCGGAGCACGAAAGTGTTACCGATAACTCGGAGCTCGTATCTTGTATCACTTACCTTGTAACTCGTAACCCGTAACTCGTTGCCCATACCTCAGAACTCGCATCTTGATCTCGGATCTTGTAAATCAATGACGATAACCTCGAACTCGTATCCTAGATCTAGTAGTTCGTAACTCGTTACCGATAGGTGGAAACTCGCATCTTGTATCTCATGACGCGAAACTAAGAACTCGGAACTCGTAACGCGTAACCGATAACTCGGAGCTCGTATCTTGAACTCGTAACTCGTTACCCATAACTCGGAACTCGTATCTTATATATCGTAACTTGTCGTCCATTACCGATAACCTGGAACTCGTATCTTGCTTCTCGTAGCTCGTAAATCATTTCCGATAAATGGGAACTCGCATCTTGTATCTCGTGACGCGTAACTCAGGACTCGGAACTCGAATGTGTTACCGATAACTCGGAGCTCGTATATTGTATCACTTACCTTGTAACTCGTAACACGTAACTCGTTGCCCATAACTCGGAACTCGGATCTTCTATATCGGATCTCGCAACTCATTGCCGATAACCTGGCACTCGTATACTAGATCTTGAAGGTCGTAACTCGTTACCAATAAGTGGGAACTCGCATCTTGTATTTCGTGACGCGTAACTCAGGACTCGGAACTAGTAACGCGTTACCGATAACTCGGAGCTCGTATCTTGTATCACTTACCTTGTAACTCGTAACCCGTAACTCGTTGCCCATACCTCGGAACTCGAATCTTGATCTCGGATCTCATAAATCAATGACGATAACCTCGAACTCGTATCCTAGATCTAGTAGTTCGTAACTCGTTACCGGTAGGTGGAAACTCGCATCTTGTATCTCATGACGCGAAACTCAGAACTCGTAACGTGTAACCGATAACTCGGAGCTTGTATCTTGTAACTCGTAACTCGTTACCCATAACGCGGAACTCGTATCTTGTATCTAGTAGCTCGTAACTCATTACTGATCACCTGTAACTCGTATCTTGTGTCTCGTAGCTCGTAAATGGTTACCGATAAGTGGGAACACGCAACTTGTATCTCGTAACTATTACCTCGTAGATCGTAAGTCGTAATTCGTAACTCGTATATTGTAACTCGCAACTCGTAACTCGTAAATCGCAGCTTATAACTCGCTACTCATAACCCGGAACTCGTATCTTGTGTATCGTAGCTTGTAACCCATTACCAATAACAAGGAACTCGTATCTTGCCTCTTGTAGCTCGTAAATCGTTACCGATAGGTGGGAACTCGTATCTCGTGACGCGTAACTCAGAACTTGGAACTCGTAACGCGTTACCGATAACTCGGAGCTTGTATCTTGTATCTCTTACCTTGTAAGTCGTAACTCGTAACTCGTTACCCATTACTCGGAACTCGTATCTTCTATCTCGGATCTCGCAAATCATTGCCGATAACCTGGAACTCGTATCCTAGATCTAGGAGTTCGTAACTCGTTACCGATAGGTGGAAACTCACATCTTGTATCTCATGATGCGAAACACAGGACTCGGAACTCTTAACACGTAGCCGATAACTCGGAGCTCGTATCTTGTATCTAGTAGCTCGTAACTCATTACTGATTACCTGGAACTCGTATCTTGTGTCTCGTAGCTCGTAACTCGTTACGATGAGTGGGAATTTGCATATTGTATCTCGTAACTCGTAACTAGTACCTCGTAGGGCGTAAGTGGTAATTCGTAACTCGTAACTCGATACTCGTAACTCGAAACTCGTAACTCGAAACTCGTAAATCGCAGCTTTTAACTCGCTACTCATAACCCAGAACTCGTATCTTGTGTATCGTAGCTTGTAACCCATTACCAATAACAAGGAACTCGTATCTTGCCTCTCGTTGCTAGTAAATCGCTAACAATAAGTGGGAACTCGCAAATTGTATCTCGCGACGAGTAACTCAGAACTTGGAACTCGTAACGCGTTACCGATAACTCGGAGCTTGTATCTTATATCTCTTACCTTGTAACTCGTAACTCGTACCCATTACTTGGAACTCGTATCTTCTATCTCGGGTCTCGCAAATCATTGCCGATAACCTGGAACTCGTATCCTAGGTCTTGAAGATCGTAACCCGTTACCAATAAGTGAGAACTCGCATTTTGTATCTCGTGACGTGTAACTCAGAGCTCGGAACTAGTAACGCGTTACCGATAACTCGGAGCTCGTATCTTGTAACTCGTTACCCATAACTCGGAACTCGTATCTTATATATCGTAACTTGTAATCCATTACCGATATCTTGGAACTCGTATCTTGCATCTCGTAGCTCGTAAATCGTTACCGATAAATGGGAACTCGCATCTTGTATCTCGTGACGCGTAACTCAGGACTCGGAGCACGAAAGTGTTACTGATAACTCGGAGCTCGTATCATGTATCACTTACCTTGTAACTCGTAACCCGTAACTCGTTGCCCATAACTCGGAACTCGAATCTTGATCTCGGATCTTGTAAATCAATGACGATAACCTCGAACTCGTATCCGAGATCTAGTAGTTCGTAACTCGTTACCGATAGGTGAAAACTCGCATCTTGTATCTCATGACGCGAAACTCAGAACTCGTAACGCGTAACCGATAACTCAGAGCTCGAATCTTGTAACTCGTAACACGTTACCCATAGCTCGGAAATCGTATCTTGTATCTAGTAGCTAGTAACTCATTACTGATTACCCGGAACTGGTATCTTGTGTCTCGTAGCTCGCAACTCGTTACGATAAGTGGAAACTCGCTTCTTGTATCTCGTAACTCGTATCTAGTACCTCGTAGATCGTAAGTCGTAACTCGTATATCGTAACTCGCAGCTCGAAACTCGTAAATCGCAGCTTATAACTCGCTACTCATAACCTGGAACTCCTATCTTGTGTATCGTAGCTTGTAACCCATTACCAATAACAAGGAACTCGTATCTTGCCTCTTGTAGCTCGTAAATCGTTACCGATAGGTGGGATCTTGCAACTCGTATCTCGTGACGCGTAACTCAGGACTCGGAGCACGAAAGTGTTACTGATAACTCGGAGCTCGTATTATGTATCACTTACCTTGTAACTCGTAACCCGTAACTCGTTGCCCATAACTCGGAACTCGAATCTTGATCTCGGATCTTGTAAATCAATGACGATAACCTCGTACTCGTATCCGAGATCTAGTAGTTCGTAACTCGTTACCGATAGGTGGAAACTCGCATCTTGTATCTCATGACGCGAAACTCAGAACTCGGAACTCTTAACGCGTAACCGATAACTCGGAGCTCGTATCTTGTAATTCGTATCTCGTTACCCATAACTCGGAACTCGTATCTAGTAGCTCGTAATTCATTACTGATTACCTGGAACTCGTATCTTCTGTCTCGTAGCTCGTAACTCGTTATATACTAAACCTACTTCCCACTACTTGCACAAAAATTTGACGAGTAAAAAACCTTCTTACTGAGACCATGTCCATTTCTCGTCCGTTGAGTCCACAATTTTACGCCTCATACACGCTGCGCTCAAGGCGGGGGTCCTACTTGCCCTACCCTAGTTACGACCCTGATAACGATAGGCAGACCGACAGGCATATGGCCGGTCAGACCAACAAAAATACCGGCACAATAGATAGGTGGAAATAAGGTGTGTTTGTCGTGGTGTAGATATGATACACAATCAAAAATAATAGTTATTATCTCGAATAAGAGAATATTTGCAATCATAGTTCTTCCCCTGCTTATGAGTTGGAGAGAATAAAAATGGAAGAGGTCAAATTCAACCAACATTCTATTCATATACTAATAAATAACATTTAACTGTATACCTCACAATTACTTTGAAAAAAAAGCCAAACAATTAAATTATAATAAACTAAAATATTTAACGTAGCCACACAAAAAAATGAAGGTTGTGAATCTCCAACGCGAGATGTTAATCTATGTATATTGAGTCACTCAATTCTACCCAAAACTCAGATTCAGCTTCTCAAAATACATTCATATGTGTCGTATAAACGATTGATTGAATTTTTTGTGTGTAGCTGTGACAACCTCATCACTCCATATTCATTCCCTACTAGTATTAAGAAGCCTCTCAAGAGCCATATGAATGATCTTCTGCTTCTGTTCTGGATAAGGCTCAATCACTTCGAAAAAGTCGCTTCTCCTTAGTTTGAACAGTTCGCAGGCAGTTACAGCAATTACGGTAGCGACGCGAGTCTCGTTGAAAACTAAGGCGATCTCTCCAAAGTGAGCGCCATCTTGTAAATGGCAAATCTGGAACAAGAAAAATGTACTGTCCACTAAGTCCAGAGACAGGAGAGCAAACTGAGTGGAGGAGGGGGGGGGGGGAGTGAAAAAACTGAACTGAAACAGTAGGAAGGTCCGTTTTTCGGAACCATGCTCAGCAAGGGCAGTCCTAAGTACAGACCTGTGCACACCTAGATTTTTTTTAAATGCTCGTCGCCCCCTAAAAGTCTATGTAATTTTTTATTTAATCTGGCATCATCTTAAATTTCAGAAAAATGTCGAAATTTACCAGTTATAAAAATAAATATTTTATTGCTATTGTGCTATTACTTTTTTTTCTCATATGTGTATCGTAGGGTTAGAGGTTAGTCACTTATAATCATCCATTTTTGAAAGTATATGCTTACTTCTTTCCCTAATCGAGTATAAACTGCTACCGTGCCAAACTGGATGAAAAACATGCAATTGCCGGTAGTGTCAGCTTCAACGATGATGTCGTCAGGTAAGTAAATTTCAGGTTTCAGCTTGGAAATCACTTTCTGCAGCACTTCTTTCGGGAGTGAGCTGAACAGTTCCACATGTTGGATGTGAACTTTGGTCACGTGTAGCAAAATCTCCTGTCTGAGGTTCTCTGAAATCTACGGGGTGTTAGGCCATCATTCCAACAGCGCACCAGCCAGAGAATACTAGAGACGTAATGGCGAAATGCGGTGGAGAAATCGTAGGCGTTACGGAGTCATAAGTGTTGATATACTATAAGATGGATTTTAACAACATTAAATGCTGCTCTCGCATTTCGAGCGACAAGCGGATGAGTGAAAGCATTGTTACGATCATCAGATGCTTAAAGGGTTATATGATCACTTTTCTTTGTTTAGACCGCATTGCACCACTAGTCAATCGTCTAACAACTCAATGTCCCACTTGCTACGCCTGTAAGTAATTAAGCACCGCCCACGACGGCCATGCGACTAAATAGCTTTTGGACAGTGTTGCCCATATATGCATAAATATTTTATCTCAAATACTTTTAGTCTGTTCGTTGTGATCTACTGTTTCCCAGGGATATTGTTGTTGGCGTTGTTTCAATTTGACATATAATATTCAACAAAATATCAATAGAGATGGTGTCGGGTAGGAACCTCGTACAATTAATAAAATTGCTTGAATATACTTAAAACAACTGAACAAGATTATACTTAATGCGTAAAATGTGTAACAACATCGCTGGAATATTTAAAAAGTCGGGTTTTCGACTTTCAAGATACAAGGTGTCAAATTTTTTAAAAGAAGTTTTTCATCAATATATCGAAGATCTCTGTGCCAATTTTATTGAAATTTGGCAGTGTTGGTATATGTCATAAGACGTCATGATAGCACTGCCTAGAAGATAATTATAAGTCCCAGTGGCATCTCAGGCGGCAGTATGAAGAATAAAATTGACAAAAAACATGTACGATATTGCATTCTTAAAAATATTATATTTTTTCAGATTAAGCAGCTAGAAATATAAGTTTTTCTCTCTTGACATCTCTCATACAGGGTGATATTTTCTTAGCTGCTACCGCTGATCTCATTACAGTATAACAATTATCAATATTATCACTTTTGAAACTGCTCCCCCCCCCCTCCGAAAGGAAGTCCTGGGTACAGGTCTGGGCACTCCTAGATTTTTTCAAAGTGCTCGTCGCCCCCTATAAGCCGATGTAATTTTTTATTCAATCCGACATCATGTTGAATTTCAAGATTTTCCGATTTTTCAATAATTAATTAATGGACTTTTGCACAGGATTTTCCTGGCAGTCTTCGGGGTTCCTTGATGCCATATACGCATAATAAACGCGTGTTTAATTCGTATTCAAATCCGGGATGACGTAGGGCCGAGTGTCATGGGCTCTCATAATATAAATAAATTGGAAGCACATGTAGACAACTACCTCAAATAAGGACCGGCCCTTGAAGAAGCTCTCCAACCACATGTGGTGAAAATACTTTCCATAAATGAGATTCTTGTGAGAATTGTTTGCCTATCAGTTTGTCTGATGGTCTACCGGTCTATCTGCCTGTCTGGATGTATATCTATCGGTATGTCTATCCGTCAGTCTATCTGTCAGTTTGTATTTTGGCCCATCGAGATGTGGCCTTTTGGTCACTGCGTGATATCAGTAACAGGTTTCTGTACCTACAGGATTAATTAATGAGGGCTAAGCCAAAGGTACTCACCATTCTGTTGATTTGCGTTTCATTGTAAAACTCGTTTTGAAACTTGAAGTTGTAGAACATGAAGACTCGTTCGCGAAGATGGATTGGTAAGCCCTTATAGTTCATATACTGTTTGAACTGACGGAGTAAAGCATCGTTTTTGCTCTGTGCGCTCGAAAATTTGTTCCACACTTGTAGGATTTGAGCTACAAATGAAAACAATTATTGTAATTTATACGAACAGTTTTATTTGTGGTTGAATAATATGAATATTATTTACCGTATAAATACATTTGCATACAAAATCCAACTAAAATGAAGAATGAAGCAATCAGAGCATCTGCCACTTTTTTTCCTGGATCTGCTCCATAACTCACCAGCAGCAATATCAAAGTGATAGAAAAGTATCTGAAAAGGAGTATTCAATAGTGTCAAAATAATCATCAAAAAGGCAAGTCAAATCAACAACACAGTTTCAAATTCAAATTCTAATTGAAATTTTATTTCACCAGAAGACAAGAGAAGAATGTATGTCAGTGTTAAATTAGCATACACGATCTCATAATACTAAAATATCAATATCAATATATAAGGATTTCTAAATACTAGGTACTACTTTTTTTACTAATAATAAGTTGATATTAATAAGTTAAAAACCCTAACAATTATTGTATGGAACTACTAAAGAAATCAAGATACACATAGTGAGTGAAGATAAAAATTTTGGTATAAAGTATCACAATATAAATAATCCTCAACTGAATAAAATATTTTTTCAATTAGGATGAACTGCCGATAACTTTTAAATTGACGCACTTGAATTAGCAACCTATTTTAAATACAATATTATGCAGTTGTGATATGGAGAATGTCTATATAGAGTAATAGAATGCTTCTGAATGGACAAACGTTCTCCATGTCTAGTAATATATTTGTGAAACTGCCCCAAAGTTGAAAAAATATATGTCTATAGATATAGACAAATGTCACACTTTTAAAATATATACAAAAGGCAAGGTTGAAATTTTATTCTGACTAAAAACTTGTATGCAGGTATGCGCTGGAATTAAGTTGAACATCAGTCACAATGAACGCTTTTGGGACACAAAAGCTCTATGTTTGTCTTTCGTCATGCCAGGATGTGAGAAGCAATTAAGCAAAAAGCCATAAATCCAGTTCTTCACATATTTTCAATGAATCGTTCAAACTAGTTGGTTTGGATAAACTATTCATTTTAGATAAGTTACATCAAATCTAAAATATATTGCAGTATGAATAGTTTAAAACCAAGCAAAAATCTTATCAATCCCATTTATGCTCAGACAAACTGAGGCAAATCCATCATATTTAACCAAAGTGCAATAAATCCTTGAAAAAGCATTTCTGTGAAAGTTTCTCTCAGTTTAATCGAATGACCAAAAGATAGCAACCACAATTTTGTGCATAGTAATATTTGACTCTTAATCTGCAACAGGTTAATTTGCGTGCTAAGATTAGATACAGAATTCCTTCGAGTGAATCTTTGTGTGATTGTCAAAAATTGATCAAAACAGAAAACTATCTGTCAGAAATAAAAAATTAATTACCTGATTTCTAGTGAAGTTGTTGTTGTATTCTTATCAGAACTCTATATGACGCTTGATGTGGTGTATCTGCGCTTAATATCGTGGGACCATATTTTTTTCGAAAAAAAAATGATGTAGCGGTTACTATTTATACTGAACGTTATATTTATATGTTGGACACGCTTTTATAGCCAGAATTACAGGGACGTAAACAAAATCAGCAATGTATTCAGCAAGATGATGCCACGGCGCATACGTCACGACAAACCCTAATGGTGAGGCAGAATATTTTTCCTGTTCACTTGATATCGAGGTTCGGAGACATAATTCAGCCATCACATTCACCCGACTTAGCAGCTCCTGATTTTTTTTTGGGGAGATTATCTGAAGCAGAAAGTATACGCGACACGTCCGCAGACATTTAGACCTTAAGCTGTACATTTCCAAAGAAATACTGAAAGGTGGACATTTAACAGACTCAATATTTAAGACATAAATCTGCACTTAATAGTTATATCAAACTTCTTTAAATTTCATATTTTTTGTCCTTTGCGGGCCACGGTTGCCTGCCATAGCTACGACACTGCGATGTTGAACAAAATCTCAATCACTTGGATGTTCAATTTTTATTTTACGTTATTTAAACTTGATTTAATACATGGACATTTTATATTTTTCGCGTTGTTTGGTTTAAGTATTTTATTTTTGATCCTAGCAATCAGATGTAGCTATTATCAATACATTTCTGTATCCGCATTTACTTTTAAGTTGAAGTCAATTTAATTAGTGTATCATCGATAGCTCGGAGTCAAATGTGTTGGATTTAATACGTTTTGCTCAGTTGCTCCTCATGTTATATGGCATATGGAAGTTTGCAAGGGCATAGTACACCTCTAGCAAACCATTTCTATCAAGAGTATCCTTCAATTGTAGAATAGCATGAAATGCTTCACTCAGCTGCTCACATATATGCTCAATATGATCACTAAATGGTAATCTGCTCTCAAAGAAAGTACCTGATAGCTTTATGTTACTGCACAAGGTAAAACAGCTAGAAAAACTAGTTCGAAGTTGTCGCTTATATGTTGATAGTAGTTGTTTTCTCTTCGTTCAAAATGAGGTTATTGGCAGCATGCCCCACATAGTCAGGTGACCAGAACTGACATAGTTTGGCAGATCATTGACGTATATCAAGAATAGGAGGGGTCCAAGAACAGAGCCTCTGAGCTCACATTCCCAACTTTGACTTGCATTTTCCTATTCTCCATAAATGAGAATATTAAATTTAGTGACAAAGCACGTCTTCTTTCTGCCAAACCAAAAAAAAATGATACCCAACAAATGTTCCTCTAAAGTGTCAAAGTATCTAGTATCACATAACTTGGATAAGGTTAACGCCCGAGAGGACGTTTCAATTTGAAATGTCCAATTAGTGTTTGAATGTTTCATAATAAATTAACGACGATGGAAAAATATGAACTACTTAACTCATTTATAAATTATGTGCCGCCTTGTCGGCGAGGTAGTGATTCGTTGCCCCGGCGGCTATGACAAGGAATGTTGGTGACGCGCGTTCGACTGCCGTTCGCACCAAAAAAATCCCGATTTTTCTCACTCCAATGAGTTTAACTCATAATTTCTTCTCACCGTATTCTACAGTTCAAAAGCTATACGTTAAAGGAATCAACCATCAAATAATTTTCCACAACTACAAAAGCGATTACTTATCTAGGCATTAATCTATAAGAAATTTGATCAATCAATCAAGCAATAGTGCATAGAACATGTTATACGTACCTTCGCAATCTGATGGTTTTAATCTCTTCGTTATAGACGTATTCATGTAGCACATTTTGTAAGTTTATGACGACAGTGTAAAACCAGCACATTAGTATAAAAAATACAAGGACGGATTTGGTCGCCTTGAACAAGTAACTGGATAAATTCATATACTGAAATCAGAAGTTATTATGAGTAATATCATGGGGTGAAAAGTCTTATGGGCAAACCGGCAACAGCAAGGTTCAAATTCTCCAGGCAGAATGAGGAAACTGCCTTATCGGCATCTGTATGACACGAATCTTGTCATGTATATATACGAAACGGTGTTAGTTTTAGTCCAACATTCGCAAAATACTGATGCTTCCGGAGATAGAAAAATTGTGAAAGTGCAATAAATTGTTAAGTTTGTATAAATCAACATCTGCCATGGAATAAATAAAATTCATTGTGACGATATGTGGAAAATGAGATCCTGTGAATAGAAACCGCAGATGAGAGGGATAACTACTAGCATTTTTTTTCAAGATTGCCAGGTCTAGGGAAATTTCATTAGATGTAGATATTCTTCAGACAATCTGAAGATTTACGGAAAACTTATATTAAAACGTCCAATTAAAGACATTTTAGAATATTTATCAAAATCAGTAAACCAACCACTATGAGTAATAATTACGTACGTAGAAAAAAACAGCCAAAAACCAATACTGTACTTAGCCTCGATCCTACATAAATATAAATCGCTTTCTACTCGTATAATAGACAGCTTCTCCGAAGCTACCCCGCTCAAAAGCAATTTCGCCCATCTCTCACTTCAACCCACTATACATATCAAGAAGCAAAAGGTCAACTGCATAGAAATCTCTACTTTTCTAGATATTTGCAGAAGAAATCAGACCATCCAAGACTGCATTGGAGCCCTTGATAGCTTGCTTCCAATTTTCATTCCTTCTTATGATAACGTCGTTGTTTTAGGTGATATAAACATTAATTTATTGAACTATACTAATCCCATAACACACTGTTTCGAATCATATGGTCTATTTGATATTTTACTTTGTCTTCAGCAACTTTGCTAGATCCAATATTAACCAACAGAAATGAGATTTTTAGTGATTGCATAACTTTAGATGTCAACAATACATCAGAACATAAACATATCACTTGTAATATCGATATAGTAGCCCCACAAAAGCAGTCAAAATTTATCACTCATCGAGATTTTTATAATTTTGATGAAAAAGCTTTTTTAGAAGAATTAAGTGCAACTGACATAACAAACATATTTCTCAACAGTAATATTGATGGAAAAATCAACATATTCATGCGTGCTCTAATGAATCTCTTTGACAAGCATGCTCCCATGAAGACAGCGAGGGTTACCAAGCCTAAGGGTCCGTGGCTAACATATCCGCTAAGGCAAATTTTGAAGGAAAAAGATATATATATATATATATATATATATATATATATATATATATATATATATATATATATATATATATATGCAACATTAAAATGAAATGCGAAAATATCCATTGGCATCAATTCGACGTGAATAACTCGCGTACCTTGCTTATTTGGAGGAACAAAAGAATTCGAAACAACTAAACAACTTTGGTCAGAATTGCGTGATATGAAAGTGTAAAATTTAAAATCGAATAATGATTTCGCAAATTGCAGTTCTGTTCTTGTTGTTATTAACAATCATTTAATGACAGTATTCGATCATGCTCCTGTAAAAAAGGAAATTATAGACAATGTCCACAATAAAAAATATCAAATCTAATTTTGAAGGCATCGATAATTTAAGTTTATTGATGCTGAGAATAAGTTCACCTGTTACTTTATTATATATCACACACATTGTAAACATATGTCTTGAGAAATGTTATTTCTGGAGTCGATTTCTAGTTATTCCTATAGCTAAGGTAGTTAATGTTAAAAACGTGAGCGATTTAAGGCCTATAAATTTGATACCTATATTATCAAAGGTCTGGGAGAGAACAGCCAAAAGTTACGGATTATATTGAAGTATGTAGAATTCTACCAGAGAGACAGTCCGGTTTAGGGAATGCCATAGCATCACTTCTGCGTTGATAAATTTAATTGATAAAGTGGTGGAAGCTGCTGATAAAAAACCGGCTGTTACTGTGTTGTCCGTTGACTATTCAAAGGCGTTCGATAAAATAAACCATGAACTTTTGTGCGCAAAGCTAGATTATTATGGTTTGGATCAAATGTCTCTTAACTTTTTCAGATCATACCTCACTAATCGGCAACAATCCGTGTGTATTGAAGGATTAAGGTCCTAAATGAAAACAGCCCACTTTGGTGTACCTCAGGGGTCAGTTTTGAGTTACTTTTTTTATATACACTGCTGATTTGTCAAAACTTACTTAATTTTTCAGAGATTCACTCATATGCTGACGACACTCAAGTAGCTGACACCTTTCGCCCCGAAGATAATGCAAAATATAATTTTGAACGTTTTATCAGGAACCTTATTGAATTTTCCACAGGTCATGATTTATCGGTTAACCCAGCAAAATCTAGTGTAATACTTTTCTGTTCTGATAAATCAAAGGCATCAGATTCAATCAGGTCTGAAAGTTAATATTGGAAATCAGGAATTACAGTTCCAAGACTCAATAAAAATATAAGGCATGACAATAGATATTAAATTTAAATTTACAACACATATCAAGAGACTAATGCATAAGAAATTATAATAATTAAGAACGTTGTATGCACACAGACATATTTTAAATTTCAAAATGAGCAAAAAACTGTCAGAGGCCTTGGTACTATCTATATTCAGTTATTGAAGCATCGTTTATTTCTATTTTCTCAACCTACAAGCTAAAGACAGAATGCAAGTTGTCCAAAACAGTTGTGTGCGGTTGATTTTCCATTAAAGGAAATTTTCCCACGTTTCGGAACTTTTCCCATACTTGGATGTATGAGAGTTCAGTTGATTTATTGTTGTTATTATTATTATTAATATTATTAAATGATATTTATCCAGAATTATAACAGTACAAATAATGGAATTTTTGTCTTACCCTTCTGTATAGTTCCATAGAATGAGACCATCTTGATAGCCTGAACATCATCAACAATCGCAAAAAACGGACTGTCTCGCACGCTGCATCTATAATTGGGCCCGGCGATACCATTCTATAGGGATACGTAAACGGTGTTAACGTTGACAGGAAATCCACCCAAAAATAGAATTTGAAGTATCTCCTGAAAAGATCACATGTATATGTATAAGGAGGTTGTGATATTTGTTGTGCGGGGGCTTTAGAGATTCGTAGGAAACCTGGTGTATAAAGGGATTCGAACTGCACGTCTTCTGTTGGCCTGACAGACGCTCTACTAGTTGAGCTACAAAGGTACCTCATTCAATCGATTCGAACGCCATAGGATAACTTGAAAACTAAGTATATCATCCACAGATGAATACTCCCATATGGCAACGTCCCATAGAATTCTTGCAAAAAGACTTTCAAGAATTAAGAAGCACCTCATATAATATATATCGATGTAACAAGGATCGATACAAATATGAATGAATGCTGGCAAGGAGATGGTGTGATCGGAGTAACTAAAGATATAAGTTCTACTGGTAGGTATGCTTCATATCCACACATAAGTTCACTCTATATGCTGTTGTTACTGGATCATTATTATAATTATTCAAAATTATTTTCGCATTATAAATATAAACGAGTTTGCATGGATGAGCTGTGCCAAGTCAATACTTAAATTATTTATCAAGATGGAGACAAATTTTATTATACACGATTGAATAAAAGTAACATCTATTGAGTAAAGCCTAACGGAGGCAGAGAGTGAAGAGACTGGCTAATATACGACTCACGTGTCAAAGCGGTTTATTGTTATCCTTGCAAAATATTTTCAATTGAAAAAAGTGAACCTACTCTGGATGTACCGATTGGAAACATTTAAATAGTTTAGTTAGTCTTGTTAGAAAACTGATAAGGAAGAGCAATGAAGGGGGCGCAATATCTTCAGCGCCCAGGGCCCAAAGTTAAGCAAAACCGGCACTGTGTGTAGTGTTCTTTATCATCTATTCTGTGATATTTCATCAATATATTTAAAATGAGAGAATGCCAAATATATTTTACGTGAAACGGTTTGCGACATTGCTTTTTTTGTCTGCGTTCTATCGTCTGGACTTCTTCCCGAGGTCAAAGAATAGTTGCCGTAGGTATTTATCTAATCGTTGACTAACAACTTACCATGCTATCAGGCGAGGCTTCAAAATGGTAATGTTTTTCTCTGCATCGTAGTAGCCGGTTAAGAAATTTTTGAATATATCGAAGTACATCAACACATCTATACCGATCCTGGCACACAGAAGAGAAAGGCCGAGCTCTTCAAAGGTGTATGATGCACAAACGCTCACGAAAAAGAATCTGCATAGGTAATACACGAACATATAAAACTCCCAGTACAACCTGAAAGAATTTTAAGAAATACATTTGCTTGAAACAGTGTAATAAATACACCCAGTGGAATTAGATATCTAACATTATACATTGTTGCTGTTTTTGATATGAGTTTACAGCACTCAGTGCACAACTCTTATTGTAAGTTTAATAATAATAATAATAATGTAGTCTCGAGGGCAATCCTATAATTTATAATTGAATCGAGATTTCATGAACAAGTAATAAAAATAATAATAATAATAATAATAATAATAATAATAATAATAATAATAATAATAATAATAATAATAATAATAATAATAATAATAATAATAATAATAATAATAATAATAATAATAATAAACTTCCCCCAATCCCAAAGTGTGACACACAGGCTGAGGGGATGAATGGCACAGAGCTAACATGTGTCTCAACTGTGGAACTCAGGACACCGGGCGAAAACCTGTTTAATTGTAGCCTTACCAGTGCAACCCGGGGCTCTACACTGGCTGACCTACCCTTTCCCCAGGTACTCGTGGGAATGCGATGATTGATGAAATTTTTAAAATCAACAAACGACAGCTTAGGATACGTTGCTTAAACTCAACCGAACCTTCACTACAAATAATAGTGCCACCACAACCCGGTGCACACAACCCAACTAAGGATGTTTTGCCTGTACAACCTACAACCATCGAGGCTGGTGAACAAGTGCAGCCAACCTCACACAAAACAGCTGCGGATGTTTTGCCGGTGCAACCGACAACCACTGAAGCTGGTAAACCAAGACAGCGCTTACAATGGACAGTTCAGATGAACACAGCTGTAATGCGCTGTTATTACACCGCCACAAAACTGGAAACCATCACAACAGGCTACAGACATGAACTACACAGACTTTTTATTGCTCAACACCCCCACTTCTACCATTCGTAACAGAACAGAGGCTAGTTGACCAGAAACGAGTCATTGTAAAGAATAAGCGTCTCACACCTCTGGAACTACAAGCTATGAAAAGCCTGATAGCTGCCGAAATCAATACAACAACTAACACGCAAAACACCTCAACTGCAAACAGAGCCACAACACTCAACATCAACACTCAACATGAAATAAACTCAAAACATACAGACACACACAAAGACAGACTGGACGCAGTGTCCACCAATCCACATTCCTGACTTCCCTCCATCACATACAAAATCGAGGAAATAATGAATGAACAAGTTATTAAATGGATGAGCACCAATCCTACACTAAGGGACCCACTACACAAGGTAATTTTCAAGTCTAACACTCAACGAATATTAAGCACAATACACAAAAATTTAATACCGCAATTCTTAACAAGCGATAGCAGCATCGAACACATACATACCGTAATATATGCTGCAGCAGCTGCCACACTCATAACGAACGAGCAAAGGTTGCCAGGAAGAACTGGAAGACGCATGAGTAACAGACCAAAACCTAGATGGCAAATAAGAATTGAAAATAAGATCAGCACCATCAGAAAAGATCTGGCACATCTCATACAATATACCAACAATAATAACACCTCAAAACACATTGCAACAACAGTAAATAGACTAGAATCTAGATCACCACAAACACCTTTACCAGAGATTTATGATTCACTAAAACAGACATTATCGGTTTATGTAACGAGACTACGTAGATACAAATGATACAGCGAAAGAATGGATGTTAACAATCTTTTTCGGAGGAATGAGAAACAGTTCTATCAAAAAGCAACATCAATCGACAAGATAAAAACAATAGAACCCCCAAGCAAACAATAAATAACTGAATTCTGGAAAAGTCTATGGTCAGAACCAAAAACACACAACGGAAATGCCGCAAGGATCAGAGAAGAAGAGGAAAAACATCAACATATAGCAGAACAGGAAGAAATCATACTGACACCTCATGAAATAGCAGATACAATTAAACACACCTACAATTGGAAATGTCCAGGCGTGGACAACATACAATATTTCTGGTACAAGCAATTCACCTCAACATATGAAGCACTCGCAAACCAAATCAACAAAGCTATACTCCAACCTAATAGACTTCCAAAATTCCTCACACAAGGTATAACTTACATAAATCCCAAAAACGCAGATACCGAAAAACGGAATATTCTCGCCCAATCACCTGCCTTCCAGCGTTGTACAAAATTTAACCGCAACGATATGTAGAAGAATAGAACATCAAACGCAGAACAACATACTTACGAAAGAAGAAGAAAAGGATGTAGAAAACAAAGCCGAATTCGTAAAGAACAACTCATAATTTATAGCGTGATGTAACAGACCAGAAAAGAACACAGAAATCTTCACAACTGTTACATAGACTATAAAAAAGCATTTGACTCTGTACCCCATAGCTGGCTGATAAAAGTTCTAGAAATCTCCCCCTTGCGATTTTCAGAATTATAAGAAAATGGTGTGTCTATTCCCAATTGAATCACAATATGTCATTCACGCTATTATACCAGGATCTATAAACTGTATGCGCCATCACGTAATAAATAAACGCAAAACATGTTCGAAAATCATGTGGAGTTCCCTATACTCAAATACAATCCACCAAAGAAGTGAATGCTTGTCGGCGACACGCTACATCAACACGCATAAGTATGAAGTGAAAAGAATATTTGGGAGATTCGCTGCTCAGAACAGATTCCCTTTTTTGTTGGAGTTTTTATCAGGTCATGCACCGCTGTCGTTCAAACAAATGGTTATTGGTAGGAAATACATTAGCGGAACTTGTATTAAAAGGCCTGCCAATTAGCGAATTTATTATAGTAGACTTTTGGTATTAGATATCAAGATGGCCTTTGGAGACCTTTCGAAAGCGATCAGGAAAATGCAGAAAATGTGGAATTAGAATTTTCGGAGTTCAAAAACAGAGACTTACATGTGCAGTGCCAACGCGTTGTTTCTAATAATTGAATACCAGTGTTTACAGAGGGAAAATGTGGAAAAATCTAATAGATCTATTACTAAAAGAATCAGTGAGTTAACAAAACTTTCACAATCTACAATTTTTCGTGTGATTAAGGAAGGGGACATAATAGATCATGGGATGAAACGGGAACGAACGAAGGGAGTACTTACAAAAATAGATGCTGGCGACAAAGATGTTATTCGATAGAGTTCCAACATTAGATTTGATACAAGAAAAATTGAGGACTATCCAAATTATAACTACGTGTTTAGAAACTCTAGGTATTGTTTTAATAAGATTTGGATTCAAACATAAAGAAATAGACAATAGCATGTTTATAATGGAGTTTCAGCGATAGTTCAATTGCGAGGAGAATTTCTTCTAAATATAAAACAATTCCGATGACAAGGAAGAACTATAGTTTACTTAGACGAGACGTAGTTTGATTATGTGGTTCGCAGTGGGTGGGTGGATGACTCATAAAAATGTTTCTTCAATACGCCTAGTTCAACACGAAAAAGAATAATCAACTTACATGCCGGATGTGAAAGTGGCTTCGTACGAAATGCCCTGTTACTCCCAGCTAAAAATATTGCACAATCTTCAGCAGATTATCATGAGGATATGATAGCAGATTTGATCGAGAAATAATTCCAAGAACAGCATTTCCCTAATCTTCAGCCCAATTCTGTTATTGTCATGGACGATGCGTCAGATAACTCCCGTATTTCAAATAAAATACCAAATACGAGTACCAAAAAGAAAGACATTTTTAAATTTATGAAAAGTATAGACAGCAATTCCCGGAAAAAACACTGTAGAGCGAGAGTTACTTAAAACAACATATTATATATATATATATATATATATATATATATATATATATATATATATATATATATTCTTCAGTCTTGGAAAGCAACTATCTGAGCTACTGATACTGAGCCATCTTAACTATGGAGATTTAGTTTACGGGCCTTGCTTAGATATGAACACATCATTAAGGATTCATAAAGTTCAAAACTCGGGGATTAGACTGGTATTTTCTCTCGCAGGCCAGACCATATTTGCGAAACACCTTCAGAATTGCACTGGCTTAAAATGTTTGATAGAATAAAATGTCATTTTGCTGCCCTAGTCTATAATATACAGCGAAATAAAGTTCCCATACACCTCTAAGAGAAACTAAGCTTCAGATCAAATGTTCACACGTAATGCACATTACTAATCCAACAGCACACATCCTCATTTTTTCATAGATCTTTCACCTATAATGCCCTTATAATTTATAATGAAATATATTGTTCTGCAAAAATTCAATATTGTGATTTAAAAGAGCTTTAAAATGTGGAATCGTACCCCGTATGTAACAACCAATGACGATAGACAGTTGTTCTATCGTCGTTGGTAACAACAGTTCAAGATCAAATTTGCTTACTCATTATATTTATGTATTAGGGCATTTGACTTATTTGTTATGTACCTAAATATGTAATGTGTATGTTGATTACTCGAGAATATTGATATTATTTCATTTCACTGTAATATTGTATCATATGGTAGTCGGTTAGGTAGACAGCGATAACTGAACTTCTTCAAGGATTATTAAAATAAAAAGCCCTATTGTTATTATTATTATTGATTTCCTCGGCACTGTGACGTCTTCTCGCAAGATTGCAATGTAATCAGGTACTGACGGGCTATACCAAGTCAGTACCCGAGAAATTGCTCTGCGTTGAGGCAGTTCCGTAAAATACGACAGGTCTTGAGGATCACACACTTTTGGAAGGTCTTGTGTAACTTTTTGTCTAGCCCCAGTCGCTGTATGTGTGGTGTCTATGTGGTTGAGATCTGCGTATTTAGATATTTTCCTGGAATAGGTGCTTCGAATGTTGTTATCATTGGGTATAGCAACATCAATTAAATAGGTAACTTTATCTGATTGAAAAACGATATCAGGCCTATTGCCTGGGATTGTCTTGTCGGTATGTATTTGGATGCCCCAATATAGTTTATATTGATTATTATTATTATTATTATTATTATTATTATTATTATTATTATTATTATTATCATCATCATTATTATTATTTTTTTAATTTTGCGGCATCAACTGCTATGGTTATTAGCCGCAGCTGGAAGTGTTTATATTTCGCTATAGTGATCCAAATAAAAAATAGGTAATGAAAGAGTTACTGTTGAGATGGAAATAAGTTGGTAAGTGTAAGCACACACAGGTAGGTGTAAGTTTTATATTTTTCTGAAAAAATTGATGGCTCTAAGGAAGCATAGTGTGTTACGAATGTATTCTGAGTTGGTGAGGCAGAGTTGCAGGTCTTCTGGTATATTGTAGGCTTGTCGGGAGGAAGCATAAGCAGGACAATGTAGGACGATATGGTCTCGAGTAAGGTTGTGTCCACAAAAATCGCGCTGTGGAGCTCGATCGCTAATGAGCAGAAAACTGTGCGTTACAAAGGTATGTCCTATACGGAGGCGCGTTAATGTGCACTGTTCTCTACGGTTAAGATCTGAGGGTAGTTTCCATGCACTTATAGATGGCTTCACTACCTTCAGTTGACTAGTGACGCAGTTCCATTCTTGCTGCCATTTCTCGAGTACCTTAGCTTTAAGATATTTCTTTATATCGTCAGGTAACACTGGTATGTTGAAGTACTCTTCTTCTGTAGCTTCTATGGCAGCTAAGTCTGCGATTTCATTTCCGTAAATTCCTACATGTGCTGGGGTCCAAATATATATTATTTGTGAATTTCCCAGTTGGATTTAATACATAGTTAGAAGAATCTCTTGTACTAAAGGGTTTCTGCTAAATTTATTGGATATTGCTAGAAGTGAACTCATAGAGTCACTGCAGATTATATACAGACCCTGTTCTTGTTCTGTGATATACTTGAGTGCTTGGAGTATTGCATACAGTTCTGCAGAAAATATTGAGGACATTGGACTTAAACGCCATTTGCGTATCTCCTCTAAAGTTGTTAAAGCACACCCCACACCACTGTTGCTTTTAGACCCATCCGTATAGATGATTTTATTGACATTTGGGTGATTATTATGTATTATGTCAAGGAAGTGCTGTTTGTAAAGCGTCGGGTTGGTGTTTCCTTTTTTATATTTGGTACCTTCAAGGTTGATTTCTGGGGATAACAGATTCCATACAGGGCATTTGTTGTATGTAAGGTTATGCGAAGGAGGTATATCAGTTTGTATCTCCTCTAGTATATTATGGATACGGACTCAAGCAGGTTTTGTAATGGTAGGTCTGGACTGATATGTTACACGTTCTTCTTCATCGAAAATTATATCGTGATTTAGATGTTGTGGTTGTGCCCAGATTTTTACAGCGTAGTTTGAAAGTAACTGTTGTATCCCATATTTTAAGGGAGGAATGCCGGCTTCGCAAAAGACAGATGAATTCGGCGACGTGCGGAAAGCACCGATACACTGCTGCTGCTGAATACACTAGTATACCATATTCGATTTTGGATAAAATTATTGCTTTATACAGTGACAGTAGTCCCTCCCTCTCTGCTCCCCAGCAAATATTCGCGAGACACTTAATAACATTCAGGGCCTTTTTACTTCTGTTAGTGATGTCGCTTATATGATCCTTCCAATAGAGTTTTTCATCCAACGTTACGCCTAGTATCTTCGTGTGACGTTTAATTTCAATTTGAACACCTTTCAATGTAGGTTTGGGGTGCTCATGGGTTTTCCTGAGCCTGCAGAAATGGATGCATACTGTTTTCTGCGAAGAAAAGGTGAAACCCATATTTTCAGCCTCAACAACCAAACAGTTTATAGTTCCTTGTAAGGTATTTTCTATATCATTCATATTTTCTGCAGTAAAAAAATATAGTTAGGTCGTCCACATAGATACATTTTCCCACTCCGGCTGGGATCGATTCGATAAGCTTATTTATGGCTATGAGGAAGAGTGTTACGCTTAGGGTTGATCCTTGAGGTATACCGTTTTCCTGCGGATAAGTGGCTGAAAACTCTTTTCCGATACGTACCTTGAATTCTCTATTTTCAAGGAAGCTAGCAATAAATTTTGGTAGGTATCCTCTTATTCCCCATGAATGAAGCGTTTTTAGAATTCCAAATCGTCATGTTGTGTCATAGGCTTTTTCTATGTCGAAAGATACTGCTACTGTATGTTGTCTTTCAGCAAAGCTCTTTTGGATAGCGGCTTCGATATAAACAAGCTGGTCTATTGTTGATCTGTATCTACGATAGCCCATTTGGTGGTTGGATAACAGACTATGTTTTTCTAGATACCACATCAGTCTGTAATTTATAATTTTTTCTAAGATTTTACTTAGGCAACACGTTAAGGATATCGGACGATAATTCCCGGGATCTTTACTGTCTTTACTTGATTTTGGAATAGGAATAATGATCGCTTCTTGTTCGAGTTCGTCCATAGTTATAGGTAAATTATATTCGGATATACTGTCCTCGTTAAAATCAATACCTGCTTCTTCCGTTTCGTTTTTAAGTTGAATAAAGCTATTGGTATGATTTGCACTCCCACTGTTGTTTTGGAACTGTTTTGCTAAGGTATTTGAGACTTCATCTTTTGCAGATATTTCTTGGCCGTCAACAGTAAGAGTGGGGCTTGGTGGAGAGAAATTTCTACCAGCTACGGCTCTCACCTTAGCCCAAATTTCCGAGATGGGCGTGTCGGATGAGATTGTGGACACATAATTTTTCCACGATGCTTTTTTGCTACTAAGTAGAATGTTCCTTGCTTTGGCTTTGCATTTTTTGAATTCAATCAGGTTTTCTTGCATCGGGTATTTTTTAAATCTGTTCAGTGCTTTATGTTTTTCTTTTATTGCTTTTTCTAGTCGCTCGTTCCACCACGGTACTGTTGGTTTTCTAGATCCAAGTGAAGTATAATTTCTTACAGGAATACTGGCTTTCGCAGCGACTAGGATGTTTTTGGTTATCTGTTTGACCGTCTCATGGATAGAGTCTTTGACTTCAAAAGATTTTATGTTTTCCTGGAACTTTTTCCAATTTGCATTTTTAATTTTCCACCCAGGTGGGAAAGTGGAATCTAAGCATCGAGAGGCACATTTTATCTTAATAGGAAGGTGGTCAGAAAAGTGGTCGTCCATTGTTTCCCAGCTAAATAAATGCGCAACATCAGGGGTGCATATTGATAGATCTATAGCACTGAGCGTAGCCGACCGGATGTTTAAGTAGGTACCAGCACCTGAGTTCAAAACTACCAAGTTGAGTTCATTGATTATGTCTTCAATGAGACGGCCTCGCATGTCTAGTTTGCCAGATCCCCATAATGGGTTATGAGCATTGAAATCGCCCAGTATGATAAAAGGTGTTGGTAGTTGTGAAAAAAGGTGTCGTAACTGTCTTGAGTCCCAACTGAAATCCGGAAGGTAAATGTTACAGAGTGCTACTTTAATCGGTTGGAAGATTTGTACTACAGTTGTTTGTAGTGGCGAGTTGACCAAGATTTCGTTAACTGGGATATTTTCTTTTACTAGCGTTGCTACACCACCTTTAGCTCGGATGCTTCTAGCAGCATCCTTTCTGTAGCATTTATATCCCCGTAAATGTATGTTGTCTGTATCGACCAAATGTGTTTCCTGCAAGCATACACAAATAGGAACATCATTTAATAATATTGATTTAAGTTCAGGGTAATGTGTTTTGTATCCATTCATATTCCACTGAACTATAGAATCCATTTTTAGTGTTTTATAAATAAACAAATATACATAATGAATATACAAGACTAAAAAAAACAAAAATCAATACTATATGCTAATTGGTATCACAGATATTACTATCACTGGCTGGTATCACGTCATTTTTTAAGCGTTCCATTATCAGGAAGCTTTCTGGGTTTCCCCTTCGGCCAGCCTTTTCTTTTCTTGACCAACGTGGAAGATTCGCTGGCTTGTGATGAATAACTTTCATCAGTATTGTCTACCGGATCATCCACATTAGTGATCCGGGTGGGTATACGTTTTCGTTTTTCTGATACGGATGGCTGTGTTGACGTATCAGAAAAATCCTGATTGGGAGGAGGTACATTAATAGTTGTAGGGCTCAGGTTTAGATTTCTAACAAGATTGTCAAAGGTTTGCTTGATCTGGAGCTCTATTGTTTTACTTAAGATAGGTAGGAGATCTTGAACAATGGTGTTAACTGTTGCACTCGGTGTAGACGTAACTTGCGAGTATGATATTCGAGGAGAGGAACTAGTGACTTTCTTCTTTGCTTCTAGGTAGCTAAGTTTCTCAAGTGTCCGTATTTTTTGGATAGCGACCTCTTCCTTCATTTTTGGGCAGTTTCTAAAGTTCGCAGCATGTTGTCCTTCACAATTTATACAGTGGTAAGGTGACGCAGGGTTCTTCTGGGTGACTAGGTTGACCACAGATGCACATTTCAGGCTTAGAGCATTTCTGAGATGTATGACCGAAAGTCTGACATTTAAAACATCTCATAGGGCTTGAGTAATAGGGTCGGACGTCGAGGCAGTGAAAGGCAGCTTTGATTTTTTCTGATAATGTGGGCTTATCAAAAGTAAGAATGTGATTCGGTGTTTCCACAAGAATTCCGTCTCTTTTACGCATCATGCGCCTTGCTTCTATAACTCCTTCCGCTTTCAGTTCTTCCACAATTTCCTCAACAGAACTATTTAGCAAATCGCTACATGTTACAATACCCTTGGAGTAGTTCAGTGTAGTGTGTGCTTTAACTTGAATATGATATTCTCCCAATTTTTTGTATATTCAAGAATCTAATTGCCTGTGCTTTAGTAGAAGTTTCCACCAGTAATCCCGATTTGATTTTCTTGATCATTTTTAGGTTTCCAACAATTCCAAATAGTAGCTTAGACACAACAAAGGGGTTAACTTTGTCAAAGTTGCCCCCATCAACACGTTCGACCACCAGAAACCGGAGGACATGTCCCTCCTTTCCCTGGCTGATCGGGACCGCTCGCGCGGCTGACGTCAAGTTGCCCCCCCCCCCCCAGACTCCGAGGGGCAGACTGCCGGAGCAGTGCGGGATTCTGAGCGATTCGCTCTACCCGCCTGGGGCCCAATTTCCTTAGGTTCCCTTGACATCCCTCTTATTCCCCTGTGTCGTAGGGGACACACGCCTCGGTATCGCAGAGGATGCGGGCCGTACGCGACACACTTTTGTAGTGCCATCCATCCCATCAGCACGGCCAACACCTTAGGATTACCGGAGGAGGATGGGCGTTAAAGGAACAAGGTAAGGATGGGTAAGGAAGATTATTAGGATGGGTGTAAACCTATACCGGCCGATTCATGACAGGGTAGGAGGCAGAGAAGGAGGTGAGATACTCCTCCACCTCATCATCCTCACCACAGCCATGCACCGGGTGGTGTATATATGTAGGTATCATTTTACCTCATCTGCTCCCGTAGGAGGTGACAAAGTAAGAATGTCCTTGATATATTTGGGAAAGATGGAAATAGGTAGAAGGACAGCGGTCGGGCGCTGACTGTACGGTCTTCGACACTACCGTAGCACAGGAGCACCATCTAATGGAGCAATGCTACAAAAGATGGCACTCCTAGTGGCCAGACGGCCATTATTATTATTATTATTATTATTATTATTATTATTATTATTATTATTATTATTTTTTTAACTTACGGCATCAACTACTAAGGTTATTAGCCGTTGGTCATGGAATAAACCAGTGTTTTACAAGATCTAGAGGGAACATTCCAGTAAGTAAGTAGTGTATTATTATTATTATTATTATTATTATTATTATTATTATTATTATTATCATCTGACAGACGATGTCTTCAAGATATAAAGGTGAAACGCGTCACAAATCAGCAATCATGTATCGTATTAAACAAATTCTTTTTATTGAACTTAGTTTGAGTTCTCTAGTTGTAACACTGGACCTACGATATATTTGTGAGTTATTTTAACAAATTATCTCGAGCACTAGAAATGGAGGCGCCACTATTATATTTATAGAATGCCATTTGATAGAGCCTGGTTCGAGGCGTTGGAAGCTCGACCTGGTGATGCCGCCCATTTGGCTCCTCATATGCTTCATGTACTAATGATTCTTGGAGCTATTATACGTAACAGATCACTCGATCATCTGCCAAACGAACTGCTTGTTACTGGATTGAATCCAGAATCTTCAGGGAGTGCTTCAACGCGCACCATGTGTGCATTCAGTATTCTAGTGATTTGAGCCTTGTAGAGTAGCAGGAGCTGTTCCGGTGAATGCAATCTTCTGGAGCGGAAGAGAGCCTCCAACTTCTGGGACGCGGACCTGGCAAGGCCTGGGCATGTTTCTGTTGATATTAATGCTGGAAGACAGCATGTAATTGTTTGGCAGAGTTATTGGTCAAGCCTTCTGTGGGTTTAAACTGAACTCAATTTGTAAGTCCGACAATTCTTTCAATGTACTCATTGATCTTGACAGTATGCTATCATCTGCGAGTCTTACGTAAGAAATAAAAACAAATCTTCTAGAATCCCTGGGCAATAGAGCAGCAGTATTTTCTAATTCACAAGATATTGTTATTAGCTTCTCCGAATATTTTACTAGTGTTTTCATAGCTTATTCTAAGTCCAAAGATAATACAAATTTTAATCAGAATGGTGTCTGTGAATTGATACCTGTGAGAAAAATTTCAAGGAATGAAATAATTTTTGCATCTAAATAACTGAAGGACAAAATGACTTCTGGTGTCAACAAAATTCCTTCATTCGTACACCATGTACGAGGTCACGCTGAAAGTTTTTAGATATTCCTAATCTATACAAGTTTAGACAAGTTTGAGCACGCAGCTATTTTGTCTAAAGCTGTGAGTGCTTACACGCAAAGGCAGGCAGCGTTTGAATCGTTCAGTCGTTGCCTTGTCACGGTCTCGAATGCATCTGAGTGTGCCGAATTTTAACGTGAAAATGGAATCGGGTACTCGGGATTTTCGAGCCATGATTTTGACTATAAAAAGGGATTAAAACAAGCGGAATGTCACGAAAGATCAGTGAGTTGCTTTGGGGACTCTATGGTTTGCTGGGTTTAAAAGGGGTACTCGATGATGAACCTTGCACAGGTCGACCGCCCACTTCTGTTACTCCGAAAACTGTAGAATATGTGCAAAATATGATAAAAAAAGATCGACATATGACCTACACTGAGATTGAAGCTTCTCTGGGGATTGGATCGGCAGCGGTCTGAAAAATAATTCATCACCTCCGCCAAAGGAAGCGGTGTTCCAGATGGGTACCACATTTGTTGACCAGTGAACAAAAAGCAACAAGAGTTCATTGGGCTAAGTTTATGCTTGAAAAATTTAATAATGGGCACAGTAAAAACACTTTTAACATCATAACCGGAGACGAAACATGGTTATATCATTATGATCCCGAAACTAAACAGCAGTCATTAGTTTGGTGCTTTGAGAGTGAGCAACCTCCAACGAAAATTCGTCGTTCCAAGAATGTTGGAAAGAAAATGGTCGCATCTTTATTTTCTAAAAGTGGATACATCACAACGGTAGCCATGGAAAATCAAAGGACAGTTACTTCTGAATGGTATATAACCAAATTTGTTCCTGTATTCTTTCAAGAACTATGCAAGAGCCGTCCAAAGACTGGTCTGCGGGGTATTCAATGGCACCATGACAACGCACCCGCTCACAGCGCCGCTAGGACCCTAGATTTTTTTGCTGAACAAGGTGTCAAACTGTTGCCTCAGCCACCTTTTTCTCCGGACCTAGCTCCGTGCGACTTCTTCTTATTCCCTAAGATCAAAGAAAAGTTAGGAGGTCGCCATTTTTACAGCGATGAAGAGACAATCGCTGCATTTGAGGAGGGCATTAACAACCTTTCAAAGGAACGTTCGTCACAAGAATTTGATAAGTGGTTTTACCGAATGCGTGGATGTATTGAGGTAGGGGGAGAATCTGTTGAAAAAACAGAATAAAGTTTTTTAAAAAAACCTTGTAGTTTTTCTGTATCTAAAAACTTTCAGCGTGACCCTCGTATTTCTATTTTATCATATTCTGGGCAGTCCTTTCCTTTTTCTTCGTATTTTATAACTACTCTGATTTTGGAAATGAATTAAAGGAGTCTGGTATCATTGGATTCAAAATAAAATGTCGCAATCCTTGCGATTAATCAAAATCAGCTGCATATTTTAGGTACATTTTTTAAATTCCATAGTGTGACAAGAACTGAAATTCGGTAAGGTAAGCGCGCATTTGTACGTATCAGAGGCACAGGATGAACGAAAATGTTTATTTACCCTTTTTAAAATGAGCTAAAGCACATAGTATTCATCTGATCACATTTGAAAAAATATTACTATGGACATAATCCAGAAGCAAGCAATACGTCTAGTGGATGCGCGTGACCTCACAAACGACCTACACAGTCTAGAAAATCGAGGAAGGATGGTTGACCTAAATCTAGATATTATCATGGCATATGTTCGACCGAGTTGTAGCGCATAATAACTCCAACAGTCGCCAGTACAGTAAATACTGTACCTCATTGACCGCGCATCCTCACCAGGTCGAGCTTACAACGCCTGTTCCAAAAGACGTCCGTTTGGAGAACCTCGACGTTGTAGAATGAGCTAACGGGGACTTTGTTTCCCGATGGTCACAATCTACACCATTTTAAGGTCAATGTGAATAGACATTTATCCACGCGCAGTGCTTATGAAGCGCGATAGGCTATCTGCCTTCGCGTGAGGTTATCCATGAGGTATTACAAAAAATGGTGAAAGCATAAAAAACATTCATGCCCTTTTATCCTCACAGACTCGGGTCAAGATTCGCCCTAAAAATTAACCATAGAAACCGCATTGAATATAAGTTTTTTTTGATACTCACCAACACATACTAAATGGACTGATGATGTACTTATGTGTGACCATATGTCTCATGTTTTCTTTCTTGCATATCTTTGCAGATTTGAAATGCATCGCTGTTAAGGGATTTTTTTTGCTTAACATAATAAATTTGTGCCATTTCCGACGCAGATCTATGAAAACTCCTGAATCTATAACCTATTAAGTGAAAATATGAATAGATGAAGCTGCTTATTTTGTGGAGCTCCACATTGAATTATGACAAATGTAAGACTGAAATTTTAAATAAGTCTGAAAGACTAGGATTTTTTTAAACTAATGACCTTTTTTATTTCAGCTGATATATCTAAAGAACATGAATTTTATAGAAAAAATGCAAAGGAAAAAAATAAACTTAGTTCAATTTTACACAAGAACTAGCTGGTTTAAAATCGAAAAAAACATATTTAATAATGCAAATGAAAGCACTATGTACAAAAATAATTTTTTTTTGGTTTTTTTCATCCTTAGTTTTTAGACTTTCTTTAATTTGCAATATAAGCCACCTTTTTTATAGATCCAAATTGAAAAATTATGGCACAAAAACTATTCATCCGATTTTGATAAATTTTCGCGCGATGATTAATAAAAACAAGTGTTTCTTGATCAAGTGTAAAAGTCCTACCGAGTAATCGAAAAATAACTGTAAAGCATCTTGATATATTTACATTATATATCTATACTTTTCGCTATTTTAGCACTATGTGAAAACCTGTTTAATTTTCAACCAACTACCTAGATCTTTTGTAAAATTGAAGTGGAAAACATACTTGAAAAAGCAAAAAAACTGACATATTTGCGATTTTTTTTTATAAAAATTTGGGCATTAGTTTTTTCCCGACAAACTAGACACTGAGCTGATACGTAGTATCTATGTTGCATGCAATGATGTTAGGAATCATTGAAATTTGACTAGATTTTCAAAAGTCGGGATGTCCCATTAGTCTAAAAGCGTGCAATTAGAGAAGGCAACCAAACATACAGGAAGAAATATAATTTTGTTAATTTAAATTGATATAGTATCTAAACATGTGCTTTGGATATGTTTAAACCATTATCCAGTTAAACCGATTTTGTAGGTAGCGAAAGCACTACTGCTTGAAATTTTAATAACGATGTTCAACATAGACAGAATTAAACAAACAATAAAACAGTACCTAATTCTATAGTGTTATCAAACATTGTTCAAAACACTGCACTTTAGTTTTTGTGCAACGAATTCGAATCTAAAATCGCCATGAATAGTCTCACCTCTCATCTAGTTTAGTACATAATAATAATGATATAGGTAAAAGATATATTCTACGTGACCACGTTTTCTAGATAAAGTACCGAAATATAGTTATTGCATAAGCACCGAAAATATATTTACCTGTTTTAATACATCATGCGTTTCATGGTATATCTGGCATTCGTGTTCTGGTAGCTTCATTTTTATTCAAAATACTTTCATGTAGTTGCTCAGAAACTATTTTCATAGAAAAATTATCAGCTATATCTGTGGCAATAGATTATTGTATTTTATTGATTATAAGAATGCCACCAAATGCACATAGCATTTCTGAAGCTAAAGCAAATGTTTCACATGACAACCAAGCTAAATAAACATACAGACTTGTTGGATACAGTATACACAAAGTGTTGAAGGATTAAGGAATAAAGAATCCGCCAAACCGGAAACTGATGGCGCTATCTAAAAGCAGCGGATTGAACTAAATGTCAGTCCACGAATTTCAAGATTGCACAAAGAAAACGAATGTAGAAGATTTTATTTGCAAAAGATGATGGTTGTTGTATTTTATGTTATCTGGTTTTAATGATGTTGGACAGTATTAACCATGTTGAATCCCATTTAATTCTGGCTTGTTCAGTTCCCTAATACCACACTAAATGATAATTATGATGTTAGGTACTACAAACTTCCAATTACTATTGTTCTTTAAATGATTCAGAAAAATTTATGCTTGAAAATATGTAAAAAAATATTACAACTAACTCTTAACAGGCCCCCACAGTTCATTGGTGAAGATATTCCATTCAATCTTATTTGGTTTCAATAAGCAGACAGTAGATTATATAATGAACCAGTGAAACCACAAGTTTACATTAAACATATATTATAATAAGACCACAAATTCAATTTACAAATTTATTAAGTAACAATGTTAACTGATTTTCATTACTTCAGATTCTCTAAGCACCTTATTCAACCTTTTGCCTATCAATTTTGGATAGCTATTGCTCTTAATCCTAAACTCTTTACTCTGATGAGAAACAGCACCATTTTTCAGCTGATACTCGCACATTGTCTTCAATGGCTCCACCAGCTTTTCTTTATAAACATCATCTTGTTCTAATGCTGCTAAGGCATATGCTGCAGTCTCCAATGTACTCAAACACCCATCACTTGGTTGTGTCCTTATTATGTAGTTACTTATATCATTTGTCAATAGTTTAACTTGTTTCAATGTATGCAAAATTGGACTACCAACATATATGGCTTTAGCTTGGGGCCAGGTACCATCAATTATAACTATATTATAAGATGTCTTATCACAGTGTTCATTGATTGCAGTTAATCTAACAGCAGATGGACTGGGGTACAATAGTAAAGTATTTTCTGAATTCAAAATGTCTACCAGTTCGGTGTGTCTACCAGGAAAGTACTTTCCTTTGAAAGTTAGGCATTTTCCTGGTTCTAAGCCTAGCTGTATCATAGGGGCAGTACGGAGGCATCTTTTCTCCTCAGCAGGGTGTTGTAACAAGATTATTCTGCTACCAGGTTTCAATGGAGGATTTGGAATAGACATACAGTAACAAACTGAGGAAGGTCTCCTGAAAAGGATTAGTGGTGAGAAATTTCAAGTTTATGTTCTTATGGACTTACTTGCACTGATCACATACGCTCCGCATCAAAGGCGGATCAGGAGGAATACCGGAAAGATCTGCTAGGACATCTACTTCGTTGTACATATTCAAATAATCCATTAATGATCATAGCAATGATAAAATATTAATGCATAAAATGTGTACTGGATTTGGATGAAAATATACAAATATCCAGTTTCCAGTGTTTCAAATGAGAAAAAACAATTTTGAATATTTTAAAAAAAATTATTACACTACTATTTTTGTAGTTTAGTATAGGAATATTATAATGCCGAAGCATGTAAACATTATGAACCCCTGTAAATAAATAAAAAAATACATGAAAACCAGCACAGAACGACAAAACAGCAGGATCTATAGATCCTAAGTTTTCAGATCCATGAAATGGTACATTCAGTGGATATCACTGACGATAGACTATCGTCGTTGGTGTATATGTTTTGTGGTGTACATATATGAAATATTTGCAAAAAAACTATCAAGAGCTTGTTCCGATTCAGCTGTATCTGATATCCGAGATCATTACTCGTGCATTTGTTTCATACAGAAGTATTTCCATGATTTTATTCTACGTTGTGTACCATTAGAACAGAATACTAGTAGTCCAACTCTATATGAAGTCCGAACAATAGAGTTTACGATCTGGATTTTATTTTCCATCTGTAGTTTTACTGTCCTGTCTTGACCGATTTTTTGACCACTGACAACTTTGTGCTGATGAGTGGTCTGTCACAAAAATGGGTTATGTTTATAGAACCTATTTCATTTGATCAATCATTAAATCAAAAACAAAAAACACGGCTTACAAACCCAGGTTATGGCAGCTGTAAATCAGAAAGAGTACTTGAAAAAATACCTGGGTATAGGTAAAAGCGAAAAGAAGAAAAAAAAGAAAGGAAAGATATATGGTGATAGGTAAACAATTTTTGTTAATTAGTGAAACTTATGCTCAGTGCAATGCATTTTCAGATTAAAGATAGTAGACGACAATATTGATGTCTCACTATCGCAAGAAATCCAGGATGACATCAATGCAGCGAATGAAGATGCACCCCTCATTGTGGCTGTTATAGATGATAGGCCCCCATCTCTGCGTATAGACGATGCGAAAAATGCCATGTGGCAACCAATTGGGTCTAACAGTTCATCAGGGACTGAAAATCCCCAACTTAAATTGGGAAGCTTCAAGCTAAATAATAAATCTGCAAAGGAAGGTAATCTGGTAAAAAGTGTTAAACAGGAGACTGATGTAGAAGTGATAAGAAAAAAGCATTTCCCCCCTTATGCTTCTCCTAGAAGACGTGACAGATCCCCTCCTCTTAGAGTTAAACAAGAAAAAATATCTCCTGATAGTTCACCACCAAGAAAAAGGAATAGTAGTGGGAGAAGTGATGATATATCTCCTCCGAGAAAGAGAGATGTTAGACATAAAGACACTGATATTTCACCCCCTAGGAAAAAGAGAAACAAAAATGATAGTGATAATGATATATCACCTCCTCGTAAAAGAAATAACACAAACCATAATCAGTCAACACCAATTAGAAAGGAATATAGTTCTGTTCCAAGTACAAGTAAAATTTCTACAGCAGGTATGTCACCTCCAAGAAGGAGGAGGAATGATTTCACACCCACACAAACAGATAACAAAAGTCATTCTCCAAAAAGGAAAAGTAGATGGGATAATGAAAGGAGTGATTCACCTAAAAACTCATATTTTGATAGCCATAGCTATAGTACATCTCCTACAAGTAGAAGGTATTTTGAGGATTATTAATTAGATTTTCATCATATCTCTATCAAAGTTTGACAAACAATTCCTTGAATATTTTTACAAATTGTTTGCTATATTCAAGTTATTCTGTAATAATGTGTGTTCTCAAATTGAGGATTCAGTTGTTCTAATCCTTTTATTTTCTATAAAACTTTGAAAGCATTTGCAAATTCTTTCATATCCTAGTTAACATTTACTCTCACATATGATTGTTCCAGTGTCAGTAAGGATGAAGATATATCACCACCGAGAAGAAAAATCCATCATGATAGAGATAGAGATGTTTCACCACCAAGAAGAAAATGCAGAGACAATAGTGAAGTTCGAAGAAAAGGGCCAGACAAAATGGAGAGAACCATGAGTGGTAAAAAAGCAGGTTTACAGAGTGCGAAAAACTTAGTGGAAGAGATAAAGGTTAGTGATTAGGATTTAAAGGATTATAGGGTTGTTTGTTGAGGTTATTATACTGTATAAGAATCCTCATATATTTCTCTAACTTAATTTATTGAAAATATATAAGGTCAGGTAGATCCCTTTGTTATGTACTTAATATCCTCTTTAACCATTAACTGGTAACATGTCCGCTGTGAGACTGCAAGCAATTAGAATTTCAACGGTTCAACAAAACAGTGACCACTTTCTGGTGAATAACTAAATCTAATCCTTTGTTTATTGGTGCCCCAACTATCAGATGATTACAGGTAAATTTTTGTATTCAGCATTCAGTACTCCAAGCCCAAATGCAACATCCTGTGGACTATCTTTAACGTTTTCTTTGCTTCAAAGTTCCTTCAGTCTCACAGACCACATGTTAGCATTTCTGCTCCAAACTTGCGTGTTAACCATTCTTTAATAAAAAATATATAAACTCGTTGCAAACACTCAAATCCAGGCCGCAGAACGTTGCATATTTCCAATGTGTTTTACTTTTCATTGGTTCCGCACAAAACAGCAGTGAGGTAAACAAATAACAGGATTTTCATTTGAAATCAGCTGTCAATTTCATCTATCACAAAAGCAATAATACTGTATTGAAGAATATTACCATTGTATAGAAATATATCAGCAGATATTGTCTTTTTTATTTTGAAGAATCTACAAGCAAGGGAAGAAGAAGTGTTCAAGAATATGTCTGAAGATGTGTTAGGGGTAAATGCAGCTACTGTAGTGAGAAAAAGGAAGAAAGAAGAAGACCTAGAGGAGGTAGCAAGGAAGTTACAGAGAGAGCAAGAGCTGAAGCAGAAATATGATCGCTGGGGAAAGGGTCTTAAACAGGTACAGGATGAAACAGCAAGGATGATGGACACTGTACATGAGATGAATAAACCATTAGCAAGGTAATAACAATTCATCAAATGATTTATGTTGAGAATGCTTTCTTCAGGGTAGGTATTCATAAAGTTTCAGGATGGTGTGAATCCTTTATAAATCCAAGTAGCAATGAAAAGTGTTACAAATCAAAATTATAAATTTTTTTCTAGCAATCAGAGTCTGAATTTGTATTCAAATTTTTCATAAGACCAATGTAGAGCAACTAAGTGTGGATTGATGTATTTTTTCAGATATGCAGATGACACAGACTTAGAAAGGTATTTGAAAGAACAAGAACGTGAGGGTGACCCTATGCTAGATTATATAAGAAAAAAGAAGAGGAAGAAGAATATCGAAGCTGGTGTGCCAGGTATGATATAAAACTATACCATTTAGTTGTCAAATTGATAAATTGAATATTTTGTTCTCAGAAAAACCGACATACATGGGAGAATTCATGCCAAACAGATTTGGTATCAGACCCGGTTATAGATGGGATGGAGTAGATAGATCTATTGGTTACGAGAAAAGGTGGTTTGAAATTCAAAACAAGAAAAAAGCTCTCCAAGATGAAGCACACAAATGGAGTACTGAAGATATGTAACTAATATTTATTGTATGAATAAAGTTTTCTTAATTAATTCTTTGTTACAATGATTCAGTGGTATGGCATGTGTGGATTCAGATCAAAAGAAAAATGGGACACCAAAATACAAAACCAGATTGAATGAATGGCTTTGATTTTAGTTACTTATATATTTTTTTAATTTTGACATTTAAAAGGACTCATTCCAAAATTGATGACAGCTCTGCATCATGCAACTATCTGGGAAAAGTTAATCCAACATGTTACAAAAAAAGTAAGATAGTATTGCCACAATATTAACTCTATCAGAATGCCTGTTACATGAATATTTTTATTGCCTTCCTTTCAGGTTAGTCAGAACTAAGTATCATTATCAATGGTTTTTCACTGAATTACATATAGACATTCAATATGTTTTATAATCCATTTTACAGAGAAAAAAATACATTTCTTAGACACACAGTCGTAATGTGCAATTTCCAATCCTCCTTTGATTTATCTGATCCATATTACTCCTCTTTGCACGATTATACATTATAAGCTCCATACATAATTAAAGAGATAACATGTATTATGCTCAAGCTTACTTAAATACTTCATCAAAGAGAGATGGGCACTATAATTAGTTTTGCGAATTTTTGATGTGTTTATATAAGAAAAATCAATAAATTGGTTTAAACATAGGCTCATACAAAAAAAAGTTCTCCTCTTATGGAGAATTAAAAAGTGTGTATTTTTCATCTTTGGAACACTGGTTTCTTAAAACTTAATCATTATTGATTTATCACACATACTTCCAAATGTGTCCAGTTTCATCTATAATTCCTCCCACAAATTATTGTTGTTTCTTCTATAACCTCACTCCATTCTATTATGTATTCTTTGTCTATAATAGATGTTGTATGCAATCATTTTTCCAAGATTGAACCTCAAATGACTGGTCTGTTATAGGAAACCAATATTTGAATTTCCCGCCCAACGTCCAGCTTCATTTATAGATTTTAAGGATTGGTCATCCTGTATGCGGAAAGCAAAACCAAAAAATCAATGAAAAATAACTCCGCTATTCCAAAATTTAGACCAAAACATTCACGCTCATCCGTTATTAATTGTATCAGTTTCAATTTTTCGAAAAAGTTACAACACAACGACGCCATTTTGTCTGAATGACGTTTGCCTGGACCGTGTCTCCCCCAGCCATTTTTTCATCGCGTCATTTCTGTAGCTTGGCAGCATTTGCGTGCAGCCCTGCATTTCGGGTCAAAATAAATGTTTCCCTAAATATCAGGCAGAATTTAAAAGGTAAAAATTATTTGTTTGACGTTTTCCTCGGTTTGCGAATCCGGGACATGATCACCGAATTATTAGTGCTAATTCGAGTTGTTTCTGTTTTGAGAGCTGCAAGAGAGATCAGTCATTGTCTGTTATTCCAACGTTTCATTGCAAATAAAATAATAATCTTGGAAAATTGTTAATAAAATGTTTCGTTGTAGATGTCTTCAAAGTCTGTTATTAGTGCCTGTTTGGTGTGCAATTCCTGCTGTACCAGCAAAACTGGCATACAAGTCTTTGATATCGAGGTAACATCAATTTTTACTTCTAAATGTATAAAAATTTTAAATCCGTTGTAAACCTCAAATAGAAATTGTGAACTAATATCCAACAGTTTTATAATTTCCACTATTTCGAATAATATAAAAAAAATATTCAAATCACTTCAACAATGTCTAACTGCCTCCTGTTCTAAAATATCCTTTTCTCACTCCTCCTTACTCTACTTTTTTCTTTACAGTTACATTGTTTCCTAGACTTTTTCTGGGTACGACCTGACAGAATTCCTTAAAAAAATATACTTAGACTCAAGAGCTTAAGACTACTCTGACAGCCCCCAACAACTTTATGATCTCCAGCCTCTGACTTCCCTACAACCAGTTTTCAAAATAAGTACACCTAATAAATATTGAAAAATAAAATCACTAACAGCATGCTGAATATAGCATACTTAAATTATACTCACTGTACATTTGGATTGTTGCTTGAAATTGAACATCAATGGATCATTAAGAGCTATTGTTTTTCACACTGCCTTCATACTACATCTTTTGAAAATCTAAGCATTTTTTACTACATTCATGATGTTGATTTGAAGTTGGTCTACTGTATTGGTACTCAGATGTTAAGTATTTTCTAACAAACAACTTTGTTATAGCACAATGAATTTACCGAAGACTTAGCATCTCTACTCTCTAAGCTTTTAAATAAAGACATAAAACAGGATCCATTATCTACCCAACTGATATGCAAAAAGTGCTATAAGTTGGCTCACGAACTGGATGAACTACAGAATAAAGTACAAAAGATCAAACATGAGATGCTTGACCAACACAAAGTTAGTTCTGGTATTGGAAAGACAGAAGTTGAAGAGGAGACAGAGGACAAGGCTACCATTATAGAAGGTAGTGAAAACACTGGTGAGGAAGAAACTTTAACTGCAAATAATGATAATGATTTGCCAAAGAAGATTCTGTTTATCCCATCCTCTGACGATGATTCAACACAGGTGAGTTCTGTAGGATGTCCTTCATACATTGATAATATAGCTCTTGTAACTCTTAAACTTATCCTGTGGTGGTCATTGATTCTTCCTTAAAGTATACCCTATCAGATAGGGTCTCAGTTCACTGAAAAATGGTAAAGATATTCATTTAGTTATATACCACAAAAAGGTATAATATTTGCAAGTTGTCCAGTTGTTGAAAATCCTAGCAAAATCACCCAGTATACCTAATTCAAGTGAAATATCCAATCTTGCTAGAATCGATTGTGGTCCTTTATGAACTAAGCCTTTTTTACAGGTTCCTCCAGAAAAACATATTGGAGACTTGCCAATTGGCATGCTTGAAGTTAAAAATGGTGAGGAAATTGCTCCTATTGAGTCAGAGGAACTAGAGAAAGAGAATGAAGAAGATATGGACGTAGATACAAGTTTTCCTGGTTTCACTACAGATGATCATATTTTAGAACATTCCTCAGATGGAGAATATGAAACTACTGCTGTCCTAACAACTGATGATCTAACCAAGGCGACCATCATTATAACAGATAATAATGGTGCAGGTATGCAAATATGACACAAAATATAATTGTGCAATGCCCAATCACAATTGAATTGTGTTTGTCTGGCACAAAGTTTCGTAAATGGCTTTGCATCTAATGTTTGGCATATTTTTGATTTAATTGATTAGATATATATGAACCTCAGTACATATTAGAAGGTTCATTCCTTTGAGGTATATGGATATATTTTCATTTATTCTTTGATTTTACTAGATAGTGGGATAAAAGTAAAAATGGAACCAAGTGGGGAGGATCAACCGCAACAACAACAACATATTTTATCATCTATGTCAACCAGCGCGAAACCAAACATACTAAAAAGGAAGGTATGTATTTCCAACTACAATACCCATAATACGAATTTGGAGTATTTAATACAGAAATTAGATTTAGAAACCCTCATCTCAAACATTGCCTGCTGATGTCGTAACTGATAAATCACCGCACTACCATGGTCGAGTGAACTGAAGCGCCTTGCAAGGTACACTCCCGTATATGCCTTCCACCTGTGTGAATCCCTGTCACTCCTACTGCGCACCGATCTGAAGGACACGCTGTTCAGGCTGACAACATGCATCAATTGCATGGTACCCTTACATAGGAAACCATGGAAAGACTGATCTGATGTGTACTACCTATGACATATAGATTCCAAATATATAAAAATATCAGTAGGGTTTCAAATAATTTGTCGACGTTTCCGGTAAAATCGGAAGTCAAAAAACAAGAACTTTCATATAAGGTGAAATGATGATAAATTTGTGTATTCCTAGGCCTAAAAGGACAATACAGAAGTATCACATCCACATCAAGATAAAACAATAACCTAAGAACAGAACCAGAAAAGGGAGTTCGCTTATTTTTTCCCATTATTTCAACTCAACTGTTCTTCTACTCAACCCTTGATTATATATATATATATATATATATATATTCCAAGCAAGTACATTGACGCTGGGGTCAAACCACTTGCAGCTATAACTTTAAAAGCCTCTTAAATCATATTTGAACGATTGATGGGTCTGTAGGTTGTCCAAAAACAACAGCAGAACACGGTACTTCTGACGACTTCCGCTTCGGAACAGGCCAAGTTTGATGACTACTCTACCAACGTGGTAAGCAGGAAGGGGGACTACTACACCTGCCTGATGTGCGAGACCGATAAAACTGTCGTTGGAGATGCCAAATCCATCTCGTCTCACACAAAGGAGGCGCACGATGTCAGGATATATGTTTGCGATGTTTGTGGTGCGGTAAGATATATGATTCCAATTTATAAACTAATTTGATATCCCCCTGTCTATTACTCATTTCATCAACAGACGTCAAGTAGCCTATACTTGCCGAGAGCTCTCGCAGTGCAGTGTGGTCATTGAATATTGTTTGTTGTCTCTTTTCAAATTCAGTTAACAGAAAAGTTTTGAACAGATGTATCTGCAGTCTGTTTCAGAAAAGCGTGGCTATTATAACTCTATAGGTAAAAAATACTTTTTATACACTACTGCACAAATACCTAGTGTTATTGACCATTATTGGTTGACATCATTTGGGCGTGCTTTCAGCCAATTTTTCTATGTATGTCGGAGAAAAAGAGCGCAAGATTTCTAGAAGACGTCGTGATAACTGTTTTACAGTGAATAGACGTTTGCCCTGAAGCTTTCCCTACAGAATATAATTCTAATCATCTTCACTTTTAGGCTATAAGTTCATCATTTGACGAGATCCACTATAAACTTGTGGCTTTTTTATCGGTATTTTGGTTTGAACATTTAAAAATGAATACTAGTTCAGTCGTTTCTCCATTCACGATTTATATTTAAAAAAAATTAAATTTGAATAAATTAAGTTGATTTCAATGTCTGCTTGAAGTTGGAGAAAGAATTAAAATATCCAATAATGTACAGGGTATTCCATTGAAAAAATACAACTTTGTTGCACCACGACTTTATGACAGACCCTGTATAATTAAATTCTTTACTGCCTCTAGTAAACACTAAAAAACCCTAAAACTGTTTTGGATAACGTGTATATTTTATCCAATGATCGTCCGTTTCCAAACGTTCCGGAAGCCCTGTATCATCATGATATATAATAACTCGATATATTGCCTCGACTCCACACTTTTCGTTGTAGGTATTCAGAAAGCGAACGCAAATGTCCGCGCATCTGGACGAGCACGTGGCGGCCGACGAGGGCGATTTTCAATGCGAGGTGTGTAACCGTATCTTCAGCAACTTGCGCTTGTTCCGGATACATCGGCGGATGCACTTCCCACAGAACAAGGCATGGGAGTGCACCACGTGCGGCAAGAAATACAGCAGCAAAAACTTGCTGGACGAGCACATCAATACTCACTTGGGTAAGTTCAATCATTTGATCTTCTGGTAGGGATCCTCGCGGTCCATTGCAGACTTGTTCCTGATGTGAATCCTCTCTCCTCGAAGTGCTGGGGAGAAAACACCACTTCCTAGCTAGATTTAAGTGTGACAGAGAAGAGATATACTCAGCGGACTGGTTGGATACCATGACCTTCATAAGAAGGTTTTGTAGAATCCAGATGAAAATATTGCAGAAATACCTACCAGGCTTCGCCTCACTAAGAATTGCACTTGGAATAGTTTTATTACGTCTTGCATCAAAAAAGATAAAATTAGTAGGATGTTTTAAGAAAAACAATAGTTTGTTTTTTCTTACGATACTTTCGGATTAGCAAGTACAGAACTTCTGAAAGTTTTTCGTTTACTTCTACTTGTGTGCGATCATACAGAGACTTGTGATAAAAACACCACCAGCGATTTCACCAATCTGATTTGTTATTCATGACTTTCTAATGCAGATTTAAAATTAATACAATTTTAACGCTTTTTAGGTTTGAGGCCGTACGTTTGCACAAACTGTGGCAAAGATTTCGCCAGCAAATACACCTTCAAAGCGCACGAGAAGACTCATGAAATTAGACCACGGCCTTACAAGTGCAACCAATGCTCAAAGTCGTTTTTAAGTCAACAGAACCTAACTCAACACGAAAGGACACATTTGGGTTTGAGGGTATGTCTTATGAAGCATTTATCGCCACATACAAAGAGGAAAGTTATCTTTAATTTTTTCTTATTAATCAAAGTCTGGCCAGGAATTTTTTAACCAATCCACTCACGATATATTTCGTAAAATATTAAATTTGATATAAAACACAAGACATATTCGTGTAAAAGGGCCGTTTGGCTATTAAGAAGGACATCTTTCTTAGAACAGTATTTTATTGGGGATTGTAGTTTCATACAAGCCTACATCACTTTTCCACATAATTGCTGTTTATTTGTAAGCATTTCTCGACCGTTGCTCCAATTTCTTTAACCCCTTTGCATAGAAGGTCTCCACCTATAAAATGAACCAGTTGACAACAGCAATTTTAAGGTGCTTATACTACTGTTTGAAGTGCAAGAAAAGGAATTAGTCGCTTGTAAGGTGGATGGTCAAAAAGCTGCCAATGAAAATCTAATTGTCAGTCGTCTATCAGATTGGATCTTTTGATCCACCTGTTCAACGAGTTTATCGATCTGATACTCTGCTCTTCACCATGCACATTAGTGTGGTTATTTTAAATTCGCGGCACCATTGTCTAAATGTATTCCACTCATTACAGTTGTTTCATAACGAGACATAACTCATTGTGAATTTAAGCTGATTAAGATCCTTTTGCACACAAGAAACGACTACCAACTCGCACTTCAACTGGCGGTATAAACGATAGTCGCAGACGACAACTGAAACACAAGTATGACTTCCATGTCTTCGTTAACAATCAATATATGTCGTTTAATGCTGTCAACCTTGTTCTGATCCGCATATTTTGAAATTTACTTTATGAATATGCCTGGTACTTTTCATTCACTAAACAGACGGGTTGAGGCCGTTTCCTACTCGTATCCCCTACAAATAGAACAGTTGTAAACTATTTGGTGGTGTTTTAAGGAGTTCTGCTGTCATCTGTGCGACAAGACGTTCGGCTCAGCGCACAACCTGGAGGTGCATTCTATCGTGCACACGGGCTACAAACCGTTCGTGTGCAGCGTGTGCGACAAGGCGTTCGCACGTAAGGCTGAGATCAGAGACCACGAGCGCACACACACCGGCGAACGTCCTTATCAGTGCGAGTTCTGCGGCGCTACATTCAGCCAGAGGTCGAACCTGCAGAGCCACAAAAGGGCTACGCACTACGACGACAAGAGATACAGGTGAGGGTTTGGGATGATTATATGTGATAATGACTCCTTTGGCGCAACAATCACAAAGACTACACATTTTTACCACTTGCAAAAAGGTTTACTTTGATTTTTATTTGTGAAACTTTGAAATACACATTTCTTATCTGAATAAATTAGGGATGTAAAGTTAGATAATTTTGCCGATACCGATGCCTTAATGGACAATAAATCTAATTAAATGAACCTCGGGCGTTTTTGTCTTTACTAAGCAAAAAATGTCAAATCAAAATTCAAAGAAAATATATATTAGTATTGAGTGTATGCTCTCCACAATGCATTAGACTTGATATACACATGCATGTTTTGTCTTTAGCCTAGACTTGTCAGTATAGCCTGGCGGTCTAAGTGTAGAGAGCAATCGGGTGTTATATACATAACCCAGTAAAGGGTATGATAGCAACATGAACTCACCTAAGTGTTAGGACCGTTGGTTTCGTAAGATGTCAATGGGCGTCCCCATAGAGGGCGACACTTAGGTGAGTTCATGTTGCTATATTAGTATTATTATTGACCAAAGTATGTGTGAAGTATTTTTGCAAAGCATTTTCAAATTTGGGTATCATTGTGCCAATAGTTCTTTAGATCTTATTTAATCGGATGCATTTCAGATACTCGTGAAACTCCTGTCTTGATTTTTTTGAGGCTTTGGTTCTACAGGAACATTATTATCCATGTTCATATTTGTAGTTTTCGAGGATATTAATAATGCCTGTAGATTGTGGAGTGAACATACGAAATTTGTATCGCGGATGCTGTGTTGTTGCAAAAATCATAACTCTAAATGACGAAATCTGTCATTGATCCCGGCTATGAAATTTCCCACGAAAGTAGAATATTTTGGGCTATAATTGCCGTCAACGTTGTCTGCCGTCGGTTGATTCTTGATTTTTTCTAAAGCTTTTCGCAAACTGTTGATCAGAGATGTAGCATGGAGAGTGCGCTAACGTTACGTATATTCAGTCGTTTCGCGCGCTTTCAGGATTGTGTTCTATTATAATCGATGATACTGATATATCGGATTGCCGATATCGGATTATCACGAGCGATGATATTTTAGGGAGCATAAAACTGAACAACTGAATAACTCGTTTTTCGTAATGTTCCAGATGTATGGATTGTGGTAAAGGATTCAAACGAAGACGCCTATTAGATTATCACGTAAAGGCAGTACATACAGGTGAGTATTTTACTTATAAATACAGAAATTTCAAGATTACATTGTCGTATATATTACGTCTCTTACTTTGAATTTACCAATAATGTAACTGCATGGTTCTGTGTTAGAATATTTCATACTTGGAAGTAGTAAGCGTACTTTTACTTTTACTAGTTTATTTGCATGAGAGACAGACCGACCGACAGCTAGATTGACAGGCAGACCGATAGATATATTGACAGACTGATCAAAATAGAACGCAATTGAAATCATAACTTATAGCAAAAAGTGATTTGAATCTAATTACCCCAATAATCGGATCTTACTTCATCTATCTGTCACAGCTATTTTTATCAGTGCGCATATTTTTGGAGACATTAAGTGTTACTGGTTAACAATACATGGAGATGGTTATGAGATTTTGCAATTCTACGAATACAAATCAATACAAAGGAAAACATAATTTCTATGTTAGATGGCGTGCCCCGGAATGCTTATCGACCAGTTATCGATCATGAATGCATGGTCTAATATTGCCTAATATTTGCGCAGCAGATTTCTGTCTGCGGGCTTATTTAAAAAAAAAAAAGGTTTAGAACGCTATGATGTTGAAAGGATTGAACCGATTTGTCAGGGAGTAAATAATTGCATTTCATCCATAAATGTTCAATAATACTGTGTTTAAATTGGAGGAATACTTGGTGATCGTGCAAAATGGACGACATATAAAGCTTTTGCGTTAACAACTGTTGAACATAAGAAATTTTATCCTTTAAGCAATTGAATTTCTTTCACATCCTGTTCTTAACAATTTTTCAAAAATACATAATAAGTTGGAATATATACCCCTTCATCAGGTACAACGTGTCTGAATGGTTTAAATAGTCAATTTCCAGAAAGTACAAAGGCAAAAAATGTCAAGAAATCTGCCACTATAACATATTCGCTAAGTATACTTTAAGTCGTCGTTAATGGCTACTTAGTTAAGGAAAGCATAAGTCCGGAAATATCTCTTTTTATTATTGGTGCAACAGAAAATGGGTATTTAAGGACCATTACAGCGAAGAAATATTTATCTTATTATTAATTGATTATATAATTGTGCGTTCGAATGTCCGTATAGGAGAACGTCCGTTCAGATGCGAAGTGTGCGAAGCGACGTTCGTCTACCCCGAACACTTCAAGAAACACCGTCGTATTCACACCGGCGAGAAACCGTACCTCTGCGAAGTGTGCGGCAAGGCGTTCAACAGCCGCGACAACAGGAACGCGCATAGATTTGTGCACAGCGACAAGAAACTGTACGAGTGCCTCGCTTGCGGTGCTGGGTTCATGAGGAAGCCGTTACTGTACCAGCACATGCACGCACAGGGACATCTCAACGATACCATCGTTGTCAATCAGCCAAGGTTAGACCGATTTATCGTTTTCTTTATTATATAATGTGAGGTTTATGCTCTTTGACTAATAACTACACACAGTTATTTACATTTTTCTTGCTGGGCAGATTACTTTCCGATTTCGCCCTATTGACTTTTTTCCTTTCCTAGGAGCTATCCGACGTAATCTCTCCGTGAGTACTTCGTACTCCTATTGCTTAGAGCACTCATTCTAGCAGTCTTGAACTCTGTACTAGTTTGTACACTATACTACCTGCTGGTACTGTACTGAACTCGATTAGTTCTAGCCTAGGCTTCCCAAAGAGCTAATTCCTCTTGTGATTCAGTGCATGGCGTTCACAGAGGACATGAAAGGCTGACTCTGTTCCTTCCCGGTATTGTCTGCAGTTAAGGACTCCATTATAAAATCCTCGCTTGTTCAGGTGTTCTTTCAGACCATAGTGCCCTGTGAAGATTTTACTGACTACGTAGCTGATTCGTGTTTGAAGAACTTTGTATTTTAGCCATTTTTTACCTAGGTGCTTCAATTAATTGTTTCCGATTCCCGCGCATACAGTCATCAAGTTCCCGTATTTCTTGCGCTGAACAACTCCACCAATTCCTTGACTTGGTGGAGGTCCTTTATAATTCAGTTACATAAACTATATGTGCTACTCTTTTCTGGATTGAGTGCAGAAGTCTCCTCAGAAATGTGAACAATAAAACAGTGATTCTGAAGGACAAGGATTGCTGGTGGTCAGAGAAAGGCTCAAAGTCTAAAGTAGTTATCTTTTGACAAATGCTTGCGGATGATCGTTACTGCAAAAAACGTTATCAATGAAATGTTTCTCTCTATCAATAATAATCGAGATTTGTTTTGCCCTGTCGAAAAGATTCTATCACACCTTTCTTTATAGTCATTGGCATAGATCCTAAATGTAAATATCTATTCTTCCAGGCTGACGACCGACGACGACGAGCTAGTGACTGTGAACGCAGCCGGTGAGATGGAGATCCTAGAGGCGAGCGTCAGCACCGGCGTCGACGCGTCCACTTCCACAGTCGCGACGAACCATTTGGAGTCGAAGCTGTACATCCAAGACGCGACAGGCGAAGAGGGAGAAGTCGGCGGACACATCATCATTAACGGGGAACAGTTTAACTTTGCCGAGAGCGCCACCGATGACGAGAACGACGCAGAGATCATCGGTAGGATAGAGCAGGTGGTTACCTCAGACCAGGTCAGTGGCGGCTCTCTAGTGAGGGAAAGTGAGCAATTGCTCTTTGAGTTTTTATACAAAACAAACAATGCGACGCATAATGATCTGAAACGCTCAAAAAGCTGGTCAATTTTTTTTTGTTTCCTGTCACTATATGCGGTGGTCAGTATTTCTGCGACTATTGTTCGAGAAGCAAAAACCCGCGAAACCTTAGGTAACGAATTGGGGTTCCCAGATTGCCTGGACCACGGCTGCAAGACCTGCATGAGATATTTTTTGTCAGGGTTGTCGTTTGGGTCGTGTTGGTCATTATTTAAAACAAGAATTTCATTTTCAGGACGAATATGATGAATTAATTGCAAGCGATGCCTTAACATGTGAAGAAACACAGATCATAGATACGCCAGATGGGCCTGTTCAACTTGTGAAAGTTCGGATACCGAACGAAAACGGGGAAGAAGAAGAGGCGTGGGTTAAAATTGTTCCAGAATAATTTATCTCATTGATACTATCTCTTGAAGATTATGTATATATTTACTTATAAATAGTGTGGATATTTCACCTATATATATATCATGCCTAAACTGCCATACCAAAGTTTACATTGCTTCTTTTGAGCAAGATCTTTTAGTGTATCAAGTTTTTTAATTCTCATAGTTCTCAATAGTTGTATTAATATGTGATTTAGGTAATCTATTGCACATATTGAATCCTTTATTCTTAAATCGACATTGCCTTGTATATTCGTAAGCAGAATATGTATTACCTTACTGTTGAGAGTATTTAATACTATGTTTAGTAATAAGGGATATATTGAAAATTAACATGTTTTATTTCTTTCTCCTTTTTCCTAATTATTTTTCTCGAGGTGACTTTTTTTGGTAGTCTAAACTTATTTATTGCAAAATATAGGTTATTACACAGAATTATTTAACTAAGAGAAATGTGACAATATCAATGTTATTAGACCTTACAGTATCTAACAATTAAAAAACTGTCAGAAATTGACTTTGCAAAATGCTCAAAAAATGAAAATATGTATTTCTAGCACTGAAAGTTGTGGTGTCGCCAAATTAAACACAACTTTGACATTTCGCTATATGACTGCTAATGGAGTTGACAGTTTGATAATTTTCTTTGTTACTTTATTATATTTTAGGATTAAATGAACCTTGTCAGGTTCAAAAAACTTGCACTATAAATCGAAGTTATTGATTACTCTGGGCTCTTAGGATTTAAAAGGTATAAAAAATATACATTAAGTAACAATTGAATCTTTTATTTGTTCAACAAGTACGATTCTTTTTTAATTAATATTAAATAACAAAACAGACTGAAATATGAAAATCTATTTGTTGTATAAATCTAACCAATCTAAAGGATAAAATAAATATTCATAATTCAAAGTATGGCATTACATTATATAGAATAGAATATACCCACAAAATGTTAATATTATACATATATTGGCCACTATTTAAAACCACATGCTATTTATAAAAATAACTCTATTAACATTGTGGTTACCTGGGTAACCTTCAGCAAAGTAAAAAACAAATTAAAAATTAATTTTTCCACCACAGAATAAGTTTCAGATTTTGTAACAAATTAAACAAAACCTTGAGAACATGCATATGTGAAATTGAATACACTTCTATAATAATATGATCACTGTTACACAAACCATATAAGTTAGTATAAGTGAGTTATATTTGGAGAGAATTTTCTCTACATGAAAATATATTCAATTAAAATGTACATATAATCCCTTTGTTCCATTATTTATCACAGATTGAGCAAAACGCATATGAGAATAGTTAATAAAACCATTTGCGGTCATTTTGACACATTTGCAATATGGTATGACTGCCTTATGCAGAAAGTATTCTTTATGCTCCACTTGAATCTTGCATAGGGAGCAAAATACTTGTTCACAAATAGGTTTTTAAATATTTTCTACCAGATTAAAGGCCAATATGTGGCTATCTGAGGCTTTGGTCTCTAAAACATGAAGCATGTTGCACAAACTTAACAATTGCTCCTTCATGCTACCAATGACAAAAAAAACCTTAACTTCAACTAATTCCAGAAATACTATATGTTGCAATTATAAATACACAAAATGAAGTGAATCTTGATGGCTGCCTCTGTACACTTGGAGAAGAAAAGCTTTTGATTATTGCACATTATGCCTATCCATACAAACAGTAATAGTCTATTCTATTTTGTTCAAATTGCATTCAAATAACTTTTGGAATAGTAATACAAATATGACTATGAATCTTACAGTTTACTTTTTTTGTTCAAAGCTCTCAAAATCATTTCAGGAAAGTCCTCAGCTAACATACATTGCCTCAATCCATCAATCTCCCTTTTATTGCATTCACACAAAATACTTTTGAAATTCTGCATAATGAGACTTTTGTTAGCTTTCAAAACTCTCAGTGGCAACTCTCCATATTTATACAAATTCTGTATAAAACTTTCCAATTCCCTTGTTGGTATAATCTTAGAAACAAGCCCAAAATGATAAGCTTCTTGAGCCGTCAATTTCTCACCAAATAAGAGCATCTCCGAAGCTTTACTCTTACCCATTATAAAGGGGAATAAGTAGCTAGATGTGCCTTCAGCTACCAAACCTAGATGCACAAAAGGAGTGCTGAAAGTAGTGTTTTCAGATGCATACACTATATCACAGATTGCAGCCATTGTTGCTCCAATACCAATTGCAGGACCATTCACTACAGCTATCAGAGGTTTGGGGTACGTAATAAGAGCATCTACCATGTCTTCAACCATGGATAATCTCTGTGGTACTTCTTCCATTCCGTCCATTGCACTTTTCAGATCATTTCCACTACTGAAATAATCTCCATTTGCTGTTATGATTGTGATCACGATGCTATCATCTGTGGAGTCTTTGTTCAATATTTTCGTTATTTGTTTATACATGGCTGGGTTCATGGCATTTTTCTTACTTGGGCGGTTTAATTTGATTAACCTTACGCCTTTTTGGCATGTCACAATTATATCCGCCATTGTAGCCAAAATCAAAGTTACTTTATGGTTAAACTGAATTGATATACGAGATGGATCACAGAATAGATATGAACTTTACCCAAATATTATTATTTTATCTAGTCAATTATCAATATAAAATATTTTTGAGTTTTGTTATGACATGAAGGGGTTATCTATGGATATGAAGCAAATCAATCGATATTGTGATGGGTTTACAAAATTCGATATTGAAGTTTCAGATATGGTGTTGTATTAAAGATGATGTATGTGACGTATGTCTTTGACAAGGTGTGTGTCATGTCGGTTGCTAGATATATTAATCAGTGTACCAGATCCATTGATAAATTAGTCGATCTAATAATTCTATTCTTTTTCTGCTGACATATACCAAATCTACTGATTTATTTTTGATTTTCGTTTACTTTCGATAATAATGGATTTAATGAACATTGCATCGTATAAGCTATCAGAAGCAGGATGGCTTAATATGTGAGCTAGAAGAGAACTACACGCTGCATTTCTTTTTCATAAAGTGATTTTACATAAAACACCACACCTTACCTGAGATTACGTTCCGCAGTGATGTTCATAACATAAACGTTTGATTTACATGTCTCACATTCCTATCATCGGTCAGCTATGTTCACTTATATCGATTGTACAATGAACTCCCCACAGATCATAATTATATGCTTCTGTCAACTTCCAAAGTTAACTTCAGAAATTTTCTTTTTACTCCTATAATATATATATATATATATATATATATATATATATATATATATATATAAAAGATTCAAAGGAAACCAAGGTACATACGACATCTAAAAAGTAGGTACTTCTAAAAATAAAGAATACTGGATTGAAGTAGGGTATTTACTGATGAATATTTGAAATGAAGTTTATTTCTATCGTATTAACATGTAGCTGATAAAATGATAGATGCCGCGCTTTATTTTATGTGTAATACTAAAGAATCGCAACCAGGCCACTTCCATATAAATGTACTGCTTCTAAGATACATTTTGTCCATCATTAAACACAAATCTCATCTCATTATTTACAAATACACTACTACAACATGCCTGCTGACTTTTTCAGGCTTTATCTATTTATTTGTTTCGATCTGACAACGCCTCTCCTTTCAAAATGTGACTTTTTTTTAATTTATTCATATTTCGTTTATCTCTTATCGAAGCGGCGCGTACAGTATCTCTCGTTTTTTTTATATATTTATATACCTATATTTAGAATTATTTTGTACTGTTTAGTTCGATTAACTATACGAACTATATAAGCCTGCTTTTTTCAACTATAATTTTTGTTCAACTAGAAGATAATATCATTCTTTGTGTATTCTGTACTTTAAAGGTATATAATTTTGCCCTGTGTGGTGATCAACATTTATTTTGTACGTATATTAAGGAAAACCATAGGATATGTGTGTAGCTACAATATAGTAGATATAATATGAAACTAGATATAATAATACCTGTAGTTGTACACGTAGCCATATAGTAGTTTGAATGAATCAGAAAAGCGAATGAACTACAATTACTGGTGCGCAACTTGATAGAATCTATCCGGGCCCGGTGGTATAATCATAATTTTCCTAAAATTTGGAGCAAAAAGTTATTTTACTGCAGATCTTATACGAACTGATACCTTCTTACGGCACTGGGTGAAAAATTGAGTTTAGAAAAAATCAATCATTTTTCAGATCGTTCCATAAGTACAGAAAATGGTGGGCAATTAGCTTTTGAAAAAAAAACGGACCTTGCATAAAAAAGTAGACATGTCCCTTCGTATTAACATGTTTTGAATCATCTTTTTGAACAAAAAAATTGACAATGATAATGTTGATTCAGTATTAAATGAAAATAAGATTCTGGGAGGCGCTCCGACATACGTCTCGTTCAATACAGCGCATTAGAAAATTCGATATCGAATCATTAAACCCATCTCTATACTTAATTTGACACATAAGTGACATCCGATCAATACATTTCAACAGCCGTACACGGAATTGGAACATATTTGTTGTTCTGTGATAACATAAATATAACCTAAATTATATACATGTGATATTTATTTTTCAATTTAGGGGAAAAATGCCAGAAATAGAGAAACTTAACAAAGGCAAAAAGAAAATTAAAATATATACGAATAAGTCCAAAAATAAAAAGGACGTAGAATCTGTTATAGAAAAGTTGCAGTCTAAATATGATTCTGTAAGTGCTCATTTTCAAATTTTATTTTTTCTCCTATGCAGATGTCTTTTCAGATAAATACCGAGGCAATAACTAAATTCGGGGACTTTCCGCTATCTTCGAATACGCTGAAGTCGTTGAGAGAATGTGGGTATCACAAACCAACAGAAATTCAACGAGAGACAATTGGTTTAGCATTGCAAGGCAAAGATATTTTAGGAGCAGCTCAAACTGGCTCAGGGAAAACGTTAGCATTCCTGATACCAATCTTGGAGAAGCTCTATACATTAAAATGGACAAATTTGGATGGAGTTGGTGCTATAGGTAGGTATACAAAACCAAAGGATATTTTTCATGACTTGTGAATATAGAAAACATACTGTTTTTGCAGAGACAGATCTTAAGAATACATAAAACTGATAAAATACTATTTCATATGTGTTTGTGTAGACAAAAACTATAAGCTCCATTGATGTTATATCTTTATCAAATTACCAACTGCATTCATCTATCATATAATTCTAAAACAAACTATTGCACTCAGTTCTAGCATCTTTTGGCGGTTCAAGGGGGCCTTAAAAACGTCTGATCCTTAATTTAATTAATTTAAATATTGTTACTAGAAAATGTTTAAAAGTTTACTTTGTATTTCAATATTTTATTCTAATCCACAGACAAACCAGTATTACACTCTTGTGTATGAAAGTGTGTTTACATTTGTTCTATAGTCTAGTAATTTCAGTATGTTATCTCATTATTTTAAAAATTTGGTGTGTTAATATTAAATCTCAGCAAAATATGAAGCTCACAATTTTAGTGATAATTGAAAGTTTAGTCTCCAGTATTTCTACCATATTTGATTTTCTAATATCTAGTAGAACATTTTTGTGAAAAATTGCTATTTGGAAATCAAGTAGTTCCTATCTCAAATTTCTTGAATATAACTGATATATAGACATATATATATATATATATATATATATATATATATATATATATATATATATATATATATATACACCCACACAAGGTAACTTTTTACATTTAGCAAAACCTTATGTATTTTTTAGTCATAACTCCAACAAGAGAGCTAGCCTACCAGATCTTTGAAACATTGCGTAAAGTTGGACAGCATCATGACTTCTCAGCTGGTCTTATCATTGGTGGGAAGGATTTGAAGTTTGAAAGAAATCGGATGGACCAATGTAACATCATAATTTGCACTCCAGGAAGGTTATTACAACATATGGACGAGAATCCGCTCTTTGACTGTGTCAACATGCAAATTTTGGTGAGGATATAGTCTAAATTGATTTTTGATATATAACTTCTATATATTCCTATATTTCTTCTTATTTTGTGTTTGATATTGTTCATATCTACCCACAAATATTCCTATGTTTCATATCTGTCGAAATTCATACAACTGTAGGGTGTTTAACCTTATTGTAGTTTCACTCATGTATTTGTTAGAGTGGCAGTCAGCTCACACACAAAAATTAATAAAATCTTGTTTTTCTCTATATGACTTAGGTTTTGGATGAAGCAGATAGATGCTTAGATATGGGCTTTGAACAAACCATGAATGCTATCATAGAAAACCTGCCACCTAAAAGACAAACATTGCTCTTCTCAGCTACTCAAACTAGATCTGTGAGAGATCTTGCTAGATTGAGCCTTGAAGATCCATCATATGTGAGCGTCCATGAGAATTTGGAGCACAGTACTCCAAAAGCTTTATCTCAAAGTTATGTGATTTGTCAGCTGCAAGATAAGATCTCGATACTCTGGAGCTTCTTGAAGAATCATCCCAATAAAAAAATTATGGTCTTCTTTGCTAGCTGTAAGCAGGTTAAATATGTGTATGAAATATTTTGCAAGTAAGTATACCATGATGCTCAACGATCAATAAAGTCCTATATCATTTTCTACTAGTATGTGCTCATAGCGCTTATTAGAGTTGATCTACTATATAATTGTTTTGTTTGGATTAAAATTTAACAACTTTCGAATGATATTACACTGATACAGCAAATCAATTCTCTATGTAAACTTGCAAAAATATTTCAGATTGAGACCTGGAACTAGTCTTCTTGCTCTGTATGGTACCCTTCATCAACTTAGGCGAATGGACATTTATGAAAACTTTTGCCACAAGCAATCAGCCATTTTATTTTCTACTGATCTAGCTGCTAGAGGGCTTGATTTTCCTGCTGTACATTGGGTAGTGCAAGTGGATTGCCCTGAAGATCCTGCCACATACATTCATAGGTAATTGTGACATCAAAATAAAACATATTCCACTTTCAACACATACTACCGTTCACGGAACTGGATTGAACATAAATAATTTAGCCTGAGATGTGTACATCAATGCCTTGCTTAATTTTAGCGCGTTTTTCTAGCTAATTATAGTGTTTTTTAAATCTTGTGGTTATTCCTAGATAATCTCACAATACATTGTTGTTATAGGGTTGGAAGGACAGCTAGATACCATAGAGGTGGGGAAAGTCTACTCATGCTCTTAGAAAGTGAAGTTAAAATGTTAGAGAAATTGAAAGAAAGGAAAATTCCCATACAGAAAATAGAGTGAGTATCATTCACCTAGAACATTTTTTATGTATTTGTATTTGATACTGCTGAATCCAAAATTGTACCTCTCATGGTTATTTCCGGAGGTTATCTCAAAAACGGTCATGGGTATATGTATTGAGGATATTTCAAGTCACTGAATCAAAAATTGAGGTTAGATGTAATAATAATAAAATCTAATAGCAAAATTAGAAAGATAAATTTGTTGCCGGCGGTGAACAAACCCACAGCCTTCTGCATTCTAAGCAGTCGCTTTACCATTGAACTATGATAAACTGCCACACAGAATGGCAAATATGCTATGGAAGGTATATCCCACCTATTTTTCATGCGATTATATAATGATTCACTGTATATAATTATCCAGAATAAATCCAATGAAGCTGAACAACCCAGTCCGCAAGATGGAAGCATTCCTCGCCAAAGATCCAACTTTGAAAGATACCGCTCAAAGAGCATTTGTATCATATGCTAAGGCAGTCTACCTTATGAAAGACAAAGAGGTCTTTGATGTACGCGCACTGGATACGGACGCGTTCGCAAGGTCGCTGGGTCTGGCGATACCTCCTAGGATAAGGTTCCTACAGAGGATGAATGCCAGATTGGAGGGCAGGATTCAGAATAAGGAAGTCAGCAGAGGCAACAGTAACAATAAGAAGTATTTCAAGGACAGCGAAGATGAAGGGATTGGAGTGAGTATTTTTTCTTATTTTTTTAAATTCGCTACTAGTAGAAAATATATTATCTCAACATTCGTATACGTTCTATCCGTGAAACGGATTTCGAAATAATTCGCTACAAATAATTTCAGAACAACTCCGAAGATAGCAGCGTCAGCGAACCAGAATGCGCAAAAAGTGAAGATTTCAAAGCGTCTGGAAAGGGACAGTTTCGAACCTCCGACAATGACAGCGACGACGATGATATTTTAACAGTCAAACGGAAAGATCACGACATCGATCTGCCCAGTCAAGAGGAGATCGCAGAGTTAGATATGGGCAGAATCGGTAAGAAGAAGGCGCTCAGCAAAGCCGCTGTGGCAAAAAAGATACTCAAGAAGAATATTGTGCCGAATAAGAAAATTTTATTCAACGAAGAAGGTAAGTAGGTTATGCTTAACTGATTTTTATGCTATCTACAGAGTGATTTAGGTCATATTTGCGTTGGATTCTAGTAATGTAGTGTTGAACTAGACACAGCTCAGAAGTAAAATGTTTAAAAGGGTTTTCTACCGAGTATGAAAGGGCATGGGTTTCCAATATTTCGTTTCCAGCGCTCATTTTTAATAAATTGAACGATTTTTTTTAAATGTGAGAAAAAGGTTGCTTCTTTACTCGTAAGAAGAAATTTTAGATATTTTCGCAAGGTTGCTCAGCGGTTAAAATATGTTTATGAGAGGTTCCACAATTTCGTTTGAAGTGCTTGATTTTGGACATATTGAAAATATTTTTCATGCTGATCATAGAAAACGAACATCATTATGCCCGTACGATCCGTTTTTTGTATATTTTGGTCACCAAAAGGTTACAAAACTGCAGAAATGAGTAAAAAAATGTCAGTATTCATGTGAAAATATCTAAATGAGCACTGAAAACGAAATATTGAGAACCCATGTTAAACGCATTTGATTCTAGCTAAAGTCCCCTCTTAAACATGTGAAAATGATGTAGAATGTTACTTCTTTGAAAAAAATATCGTGAAACTTGTAATATACAGGGCGCTTCATATATTGAATCTGTATAGAGATCTTAAATTTTTCCTACAGTAAACACAAAATTATTTAGATAGAAGATAGAAGTATTATAAACCCGTAAAAAATTGAGTTAAAAGTTCTTCCATAAAACTCTTTTTCAAACCAATCATTTTTTTTATCTCTGTCTGTCGGTCCTGTGAAGTATAGATCTGATTCATACAGATATATTTTAAGAAAAAAAAATCATTTATTGCAATCCTGATTTATGCTAGTTACATTAATATAATTATATTCCTTTTGTAGGCCAGGCAGTGACATCTACAAAAATGAAAAAATCCGAGATTGCCTTAGAGTATGAAAACGAAAATAAGGGTGGTATAGATATAGAAAAGGCAAAACAGGTGCTTAGGGAGGAAGATAAATTTGACAAACAACTCTTCAAGGAGAAGGTGAAGGCTAAGCATAAAGAACAGAAAAGAAAATTGAAAGAACAGAAGAAAAGGGAACAAGAAGAAAAAGACGACTTTGGTAAGAAATAGATTGTAATGTTTTCAAGGCACTCCACTTACTTCTTTATTTCTCTATTGAAGATAAATACCATTCAGTTTTTGAAATTGGTATGGTATCACAAATATTTTGATCTTCTAAAATTTCTGTAGGTACTAGTGAAAGTGAGGAAGAGCCAGATCTGTCCTGGTTGCCTGATCCTGACAAGGTTTATGGAAATCAAAACGATACTGAAGAAATAGATGATGCTGAAGAGACAAACGATACAGCAGGGGGTGGCAGTGCATTGAAGAAGAGAACATCAAAATTGAAGGGCAAAAAGTAAGTGGAGTATTAGATGCATGACACCAACATATCTCATCTCGAAGTGTCGCCCTCTATGTGGACGCCCACAGGCAACTTACGAAGTCAAAAGTCCTAACACCTGGACAGCTTTGAAGCGGCAACAGATGTCCCTTACGACATCTGTCAACAAGGGTGAACTGATTTACAGTGAAATCCCTTGTTCTTCGTAAATTGCCAATGGGCGTCCCCATAGAGGGCGACACTTTGAGATGAGTTGATTTTCCTATCACACCCTTGATTGGGTTATGTATATACCATCCGATTGCTCTATACAGCTATACCTCCAAGATATATTGACGAGTCTAGGCTAAAGACAAAACATGCATGTCTATAGCCATACACTTAATACCAACATATCTGTTTATACTGGTACTTGGAGCATGATTTTTAAAGTCTCGAAATGACAGAAACATAAATAAAAAAGGGGGCGATTCACGTATTTGTCCAGCAGTCATTCATGCTTTCGAAGAACCTCATTATTGTGTGATGATACTAGGGAGTTAATTACCCGATATAGTTTGATTTTAAAGCGTTTTAAGGTCGACGTGAATTGATATTTATCCTCTCACAACCATTTGTAGTTTTGTACTACTTCAATCTTTAATTGGTTCTTTACGATAACAGCGTGTTTTTGTCACTTTAGGAAGAACAAAAAAGTCGTAGATCATAATGCAGATAGTCCGGAAGCAGGTCCAAAAAGGAAGAAAAAGAAATTGGAAAAGTTAACATCGACCTTGGACGTCAATGAAGCAGAGGAATTAGCCTTAATGTTATTAAATAAGAAAACATAGAACATTGTAATAAACTTTATTTAACAAATTGATAAATAGTTCTAAGAATCATTGTCTTTTTCATCAATCAACTCCAACCAGTCTCTGGGTTTTCTCAGAACCTCTACAAGCTCATATTCTGGAGTGTCTTCTTTGGGAACGTGCATATATTCCCACTTCTGAAAAACGATGAAAAATAAACATTCATGAAAAAAATAAGATTAATCCATAGTACAACTCAGATTTCCATTTAAAAAAAAGTATTTTTCATCACTATTAGAGAACTACTTCACTTTCGTTGAATCGAGCTAGTGCGCGGGCAGTAAAGGTGATAGCTATACTTACAGCATATAATGGCAAGGACATCAGTATACTTTCATATCTTGCTCCAGGCGTATAAAGGCCAAATTTTGTCCCTCTGTCATATATTAAGTTAAATTCTACATATCTGCCTCTCCGCAACAACTGCCACTCCCTTTCAACCTCCGTGTATTTCGCAATTTTATGTCTCTGAACTGGAAAATAGTTTGTTTTATAGAAAGTTTCAGCATCAGTAAAATGGCAAACAAAAAGTAAATAGTAATAGGGGTTTAGGAGACCATATCCAGCAAGGGATGACCTTAGATGTAAGATGGTAAGAATAATATTATTCCAATGTCATTAGAATTTAAAAAATTGCCTCGAAGTATGTACGCCGAGGCATAACATGAATACTGATAGGGGCTTAGAAGTACCAAGTACTTCCTATCTACCAAACGATGACCTTGACTTTAACGGTTTGAATAACATTGCTATTCCAAGATCAGATGCATTTTGAAATGGCATCAGTTATTTTGATATAGTAAATTTAGGAAAGGTTTACCTTGAGGAGCTTTGACCATGTTGATGCATCTCAAGGTCAAAAAATTGAAGTCCGTATGATAAGGTCAGTTTAGGTGTTCTTCCTATCAAGACTTATCTTGGATTTAGCGAGTTAACTTATCAAGGTCATATAAAATGTTTAACTGACAAGATTTATTTTTGAAAGGAAATGATAGAATAAATATGTCCAGAGATGACTTTGGGACGTGTTTTCTTTCCCTTGGCATCCCAAGGTCAAACTATGGTAGTTTCAAGTATGGTCAAGGTATGAAGTGGGTTTTAGGAATACTCCCCATATAATAGGCAATGATCTTGAATTTAACTGATATTCCAATCCCAGAAAAATTAATCTAAAATTTATAAAGTTAAAGGAGATTATCTTGAAAAGCCCTATTTGATCTTTATATATGATCTCAATCAAACCATGAGAATACCAGTATGAGTAGTAACAGGGGTTTAGGAATACTTGTTATCTACAAAGCTGTTAACTTGGACTGAAGTCAGACTGGCATTCAGTTATTTTCAGATCAATAGTTTTAAATGGCACATATCATGATATGTCAAATGGAAATATGAAGGGAGCAAAACATCATCAACTTTGACAAATCAAGTTTGAAATTATGCTGTCATTACAATCGTTATAAACAAAATGGATTGAAATGATTAATAATAAAAATATTGTATACAAAGAATAACCTACCTAGTGGAAGATAAGACGGAATCACAGCATTTGCGCATTCTTTAACAAACTCGAAGCAAGCCGTTTGATTAGGTGTGTCTAAGTCATCAAAAAATATACCCCCAACACCTCTTCGCTCACCTCTGTGAGGTATGTTGAAATAATCATCACACCATTTTTTAAACCTAAAATGAGCATTTAAATATTAGAAAATTACTTAATTAATTGCTCAACCTATTTTTGGTTTTTAGCACTTGGGAAATAGCAGGCATTTTTCCGCCACTTTCAAGACTTATAAGCAAAAGTGAGAACAAATTGATGTTGAAATAGAACAAATCAATGAAAATATACCTATGAATATGATAAGCCGGAATATAGTTTTTTTTTATTAGTTTGGAATCAATTATTAATTAATCATATCTATGCTACAAATTTATTATGCATAAATCTTTGTAGAGCTTGTGTGTGTAGGACCATCGCCAAACCAAAAATAGCCTTTTTAGCAACTTCTATATTGTAAGCAGCCCTCTACCTGGGGTAGTAACTCTTATCGTGCTTATCACATGCGTCCTTCAAGGTTCTATGGAAGTGAACAGCATCAGCAGTGTTCAGATAGTATGGAGTCAGGTCTGTTCCACCTCCAAACCACCACTGTGTTTCCAATCCATCTTGCACTTCAAAATAGCGATAGTTGAAGTGAATTGTTGGCACCATTGGATTCAACGGGTGAATCACAGCGCTGATGCCGGCAGCGAAGAAAGGCAGATTTCCATCTGAACATGTAGAAAATTTTGTGTCAAGTAGGTCTCTACACTTCAATTATATTGGAAGCAGTGAAACATTTCTGATATAAGTATCTTTTAATTATATTTAATTTGATGTTCATCAAGAATTTTTGGTCCTGCGTAAGTAGGTTGCATAAAATGATCCTGGAAAATATGTGTATTCACTAATTCTTTGTTCATTTCACGAAAAATCACTCGCAAAATGTGTATGAGGGAGAAAATCAGATTTAGTAAAATACTAGACTTGACAACACTGTCAAAAGATATGCCCCCAAATTATACAGGGTCGGCAGATTTTTCTTTCGGTCCAGGAATTAGTGTGTAAGAAAAAGTCAGAAGGTGAAACACAAATGTAAGAGTGAGTGCGCGAATCTTGCGACCCGTGGCAACGCTGGCATAGTAAGTATGGAGAGTCGTCTACCGATCTGGAAAGGAATCTACCGAAAAATGCAAATATTGGTTATCAATAATATGGATTTCATTTTCACACGTATGCATCTTGCCGAGACCGACTTCAATAGGGCACGTTCATTATTTAATATATGGGACGTTATAGTCCAGAATCGTTTGCTGTCTATTCTAAACAAAAAATGTATTTATTAAAAAGTTCGTTACGAATATTCAGCTCTCAGACAACGTCCTAGTATGAAAATAAATACAGTGCCGTAAAGATTAACTTTTGTGAGTTCAAGTGCTTTTGAATATTAGTGTATCTCACAGAGCAATCAATCTGTTGTTACCTGTTGATTTATTTTATTTATTCTAATGAGCGAGTTTGTCTCACAAAGCAACCTATCTTATCTGTTGCATCATTCTATTTATTCCTAGAGTCAATCGCATAGATGTTTCCTGTTTTATTATTTTCTTTATGAATGATGAGTCCTAAATGTCTGGATATTGGTAAGCTTTGAGGCCTTATGTCGAATAATGATATGTCGCAGGTTATCCCTTCATATCTAGCTAGTTCTAAGAGGGGTACTTAGTGGTTATCCCTTTAACCCTAACTCTGAAATAGCGCGTTCAACTTTATTGGCCATGGCGGAATGTTTTGCGAGTTTACCCCTAACATTTTAAATAAATAAATAAATAAATAAATAAATATTATTATAAAATTCGTTGAGGTTATCGCTGGTGATCCCTTAAACTGATGACACCAAATATGCTTTTAGATTAAACCTTGTAATAAGAAACTACTGCTGAATTTCTAAAGACACTTAACAATCTATCAAACAAGATCTTTGTTAGACGCACCTGATAGATTTTTGCCTCTAGATCGCATTTGTGCCACAGCTGCTTTTGGCAATGTTCCAGACACCACAGAAATATTGACACCTGCCTTTTCAAAGACTTTGCCTTCTTGAAGCACACAGGTTATACCTCCTCCACCCTCTTTGCGTTCCCATCTGTGCAACATGAAGAAACATTTTGTTACTGGTTTTGAAATGAATATGTTGAGAATTCTATACACTGGATGTTCCAGAATGTTTTACTGACTGTATATTTTATGTATTTCATAATTACATCAGTATACCTTCAGGTAACTAATAACTAAATATTTTCATTTGTTGGAATGTGTATACTTCAAAAATCAAATAAACTCATTAAAAGAATGTTTATATGATTTGAAAGCTTTTTTTTGCAGTTGCAACTGTGTGAAAATATGTTTGAATTAATATGTACGCTTTCAATTAAAATATTTAAGCCAGTAAGCTAATACATGAAAAATTGAAATAACTCAAACATACTAATGATGGAGAAATGTGTTCAAATTTAATATCATGGAAACATTATATAAAATTTTTATAGTAATGTTTGAACCACGAACCTCCAGCAGCCCATCAAAAAACTGTGCGAAAAGCAATTTTTTTGGGCTGTTATCATTACCGTGACTGTTTTCAAAAATTTGATCCTGATTGATTTTTTGTGTAGAGTATCATTTTGTCAAAGTGGAATAAGCTGCTCAACTATAGCCTCAAAAAAAAAAAGATTTTGTCAATTTCTGTTGATTAGTTGATATAGTATAGGAAGTGAATCAATACAACATCCATACAATTGTCTCAAAGCAATACCAGCAATCACCTGTCAACAAGAAACTTGACCTCAGGATCTTCTTCCTTCTCCAAAGCTGCACAAAAATCTTTCTGCACTTTCATAATCATCAATTCCATTTTGGCTTTCATGGCATCTGGATTTTTCCGGAGTTTGTTCCAGGGTGTAATCGGCTCTGCCATGAATTCTTTTGTTTCTTCTTTAGTCGAAAATAATGCCATGGCTCCTACAAATACTGAACCATACGTCCTGAAAAAGAAGATGGTAAAACATATTCTTATAGACGGCGTTATCTTTCAGATAAATGCTCAGTCAAAGTAAATACCTACTAGTCTCATTACGATAAAACTTAAACCGAAAAAACCGCTTATCATGGTTCCTAACCCAATTATTCTCACCTGAGGCCCCCGAAATCTCTTCTAGCCTTGGAATTATGATATAGTACGACAGAAATGTTTTTTGTTATTAGTTTGAACACCATATTGACTTAAGAATTAAAACCGTGTATAGGAATAAAAAGATTTTGTAGCTTGAATATTTGAGGTTATAAGTTGCAAATACCAAACAGCTCTTGAGTTTTCACATTCCAGATTTAAACTTGCAATTACAGACAGAATTTTTTTTAAAATCCAAAATTATTCAAGGATTTTCATAGTTTCCGCCTAAACAGGTGCAAAAATTTACGTAATAATGAGTTTAACAAGATGGTATTCTAGATAAGTTATAAGTGATTATTGTATAGTTCTGTATCTAAACACAATAATATGAATTTTTTGTTCAACTGAGTTAATAAACAGTGTTATGTTATTGTTATTTTATTCTTACGATTAGAATTCGAATTCAAATCAAACAGGTTGTCTATTCTATTCGGTCAGCATTGCCATGTTGCCTACGTCACGATTTTCATCAGTAATGCCGTAAATATTAAAATAAATATACCCTATACAATTTAGGAGATATCTATTTGCACGTGAAGATAACTTAGTAAAAGTGGAAGGCTTTTATTTCAATAAGCATTGACGAACCTAATGTGTACCGATGTGGAAAACGTGTCAGTGGAAAGGCATGTTGAATCCCATACGATACCATAAATCGTTCGCATATAGTATTCAGTATGGGTGACAAAACTATTATCTGAGATCAAATATTGACCAAGCAAATTTACTATATTTCAACTACAGACTGATAATACCCAACAGAATAATATTCATTCGTCTATTTTTCATCTATCAGGTATCTTAAGATATATCTCTACTTTGGAAACATTTAGACCTCAATCACGAATTCCTATAGTATTTACCTATCATACATACAAAGCTTATTTTCGGTAAAGATTTATATAACCGTATTTTTTAATCGAGATGTAAAATAACTTTATTTTAATTCACCAAGTATATGTTTCGTGATAAATCTCTATAAAAAACCTGGCGACTGATATCTTATATTTTCAAAATTAATAAAATTCAATTTGCACTTGTATACGTATACGTAACCTGTACCAAAGGCGCGTATAAGTTTAATAGATAGAATAGACTGAAATATTACAATCTTGATGCACAGATGAATTGGATACGTATCGATCACATTCCTTGATTTAGTTTAAAAACAAGGAAAACCTCAACACAACACAATTACCTATTGATGCTCTTGATGCTCTCTACTGTTAGACTGTCAGGCTATACTGACGATCCTTGGCTAAAGAGGAAACATGCATGTCTATTCTATAGCAGGTCTTATGCATAATGGAGAGTATACACATAACTAGAACCTGTCATACATTTCCTTGATATGGAAAACAAATGTTTTGATTACATTTATTAATTCTATTGCGTTTTTGTTCTTTCCTAAGAGCTGTTTAAGTATGTGGTTTTATCAAAGGTCATTATGAAGTTGTTGCTGGTTGCAGCCTGTAGTATTCCACTCTCGCCTACAGTATTATCATTGAATTGGGAGCAAGACCAGAATGGTCTCTAGTACTGCAGTTAGAGCGCCCTCCATTGCTCCCGTTATGTCCAAACAGGCAAGTCTTTGCACCTTGCTCAGGTGTTTTTATTGCGTTGCTTTCTTGTTATACATCTTGCATCACGAATAAATGAAACACTGGTAAAATATTTGAATTTTCCAGAGAGAGTTGCCATTGCCACCTATCCACCCTGGCAGCTCGCTACCTTATAATTCCTTGGATTTTATCATGTCCCAATTAATTATTCTTCATTTTGGCAACCGCGCTTTCCACTTCAAACCTGCTGTCGCCGCACTCCGGGATTTACGAACATCTGGTAATCCGGGATCCGAGGCATATTACAGCTAACAATACTTAAATCTTAGCGAAATATTGCATCCAATATTAATTTATGCTCTATATATGAACTGTTGTAGTAACATTCAAGATACAATTCGTTTGTAATGTTACAATCACAACATTGTTGAAGACCGTATAGGTGCATTGCAAGCAGGCGCGTATTCAGGGTTAACCTATGGGAGGGGTAATGCTTTCTTTGAAATGGGGTAGGGGAGAGGATCACCGTGGGTGAAAGTTGAAAAATTTGTAAAATATCAAGATCCTTTTTTGGGAGGCCGCTTGCAATTTACATGTTTATGTGCGTATTTAAACAATTATTTACTGATGGCTCTGACAGTAATGTTCACTGATTTATATTCCACCAGTTTCTTTGGAAAAATTTTTTTGTTCATGGAGGGGGAGTAATTACCCCCATTACCCTCCTCAGATACGCGCCTGATTGCAAGCTACGTTGGTAGGTACCCAGATACCTAAACTACTCCAGCAGCCTAATTTTGTTCAGTGGGCATTTAAAAAAAAATCTTGTAATTTGAAGAAAGTCCGATGTGCGAGCATGTTAAAACCCGGAATATCACCACTGTTACCCTAAACAACGAATCATGCGACTCGGCATTTTGTAAGCGATCAACACGTGTTATTTTTCATTCTGATTCACGGTGTTATCGATTCGCGTCCGATTAAAAACAAAGCCCCCTGCGATCAACCTACAGCGACGACTCCGGTGGAACGCGATAAAATACAGTTGGCCATGGCACGACATCGCATCTCTCTCCATTACGTTCCTTTGACTTTCGTTAGAACGAGACGGAGCGTTGATGCGGCAGACGCAACATGTGTCTGCTCAGCGTTTTTTCATGACGTATCGATTCGAGTTCAGGCGAACATAACCTTACCAATAGTGACTGAGTGACCGATTTTGCGAATAGTGACAGTCGTGTTTCGGTGGATTTTTGGCGGATTTTCGGTTGATTTTATCGCCTGAACTTGTCGAAAGGATGAGAGGGTTGCGTCTGGCGTGATTCCAGTGTAGCATTGATTGGGAGGTGCAGCGTAGTTACAGACAGAGACGTGCCTGTGGGGCAAATGTATGTATACAATTAGGGCGGAATTTTCAAACGACGTTGTTGTTTGTGCACTGATAGCGAACGTAGTAGGGAATGCATGATATGTGCTGGAAATGTTGAGCATTTCACGGTTCAATATGCGGATTGTGCGTCATTTATGATAGTCACTTGGAAAAATTGTCAGCTGATAGCTGATAGTAAGCAATTCTGGTGTGAACTTGAAAAATCTGGAAGAACCACTTTTTTTGTTTTCAAATGCTGACCTGTTGCTATTTAATCATTAAGTAAAATTTTAAAGCGATGAGTGAAGTGTTATTATATTTTTCTGAATTTCCAAAATTCTAAAAAAATATACCTATATAATTAAAAAAATTCAGTTAAAAAATCCGATCATAATGTTCATTTGACGTTCACTTAAAATGCAGTAAAATTAAAAATAAAAGCGGCTAAAATAGAAACGGAACAAGTTAGCCCACCTCAAAAAAAAACACCCCGAAGGGGGGGGGGAACTTAAGTTTAGAAGTTTTGGTTCACATTTCAGAACAGTTGATAGTTTGAATTGAAGAAAAAAATGGAAAACTAATTTTTTTAAATCTCATAATGCATAAAATACCGTATTTCGATAATTTAATTGAAGTGGATTAGCAGCGCTAAAATCGGTGGTCACAATCGTCAATAAACTGATACAACTGCACATGAAATACGGAATCAAATTGATTGAGACCATTTTTCTAGAGACTAAATAGTACTTTCCTCAATATTTCAGATTTATATTCAGTTAAAATGCAGTAGTTTGCAATGAAAGCCGTAAAAAACAACAAATTATCTCAGTTAAGAAAAGCTAACTCAGCCCATTTCGCGTCACTATTACTAGTCGCCAAATTGAAACATAATGAAATTGTATAAAGCATGAAATTCTCTTCGAATCCGTTCCTCGCAAAACTATGAGACCTGACATTACGGCATGTTTTTTGCATGTTTAGAAGGCGGACGCGTGAACAATCATTTATTTCAAACAATGGACATATCCTCATTCCCACCCCATCCCTTGTTTTGACCCCCAATAAATGTGGAAAATGACTAGGCGCTTGGAAAGCTCGACATGGTGAGAATGCACCCATTAGGATCCTATAGTGTTTGCTGTATTGGCAACCCTTGGTGATATTATGCGAGACATCTCAGTCAAACATCTCCTCCTCCAATCTTCTAGACTACGGAGGTCACGTGCATGCACTAGACGTATTTATCGTTTCCTTATTATGTCCAGAATCTAGTAGTGCTCCAGCGATGATCTGATCTGGGCATTGTAGAGTAGCTGTTCCGGAGAATACAATTTACTGGAGCGGAAGAGAACCCCCAGCTTCTGTAGTAATGGGCTGGCAGACCAGCTTGCGACTTATTTGTCAGCGCTGTTGTCCGAGTCCTATTTACATTATACATAAACGAGTGTGACTAAAAAGATAATGCACTTCTTTCCAACCAGACGGACGATACCGAGCATCCCCTACCCGCCACCCTTGGAGCTCCACAGCGCTGCGTGGTGGTCTCAGCGCGTCGCTCTCCAGCGTTGTGTATCGACCCCTGTCAGCCAACACCGCGCCATTCCCGTGCTGTGTGACGTCCCGTGGACCGCCGCAGTTGCAGGACGACACATTCCCATCAGCCTCCGACCATCACGGGACACCCGGCAGCCACTGGCCTTCATCCCCCAGGGTCGCGATCCTATTCTTCGGTCCCGGTTCCAAATTCCGCGATCGTTCTGATGTAACGTCGCTTCCGCAGTGCGGCCGACGAACGTAAACACGACCCTTTAAACACCTGATGCAGTGTTACGGAGTGAGATAAACATAAACACTCACAGATCGTCGTACGAGCACTATTCAGTCAGGTGAGATGATAGTTTTGGCTTGAATTTCTTGTAGTAGGATATAGTTGCGATGCTGAATATGGGTAGTACGATAATTATCCATACAGTTGGCCATGAATGTCATTAAAACAACTATACATGGTGTTTCATGTTTGCATGTCAATCTTTAAGAGTGTGTTAGCTCTATCGTACTAGGGGACGGTGGTCTGTGAGCTCTGGTTAGTGATTTAATTTAGGTATTTTTCAACATTTAAATGATGACACGTACAAACTCAAGTGAAAATAAATGAAAATATGTTAGTAGAAATGCTAGGTTAGCAGACAGCAACTATTATAGAGATGCTGCAGGATGTTAAACGTGAGTTGTAACAGCGAACTGAAGTCGGACGTCGGAAAAAAACATAACATGCAATGTGGATTTGATGGAATTCAAAAATTGAGTAATATCCTAGATTCTTCAACGAGCACGGTAATTGAAAAGAAACAAAAAACGGTTGAGGAGTGTGAGATCAGTCGTCCCAGAACAACAAATGGGAACCAGTAAATCATAGAAGAGGAGCGGAATAACTTTACCTACATGTCACCTGTCAATCTATTATGAACAAAGATCGTCAAATCGATATCGATCCTGCTTAAAATTATAGTTTTTTCATATTTGTGTTACGGAGTCATTTTGGGATGGGTCGATTTCGACAACTATATAGCTGACTCGTTTTATTTAAAAATGGGAGCAAGTTTATATACTAAACAAAGAGAATAATTGCAAAAAGAAGGTCAAAGAATCTGAATAAAGTTGAACAATGATTATATTACTGCTTCCTCAACTGACCAAGACGAGATGTTCTCCAAATCTACAGATGCACCATATGGTTTTATTCAGGTTTTCTTTTAATTTATTCTTGGATCCCTAATATTGCACTTTGAATCGTACTGCTGTTTGTTTCATTTTATCTCATGGGACAGGCAGCTTTATGGTACTTGTGTGGCGGTGCATTATGTTTTGGATTTATCAAATCAAATGCATTGTATCCATTCTAGCCTTTCATAATAGTTCATACTAAAGTCTTGTTGAAAACAAAAGTGTTACCCCGGAAACAGTCATTGACGTCATTGTCTAAATCAAATCTCTTCATTTTGTTTTGTAATCTGATAAAGCTGCCGAGGCAGCCGAATCGTCAGTAGAGATATTCGTTCATACATATGTGATTTCAATTAGCGACTAGCGGAAAATATAATGGATTTTTATACTAACTCAACATGTTCTTCTGGCAGTCACGAAAATGGCGCAAATCTGATGCGGGTGTTCAACAAGAGCATCATCAGTGTTCGTGAGTGAGACACCTGAACAATTTCTAGCCAGCGACGTCGGTGCAAAGAATGAGTTGAGATGAGGCGCGGCGACCGCGAAATGAAGAAATTCACCATCAAGGGTGTGCTGGACAATTTCCGGAACAGCGTTGTTCAGCCGCAGAGCGGATCCAGCAGGCTGTGCGATCAGGAGGTGCAGGAGACACTTAAGACGGAACATTTCCAAGTCAAAAGGGTGAGTCGATATTATTTTTATTAGAAGTTTCAAGTGTTTTCATAGATGAAAGTATTACCGTTTTGCGGGCATTTAAACAATCTTTTACAAAACACGTATATCCATTCAAGGACTCACTGTAGTAAAACTGAATTCCAAGAAAGTTAGTGGTTGAGACCAAATACCAGCAGTCGTTGCGCTGTAGAACTTACACCCCGTCCTTTGCAAACTATTTTAACTCTCCTACCAGCGAGGAGTGTTCCCTATTGGAAGATCGGTCGTGTGCAACCTATCCCCAAGAAGGGCAGAAAAATATACCCAGCAACGATCGACCTGTGACTCTGTCCAAGGTTATCGAGGTTATCAAGAACGTGCAGCTTCTGAAGTAACTGGACAAAAATAAGCTTATCAACTATCGACAATATGGTTTCCGCAGGCATAGATCTACTGGAGATCTTCACCTATGTCACACATGTGGAGCAGAGCATTCGAAAGCCTTCGATAAGGTGTGGCCTTGGACCCAGAGATCGTTCATTATTTGTGGTGGTGAATGGATATGTTTCTGGGTGTTCCTCAGGGATATATTTCATCCAATACTCTTCTTGATGTACATCAACAAACTGTTGGACATAACATCTAATCTTATCTACAGCGTCGCATATGATAGCAGCCTTATTTCCTGCATGGAACTGGGCAAACCTCTTCCGTTCTGAGAGACCTTATTAGTGAGGATGTACTTGTGGAGATGGAGTTCAGTTTAATGCGTAGAATCATATTCCATCAAGCTTTTGCCTTCTTGTTGTATGTGAATGTTCTTGACAGAAACAACGCAATTAACCTGGCAGTGGGACTTTATAATAACTCAATTGACATTAAAAAAGATCGACATGGTTCCCTGTTTTGACGCGCGTGGCATCAATTATGGCTCACAGAAAGACGACGGTCTTCTTGGATTGAAAAAACTTTGTGGATACCAGATATCCAAAAGGAAATAATTATTGGTTTGTATAATCTTCAGGTGAAGTACCTGTGAGCTGGTCTGCGGTAAACCTTTATCAGAGAGCTATAGAAAATATTGGTAGAGCTGCATCGAAAATTGCAACGTACATTGAAATGAACTAATCTCCAAGTGTCGCCCTCTACGGGAACGCCCATTGGCAACTTACGAAGTAAAAGGTCCTAACATCTGGACTGTCTTGAAGCGGCAACAGATGTCCCTTACGTCATCTTTTAACAAGTGTGAAATGATTTACAGGGACATTCCTTGTTCTACGTAAACACTATTCACGATGAACCGTTATCTCGGCTCATGCACATCAGAAGTAGACAACTGATATTAAGCTCTCCACTATGCATCAGACCTACTATAGACATGCAAGTTTCGTCTTAAGCCTAGACTCGTCAATATAGACTGGGTTACGTATATACCATCCGATTACTCTCTCCAGTTAGACCGCCAGGCTATACTGACGAGTCTAGGCTAAAGACGAAACATGCATGTCTATAGCAGGACTGATGCATAGAAAAAACCCTGTTTGGTTAAACTTGTTTATATGTCGCTCTGATTAATGTCTTCTTGAAGGTGAGTAAGTCAAAATAATATCTAACTCACCTACTATCTTTGAAATCTTGCAGTTGTAGAAAACTGGTAGTGAAGTCGTTGGAACTAGATATACGCTGGTAATGTACTGTCAGTTTGACAGTTGACATAATAGGCTTTGGTTTAAGCGTCTCCATTTCGTTGGCCTCACGGACAAAAAATTGTGAAAGATCGCATTTCAATTTATTTTTTTATTATTGGTCACTATTTATTCATATAATCAGAAATATCTTTCTGAATATGACTTTGTGGAACATTGGAAAAGTGGTTCAATTTTCCTTCGGTAGCTAGCCAGTATATCAAATTAAATGATACACTAAAAGGACATTTTCAGAATCTAGTAATTGTAGTGTTAATTGAAAACCTACGTGCCGATGTATAATTACATAGAGTACATATTTCTGGTTGGTTTGTACAGTATGCTGGCCTTTTCCGCATAGTAATAGGAAATTAAAAATTTAATAAACCAAGTTTTCTTTTTGATACTTCTCAGATAACACTGTTTCAGTGTATTCAGTTATGATATAGTCAACATTGCAGTTTTATTCACATTGATGTTAAAACGCAACTTTCGGCGAATAAACTCCCCGGTAAAACCTTCCAAAGATGATCTGATCTGAGCCTTGTGGGGTAGTAGTAGCTCTACCGGTGAATATGATTTTATGGAGGTTTTGATTGATTCGTCGTCTATTAAACAATATATATCTGGATAGATTTCCTCCAATGCTTCTCTGAAAAGCGGCTCTGAAAATATATATTAAATCATAGTGGTGAGAAAACACACACCCCTGCCACACTCCATTCTGCACTGATACATCCCTTGAAAACTCTCCTTCTATTTTAATCCATTTGATTCTTAGGTTCACTATCACATAAATAAACTGCTGCACACATTTTTCAGATAAATTTGATATTTTGCAATTCCTGAAATACTGAACAGATTTAAAAGAGTAGATCATATTTCTAAAGGTATTTTTATGGTATTTTGAATCAATGACAACTTCTCAAAATCGTGCGGGGGCTTCAATACAAGGTAAAATACAGTCATGCATTTTGAAAACAGAAATCACCGGATCCCCATTCTGTACAAAGACCACGGTGATATTTTTTGGACATAACGTTTCATAGATATTGACCATACCTCGGGACGTTTTTTTGGATTTTGAAAATGGGATGGTTTAAAAAATCGAAACATTTTAATTTTTTTTTCTACGCCAATTCAATGTTTTATGAAGTGCATTCCTCTCTAGAAAGATGTTTGAGATGTATTGTTTTACGCTTGGCAGAAAATTTTGGGGTCAAATTTGTTTTAGTCGACGACAATGACTCATCGAGTAAGAATCGTCAACTTAGGGAAAATGATATCGATCGAATGATTTGGCCTGCCAACTTGAGTTTTGTTTGAATCGGGAAGATAATGGTAAAGGTGGATATCAAAATTTGCAAGAATTGGTAGACGCGATTGTGTGTGAATGCGAAGCATTCTTCAAAACTTGATTGGCAGACTCCAGGGCGAGTGCTTTATTTTGCAAGGAGAGCGATATAAGTTAGTAAAGATTAAATTCATCAATGCAATTTATAAGACAGAAAATTGATGTAGAACGGAAAATTAGAAATAACCATAGTAGATATTCAAAAAATCCCAAAAATGTCACACATTTGACTTCGTAAGTTTGCCAATGGGCGTCCCCATAGAGGGCGACACTTGGAGATGAGTTGAAATTGTGATATATTTTGACGTTCCATACTAAACGCATCATTTTGAATACTCATATAAGATACGCTATAACATATTACAACACATAACATGTAATTTCTGATTCTAAATTTAAAAGCTTTCATTGAGTGCAGAGTTGTTAAATCAAGACAAAACATCCTAATCTTATACCTTTTTCTGTCTCTTAGTAAAACAATTGGACAATCCCTACAAATTTCGTTCCGACGTGTTCCTGAAAAACAAAGAAATAACTTGCCACAGTTTCCTGAACAGCAAGAAAAAACATTGAACAGAAACAGATTCATGTTATAAATAATCAAAATTTTACATACGTCAAATTAAATAGGATCTTACATATAAAGAAAATGTATATACAATACGTATATTATGCTGCGCAACAGTGCAACCTTCATGTTAAAAATTCTTCTTCGGATTAGAAAGCATTTATTTAGAGGAAGTTCTCTAATACTGTTAGCAAGTTTATTGTAAAATTATATCGCTATATACTCTGGTCGAGATTGACACTTTGTGAGCCGATAGAAGGCTACTCTTAGATTGTTCCCATGTTAGTGGGATAACTGTGGATATTATGGTATCTATCAAATCTATTCAGATTCTCCTTGACATAGATGAGATTTTCATATATGCAGTCAGCTGGAAAATTCCAGATATTAATGTTGCGAAATGCTTCTCTACAATCCACACGACGCTCAAGACCAGTATTTTCACTGCCAAAAACCCTTTTGTCAGAACTTGCCCTACCCCAAGCAATAATGCAGTATGTTATGACTGAGTGAAAAAGCGCATGGTATGCACTTATAAGTGTGTCCAAAAGGCACAGCCTGCTAATTTCCTCAACAAGAATGCAGCACTTCTTAACATTTTACATACTACTTCTACATTTATTTCCCATTTCAGTTTAGGATTTATATGTACACCTAAAAATTTTACACTATTCTCTATCCGACTATTATTCATATTCCTAAGAAAAAACACTATTTTTTGTGTTTTATACACATTCAGTGATAGTTCGTTTGTAGCGAATCACAGTTTGCACTTTGACAGTGCCTCCCATGCCTTATGTTCTGCTTCATCCAAGTGTTTTTCGCTAATATTGATATAAGTGTCATCTGCGAATTGACCAAACTTTGAGTTGGTGTCACACATATAGTGTGTAGTTGGAGTAGCGCCTTGAATAACACATACACGTTTTGGTGCCGAGAAGCCGTTCATAAAGTTGTCACGTATTCGTGTATCGTCTGAAAGGAATACGATTTTCAATTCTGGTTTCCGGTGCGATACGTAACAAACGCTGCTGCACCTCCTGGGTGTTTTATTTTGCAGTTGTTGTGGGTTCTGGAAATGTTTCTCTCGGTATAAAATTCAACGAAAAGGTCTTGGGAATCGACCGCGACGCCAAATCCGGAATGCCTTCCACGTTCCGCCACTTGGTAACCGGAAGAATCTATTTCCGGGAGGCCATGTTGCCAAATCTATTAGTGGGATGTATAGTATTGGGTCAAGTAAAGAGTATAATTTGAAGTTTGATGTATTAAGACGAAATAAAGTGTCACCGGAGATTATCCAGCAGAGTCAATTTCAATACATGAATCATAATTTCAGTAAACAGCTACAGGTATTGAAAGATATTCCCAATTTAAGAAATGCGATATTCTTGTTAAGATACACTCAGGGCAATAACATCTGAGACAATTTTACTTGATGAGCATATCATGATGGTTGATTGGATACCAAAAGTATATTTTTGGGTACAATACTGATTCTAAAAAAAATATACTCTAAAGGAAAATATAATTTTCTTCACAATTAAGATTTCAATGCTTTTGTCCAAGTACTCCATTTTTTCTTATAAGCCCCGTTTACTTCGAACAAGAACACAAACATCTTAAAAATTGCATAACTTCCATTAATAATATAAGTTTTGGTTTGGAATTATACGTTGCTTTCTATTCGCTCCAAGTATTTGAAAAACATCGACTTTTCAGTAAACATTTCTGGAGGTATCTCCCTTTCGTTTTTTTACGATTTTCTAACGCCGACTTTTGACTCCTATTTCGAGATCTACGAAATCTTAGGCTTTTTAATTATATAGGTGTGTCAAGTATCTCACTCAGAAAACCATTTTTCGCCTTATTTAATTCATTTTTCTTTTTTCGAAAGCATTTTAAATGACCAAATTTGGATGCAGGGCTGGAATACATAAATGTGTTGAGTATTATTTATCGTTGGTTTTTTGGTTGAGCTGTTGAATGGCAAGTTAAATAAAATCACATATTATTTGTCTGAGAATCAGGGCCTCTAAATTGGCTAAAGCTGAAGGTTTTTGACGTTGACTCCGCCACACTGAACCGTTTTACAAAAAATACAAAGCTTTCTTGTCCTTGCCATAATAATAATCTGTCGTCAAAGTTTCATCCAAATCCGAAAAGTACTTTTTGAGTTATAGAGGGGTCAAAGATTACATCACAGTTTGATTTTTGGATGAAAATAAAAATATCCTCGCTTTCAACAGAAAACTGCGTTTTTCTGTTAATTTAAAATGAAACCCCTTGTTAGAAGACCCACCAATCCATTTGGCAGCGCCGACTTCGACTGAAAGGTAGTGGCTTCAGCAGGGATATTAGCCACATTATGAACCCCAAAGGAGTTTTCAGCGTGCGAGGCACGTTTCCATTCAACGGTTTTCTTTTAATTTTCCAAACAGCAGGAATCATGACGCGGTGCACAAAGGGCACATATATGCATACGGAGTAATATTAAATTCCACGCATATATACATCATGCACAGATGAATAGTCGTACTCAACGATGAGAGTGTGTTAGACCAGGCATTTCAGCTTCGATTTTTTTTAACAAAATCAAAAACGGAGGTTTTGAAATTGATCTAGGTAGTTACCAGCTTCAGGCTAGCAGGGGAGATCAGATTCGTAATCAGCGCCCCTGGTGTATTCACCAAGAAACTAGTTTTCGTCGTGTTTGAATAAAATATTTCTTTGACCAGATTTTTTTGACGGAATTTTGAAATACCGACTTTTGATCCTCATTACATTTTTGATCCTCTCTACCCATAGTACATAAATACATACATTGCAAGTTGACAAATAGTTTGTTAAAAAGCCAACGACACGCCTTGTTCCCAAACGGTCACCCAGCCAGGTACTAACCGCGCCCGATGTGCTTAGCTTTGGCGATCCTATAGTTTATCTATCTGGGTATTTAAACTTTAAATATAGGTAAATTTCATCAGAAAGAATTTTGAAATGAAAAGCAATAATGGGACATATTTATACTACTGTATTGTCCTTGATAAGTGTGCAAAATTCAAAATTAATCTGTGGGTGAAAATAGCATTAGAAGATTCCGTTACAAACATACATAAATACATATACGTGAATTTAATAAAATTCTGTTAAAAAAGTGTGAGCGTTTTGGAGGATTCCAAGTCAGAATTCATTACGCTTTGACCAACTTCGTGTGGCAACACTCGAGGAGAGTCATTTGGAAAAATAGAATAATCCAGTGTGTTAAATAGGTCAATGGTGGTGTGGTTTATAACGATCAGTGCTCTTCCAGCGTAATGCGCGAGATAAAGCCAAACTGCACGTAAAACCGTCGAATGACACCGTTCACGACTACTCTCATAGCTAGACACTAAAGTGCCACCGGGGGATAAAAACAGTATATGCCTCGATTAAAAGAGTCATGTTGATATTTTCCGTATTAACATACTTTGTAGTCCAGTTGATTTAATCAGAGTCTACTGAATAAATCTTAGTCGGACCATTTTGCACAAATTGAAGAAGAGTCGAAGTCGAATCTTTTGTTACGCAAAATCTGAACTTTTACGGTTTTACGTTGCTGTTGAAAATAAATACAGAGTGATAGATGACAGTTAAGGGTTAGCAAAAATGGAGCACTACACGAAAGAAGGACGCGTCTTCATCATAGAGCAATATAATTTAATACTTTCTATAAAAAAATACTTCTTGCGTGAATGTTGCGACACCCTATATATAACATCTAGCATTACAATATCCCAATAAGTATTGTATGTCCATTATAAATTGCTATATGGATAACACTTGACGTAACTAATATCTTTCCAGGTTAAACTTCCACGTGCTTTATCTCAAGTTAATTTCTTCCGTGAAATTATGTCTAATGATTCGTCTGACGTATCTCGATCACTGCTGCTATAGTAATCTATATAGTTCAGTTATAGTATCAATAACGTTCATATAAAGGAAATGTCTCTATAATGTTCCTAGGTTGCATGCTGCCCTCGCCGACGTAAGGTCTCTCGAGATGGTGCAGCTTTCCATCCAGGAAATAAGGGTGCTGTCGTTTGCGAAGCTGTATATAGGATTATATGTTATATCCAATATTTCCATGATCTACAGCAATAAGAGCATTGGAGAAAAGACAGATCCCTGGGAACATCCGCATTGATGCTAAACACATCGGAGGGATATCTATCCACCATCACCCCCAAGGAGCAATCCCTGAGAAAACAATCCAACCATTGGAAGGGACCCGGCGCCAGCCTATAGGCAGGGAGATTGTTCAGACATTTCTCATGCCAGATCCTATCGAAAGGTTTCGATATATCGTGTGCGACGATTGGGAGCTCAACCATATTGGTTGTTGATACTATTTTGGTCCAGGTACTTTAAAAGCTGCACGTTAATGACGGTTTATATAACTTTGGACATGATGCAGAGAACATTCACAGGTCTATGGTAGGTTGTACTCGACCGATCTTCCAACCAGGAGGGAACACTCCTCGCTGGTAGGAGAGTTTGAATAGTTGGCGAAGCACTGGAGTAAGCTCTGCAGCACAACGTTTCAGGAGAATTGCTGGTATTTCGTCTGGACCACTAGCATTCCTGAAGTTTTTCTAGATCACCTTTTCTATCTCGGCGTTAAAATCTAATTTCCAGCATTAATGAGTTTATGCTGATGGCAGTGGGTGGAGTGCTTCCTTGGATGTTTATTGTAGGATTGGCAGCCAAAACTGCCCCAAATGTCTGCTTATTGTTTTGGGGTGGATACCATGGTCTGATCCGCTCTCGTCAGTGGTGGTATGGATGAGTAGTAGAGGTTCTGATTACAGAACAAAATAATCTGGAGCAGTTAGGACATGAGACAAGTTTGTTATTAATTTTATGGTTCTGCTCTTCTTTACCCGTTTTTTCCATTTACAGTCGCTTCTGGCATCGATGGAATTGCGGTAACTTTTGATAGGATTTGTCATTCACTTCCGTGAACGTGGAAGTAGCAGGAAAGGATCATTTCTTCTGAGTTGGGGTAACCTGTTTTTAAGCTATCTACAAAGGATGAATGCTTTTCGAAACGCTCTCTGTAATTTTTGATACTCGGTGGCCTGTAAATACACCAAATAATTTTGGAGTATACCTTGAGCCAGATAACGTTGAATGTTTCAGGTAGAAGATCTTCCTTTCACACGCATATCCATTTCACAAAAACATCGTACAAACTAAATGTTTTCGAAGAAATTCATATTTCCCATACATTTTAAAATATAATTCGTTGCCCATGGATCATCATTGTCGCTTAGTAACTGTCATCGTTGATCCAGGTTACCTCAATCAAGGGTGCTGTTAAAACCGTGCCAGACAGAGCAATAAGGCATTGAGCTATTTCAAACATCATTAATTTGAAGGACCGTTTGAAATTAAGGTAAAACGACGTTCAACATCTCCTTATTGGAAAACCAACACCTCCAAATGATTAATCGATTCTCAATGTTCACCTGTGAAGCTGTTAAGAAGATTAATACGGTTTTTAGTGCGGTGTTTTTCAGCCTAACGACGCGACGTTGCAGCGATTTTTTGTTTAATGAAATTGGTTTTCTAAATTATTCGCAGAAAATCTCCAGTCATAACATGCGACTCAATCCAATTAAATATAAGCTGATGTTGTTTGGTTTTATGAAGAAAAAAGAAATTTTTAAAATATATCAGAATAGACAATAGTCATTTAAGGTATGTTGTATGGATTTATGATATACTATTTTTGTTGGGACTCCAAAAAATACGAAATTCATGTTTACAGGTTAATAACAGGGCAAAGGAAGTTTAAACACATTACTTCATCCATTAATGGACTGGATTGAAAGATATGGTTCAATATCTGTATATCTACTATTTCCTTAACTTTCTAGTGAACATTCTTATAAATTCCTCACATTTGAGTGGCACGTTGTTGTTTAGGTTGAACGCCCATACTATATCTGTAAGGGACAACAATGTTTTAACTTTTCCAAGACTTCGGTCAACGTACTTTTCTTATACCACTGGCGAAAGCAGTTCAATGCTTTGGGTAGAGATATGAAATAAAACATTTCAAATCATATGCGTTTTGAATTTAATTTGAGGGAGTACCTTCTCTTTCTCCAAAAGTCATGATACTTCAAAGTATAGGTTGTTACTTCATTCTCCGTTTTTATTTTATTTTATGAAAATAATAATTATCGGACTCTATTGACATATAAAATTGTGTTGCTGCTATTTCAAATTTCATTTGTTTTATTATATGGAAGTTAGAGAATGGTACTTGATCTAAATATTGTGATATGGAAATTTTTGGAATCATACAAGATTTAGAGTTTGTGTTATTTGTGAAATTCAATTCCAATTATCGACAGTTAATCCAATCTAACTTTTTGTTTCTAGTCTGATACCATTGTGTGGGAGGCAGAGAGTCAACCTACCTGACTCTACTCTTTAAAATTGTATCAAACATACAAACTGCTTGGGTTGTTTTATAGTTTATTCGATTTGGTTATGATGTGTGAAAGCGATGTTATGGTTATGAATGAAAAAATGGTGGAATGGAATCCATATAACACTTTCACCATATTTGATATACTGAGAATATTGAAAAATGCTGAATGTGTGAGATAAGGAACAACACCTGATTTCATCGATTATTCGGTGATTGACTCCGCTAAACACTTTTTTATGTCGAAACGCCACTGGTTTGGGCAGATAACAGTTCGGAAATGGTTATCTGCCTGTTAATCGAGCCTCAAATCGATACAAGTAACGTTCTATTCTGCACAGGATCCTACAAAAGGACAACGGCACACAACACGCTGAAGGATAATATAAATACATGTAGACCTGGCGATATTGGAAATTCCCGAGTTCAACCCAAGGGTAGCATGCTTTGTGTAGACTAGAATATATTTAGTTTCGAATTCTGCTCTCTACTATACGTAAAACCTACTATAGGTATGCATGTTTTGTCTTTAGCAGATGTCGTAGATGGGTATGTTTCACAGTCCCAGTCTCAGGACGTTGAATCCGTAAGTTACAAATGAGCGACGCACCATGCGCGACGCTTGGAAATGAGTATTGAGAAAATATATATGATATAACTATCTAATAATGAACTCTGGATACACTAGTCTGATATAATATTAATGATCATAATATTAATAGTAAGCTTTATTTATACTGGCGGGGTGTGATGACAAGCGGGTATTATTCCCAACAAGTTTGAAAATACGAAAAAAACATAATTTTTAGTTCCTTCAGTATATTACAATCTATTTAACAGAGGTAGATAAGGCATTTCATTCATAAATGCCTTAAAAACAAAATCCATGACTGTTCCAAAAGATGTAATGCGTAAAACAAAGACGGGCGCTGCTCTCTCTGACGACGGCGTACCATAAAGGCAACACTGTTAAAAGCTAAGAACGGGGATCGGCAGTGGCGTACCATAAAGTGTTATGTTTAATACCCAAATATCTTTTATTGTCTAGTTTTATATACACATTGAATATTTATGATGAAAATATCAACATCGTTATAATTTCAGACTATTGTTATTGATTTTACAAATATTTAATTTAGGATTATACTGTGTTGGCCAAAGAGTTCATAATAAATGGGGAGCATGACCAAGGCGACCTCACATTTTCACTAGTCAGGTAGCGTTATTACAAACTTCGGGTAATGCGATAAAAGAAACGTGGCCACATATACATGAAATATATTTTTTATGATTTTTAATTAATTCGCAATTATATCTGTTGGTTGTTACATCACATATTGGCAAGATAAAAAATAACATGTACAAATATTTTATAGGATTATTTATCGGCATAACATGAATATATATTAACAACTTTCCTGAAATATATAAAAGATTTGACTTATCTAGTAAAATATTCCCACCATGTTCCATATCAAGACTTACTCCTTTCTTCTCTCAGGGTTTTCCGGAAAGCTAAACTGAGGAATAATGTTTATAACTTCTTAAAGTTGAGCTATTTAAAATTGAAAAAAATATATGTATATCTTAACGACTTCTTAGCTAAAAAACTGGAGAATTTATTATCTCACATCTAACATAGGTTTTTTTACAGTTAAACGAAGCTATCCTAGTTTAAAGTGTATGTAATTAAGCAAATTAAGCAGATTTTCAGCATCAGAACTGGATTAAACATTATATAAGTTCAACGTTCAAGTAGAATATTGATTTTATTTATTCTAATGTTTATCATAAAACAATAATGACACGTTTTTTATCTATGCCTCAGAGTAACCAAAAATCAATATGACCTTTAATTGACATACCCATTAAATGATAAATGCGCATTAAAGAAAGTGATTTCTGGAGAAACTAGCACTGGCGACTCATAATTGAAAGTTTTACAACACTGCCTAAGTATCAAACGAAATCAAATCAAACTAGTCAATACTGTTATAGCAAAATATGAATAATATCCTGATATGAAATATCTTAGTACCTTGGACTCGAGAACTGGACTTGGACTGGAACTATAAAGATCTGCGGCGTACCCATACATTTGGCAACCACCGCATCATCATGATTTTGATCATAGATTGTTTTCAAATGTAAACAGCAGTGTCTTTCAATGTTATGACTTGAAAAATGATGCATTTCTAACCACACCGAACGTGCCCAATGTTTTCCGGGATGTGTAGGTAAAAAATAGTTGCTCGAAAGGCAAATATTGTTCGACGAATTTTCAGTGGATGGCTTTATTCATGAAAATTCAGAGTTTAGTCTTGGACTCTAGAAATACTATAAGATAATTTATAAGGAGCCAGTTCTATCCAATTGTGTCCATCTAACCACGTAGCTGGGTATCCTTCCAAGTCCGTCGATGTGAAACCATTGACCTGATTGATTTCTATTAGGCACCGGAGGCTATCGCGTACCGAGGCCATCCTAAATCAATTAGAGATATCAATTCCGTAATTCCGATCTTCGGAGTGCCGGACAAAGGGCGTCCGGAATTGCCGGCCCTTACGGCCTAACTGTTCTGCTAGATGGTGCTAAAATACTAATTAACCGGATAAATCATACTGGTCTGGTGTGCGGTCTGGCACCACAATCGGTATATCGATGGAGAAATTGCTGTTTTGTCCAGATAGAACATCTCAGTAATGTGCGGTTTATGTGTTGGACATTTTAATATGAATTTGGATCGAGAGCTTATTCTTATATCCTCAGATTGTATTATACATTTTATTATAGTTGCGTGGCCTGTTATGGGACGCTTCTGTTTTGATGAGAACTAGGTGCTTCATGAACTATACTTATTCTTTAGGAGTTTTTATTACCTCCAATGTATCGACCATCAACTGATCGTTTTCCAAGAATCTGCTCTTTGTGCAACGCTCCTTTTGTTGTTCGTAAATGAACTCTTGGAAACTCTAATCCAATCTACGTCTTATCAGATGATAATAGCCCTATCCCCTGCATGGTACCAGGGAACGCACTATCAGTAGTTTGATATCCAGATGAAGAAGTTGCATAGTGAGCTAGAGTTCAGAACACTCAGACAACTACCCTGCTAAGAAAATGACACGCTGGTCAACCAGCCATGGAGATGGAAGCATGACCAATGCTTGGTTCATCAAGCTGGCATGACCATATTACCGTCCATGCTAGGTCCCAGAAGCTGGGGTTCTCTTCCGCTCTTTCGTTCACCGGAACAGTCATTACTACTTGACACGATTCTTGAAGCTTCTGGAAACAATCTAGTTTTCAGTCCAGCCATCAGTACAATGAACACAAGGCCACAACAGGATCATCTAGGTTGAACTTATAACACCTTGCACTTATCACAGCTCTTTAGAAATCCGATTGGTTTTCTGCTTTCGTCAGAGGTTACCTTTAGGAAAAAGCAGGCACTGAAAACATTTTGCGCAACCATTATTTTTTAACTGTACCTATTTTACAGTAGGTCTATCTTTGCAGTTTTTATCATCGCCTCATCTAAGTAACCGCTGCCTCAATTTAGATCAAATTGCAGCAGTTACAGAATCAGTCCGGATGCACCGTCCGCATCTGATTTTTTTCTCACATAATTAATTCTTATAATATGCTTGACAGCAAAATCTGATTCGAATCAGATATGAGTAATTGCCTCAATGGAAACAGATCAACTTAATGGAGTTCCTAAAGTTATCATAACCACGACCCATCTAGAGCATAAGTACTTTAATTTCTCTTTGCGATCGAGTAGCTATTTGCCGTCGAAAATATCTCATTAAACTTCTTGGTTCTACTTCACTGCCCGTGCGGTGTTGATATACAGCAGAGTCAATTGAAAGCTTCTCAGTGCGAGGCAATCGATCTAATTGATTTCTTTTTGTTCTTTTCTATTGAATGCACTTTCTTAATCTAATGCATTTTTGAAATCCACTGCTTTACTTTCGTCTATCATTGAACATCTTTTACTATCATTTTCAATAGGCGGAGGTGAAAGGTCAATCTGATTTATTTGCGCTGATAATACTTTCTATCATCTATAAAAATGTTCATTATCGTTATCGTTATCAGTATAGTTATCAGTATCGTTATCAGTATCAGTATCAGTATCAGTATCAGTATCAGTATCAGTATCAGTATCAGTATCAGTATCAGTATCAGTATCAGTATCAGTATCAGTATCAGTATCAGTATCAGTATCAGTATCAGTATCAGTATCAGTATCAGTATCAGTATCAGTATCAGTATCAGTATCAGTATCAGTATCAGTATCAGTATCAGTATCAGTATCAGTATCAGTATCAGTATCAGTATCAGTATCAGTATCAGTATCAGTATCAGTATCAGTATCAGTATCAGTATCAGTATCAGTATCAGTATCAGTATCAGTATCAGTATCAGTATCAGTATCAGTATCAGTATCAGTATCAGTATCAGTATCAGTATCAGTATCAGTATCAGTATCAGTATCAGTATCAGTATCAGTATCAGTATCAGTATCAGTATCAGTATCAGTATCAGTATCAGTATCAGTATCAGTATCAGTATCAGTATCAGTATCAGTATCAGTATCAGTATCAGTATCAGTATCAGTATCAGTATCAGTATCAGTATCAGTATCAGTATCAGTATCAGTATCAGTATCAGTATCAGTATCAGTATCAGTATCAGTATCAGTATCAGTATCAGTATCAGTATCAGTATCAGTATCAGTATCAGTATCAGTATCAGTATCAGTATCAGTATCAGTATCAGTATCAGTATCAGTATCAGTATCAGTATCAGTATCAGTATCAGTATCAGTATCAGTATCAGTATCAGTATCAGTATCAGTATCAGTATCAGTATCAGTATCAGTATCAGTATCAGTATCAGTATCAGTATCAGTATCAGTATCAGTATCAGTATCAGTATCAGTATCAGTATCAGTATCAGTATCAGTATCAGTATCAGTATCAGTATCAGTATCAGTATCAGTATCCGTATCAGTATCAGTATCAGTATCAGTATCAGTATCAGTATCAGTATCAGTATCAGTATCAGTATCAGTATCAGTATCAGTATCAGTATCAGTATCAGTATCAGTATCAGTATCCGTATCCGTATCCGTATCCGTATCCGTATCCGTATCCGTATCCGTATCCGTATCCGTATCCGTATCCGTATCCGTATCCGTATCCGTATCCGTATCCGTATCCGTATCCGTATCCGTATCCGTATCCGTATCCGTATCCGTATCCGTATCCGTATCCGTATCCGTATCCGTATCCGTATCCGTATCCGTATCCGTATCCGTATCCGTATCCGTATCCGTATCCGTATCCGTATCCGTATCCGTATCCGTATCCGTATCCGTATCCGTATCCGTATCCGTATCCGTATCCGTATCCGTATCCGTATCCGTATCCGTATCCGTATCCGTATCCGTATCCGTATCCGTATCCGTATCCGTATCCGTATCCGTATCCGTATCCGTATCCGTATCGGTATCGGTATCGGTATCGGTATCGGTATCGGTATCGGTATCGGTATCGGTATCGGTATCGGTATCGGTATCGGTATCGGTATCGGTATCGGTATCGGTATCGGTATCGGTATCGGTATCGGTATCGGTATCGGTATCGGTATCGGTATCGGTATCGGTATCGGTATCGGTATCGGTATCGGTATCGGTATCGGTATCGGTATCGGTATCGGTATCGGTATCAGTATCAGTTTTTTTAGGAGGGTGAAAGCTTTTATAGCCGAAGTGTGGGAGTCTCCACCGGCTACCCACTACCGTCATGATTACATAGTAGTAGATAGTACACCCGATGGCATACCCACTAAAACCCAAACCTCCGAACGCCAACCGCCACCGCGGAACTGTTTAACACATTACTTCACGGTGGCAGCCTTGTAGCTGGCGCCTACAATCAGGTTTGCCCAACCCATAAGAACCAGACTGCGGGCACTATTGCCAGCGCCCACAAACAGGCCCGCACGTTCCGGGCCACCTGCTGTAGGGCCCTTTCCTCTGATTTTTTCTCCCTAGAACCATCTCTACAAATCCCGCCACAGCATTCCAATTTAGGGGATCGAACCATGCAGTCCACTATGGTATCTGGCGTAACAACTTCGCCCAAAGTCATCATCATTGATGCCCTCCGCACGTTCCACCTGTCGCAGGTAAAGAACGTGTGTTCTGGTCCATTCACTGCACCTGGAAAATAAGTGCAGTTAGGCGAGTCGAGTAGAGTCCTTTTGTGTAGATAGCTGTTGAAGTGACCGTGTCCCGACAGAAACTGGGTGAGATAAAAGTTGATCTCACCCCATTTCCTGTCATGCCACGGTGCCACTTGTTTGATTAGGGTGTGGGTCTATTTGGCTACCTGTGCTCCCACCGTTGTTGCCAACTGTCCATCGTCTTTTGATGTTCTTCATTTCGCACTGCAGCGGCTGGTGTTGTCTCCTCTTTTCTCCGATACTTATTCTGGCGCTCTTTTGCCAGCAGTCTATTAGTGGCGTTCCCACAATTGCACTTGTAGACACAGTTCTGTATGCACTTCCGACGCGTAAAGCTGCCGTTCTCTGAACAGACGCCATCCGTTTGTTGTATTTCGAGAATTGAAGTGCCTCTGCCCACACTTCCGCCCCATACAACTAAATAGAATGTACTACATTCATCAGCATCCTCCTTTTACTGAATCGTGGTCCACTCACGTTTGGCATAAGCCTTGATAGGGCAGCCACGGCTTTAGCAGCTTTGTTTGCTGCCAATGTAATGTGCTGCCAGTTAACTTTGAGTCAAGTAACTCGCCTAGATACGTAACCGCCCCTTTGGCCTCGATAGTAGTCCCCTGGTACATGATCGAGAACGGTTGGGGGAAAACTCGCTGTCGGGTGAAGACCATCATCTCAGTTTTTGCAGCTGCTAGCTGCAGCCCATGCTCTTCCAACCAGTCGTGGATCTGGCTCAGAACTGCCCCTACCCTCCAGTCGGCCTGCTCAGGATTTCTAGCCATTATTATAGCTGCTAGATCGGCGGCATATCCAACAAGTTTTGCCCATTCTGGAAGTTGTAACCTCATTGTACATTATATTCCACAAATCGGGTCCTAGCACAGATCCTTGCGCTACCCCTGCTGTTACCTTGACACGCTTCTCTCCCTCAGTCGTATGATATACCAGTTCCCTTTCATTAAGGTAACTGCTCATCATTCTTAGTAAGTAAGATGGTACACTGTATTTTGATTTGAGAGCATCAAGGATATTCGTCCATTTGGCCGAGCTAAATGCATTGCGAATGTCCAGAGTGATGACAACGCATGAATCTCTTGACCTGTGGTTACCTTGCCACGCATTTTGTGCCGTTGTAAGGCAAAACTATTAATTAACTTCTATCTTTTTTTCAATCATGTTACCGCGGAACTTGCAAGCAAAACAATCTAAAAGCTAACCTCAAACTGTCAGAACAGTCATTAAGTACATTTAATGATTTCTACTTGGTATGAACATTATTACACTTTTCACATGCTGGCAACCAGAGCTCGTGACTTGGTGAACTTTGCTAGGGTACCCTTCTGGTTGGTGGTTTTAACAAATAATTGCAGATTTTGGATTTAGTGAGTTTTGCCAGAAAGCCGACGGTATGCTGTCTACGAACTTACAAATCAAGGTGGTGTCTGCATTTAGATATAATTGCTAACAGAATATCCAAGTTAGTGCAGTTGATATGACAAAGGTATGTCTGTGTTCGTTTGAATGCGTTACATACCATTACAATGTAGCTCTGCGAAATTATATAGTTGAAGAGACACGGCGCACAAAGGGCTTTCTCTCTCTGTGATTCCATTTCACTTCGGCGGCCTGTCCACATACCTAAACGCACTGAATACGCCTGGGTAAGATAATAGGCTTGCTGGTGACAGGATACGTATGTTTGCAATGTTATTCTAATCTAATTCTATTACTCAGAATAGTATAAACTAAATGTGCGCGTTTGAAGCCACGCATTATTTATGAGAATTTCATATAAGAATATGCACAAAAGAAAATAGATGGTCATATTGAAATGAAAATTCATTAAAGTAAAAAAATATGGGAAATCCACTTTTTATCATCAAGATGTGTCCCATCTGAACACAAACATTCTGCCGTGGATGCATCGAGAGGCTAGAGTAATTTTCTCTTTCGGAAGCGTTTCAGGGCAGGCAGGCGATAACGGTGACGTACAGTGATGCCAGGTCTCATACTCGAAGAAGGGCGGAATAATTTAATTGGCTTGAGTTTAGTTTTTGATTTAGCAAGTAGTAGTAGTAGTTGTCTAAACTAGAATGTAGTTAGCTTTTTTTTAATGGAGGTCAATTTGTTCTGTTTCTGTTTCAACGGCTTAATTTATTTTTAATTAAATATGAATCTCGAATGAGTGAAAAAGTGCGATTTAGTATCTTGAAGAATGTTGTCAAGTAAGTTGACTCTGTATTTCACGTGCACCTGATACTCGGTACTCCTTGGACACTATAAATTTCGAAAGTACTTTTCGGATCTTGGTGGAACTTTGACTTGGTTGTTTTTGAAAAACGCTTCAGTGGCGGTGGTGTTATAGTCCGAAAATAAAACAAACAAAAAAATGCTCAAAGTTGTTTTTGGATGATGTCGACGCCATTGATCTTTTTGAAAAAAATTCTGGAGGGGCCAACAATCTGGGGTGGAAGTGTACTGAGAGAGGGATACCACAAATTTAATTTCTAGCGTTGTTAAAACAGGTTCCATAAACTATTAACCCTAGATCTCAGTATTTTTCCGTACTTGTTAGACATAACCTTCGAAAATAAGATATGTTTTGAATAGAGGATGTAAATATCACGATATATCTAACTCACGAGCATAGCACAATCGACGTATTTTAAAAGCTTCCCAATATTGAATCCATGTAATTTGTACAATGCTGCACACGCCTGTATTTTGAGTCGTAAATGAAATAATAGTGATACAGATCACTCCGCCATAACCACGCATAGTCCTTGTTCCGCCAGGTTCGACATCTAGGGCGCACTAAACGGAATAGTCACCGTCATCCGGTCACCGTTGTGTTCGCGTCGTTGCTTCTGTTTGATCGATAGATGCTGGTTTGGTTGATTGCACCTTGTGTTGCCAGATCGTGCATGCAAGCGTTAAGTTACTAGATGAATATAATGGGGTTTATTTGTTTCCTTGTTCAGAATGTAGATAAGTATCATGAATGATCGTGAAATTTCATTTCAACGTCTTAGAAATTTAGTTAAGCTAGTTGTCTCAACCTTATCAACATTTTGATAGGATTTTAGGACTGTTGACAGAACTATTGATCCAGTTCGGGCATGTTTATAAAATATGAGGAATTATGGACATTTTCGGAAACATCAACATTTTTCGAATTTTTAAAACAGGTAATGTATTAACTTTTTCTGATATATGTAATATTTTCCAAATTTGATTTTAAAGTATCATAAATTAGTATTTACGATCACGACATTATGTTCAAAACTGATATCATTGCGTGGGAAGTACAGCGTTAATCTACTCGTCGCCGTTTTTTTCTTGCACGTCCTTTTTTATGTGAATAATGGCGCCTGTAAAATTTCCGACCTGAAACACACATACATATATCGTTTATCGACAAAACGATATTTTATGAAGAAGGGTCGCATTACTAACGACAAAAATGCATGAAGAATGTCCTGGTATCACGCCTTTCCCTGTTAAATGATCGATGTTTATATTCTAACCTGGAAGTATATTTCTTTTACGATGATGGCTTCTGGAAAAGCGAAGTGCTTTTTTATTGAAAATATACATATACATGTGTATATAAATCGTACCTTTACGTTAGGCGGAATGTTTCAGTTGTGTCACGAAAACTATATTCATGTAAATGTTATGTTAGTTGTATTCAGGAATGTGTTAGGTTTAGCACTGATCAAGGACGGCTTTGGAAGAATGCTAGTTCAAGGGGTCATTGTCTTGCATTTGAAAGTTCTTTGATTTTGGTTTCTAAGCGAATGAGAGCATAAATCGTAGTTTTGCATTCGCACTAATGTTAGGGTTTAATTGGGATTTTTCCTGAACAGTACTGCAAATTCAGTCGTAAAAAATATATCCCGTCAAGACAGACAAAATAAAACCTAATTTAATATAAAAATAGCTAGACAGCATAAATGGGCTGATTTCATCAACATCAGAGATATAACGAATGGATTGACCAATCGCATAAGACCTTTGTGAAATGCCATTAAACATTGTACTGTCAAAAGTCTCTGAAAATCATTAATTTCCCTTGAATTTCAACACAAAATGATGGGAAAAGATTTGAATAATGAAAAAGGGCACTTTCTGAATCTCACAGCATGTTTCTGAGCCTGGCAATCCACCATATATAAGTGAAAACTGCTATTTCTCTCATTTCACAAGCTATAACGAACCGCTATTCTCCACCAATAGGATTTGAGGAATGTGAGACATTAGTTCATCGGTTTTCGGGTATATCAAATTCATAATACTCTAATGGATAGTATTGCAGTGAGTTTTATAAAGCTACATACTGTATTAATATAAATACCTGATAATTTAGTAAAAAAGAGGATATATTGTTGGTATTTCACAAATTTCCTTATTATTTCTATTACTTATTAGGTCCATTCTTATTCTACAAAAATAAATGCCATCCAAAGCCTGCTTGGTGTCCAGCACAGGTATCCAGCATTAAAAAATCCTTATGGTTGAAGGTATAACGATATAAGGTTGCACGGCATTTAATATATATAGCACAAACAGCTGGAAAAAATAATAAAAAAAGTTGAGCTACAATTCGGATATTTCTCTAAGCTTGACCCTGCTTTTCAGAAATAATTGTAAAATGAAATTATTAAACATGATAAACAAAAACAGCTAAGAACTGACTACGTAATCTGTACGTCACGTCGTCACGATTCATATGTGAGTCTAGTGATGGGCGTTTTAAATTTCCATTCCAGTTCGAATTTGCTGGTTTTCGTTGCTCCTTTGACCAATGTTTTCACAAGACTACTTGGTTTACATTCCCTAAAACTTATGGATACAATCTATAATCAAGCAATACGTCTAGTTGATGCGCGAATAGGGATGGCTGATCTGTCCCTATTCTATAGATATTATCATGGCAGATGTTCGACCGAACTGTCTCGCATGATACAACCAAGAGATGCCAGGACAGGAAAAATCCAGAGGAGCCAACGGGCGCAAACCCACCAGGTCGAGCATTCATCGTCTCGAACGATCATCTTCCAAATGTCGTTATTTTGGAGAACCTCCGCGTTGTGAATTAAGCTATCGGGTAGCTTGTTCCCCAATGTTTAGAATTTATAGTTTCTCAAGGTCAATGTAAATCAACATTATGCTCCCACAGAGCTTCTGAAGCGCGATATAAAAACAGGTTCATTAGATGCTACTATTGTTAGTTATGAATATTAATCAAGTGCCTACACGGTTCTCATAAAATATCCGTGAACTTACAACTCCTATTTTTAAACTCATATTTTAAATATACCCTTTTATATTACCGCCAGAAACTTACTGTTCAGTAATTGTTGTTAAATTATTCAAGGCGCATTAATGAAGCCCCACCAGCGTAAATTGGAACTAACGCACTAAGTCTTCCTAACAACCACGGATACAGTTTTGGGAAAGTTACCACAAACTCTCACTTAATATGCATGTATGCATCGTACCAGATAACTTTGACGCTTCATAGATGCTACAGGATCGATGTTGAGAGCTTTGGTGTTTGAATGACAACCCGTGCTTGAACATTTGAGAGGTATTGGAGATATTGATAAGTACTAGCTAATTGCATCTAACAACATCGACAATCTCCAACCGATTGAGCTGAAATTTTGTATACAGGATTAGTTTGGATGGCAATGCAGCTAACCAGCTGTGTGACGTCATCCCAAATCCAACATGGCGGAACACCCAAGATGGCGGACTAGTTATTTTTAATGCACTCGTACTGAGAATACTAATGAGAGTAAAAAAAAGATGGTGATCATAAATTGCTGAGAATACGAATGAGAGTAAAAAGAGATGGTGATCATAAACTCGTTGCTCCACTCCATCTGAAATTTTGGTGTTCTGGGGTTTTTGCAGACCTGTCCAGCAATAACTAAAAAATAAAAAATAAATTGTAAGTAAAAAACTTTTAAAAACAAGCTAAAGAATAAAATGAACTGTCCCTTTAAACATTTACTATAAACTTATAACGTCATTACACAGTTTATATGATATAAAAGCTTTTCGCTAGAATTACCTGTGTAGATAAACAAATAAATAAAATGACTTGATCTGATTATTGTAATTTTAAAAATTTTTAAACTAAGTAAATCCAAGTATTTAAATCTCGCGAAAAGCTTTTATATCATATAAATTGTGTAATTACTGTATAATATAGTAAACGTTTAGGAGAATTTTATTTTATTCTTTTTAGCGCATTTGAATAAAAGCTTGTTTCAATAAAGTTTTTTACTTTCAATTTATTTTTCACCTGTATTTATGTCACGGAATCTTCGAAAGCTATTTTCATCCATTCAAAAATGTCAGATTAATTTTAAATTTTGCACACTTATCAAGGATTGATGACAATACAAAGTTTGTCCCATTATTTATTTTTATAGAGCAATACGTTTAAATGGTAATAATACAAATCTCATTCAATATTCCTTCTTAACACTTTTATTAGTTGACCTGTATTTATGGAGACATAATCTTGAAATATGATCCGTTAAATAATATCCTTTGAAGTGCAAGTCTAATTCCAGCAGCCATTACAAAGTACAAGGTTGAATTCATCAAAGAATAAATAAAATTAACAAAACTAAAATCACGCTTTTATAGTGGATCGAATTAAAAAGTAAAAAAATCTGAATTTAACAATGAAATGAATAACAACGAGATTGATGTCAGTGTTATAATAGTGTGGTGTGCTTTGTACTACATTTTTACACTAACTCTGCATTTTGAAATAGAAATAGTAAGAAATTATATCATTTGATATCGAGCATCCCACGTACGAGGCAGGAGCCCTGTTCAACTCGATTGTAAGAAAGCCTCAGAAGTTTAATTTTAGACCTTAGCAACCACTCGCTTCTCTCTATACAATGCCTTTAAGGTATTTATATATACACTATGCATATCTTCTTCTCTCGTTTCGATCCATAATCTCTGCGAAATGCTTCACGAAGATCAGTAAAAATAGCGTGAAGCTCCATTCCTTTTGCTATTCGCTGTGCTGCTAGACGTTTAATTGCAGAATATATTAGACACGCAGGATCTTCCAGGTCGTAATCCACCCTGTTCATCTATTATGTGGCTTCCTCTTCCATTCTAGCTGTCAGTACTGTTTCGTACAGCTTTCCAATGAACGATGTATTACTAATGCCACGGCAATTACTGCAATTGCGCCTATTTCCCGTTTTATAAACGGAATTATCATATGTTTGTATTTTGGAGTAAAATGGATTAGGCCTGGATAAAAACAATTATTAGTATTCATCCTCATTCAAAGGGTAGTTCTTCAAAATATAGTATAGTATATGCTCTCCACTATGAATCAGACCCGCTATAGAGATGCATGTTTTGTCTTTAGCCTAGACTCGTCAGTATAGCCTGACGGTCTAACTGTAGAGAGCAATCGGGTGATATATACGTAACCCAGTCATGGGTGTGATATCAACATCAACTCATCTACAAGTGTCGCCCTCTATGAGGATGCGCATTGACAACTTACGAAGTTAAAGGCCCTAACATCTGGACTGCCTTGAAGTGGCAACATATGTTCCGTACGACATCTGTCAACAAGGGTGAACTGGTTCATAACGACATCCCTTGTTATTCGTAAACACTCTTACGATGTATCATTATCTTGGCTCATTCACATCAGAAGCTTACAACTGATATTAAGGGTATGACCCAGAGAAGGGTGTGATAGCAACATCAACGAACATTCGATACATGTCAGTACTAGCATTTATTCAGTCAAAGCGCTCAGTATAGTTTGCTACAAATTCAAATCAATCGACGATAAATATCAGTTCCAAAAGTTTTGTTTTGGACTTCCATTGTCTATACAATTTTTGAGATCACAATGTTTCGATTGATCATTCATCTTTATACGTGCACAAATTGGACACCACCGATGGAAGACAGAGGAGCTGCAGAATGATATCGCAAGATTCGAAGGAATAAAAAAAAGATAAATGATCAGTCGAAATGTTGTGATCTCAAAAATTGTATAGACAATAGAAGTGCGAAACAAAACTTTTGAAACATCCACGTTGTCTACAAATTTCAAAATACAAATATCGGGGTGTTGACAGTTATAAACACAGCTGCTTTCTTGGAATTTCTATCGATGAAATAGCATTAAGAGGAAACTGTTTGTGTTAACAGTATTTCGTTTCCAGCGCTCATTTTTCAAGATGATGGAATTTTATTTTTGTCGAATGATAGAGAACAGGTTGGTTCTATGCTCATGCGAAGCTCTTTTTCCAATGTTTCATACAACATTTTGGATATTGTCACATAAATATGGACATATTTTGACGCACTTCCGATATTTTCTAACCTTTTGATAACCAAAATATCAAGAAAAAGGCTTCGCATGGGCATAGAGCCGCCCTTCCTCTATGATTCGCACAAAAAATATTTTCAAAATCAAGCGCTTTAAACGAAATGTTGTGACATCGGGATATTTTTACAACTGATACGAGCCCCCTCGCCACAATATCTAGAATTTTGTATCAAAAATTGTAAAAAGTGCCTTGCACAAGCAAATAACCAGCCTTTCTCTATCATTTTTAAAAAGCAAAATATTGGAAACCCATGCAAAACAACATTTATTCTAGGTAGAGTCCCCTTCTAAGAAAACACAATTGATTTTTCTAAAATTTTTCTGTGCATGTTGCATAAACCAAAAAGATAGCACCCGTTACCGTATTCTGCATAGCCACAAATCGCTGAGGATTCATTTTTCAACTAATAACAATAAATACTGGTATTTCCATAAGAGAAGACGTACAATTCGAGCACTGATATTTTGGCACCCGCCAGTTTCCAATGATCATAAAGTTCAATTCAGAGTACGTAATGTAAAATGTAAGAGGAACATTTGGCGAGATCTATAAATCATAATAAAGGTACTCCAACCGGCTTTAACCCGGGTTATTTTCACAGAAAATGGCTCCGTCGGTATTGATCCGGATATACTCGAAGAACGCCACCAGGATAGAATTAGGTTGTTTTCATGTTGTCACATTGTCCGCCGGATAGATGATAAGATGTGGTAGAAATGGACTTTATGGAAGGTTTGTTACTTCTTACAGACTCCTTTAGGTCTTATCAGCAGGCGAAGAACAGGGGCAGTTCGTTATATGATGTCAAGGCGCGGATGCTCCCAAAAAAATAAAGAAAATAACATGTTTTCATATATATTTACCAATAGCAGGAGAGCCGGAATGTTGTTTATTATCATTACCCTGAACAGACAAGTTTTTATTTATAATCAGTGATGTAAACACCCTCGTTATCAACAAACTTGTGTCGTACATTATGTACATTTTCAGTGACCGATCGATAAAAATCGAGTGGCTATTGTGCAAAATATCTGGAGATGGCATTTTGGCCATAATATAAATTTCTAAATTTTTTGTCACATTAAATGATCTAGCGATCGGAATAAATGTAAATCCGTTGTTGCAATATCGGGGGAGTATGGTGGTTGAGGCGTGTTGTAGAATAACGCCTTTTCTGTTAACAATCGCGGGAAACTTTTCAATTAAATATTGATTCACTCGATCCAATTATTTACAGTGAAAATATGCATTCACAGTTGGCCAGGTTTCAGCACTTCGAAATGAACAACCTCGCTAATACTCTACCTAACATTCAAAAGCGCCTTTTTGGGATATAAACCTGGCTTGGTACTTGGTGACGATTCATTCGCAGAGAGCCACTGTCTTTTGCGTTTTGTATTATCATAGTGCACCCATTTTTCATCTCTAGTGATCATGCAATTAAAACATGCTTCAGAATTGTGCCGCTGAAGCAATAAGTTGCATGTTGGTTAGCTTTGCTTTCTTCGAAAAGATTATGCGGAACCCAAACACTTGCTGCACATGTTTTTGGATGGTCGATCAAGGTTGGTTGAGAAAGTTTGACAGCTCCTCGATTGACACGGCACAGTGGCCTGAAAAATGCCAAGAAAATACCGACATGCGCAGAAACGCATTATTTTTCGGTCCCCTTATTATTGCCGAATTAATTTTCTTGTAGTCATTAATTTCCTTTAAGGAGCCAAATTGACTACAAGTGAAAATATATGGCAACAATGTTTGGCTGAAGCGTGTGTGGCTCCACGTATGCGTCTGAGACGTAGAAGCAGAGGTAAAGAGCGAGGGAGAGAGTGGTGGGGATTACAGCTGCTTGAAATGAGCCTTGAGCCAAAGCGGTTCTGGCTCCACAGTCGGCGTCGGCAATTGATCGGTGTTTCTAGCGTGCGACACGTGGATTTATGCTCCGCTTGCTTAATTGTTATTGATTCATGTGTTTTTGAAATGGTCAGCTAAGGAGACACCTCTCCAATGCGAGGTTGATTGAGAAATCCCTATGCAGGGGTTGTGAACAAGATGAAGAGACGGTTAAACATCTGCTGTGTGATTACCCAACTTTCTTATCAATCCTATCAAAAAATGAAATTGAATGAAATTTGATATTTCAATCAATCAAACACTGTTTCAATTAGTAGAAAATATAATGAATCAGAGAGACAACTACACTATAAGTTACATTAATAAAACACCTTGTTATTTATAGCCACCTAGACTAGACTGACAGTATTGATATCTAACACCTGTAATTGAAACCAATCGATGTGGGGGATAGAGGGGGAGGGTGTTGGTGGGTATTCTAGCACATAGTATGGTAATCGACGTACGATATTACAGTGGCAGGCGAATATCTGATGTGTGATGACCCGTTTATGTGACAAGGAGCTGCTTTATGTGGCGCGTTCTCCGTTCAACGCCCAGCGTAATTCGCGACAGCCACCTATCATTCATAATTAACGACTTGTATTATGTTTCAATAATACAGGCTTAATATGATGATTCATGTGGTATAATCAAACGTACGAGCTTTATGCAATTATGGTACTAATTCATAATTGGAATTCGAGATATTAATATTAGTTGGGTGGTATAGATGTCTTACGGGGATGATAAAAATGGAGGTTTGAGGCGAAGCCTGGCAAGTAGGACACTTGTTGCCCTTTCGTCTGATCCCGAGAACCAATACTAAAACTAACGTGGTGATTTCTTAGTGTGGAAACTACCAGATGATTTGATAAAGGTCATGATATCAGACCATTTCGCTAAGTAGACCTTCTCTCCGTCAACTTCCGTTGTACCGAATATCTAGGCTCTAAGTGCACGGTATACTTCCCTAGGGAGTGGAACGAGGTCTCTTCCGCCTCCAAGCACTTCTGGGATTGACAGGTGTCTGTTCAATCTGCAGTGGCCCGTGAAGATCCCTACCAACAGGTGGAGTGATTACCTAATCCTGTTCAGCAGACACAGCTCCCGACGTTTGCCAGGGCCTGCTATGAATATTTTGGCCTTCTCCAGCCAGCTTTCGCCAGTTCGTTGTATGAGTTCGGGGCCAATGCACGAGCCCTCTTTCTCATTACTTCCTGTTCCGCTGTGACCAGGGACCGACATAATGGTCACGTGCTTGGAATGAGCTAGGCGTTGGAGTGCGGCATTGCATTCTTGAACCAGAGATCTGGGCCATATCATGAGAGGAAAAAACTATGAACTTCTGCAGTTGATTGTCCAAGGCAAAATGCAACGAAAATGCAGAGTAGGGAGGAGAAGAATCTTATGGTTGCGGAACCTTAGACACTGGTTGGGATGGACGTCCAACCAACTTTTAAAGCAGCCAATTCCAAAGTGAAAATAGCCATCAATATTGCCGACTTTTGATTCGGAGATGGCACTTGAAGAACCTTAATACCTAAAAACGTAGCTTTAGTGTTTTTAAGGATTACTTCATCCTAACAAAAGAAACTAAAAAACTGTGATCTTTACTAAAGATCTGATATTGAATCATATCCCGACAATTCTGATTTCAAAGAGTTTCACAATTCAGTGGTGACTCTAAAATGAATAATTTTATTTCAATTGCTACCCGTCTATCCCTTTCAAAAAGAATCAGCGAAGTGAAAAGGCGAATCTTGCGAAATCCTTGAAACGTCTTGGATCCTTCAGAATTTTTCTCATAGCCATATAGAGGTATAAGTGCATACCGATAATCGGCTTTATATATAGAGTGATTCAAATTCATCGAAGCTTATCTTAGACACTAAAAATGTATAGGCAAAAATGTATAGCCTTCATCAACCTGAAAATTGTTTGACTCCCAATGCATTGATTTGGCATGTGGCTTAACGATCTTTACATCACGGCAAAGTTCGATCAACGATATGTATCAGTCACTTGCCATTGAATGTCCAACCAACAGACAGGTTAGAAGATTCGAAGGGTGGGGTAGGGTACGTTCCATAGCTGAACGGTAAGGCGCCTGCCAAGAATGCAGGAGTTATGAGTTCGATCTCTAATGGCAACACATTTTTTATATGTACTTTTACTAATTATTTGTTAAGTCTCGCATTCCGATAAAATCTGTCAAGACAATAGTTTGTCTTAATTAATATGCATATATATTATTTATATGCTTTGGTAAATTGTCAAAGATAAGTTCTTTTATAGCGTCAATTTTACTGCTAATTTTTCTGTCTTCATATTCTTGTCAGAGCCGGATTGTTGAATTTTTTTTATTCAAATCTTGATTTTGAAGGGTTTGTAAAAATAGCTTTGAGTGATAAGTGGTTCGAATTTTTATCAAATACATGTAGTTTTTGAAAGTCGGTTAGTGGAGGCAGAGTTATACACAAAAACCGCACAAACTTCGGTTCTGGACCCTTGATCATTTTTCAATTAGTTTTGGGGATGTCATAAGTTTGAGATAGGGGTGAGAGAGGGGTTAGATCTCAACAAAATATGAAGTATTGGTATAATACTGCAACGAGATCAGCGGCCAGCAGCCAAGAAAAGATCGCCCTGTATGTAAATCATCCAGTACATGTGTGCAGCTTTCAACAGACATCTCGAATGTGTCAGATTGTTCTAGATTTGGTTATGGAACATTCGAGATGGGTGATTTCTGTATATATACAAGTATCGAGCATTGACAGGAGTCAGTCAGGGATCAGACATCTAATTGTGAAGAACTTGAAATCGTTGATATAAATTAGTGAATAAGTTGTTGTTGTTACAGTGGAAATAAATTAGTGTTCAAGAACGTTACAATACGTTCAAACATCTATAAACATTTGAGTACGGTCATACGCCGACCCTTGTTGAACCTATATCTGAGATATCGATCCAGTGGCAGCAGAGTCATACAACGTGTACCTCTGAATTGCCGTTGACGAATATGGCGATGCCACAAGTGGATGAGTTACTTGGAGGGAATCGCAAGATGTTCGCATTCTTGAATTGAAATAAATGGAGCTCCGTTGGAAAATATAATATCCTTACAAAAAAATATGGAATACTTGTTAGAAAAACATTAAAATTTCAGTTGTGAAATGATATTTTTCTTTAGAGTATATTTCTTTAGAATAAGTATTGAATTCGAAAATATACTTTTCTTGTTTCAAATTGATAATACCTAATTTTATTATCAAGTAAATTGTCTTAGAGTAAGATCATATGTTCTTGTCGTGAGTATATCTTCAATTCTTAAATGGAGAATTTCAGTAGTAGTAGTAGTAGTTAAAGTAATTCCCGTTACCTATTTGGTTACCCCGTATCAGAATGCATTGCAGTGTTAAAGTCTGAAGGCGCTGCCTCACGTTCCACTGACTCAGCCTTGTTACCCCCGCTTGAGATGCATTGCTTAAAAGTCGTAAAATTCAGCTCTATCTTTTTCCGGCATTATCGGCTGTATGTAACCCCAATGCACCCTCTGCACAATATAATCCTGATCTAGGAACACGATTAGAACTACCGTCAACTTTGAATATAGACCTGTAGTCTGTTAGAGTTTGCTCGTTCGTATGTAAAAGTTTTGATAATATTTACAGCCAATATAATGTTAGAATTACAAAGTTGCTGTCTGCCGTATTCAGTTGAAGTGCAATAGTCGCTAATGCAGAAACGGAATTAATGAGTATTTTTTGTAAAAAAACTAACGACGTCTAGACATATCTAATTTTATCATTTGGGTATCCTTTTTGAAGGCCATTTTGTGCATAATCATCTGTGTCTAACAACTACGGAAGATGACTTGGGTTTTACCCCGCTCCTAATTTCAAACATTTCAAAACTCGTTGGACATGGTCAAGCACCCCAGTAAACTTCACCCAAAAACGAAGTTAGATCGATTTTTAAACTTTTTTCAATTTCATAACTCGGCCACCACTGTTTCTTTGGCCATAGTAGTAATCTAATGTAAACATTTTCATCAAAATGCGAATGATACTTTTCGAGTTATGTAGGGGCCAAAGGCTACAGGCAGACAAACAGACAGACCGAAATGAGTGACATGGTTTTTCATGTTACATAAGTCCAGAAACATCAAGAAAACATGATATTTTGGTAACACAGCTCCCGACTTATATTGTCTTGCGATGTTTTACCTATCGCAATGTTTCGATTGATGTGGTATCGTTAACCGTCTTCAGGTGAAAGAAAAAAATCTCAAGACAATGGATGTCTGAAATCCGAAACATCCACATTGTCTGAAAACTCCTAAAAAACATAATATCTCATCTCTATTTTTTCGTGATAGCAACTCTTTCTCCGCCTATTAGCATAGGAAGTGAAAAGCATCCACAATAATTCACTCAGATGACAGGTCCTACAGAATTAAAACCTTTTTTCTCACGCCGTTCTGACTTTTAATTTTGTTCTAGTAATTTCAATTTTCGCAGAGGATGATGAATACCCTTTAATATCCTTCCAACATATTTTTCTGACAAGGATTGAAACGTGTACCCTTCATTAATTCTGTCTCCTTCCATTTGAGAGCTTCATGATTTATTTGCTATTCCTGATCATAGAGGCGAAAAGGCAACGATTATTCTGTTGTTTCTCTTTTTCGCCAATTTAATAAAAAAATCTTGTAGTTGTTTTTTTTGAGAATTTGCTTTGTTTGTATTAACTACGTGTAGGAAGGAGAAGTACTGTGAGCGCAAAATTGGTCTAATTCAAGATTTTTAAAAATCGTTGCATTAGAGGCTATAATTGTCAACGGCGACAGAGGAGGTCGTTTTGCTCTTGGTCATATTTGTTTATTTAACTCATCTTCATAGTTAGTATCATGGAAAAACCCCAATCGGTGAGTGGCAGACATTCTGACATTCAGGCAGACCCGACAGATAGACCCACAGACGGACCGACATATACTGATCGAGCGATAGACATACCGACAGACAGACACAATGATAAAAATAAGTGATACCATAGGCGGATTCACTACTGACATGTGAGGGATTCAATGTCTTGGAGGAGAATTTTGAACCAAAAGTAACATCGTTCCAAATTGTTTCCATAGATAACCACTCGCAAAGAGACGCGCTGCCTGGGGAAAATGTCTATTCACATTGCCATTGAAACTTCCCAGCAGCTTATTTCACAATGTTAGGGTTCTCCAAACGAATGACTTATGGGTGAGGTCGTTCTAGATGTTCGAGTGCGACCTGGTGAAAATTTGCTATGACAGTATCTATATCGTAGGGACAGCTCAGCCCCAATCATTCGATGTTTCAGATTATGGAGATCTTTTGTGAGGTCAGGCGCATCCACTAGTCATTTTACTCTTTTCTGGATTGTTTTTTGAAGCTTTGGAACGCGCCCCGTACAGGCGAGTTGTATTCCAGAGATGATCTGAGCTTTGTAAATACAGTTTCCTGGAGAGGCATAGAACTCTCGATCCTGGGTCGCCACCAAGCCTACTTCAGTTAGCGATTGTTAGTTTCGGTTGTCTATCAAATTCGCTGCTTGAAAAGCATATTTATGTGGCAAACATCGTAAAACATCGAAAAAAAAATGTACTGCTCTGCACTATACTCGTACATGTCATGCTTTAGACATGCATGTTTCGTTATTAGCCTAGACTCGTGAGTATAGCGGCAGTCTGCTATAGAGAGCAATCAGGTAGTATATAACTAACCTACGTAAGGGTGTGATAGTAACATTTATCGCCTAGTATTGCGCAGAGTAGCTCTGTCCATTAGCATCTTTACGAAGTCATAAATGTGACCTGCTATAGACATTTTTTTCGTCTCTAGGCTGAAATTCTCAGTATAGCCCGGCAGTCTAATCTCAGATGTCGTTGAACGCATTTGTTACCGCTATTAGGCAGAGTCCAAGCTGTTAGGACTAGGACTTCGTGACGATGCCAATAGGCAGCGCCACTCTACGCGGATTTTTTTTAGTTCACGCTTTCGAAGTGAAAACTGTGACACACCGTGTTCAGCATCTAACGCGGTGTGTCACAGTTTTACGCCAGGTTCGTCAACCGCCTAAATAACGTTATCTGTTCTGCCGAAAAAGAAAGAGGCAGGCGAATTTTCTCTTGTTTTTCTTAGTCCTTCGAACGGCCACGGGCGGGCCATTGAATAATTTATTGCGTCATATCATGTCAATACGGGCGATAAATCAGATCAATCTTTATCTAATCAAATATCGATTCGCTGGATTTCCGCAAAAAACGAGCCCCTCTGATATGATGGAAGGAGTGAACCATATAAATACGGTTTGATAGCTTTTTTTTGGGTGTCAGCTTGAGACACGATAATAGAATACGAGGGATACCTTTTTAAGTTCATACAAATGGTAAGTAGGCTTTTTCTATCTTTTTTGGTTTTACGGGAAACATTTCTTATTTATTGCATTTTACATAGGAACGCGTTGATTATCGGAAATAAAATAAATTATTGTTTATTAAAAATCGCTTTATTAGCAAACTGAATTATAACCTAAAATATCATTTTTATCATTAAAATGGAAAATCTACTAACTTGAATGTATATCTACCAGTTGATATAATGACTTCCACACTGTGTAAAAAGTAAAATATTTTTTTATCAATCGCTCCATTTTTATTTTAAACTCATAATAATTTTAATTATATTGAACAAAATCACAATGCGCGTACAATTGTATCAGGCAATTGTTGGTCCAGATTGATTCGTCTACGAGGTTTCAACTACCCAGGAAGCAGTTCTGAACAGTTTGTGATCTATAATTTGCGAAATCACAAAAGAGCTGATGATAGTTTATAAAAAATAAACCGAAACATCGCACTATTTTTCTTTCCGTTTCAATTTTACTAGCGCATAAACATTGGTTGACTGTATGACTTCTTTTAGCTTATGAATTCTGTTAGTCCTTAGGAATTTTATAATTCTTTGCCTCTCTTAGTTCAGTTTTCAACAGCTCTATTACTATGTGAAGATAAAAAGTGTCAAGTAGATGGAGTCAGTTCCTACCGTACAATTTGTGCGGCTTCAGTGGCATATAGGACTATAAATTTCGAACAACAGTTGAAATATCTCCCGGGAAACGAATAAATGCTATTTCAGTTCTCCTACGGGTATACAGACGTAATTTTCCGGCTTATACGCGGTTATACGTCTTGGAATATTATTTCAGCTACGCGTCAGCTCAGCTTCGTAATAGAATATTTTATTGTTCCGTGGAAATAATTTATTTTACGTAACGTACAGCAAATATGAGGGTTGTTCAGATGGTATAAACTAGATTTATGCTGAAGGAAATTGAAAAGTCATACTATTAATATATTATTTCAAATCTTGGAACATGGCTGACTCTGTGGTGATTCCAGAAGTATGATACCATAAGAAGATAGAGATGTGTTATGTATTGTATTTAATCTAGATAGCTTCAATCCACAATGTAGAATCTATAGAACAGCGACATATCAGCCAATATTCTCCGATGTTCAGGACTGTGGAGCCCTTTGTAAGATCTAGTCCGCATTATGACCAGAAGCAGCCTTTGGAAGGTCAGACGCATCCACTAGATATATTGTTTGTTTCTAGATTATGTCCAGAATCTGAGCCTTGTGGAGTAGCAGTGGCCGTTTCGGTGAACACAATTTTCTGAGTCCTTTGTGCATCAAACTGGCCTCCATTTGTGGATCCCCATTCGACAATCCATTGGATATCCTCCTGGGAAACATGTTGTTCTCATCGACGTAAGATCTCTCTGGGTGGCAGTGGTTCACCTGGTTCCATGTAGGAAACAAAGGTACTGTAATCTGGGAAGCTGTAAATCAGATTGGATGTCATATCCAACAGTTCGTTGATGGACAGCAAGGAGAGCGTTGTGGAAAAGACAGAATCCTGTGGAACACCGGCGATGATGGTGAAACTCCAGGAGAAACGCAGACAATTCGATAACCATCATCCGTAAGAAAGAGACATCTTGTGAACACAACTCACAATTAGGAAATTTGAGAAAAATCTGCTAGTAGCGAGATCTTACTACGAAGTTTTTAATTGTGAATCATATGAGAGTACACAACAAAATAGTTTTTGAGTAGGTACCTGGGCACTCGAGAATTATCGGCAAAGAAAGGTGGATGAGCGTGGAAGAAAGGGATCATCTTCCTTGTTCAGCGGTCCAGAAACAGCCTTGAGGATTCCGATTGTTGATACTTGAGCATAAGGAATACTGGAACTTGATGAGTGGATTCAGGTATAGGAAACAATTCTATCAAGTACTTTGTTCAAGAATGGATAGACGACTAATTTCTTTGAACAGGAATCAGTTCCGTTTAGTTACAGAAATCCTCACAGGACACTGTGGTCTGAAGGAGCATCTGTGAGTGCCACGCACTAGACCACAAGAGAAATTAGCTCTTTGAAATGCCTAGGGTAGAACCGATAGAGTTACGGTTCTCTTGTATCAGGGAACCTTTACACACTAGTAAAGCGTTCAAGACTGCTAGAACGGGTGCTGTAATAATACATAATAGGAGTAAATGCACAATAAGCCTGAAAAATGCAGTGCTAACGGAGATATTACGTCGGGCGGTTCCTAGGAAAGGGAAAAGATTGTGAGTTTGAGTTCAAAAAATGAAAGCATGTGTCCCTTTAAAACCCCACGTTACGTCTATGTTGAAAGGATTATTCGCGCGCTGGCTGGCTAGGAGCACTTCAAAGCAGCTTTTTGCATGCAGACATCCTTTGAGGCATTACGAATTGAACACAACTACATCGGCTTCTGCTGCCGTTGTGGCTGGCAGGGCTTTTTGTGCCTTTTGCGGTTGCCATAGTACCTACAGGGACCAGGCCGATTAGAAACTTAATGCTTTCTGGACAGATGTAAACCTAACAAAAGGAATACTGTAAAAGTTTCCTGAGCGTCTTAATGGGTCTGCCACTTTACCAAAGATCGGGCGACCTTTTGGGGATTTTGGAGCCCTTTCAAAATATAACGTCGTTTCGTACTATAGGTAAATTATTGAGGATGGAGAAGGGTAAGTAATCATTATTATAAGCGCTAGGGAGTTTCGAAAGTTGCTGACATGAGTTTGAATTGAGTCAATTGAGTCATTATCATTCACTCTTGGATTACATTGAGCTGAGTATAATCATAACTGGTTCAAGCCACACAAAATGTTTTTATTTTTCGGAAAATATTAAAAAAATTTCAATTTTTGCTTGCAAATTCTCTTAAGCTGCGCTCTTTAATGATCAGGAATCTGTGAACAGTACAAAAACAAAGTTCAATTTTTTGCATAGTTTTTGACTTCTACCATAATATTCTGCAGTTACGCCCAAATTTCTTGAGGAACTCAAAAATGTAATACGGATACCAAATCGACAACATCAGATATGCAGATGAAACTATTTTTTTTGCAAAATCATCAGCGTATCATCGGAGAATACTGGATCAGGAGGTAGAAGGCAGTGAAGAATGTCAAAAGGACTGAATTTATGACCATAATGAAATCGGAACAACAACAACAGAGTTATTAAAGATTAAAGGACAGACAATAGGAAATGTCAAGAAACATAAATATTTATTACCTATTTTTGAGGTAAAAATGATTCTACAGAAAAAATTGGCCAATTTAAAAATATATTCAACAAAATGGGGAAGGTACTGTGTGTTAAAGATCTTAGTTCTCATTCATCTCAAGGTCAGATTGCTAGAATGCTATTTGTTCCCGGTGCTTCTTCATGGGATGGAAGCTTGGAGGTTGAAGCAGTAGATCAACCGCCTGGAGGCATTTGGGATGTGGGCATAATAGGAGAATTTTAAGGACAAAGTGGACAGACAGAATATCGAATGCTGAAGTACTTGAAAGAATTGAGAAGAAGAAAGAAATGTTAAACACCATAAATATACTAAAGTTGCAATATCTGTGCCACGAGATGAGAGGGGAGAAATACACTCTATTGCAAATAATCATTCAAGGCAAGACACTGGGAAAGTGAAGCAGAATAAGAAAACGCATTTCCTTGTTGAGCAGCTTAAGAAAGTGGTACAAATGCAATTCTTTTGAGTTGTTGAGGGCCAAAGTATCGAAAATAAAATTAAGTGTGATGATCACCAATCTTTTGAAAGGAGATGCCACATAAAGAAGATATTGTTTCCCGAATTTCATGAAAATCAATGTTACAGCTACTGAGATTCCGCGGTACGTGAGGAAGGACAGACGTTGTCACTAATCAATATTTCTAAGAAACGTGCTAAAATAATATAGAATTTTTACTCTGGAAATATACCGGTAGTGTACAGAATTTCCAGAATTTACCGCTGACAGCTTTGCCTAGTGATCTTGGGGCAAATAATCCAAGAGAATACATAACGAAAAATAAGTTGATAAAGGAAACTAACATGCTCGTGCCAGAACAACTGAGTTTAATTTGTAGATTACCATTCCACTATTCTCTCAATGTCCTCGTTAATCTGACCAACATACTTGCTTCGCCGAAGTAACCATGGTTCCGGTTTGCTCAGTCCCACACAGGAAATAAGGGTCGTTGTCATGGGTGAAATTGGAGAAAGATTAGACGTTATTTTATAATACTATTAACAGTTTGTTGATGTGTAGTAAGAAGATCATTTGAGAAAGGATAGATCTCCGAGTCTCCCGTGTCACACCCTATCGAAAGCTTTCGATATATCGAGCGCGACGACTCAAGACTCCATGAGGCGCAATTGCTTTGCTCCATGGAATATGTGTTTCGTAGGCCAGAAGATCTTCTGTTGGTCTATGCTGATGAAAACCATACGAATCGATCGTTGATGATCTCATTTTTGTCCAGGTAACATTGGATAAGATGTAGAGATAGTTCCAGGCTCATGAATGCCGAGTACATTTCTTGTACCCTTCAGGGATGGGTTGCATACGATCGATATTCCATCCAATAGGAATCAAGCCCATTTGGTCGAAGTATTGAAAGGATTCCAAAGGACTGGTGTAAACTCTGTATCTGGATGAAGATCGATATTCTATTGCCTTCAACAATGTACAAATGTTAAATAAAACACTTTTGTCGTTTATAACGTTGATGGTTTGGAATGCAATTCAGATGAAAACATTACTCGTTCGGCATGTACGCATAAAATGCATGTTTAATCAAGTTGACATGAAAAATTATAAAAGGCTTTCAGCGATCAATGCTTGGACGATGTGATATAATAGTAGCTTTTTATGCAGCGCTGATCATAAATATCCCGAACTTGCATTATTTGAAAATAGGTTTTATGCATTTTCATCGGAATTCAAGGCTTTGTATTCAGCAATAATGATAAATTTTATGAGAATATTGCTTATGTAATGTACAATGGTTGCATGGTGTCAATATTTCTCAGGATATGATGTATTATTAAGGCTTAAGAACGAGACACACTCACGTTATAACACACTTGAAACGTGAGAATGGGCGAACGAACGACACATTTGATTTTATGAGTTGTGTTCATTATTTTGGTCATTTTCGACTACCAATTAGTTAGGTGGTCAAATAAAACCAGTTGGTGGTCGAACAATGTCAAAGGTGGTAAACCATAAAAGAAACTCCTGTTGTTTTTTACAATTTTGCGGTGCCAACGATGCTTGTGTGTGTTTGATGTACCTAACAAGTAGTAAACAAAAACCGGGAATTCCCCGAATTATAATTGGAAAGCGCTGTTGTCACGTTTCCATTTTTACGCAGAATATCAAGGATTTTTTCCGGTATTTATTCCTTAAAAACATTATTTAATGATGCTGCCTAGTACAAAACAGAAGAAATATGTTTCATTCTGTTTTGTACTTGAATAAAGGCTGTCTAGGCAGCCGGAACGTCAGTAAAGAGATTTATTCATACGTAATGGTTTCTATTGGCGGCTAGCGGATAATATAAGTAATCAGTGATCCCTATTACAATACTTCCTTGCCCATTGGTGCGGGTAGTAAAACCTTTCCTCAAATTACATCATAATCGATGTAGCGGTTATTGAGACTACGTCTACAACAAAGCTACAGACAGACAAAACGACAGAAATGAATTGCATGTATTACAATGATTCAGATATCATGAAACGCACGAAGAAACGTATTATTTTGGAAATAGTTTTTTTAAAGTAGTTCCCTCGCGTGGGAATTGAACCTTCACTCATTTTTGGAAAAGCAACAAATGCAGTGCTGAAACTCTGAATCTGTGAATTCCGCAATTTATTATTGCCTTGATTAACCCGGTTTTCTTAAGCATCCATTTCCGACACAATATTCTTCTGTAAATTATAAAGTGTAATTAAAAAAGTTCCATTTCTAGAGCCGTCGGGGTGGTAAATGAACTTTACATTTGCATGCATCGTTCTTAATAAGCGACGTAATTCCAACGAAATTATTTATTTATTCAACTTCTGTTTCCGTTGGTTTTATTATGTATAATTTTAATTTTAGGTTTTGTTGCCCAAAAAAATCAAGTTAATGGAGGAAAGCTAGTTGGGTCGTCGTAATATTTTTTCAATCTTTTTTGAGATGTTTCAATGCAGAAGTCGTAGCAGAGAGTGGCTGGAATGGTTTTCAATAGTATTCTAAATATGGCCCACAACAAGTATACAATATATCTTTCATAGCCTCAGATCAAATGGACCCACGCTTTTCGTTTATTTTTTATAGAAAACCCCCCGCAAAGGCAGAAAGCCTACAGTGCTCCAGAAGCGCTGCGAGAGGATAAATGTTCCATTGGCATTGACCTTAAAACGCTGTTTACAGTAAAACGTTAGGAAGAGGCTCGTTCGTTAGTTGCTTATTTTGGCTCTTGGTGTTATCATTAGGCACAGCTCGGTCAAACATTCACACTGGTAGAATATTTAGAATAATTACATATCATCCACTTTTCTTCGTAGTTCCAGACTTTGTGTTCTTCATGAGCTTAGTCGCATCCACTGGATGTATTGCTCTTTCCTGGATTGTGTGTAGAAGCTTTAGCAACTGCTTTTGAACGCATTCTCACACATGTGAGCAGTATTCCAAAGCCTTGTAGACCAGCATTGTTGATGTTAACCCCCCAGAAGGTTGGAAGGATGGAAGATGACAAGAAGATTAGGCGTCTTGCAATCTCTAACCGTGGCTGACATACTAGCGTGTAATTTTTTTGTCAGGGTACTTTTCTGAGGCTTTTGTGCGTTGAACTAAACTCTATTTGTTGATTCTATTTAACAATTTGTTCAATGCTTTTGAAGATCTGGATAGCTGTTGCTGTGGGAGATGTAAGGTCTCTCAAGATGGTTGTGGTTTGCCTGGTTCCATGCAGGATAAAATTGTGTTATCATCTGCAAAACTGTAGAATGGGTATTTTCAACAATTCTCAAATATAAATCGCTTATATTGCCTCAGTGGCAGCAACAATCTTTATCAGAAGTCCTCCTTCATTGTCACTTAAATAACAATCATCAAAAAATAACTATAACAATTGTATCACCATTTATTGAAACATGCTTTTCCTACAAATACGCATTGATTTTGTTCAAGAGTCAAAGAGAAAGAATGCGTTTTTCATCTTATCTCATTGCCCAATCGTTTTATACTTTTCCTTATCAATACTAATGATCATTTTTCTTTTCAGGTGAGTCAGACGTTTAGATTCCATTAGTGACTATGTGTGCGTGGTAAGTGATATATTGTTCTCTATGCATATTACCAAATTGAATAGGTGGAAATGGAGTTCACCTAAAGTCGATCCATGTAGCTGTATATACAGTGTTCCAATTTGATTTAGATGATATAAGTAGAAAACAACCGTTTTTCAATAATTGCAAAGTTCCTGTATCCTGTACATTTCAAGTTATCAGGATTGCACTTTGTGATATATTTGTATCGGAAATTATAAAGGAAAATCTGCAACTGGTAGATATCGAACTCTCAACTTTCTGCATGCTAGGCAGACGCGCTATATTGACAATAGGTGTCTAAGTGAGATTCGAGCTCATCACAAATTTGGATCAGTCACAGATGAAGTTAACGCATATATAGCCAGAGAGATGGCGATAGTTTAATGGAATTGTTTCAATAAAGCTAGATTTTTTTTCAAGAAAGCTTAAATAATACAAAGTACAAGGCTACGATTCGTATAGTGGTGCAAAAATGATAAGAGAACCTTTTCAAACGACCGATATATGGATCCGATTTTTTGAAATCGATCTAGACACATCGACCCATTTCTATTACTAATGACATAGGGTTACTTACAACAATGGTTTTCCATTCGTTTTACATAGTGTACCAGTTTAGTTTTGTACATTTCTCAGAAACCTCATCCTATTAACTATTTAATTGTTTGGTTTATTGTATTGACTTATCTATTGGAAATTATCTATAATATCTTGCCAGCTGTCATTCAATAAATGTGCGCCCTCTATTGTTCCTTAACATAAACCGAATGTATTTCGTGAAACGAGAACAGTGAATCCGCTAGACCGAATCTAATGAAAAATTTGACGTAGTGGAACGAATCCTATCGATCGAACTACTCGTATCTATTGCATCGATATTTGATTTATGTGGTATTTATCACGAATAATATTTTTGAAAGCTCCCTACCAAGGAATAAATTGTCGGTATCGGCGCAGTATATTTATTTACAAAATGAACCGAACCGGGTAGTTGGCAGTATTTCAAGTACCTCCGCACGCTTTATAAAACAAATACAGGTCGCTGCCTGAGTCGTGCATTTTGCGGCGAATCCGGAGAAATTTATTGCTGACAAAACAACTGCCGCCACATAATTTATATTTCTTGTGATAAGACGCAGTAGGGCAAAAAGGAGCACGGATTATATCAGTGCTTTTCATAACAAGGGATAATAAGGATTTGTATACTAGAGAGACCTTACATCGGCGGAAGCAACATGTTATCCATTTTAACCAAGACATCGAAAGAATTGTCGAATGGGAAATTACAAATAGACTTCAGTTCAATGCAGCAAAGATGTGTAGTGATGGGATAATTCGACTTGTAATTAATCGGTAATCCGATTATTTAAAAAATCGGTGTAATTCGATTATGGGAGATGATAATTCTAATTATAATTTGAATTGAAATAATCTAATACTCTAATATAAACGCGTTACCAGTTTTCATCAATGTTCGAGCTGTCAATTTTTGCAGCGATGTCTTTTTACTGGCATGACAGAATCATGCTTATTATAGATTAATTTATTTTTATGGTTTATTGAAAAAAGCTCATGATTTTGTATTTTTATCGATTGATTTATTTGTGTAATACAACTATTTTAACAAAATATGGAATATAAAAAAGTTGCAAAGTTGTTTTAAATAATATAATCTTTCTAACATAACATAGTTAATACTTGAAACAAAACAAAAAGCGCCTACTCATTTGGTAAAATTACAATACAAAATGTTGAGCCTGTTCAAACCGTATTAATATGTTGAGTTTTATTTATAGCGTTACGAATGAACTAAAGTGATGCCAGTGGTCGCTCAGAAATGCGTAAATCTAACATCGGAATTCGTATTTATCATAATTATCCATTATCAAGTGACTGAGGTGTGAATGTATGCATTCCAAGTAACGTCTTGGTTGAATAAGGTGTTCCACAAGGAAGCGTGTTGGGACTCTCGCTATCTATACTTTTCATTAATGACATTCTTCTAGTTGATATTGGGGAATATAATTAGGATTTTTTGCTGATGATATACGATTGTAATCTGGAAGTGATGCGAAACAAGTTTTAACTAAAATTACTATGGTGTTGGAAAATCTAGGTCAGTGGTTCTATAATAACAGACTTGCAGTCAATACTATAAAGTCTAAATATATGTTGATCTCTAATTGGGCAGCTATAAGATCTGATATTGCTGTCATAATCAATGGTAAAAGCTTGAACCAAGTCAATGAAATTGAGTAGTTGGGAGTTGTTGTAGAAAGATATAAAAAAACTTGGTTCTGCTTACAGAATACGTAAACAATTAACATCATTTTCTAAAAATATATTTAAAAAAAATATCAAGCCACACTGTGATTACTATGCATCAATCTTATTCCTGTGTAACAAAACAGAAAATACAGTTTATAAAAACCAGATGCCTGTGATTTTCGCTGGATTGTAATAAGCATACCAATGTAACAAAAATGCAACAGATATTGAATTGGAAGTATGTGGAGGCCTAAATCAAAATAATGTTAATTGAATTCATATACAAAATTGTTAATAATTCAAATCCAAATTATTTGTCTGATAATTTACAATACCGTTATGATATAAATAGTATCATGTACATGTAAATCCGACTAAACTGACAATAAGCAAAAGAAGTATTTTTGATGAATGAATGAAATGATGTCATAAACTTCATATATCATATATAAATTTCTGATTTGATGATATCTCTATTTTGAAAATGTTGTTTTAATGGTTGTAATGATTATTAATTTTTAATATTTCTCTCTAACAATTTGAGTGTACCATTTTGATTACATGAACCTTATAAACATAAGTTTAGTTGTGTTTATGCTTTTTTGTGTTGACTTTCCGATTTTTATAACTTTTATAACCATATCAATAGCTTTACATGCTAAATAAACGTCTAAACTAAACCATAGGTTCCAACCTTTCTTTGCCCACCTACTACTTTGAGATTTTTTTCCTAGAGGCCCCCAAGCTTTTCAAAATGTTGCGCCCTCAGCGTTTTTAGGTACGGACTGTGGCACCCAGGGTAAGTTCCTTGAATTTTTCCCCTTTCTAGATATAGGTTGTCCCTTCGACTCGAACATGCTCTTTCAGTCATTCGCCCATTCCCCTTCTCCAGATAATCTGAAAAGCAGAAAAGAACCTCGGATAGGCTCCGCCCCCATAAAATAGGATATCAACGCCCTCTAAGTCTTCTCAGTCTTCTATAAGCTCCCTGAGAGTCTCAAACGCCCACGTTGAGAACAAACATATAACATGTCTTGGTCCATGTTCATGTTTTTAGGAAAAATGAATACATCTTGAGGGTTTTGGACGGGTTGCCATCGCACCGAACTTAATTTGAACCAAGTGTGCATCAACATTTAAACTCCGCGACTTTCTTCACTGCCACAGTGGGCACTTCATGAACTATCCAATATCTGAGACATTAACGCTACAAATATTAACATAATGGTATTCAGCGCTACTACGGACTCGTAAAATAGTGTAAAAAATGGAGCGGTTTGAGGTTTATGGAAGTATCTTTCTAAAACTCTTGATTTTATTGTACTGAATGACAGTGTGGAAGATACAATTGACACTATGTTCCAATTTTCGCAATTTTTAGTCTTTGTAGACATACCATATAGGAGGAAACCGAATAAATCATCGCGTTGTTGCTATTACTAACGCAGTATTACAGGGCATGCTATTGATTCCATATACCATGATAGGCGTAATATATGGCGTATATAATCCCAGAGTACGATTTGATTGATTATGATGAATGTCTCACATTCGCAAATGATAAAAATCGTTAATACCGTTTACATAACTGCGTAATCTATACGATTACGATTCGCCATGATTTTGCTCCATGGATGGTACGGACACACACAAAGGATAAATCCTCGTAATGCACCGTCAAGGCAGGGATTTCCAGAACTAGACTGAGGGTGAAAAATAGCGATCGATCCGGGGTAAATTTGTTCGCTGGCAAGAGAGATTTTGCCATTTATAGTCCAGTTATGTGGGGACTGCATGTTCAAAATGGTCGTGGTTAGGCAAGCAAATCCTGTAGCTAGTATGTATATATATATAGTATAGTTCTTCGTAAAATATACGAAGGTCATACTGAAAGTCTTCAGATATTCCTAATCTATAGAAGTTTAAACAAGTTTGAGCACGCAGCTATTTTGTCTAAAGTTGTAAGTGCTTACGCGCAAAGACAGCATTTGAATCGTTCAGTAGTTGCCTTGCCACGGTCTCGAATGCACCTAAGTGTTGGCCGAATTTTAACGTGAAGATGAAACCGGGTAGTCGCCATTTTCGAGACATGATTTTGTATGACTATAAAAAGGGACTAAAACAAGCGGAATGTCGCGAAAGTTTAGTGAGTTGCTTTGGGGACTCTGCCCCTTCTAGGGCTACAGTTTTAAATTGGTTTGCTGAGTTTAAAAGGGGCCGGGTCTCACTGGATAATGAACCTCGCACCCTACTGCTGTTACTCCGGAAACTGTAGAAGCTGTGCAAAAATATGGTAAAAAAGATCGACATATAACCTACACCGAGATTGAGGCTCTGGGGATAGGATCGGCAGCGGTCCAAACAATCATTCATGATCACCTTCGCCTAAGGAGGCGGTGTTCAAGATGGGTGCCACATTTGTTGACCAGTGAGCAAGAAGCAACAAGAGTTGATTGGGCTAAGTTTATGCTTGAAAAAATTTGAAAAAAGGCACAGTAAAAATACTTTCCGTAACCGGAGACGAAACATGGTTATATCATTATTATCCCGAAATTAAACAGCAGTCATTAGTTTGAGCTTTGAAAGTGAGCAGCCTCCAATGAAAATTCTTCGTTCCAAGCCTTACTTCTGAATGTTATATAACCAAATGTGTTCCTGAAGTCTTCCAAGAACTATGCAAGAGCCGTCCAAAAACTGGTCTGCGGGGTATTCAATGGCACCATGACAACGCACCCGCCTACAGCGCCGCTAGAGCCCTCGATTTTTTTGCTGAACAGGGTGTCAAACTGTTGCCTCACCCACTTTATTCTCTAGACCTAGCTCCATGCGACTTCTTCTCATTCCTTAAGATCAAAGAAAAGTTACGAGGTAGCCATTTTTCCACCGATGAAGAGGCAATCGCTACATTTGAGGAGTAAATTAGGAACCTTTCAAAAGAACGTTGGTCACAAGAATTTGACAAGTGGTTTTACCGAATGCTTAAATGTATTTATGTAGGGGGAGAATATGTTGAAAAAACATAATAAAGTTTAAAAAAATTGTTAGTTTTTCTGTATCAAAAAACTTTTAGCGTGACCCTCGTATGAAACTGTGCACGTAGGGATGTAGGGAAAATGTTCTAATATAATATATATCATACTGAGTTTTAGTTCAGTGATGCGTAGTCTTTATCATATTAAAAGATTTATTTTTATAGACAAACTAGCTTATTATGGAGAAAGTGAGAATTAATATTTTGAACTTAAAATGATGGTTGGTAATGGATAACCTCTCTGCGTGAGGACAAAGGCGTATTCATATTGACCTTAAAACGCTGTAAATTGTAGCCATCGGGAAACAAACTCCCCGGCAGCTCATTCAACAACGCCGAGGTTCTTCGAAAAAACGAAAGGCTTGATCGAGGCGTTGGAAGCTCGACCTGGTGAATATGTGAGCGTTGGGTCCTCTCTAGACTTGCTGTACTAACGAATCTTGGCGTTATAATATTATGCGAGGCAACTCGTTCGATGTCCTTTGTAAGGTCTGGGTCTTCAGGGAGTGCTTCGGATCCCATGCGAACAGTACTTGAGCGATAGCCTGATCTGCGCCTTGTAGAGTAGCTGTTCCAGTGAATACAATTTTCTGGGGCGAAAGAGAGCTCTCAGCTTTTGGGACGCCGACCTAGCGAGGCTGGCAACGTGGTCGTGCCATGACATGTTATTGTTGATGTTAATTCCCGAAAGCACGATGGAAGGTGACCAAGTATTGGGCGTTCTGTCATCTCCACGGCTGGAAATCAACATGGAATCCACTGTGGTGTCAAAACTATTTCATAAAGTTTGATCACCTTTGCATCAAGTAAAGTTGTTACAGAACTGTAAATAATCATTAAAATCTTTTGAAACATCATTTAAACAAGTTGATTTTGCTCGAGAAACAATAAACATATCTAATCCTTTTCATTGAAAATGCAAGTGAATTTTATTTGTCGATACCGAAAAATATAATTGAATTTCTAGTAATAATTATCTCAATACTTGCCTGAATGCTAATGAGCAGCAGGAAAGAGCGGACTATAACAACTAGTCATTGGTGAAAGAACGAAAACAATCTAAAATTAATTAAATTATTTGCTAGAAATATTGCTACGAATAATAATAGCGTTTATTTGCAGTTAACACTAACGAGAAAAAAATAAAAAAAATAGTGGTTTATAGGTATATGAGAAACCACAAAATATCTAAATGAGCAGCATTCCGCGTTTTAGCTTTTATGTTTGCCGGTTATAATATCGCGAATATAAAATTTAAAGTCTTCAAAAACATGAAAAGATCCCAAAACACTTGTGCAATGAATACCTCCAAACAACTTTCATTAAGTTTTCCCAATTATACAGCGTTTAGTACCCACTTTTAATAATGAAATAATTAAATTGATAAACGAATCCATGAAAGATTAAAACAGTTTCAATACTTCTATGAAATAGTTGGTTTCTTTGATGTTATGGAGCGGCAGTTTCCGAAAAAGAAAGAAATTCAGTTCCGAAACTTTGAAGGATCGTGAATAAGAGCTGGCTGTACGTTAGCGCATAAAACGAGAAGTAGAGGCGGTTTTTCGACAAAAAGCAGAAATTTTAATAAAAAGTTGCTGCGCTACGTGACGCTGTCAAATACACGCCGAGAAAGGATTCATTGTAGTTTGCTGAGCGTTTCCGTTTCTGTACTATGAAACTTCATAAAGTTGATCGAGATTTAAAAATTTGCACTAAGTAGCCTCTTCTGGGTAAAAGATACGAGTTTCTCATACGGTATGAGAAAGTGGAAAAGCTAACGAAAAAGTGCATCACATATCTTTCTTTATTTACTGTAGAGTACTACTCACTCTGAAATGAAGTTTTATACAAAGAAATGGTAATTTGAGTGTAAAGAATATTGTTTCACCCACCCAGTAGTAGTAGTAGTGGGGAGGCAAAGCCTGGCAAGTAGGCCAATTTTTGGCCGAACGCGACCCCAAGAATCAACACTAAAACCAGACCTTTTCATTTACATTTTGACGATTCTAACGCGTTAATTCTCACGAGATCAAATTCACCCTTTTGACACCAAAAAGTGGAGAAATTGACCTTGTATGTGCTTCCAAGAATTTCATACCGCTCCAACGCCTCTTACGGCCTTATGCGTCACAACATGTAAAAATCCCACTTTCAAATCATTTCCAGGCTCAGACAAACATTCTTGTGAATCGGCGAAACACGTTTGAGTGTTTGAACGCCTTTATACTCCAGTTTTGTAAGATACTATTCTTCTAAGGAATTGGATAATCAGTAACGGTAAAATTATATAGAAACATATTCTTTAATCTTCAGAAAGAAAGAAGTTAGAACAGGTTGGCAGTTCGACTTTTGAATTTGTTTAATGTTGACTGAATCTGTAAAGGTGAATTTTAGTAGATTGTTCCGAGAAAAAGCTGCCAGGCGAACCATCCAGTTGGCTCTGCGAATGGCATGAATCATGGATGGCAGTTCCAAGGAAAAGATTTCCTTCAAAATAGCACCAATGGGATTAACGTGTTTATCCAGATCACCGAAGACATCGAGATGAGTATATGTATATAAATTGGGCTCAGGTAAAGCCTTAGAAGACTCAGGCACGAAAATCGCATGATGGTCTGCTAGCTATCAAGATGGAGGGACAATACTCGAGTGATCTTAGATCATGCTTCTGGGGATTGAGATCAACAATACCACGTACCGCCGCGATCAAGTTGCTGGTGTCCCAGAAGCTGGGGGTTCTCTTCCGCCCCATAAAATGGTATTCACCGGAATAGGGACTATTCTCTTCTCTTCTTTACTCAGTCCAATACGTCTAGTGGGTTCTCCTGACCTCCCACATCAAAGAAATGTGGCTGATTTATCTCTATTCTATAGATTCCACCATGGTCAATGCGAAACATTGGTAGCACTTTTTGAGTGCGATAGCCTTCCTATCTTTGCCAGAGGTTCTTCGAATAAATGAGCGCAGCTATATTTCTGCACTTCATGAGCCTTTGATGATTGTTTTCAATACAACGATCATTCCTTCTTTGACTTTAGAATTTCGAGCACCGTATACATTCATAAATACCGTATTTATCCCTGGAACATCTGGAAGAAGTAATTTATCTGGGATTCGCGAGAAACTTATTCTGGAAGCGTCTTATTCCGTTCGTACTTCTGTAGATTCGCTCTCTATACAACAGAGGAAAATCGAACGCCTTATACAACGATGGATGGCAATTACCCTAGGATATAAGGCTATAAATCCAAATGGACTGAACTGAATAACAAAAAAGGATACGATTATTATCCTTTATATTACTTTTCTGTTCCATATTGAGGACATTATGTCACACGAGTATTTTCGCAAGGAGGCTCTTGGGAATGCGACGAAAGAATATTTTTCTGCATGTTGTGGAAAAACAATAGATTAACTGAATTAGAAACTTTATTGATCAACATTGTGTTATGTATGGTCCTGAATGGAAAGGAAACACGTTCCTGAGGAATCCAATCAGTGGCATAGACATGGTGACAAGCCATAGACAGAAAGCTTGATCAGAAGTCTTTCATGCCACCTATCGAAAGCTTTCGATATATCGAGCGCGACGACACAAGACTCTTCATGAAGCCTAATTGTGTGGATTAATGCTGACGGAAGCTACATTGGCGATCACTGATGATGTTTCTGTGAAGGTAGGAAAAGCAAGAGTATGCAAGGGACTGGTGTATGCCCTGCGGCGTAACGTTTTAGGATGATTACTGGTATTTGGTCTAGACCAGTAAGTTTTCTACAGTTCAACTTTTCAAGAATGCATTATATATCCCGATGCTGTAATCTTATTTGTGACATTTTTGAGACCATGCTTATGGTAGTTGATAGCTCCCTGGAAGGTTATTATTGAATTAGCAGCAAAAACCTGCCCCAAGGTATCTGCTAAGTTCTGGCTAACAACCTTCGTTAAAAACCAAAATAATCTGGACGAGTTAGGGCATCAGAGTAGTTTGTTCTTAATTTTCTGGTTCTGTTTGTATTTATTGCGTATAGATCCACAGGTTATAAGGTGTAAATACAAATCAAAATGTATGGAAGAGTCTTCCTCGGATAACTCATTTAATTTGACATAATGGTCCAAGTCTGAGATGAACTAAACATGGATCGTAAAAGGAAAGTCGCGTGGAATTTAATAAAGAGACAAAGCTGGATGTATAAAGAAGTCAGGGTTGCTCACGCCGAGACTTCTAATCGAGGAGCAGCCAGTTTAATTATTAAAGGTAGGATTAATCACCCAGAAAAGGATAATGAGAGGCAAAGCGGGTGGGCTGAACATAATAAGAAAACATATGCTATAATAATTGGCAAACTTATGCGTTTGAATATGTAATGTGTACAGAAAATTATGTAAATACAAATTCCGAACTTATGTCAAGAATTCGATTTTTGTCACGAATTTCAGAACGTCAAACGGACGGAAATGAGTGGCATGGCTTTCCGTGATGTGTATGTCATGAAATACCAAGAAAACACAATATCTCGAATTCAAAATGTTTTGCGATTACAACAGTTCCTTGCCAATTAGCGCTGGAATAAAAGTTGTAAACGTGACTCCTTGTTCAGTGTCAATCGATGGATCATCCTGATTCAGAAAGTGTAAAGAAGAACCCCGCCAGTTTGGGATAACGAGACTGCGTTAGTTGTAACGCAGTCTCGTTATTCGCCATCATCATCATTTAATGAAGCCTTGGTTCCGTAAAGATATATTGATTAATCCGCTACCTACCACATTTTTAGATATTAGGATTTCAAGCTTATTTCTCGAATTTCCTGACTGTTCTCAATCGAAAACTGTACCAATTTTAGCGGAGTACAAGAGTCCAATTAAGCTCCAAGTACGTTAGTCGAACGGTTTACGTTTCCAGAGCTGGCATCGTCATTGTTTTTCCGCACGTATTCGTCTGTAGCTTGTTTCTCTAACAAGAGGCAGATGTTTCATTACCGACTGTTTTGTTTTCGTGTTAATTTGAGATGAGCATCGAGGTTCGCACTGCCGGGAACTGGTACGGTCGACAGCTCTCATCTTAATCAGCTATTTTAATGCGGTCTCCAGACAATGGGGGGTTCTGAAATGTGACGAGTACCTAGGTTTTCATCGAGAAATTTATTCAGATATGCGGTGGTTCATTTTTTTGACCTAGTTTTACGTGTTTCTGTATTATAGGTGGATAGTAGAAAAGCCCAATAGGAGATTTTGGGATTTACTCAAGCGCGGCGAATTAACATATAGCATAGAGGATACTTTGCATCTTGTTGAGAGTAGCTGCACCATATCTAAGAACTCTATATAGAGAAGCGCGACTAGAGCAACCGATGAGAATAGTAAAAATATCGTTTGTTCGAAATACCAGAGTACGTCAGGTTAAGAGGTGTTGGGTTAATAACATGCTAAAAAGTGTGCATTTCAATAATCTGATGACTTGGGCTTGACGCAAGGTAGTGGGAGGGTACAAACTTGCAGAAAAAAGATCACGTTTACATTCTCGAGCGCGATCTAATTTTTATTTTTATTTCGAAGGAAATATTTGAATTATATGGTTAAAAATATAATCTGCCGATTTACACAAGCCGAAGTAACAAAAATCGTTAACAAAGTTTACCTCTCGCTCCTTTTCACTCTTTCTCTCACTTATCGCATCGTCCTCACACTTATACTCGACTTCCTAATCTAAGATACTATACTTTCCGTTAGGGATTACGCCATCAGAGCTGCTCACAGCGCTCGTGGAGACGCTCTGGCTTGTTTGTTTGAACTTCAGTGAATTTAATTATTTGAATTAAACATATGCTACGCGGATGACAGTATTCTTGAATGTGTGTTTTGTGAACAAAATACATGTCATAAATTGTGATTTTTTACATTTTTTATTTTATTTGCCTAGTTTTTTTTGGTGAGATCTCTAGTTATTACTTATCGATGAAAGTGTCAAAAATATCATATTATTTTAACCTTCTCTATATTTTTTACCTTTAATTCATCTATTATTTCTTATTTTATAGAAATATTTTTTACAAATATTAGCAAAAATTATTTTTTTATTTGTATGCTATTTTCTGTACATTATATTTGACACATTCGGTGGTTTATATTTTTTTTTTTGTTTTCTTACTACCGTTCGATTAATAAAATTCCTTCAAGTTATCGCCACATTATGGATCAGCACGATCAGGGCATCAAGTTGTATGAAATTTCAAAATAGTGAATTTTTGCATTTTCGAATAGCAGCCACGAGCTCGAGTCACATCCCTGTCGTCTTTATCATCTTCCTCATTCATTATCCCAGAAAAACCCTTGAGGTTCCCTTAAAATACAGTAAGGAACCAAGTCAAGGAATGGACTTCATCACAAGTAATACTAAAACTTTATGACTAATTTTTGGTTAACTGAAATCAGCTCAGCATAGTTACTGGTACCTGAAAAAGCTAGGGCTTTATAACGGAGACCTCAAATGTAGATAATGTGGGGAAGGAACAGAGTTAGCCGCTCACGTCCTCTGTGGGTGCCATGCACTAGATCACAAAAGGAAACAGTTCTTTGGAAAGCCTAGGCTAGAACCCATATCACATAACCAGCAGAAAAACTGTACAAACTAGTACTGGGTTCAAGACTGCTAGAATGGGTGCTGTCAGAAATAGCAGTATGAAGTACATACAATAAGCCTAAAGGCTGTAGTACCAACGCATATATTACATCGAACGACTCCAAGAAAACGAAAAAAAACCTACAGTTTTTAATTCACTTAGTGTTGATATGTGACTATTTTAAAAATCATTTCACATGGAGTTCTGGGTAGCACGATGTCAGTCTACTTGACTTCATTTGTTTAAGTAGATGTTCCAAACCAAAATCACCGTAAGTATAAAAACCTCCACCACTTCCCCCTTCGACGATTGTAATCTAGAACGTTTCATAATAGAGTGTTAAAATAATATGATTTATCCTAATTGCCCAATTAACATGTCCGGGTGTGACCGAAACTCGTGACCTTTCAGAATCCAACCAAATTTCCTTTACTCCTAAATCACTTTTATACTTTTTGTGCCGTTGTCACGCGATACCATTTCTCAAACCCAAATGAATCGCGTCTAAATTTAAAACTTCCTCACAAGATATTCGGGTGGTCGGTACGGAAATCACACAATCGATTCATTAGAATACAAGAATGCCAGAAATACAACAAACAACGGGGGTAGCGTGAAATAGTCTACATTGGAAATTCCTCCTATCCAGTCCAGATACCGATACCATAAAGTGTTTTTCAGCTTATAGATAATATATGCGAGATTATTGGTGTGTTTCCTACTGTATGGAAGGTCGGTCGAGGGCAACTTATACTTGAGAAGGGCAGAAAAAAAATATATCCATCAATTATAGACCGGTAACTCTGTTCAGCATCATGACCAAGGTTATGGTGAATGTCATTTTCGTGCAGCTTCTGAAGTACCTGGACAAAGATAATGTCCTCAACGATCTCCAATATGGTTTCTGCAAGCATAGATCTAATGGCCTACTTTACACAATTGTGTGGAGCAGAGAAATTGAATTTCATGGAGAGTCTTGAGTCGTCGCGCTCGATATATAGATAGCTTTTGATAGAGTGTGGCATGAGATACTTCTGATCAATCTTCCTGCCTATGGGCATTGGATAGTTTAGTTCTACAGGGATCTGTTTTTCCTATTACGCTATTCTTGATGTACATCAACGATTTGTTGGAAATAAACAAAAATCTTACAGGTTTACTTGCATTGGCGCCTGAAATATATGGCAAGACTAAATTTATACGGAAAACTTTCATATTGCACGTGACTTCATATGGCTCCATAAAAAAGATTTATATTCCGACCATTCCCATGGAAGTTAAGTGGTGATTTTTGTTGTTCGGCATTGCTGGCCACTAAAAATTTGGCGTAAAATTTGAGGGTCAGATCACGTTACAGTTTGAATTTCCAGATAGGTTTTTAAAAATAATACTTTTAATCCTCTAATAAGATGCACATCGTAAATTTTGTTTTTCATATGACCTTAAAGCTTTCAGCTTACGGCTACCACTATAAATCTCTGAAATACCTTAACGGTAAATCAACTCCTAAGGATTTATTTGCAGTTTTATGCTTTTTCGTCGACGAAATTTTATACCAGGATAGCCATCCGCTTCTTTTTTAATAAATTTTGTTCCTCTCTCAATCGCCTTTTCTTTACCATCCTCATACCGTTTTAAAAGTGAAATAGACTGTTCACTTCGCGTAGTTCATATCTGTGGATATATATATATATATATCCACATATATATATATATATATATATATATATATATATATATATATATATATATATATATATATATATGAAAAATACTTAAAAACTTCTATATCGAGTGTTTCATTCGCGGCTAAAAAGAAACTCTCAGCCGATGGCTTAGATAGTACTTCTATATTCTGGAACATCGCAGTAAGTGGCGTATTTGTCCCTATTCTATATATGGTGAATGTTCCAGCAAGCTACGACACATAACACCAAGAAGTGTCGTCAGTGCAATGAGCACTAGAGACGCCCAGCGTGCGCATTCTTCTCAGGAAAATTTGTCATATCCTGGTAGTGACGTCATTATTGTTTTCTTCTTTCGTCCTCTATAATCCGTCATGTCGTATCCCAACTTTTTCCTATTCTGTCATCAAATACGTGAAGTAACTGTGCGGTGAATAGGAGCTCAAGCACAATGAAGAAAGGGCACTCCAAACATAATTTACGCTCGTCTTTTTCATCGTTTCTTCGCTCTCCTCGACCCTTTTTTGTCAATTTGTTACGAAATATGAGACCCTTCTAATATCCTCTTTACCCTTGATGAAATGTAGAACTTTACAAAATGTTTAACACGTACGTGTCGATGTAGATTGTAGATGTCCTTATTTTGTGGAATTTTCAGTTTTCTTTTTGTATTCACAAAACACTGATAGTTCTTATTATCAGAATTTTTTATTGCAACTGCCTTGATCTGGTGTTTTCTTTGAAGGAGAACACTAGATGAAATCTGATGATATTTGACTAGATAAGGTTGTATATATGGATACAGATTCTCTGATACGGAAAATACCGATGGTTAGTAAAAATCAATCGGAAAGCAGGAAAATAAGCTATTTTTACAGTTAACCGATGAAGTTATTGCAGTGATAAGGTAATTTATAGTGGTAATCCATTGAGTAATCGTTGTAAGTAAGGATCAATATCATTCTCATATAGATTACAAATTAAAATTAAAATTTGCGAATGGCGCAAGACGTAAACAGCATTCATATCAGTTCATGGAGGTGAAGTCAGTTCATCAGTTCAAAACTGTAGCTAACGTTATTCTGTAATCATTTCTTTCTCCGCAATATGGGTTATTTCATAACTTTATATAGTTATCTGACAGTAATAATCATGGTGTTTATCAAAGTTAATATACAACGACGTTTAAAAATCACATATTAAACACGCATATTAAATGTAGAAAACTAATATAATAAAATAATATTTTCCAAAATATCTTCAATCGAACATTAACAGTTTTTTAGGCAAGGATATGCAACAATAGGGCTTATGACATCGAGATATTTTTTGTTCTCTATAAATATGGTAGGCAAATTTATTTTTTTCATAATTCGAGCTGTACTCAATGTGTACTATGTATCTATCTGTAGAAGTTTTACTGACAATAAGTGATGTGCGATTTATTTTTGACCTGTATCTTGGAGTAACATTTTATGTTCCATCAAGGCGAAATACGTATACTGTAACAATTTCATATAAATGCCATTAATGTTTATCGGTATCCTGTAAGATTACGACTTACATCATAATGTCCCGCCGTAAACTGAGACACTCGTAAAATGTCTAATCTAGATTTCATAACGTTGGATGCCAAAGAAAGGGCATAAAATGCCAGTGATGTGAAATGAATAAATGGATTTTTGTGCTTAATATTTGAATATTTTGTATGAGGACTGTCATCTTGTTTATTCAATTTATGTGCTCCAAATATACTTCGCATGAGGTACGTAGGTGGTGTGAAAAAATCTTGATTTACAGAAACGGTGTTGTCAAGGAAACTGTGCAGAGCTACTTTTTAGAACCTGCATTTCTAGGTTTTAAATGGAAAAATAATTAAATCATTTAGATTTTTGGAATATAATAAATTATAGGTCAAGAAACTAATAAACTCGTTTTTATGGTTAATCGAACTGATAAGAAGTTCTTAATAAGAGAATAAAATTATGAAAGAGAAAACTAATGTCATTACATTGGGATGTTGGATATAAATTGTTATAATTTCTTATTCTTTCGATTTAAAAATGCAGAATTAGTGTAAAAATGTAGTACAAAGCACTCCACGCATTTATCAAAATGACATTAATTTTCTTGTTAATCATTTTATCCTTATATTGATAACTATGTTTTACTTTTTAGTTCGATTAAGTACAAAAGCGCGTTTTTTTAGTTTCATTCATTGATGAATTTCTCCTTGTACTTTGATATTTGGAGCAGCAATTAAGTGGCTGCTGGAATTAGACTTGCTCTTCAATCTATCTTAATTAATGGGTCTGAAGGATATTCTCTCCGTTTATGGGTCCTCGGATGAGTCCCTGATCGTAATATTTCAAATATTCTGTCTCTATTGATATAGGTTCTGACTAATGAAAGTGTGTTGAGAAGAAATATTAAATGTCATTCGTATTATCTCTTGTTAAACGTATTGCTTCGAGAACTGGTAGACAATCCATTTATAATTTTAATTTTAATACGTATTTTATGCTTTCAAAATACGTGTCATATCCAAATCATCTGCTAATAGATATTTTGAAAAATAGAATTTGGACATGGAATGCAATATTGGGACAAATTTTTCAAACTATTGTATGGTTATCGGTCCTTGATAAGTGCATAATTTAAAATTAATCTGATATTTTGAAGTGGGTGAAAATAGCGTTCAAAAATTCTGTTCCAAACATAGATACATACATACATAGATAGATATACATTAAGCTTATAAAAGCCTGTTAAAAATAAGGTAGCACTACCTTCAGAAACATTACTTTTATCCACCTGTCTATACTCGTATATTAATCACAAGAGTGAGACATCTTTGATAAGGTTGTCTAAAACTGTTCGCCAACCTTGACATCACCGCTGCTGTTTGAAACCCATTTGCTGTGAATGGAGCATTTATTTTTCATCAGCCGCAGTCAACGCCGTGAGTGACTTTGCCGGCGTCGATCGAGGTTCATCCGAAATTAATGAAAATCCTTTTTTAAATTCTGCATATATTTATCTGCACCCCGCTGCGCTGTAGGCTTTGTGTTAAGCTGGCTGTTTTTTTAACGGATTCCATTTTTGTCTTTTCATTCCCGCTCCAGCCGAACTGTGGATTTTTCTGTGGCACGATCCGTTTCATTTACATTGTATTCGCCAGTCCAAGCATATGATTTGTTTAATTGTGAGAAGATTACAAATCAGACTGCTAAAAACTAAAGAAACGTAGAATCAGGATAGAAAAAAATTTTGCCATGAGTTTTTCGTAACCTCGGTAATTTTGATAAGCTGTTATCAAAGCTACTGTGGGATCCTTAACATTGAAAAGAAAAACCTAAAAAGTGTCAAAACTGTAATAATGTGACTTCATTCTCACCTTTCTCTGCGTCATATAGTATTTTTCCTAATTGAAGTTTGAAAGGTATGTTACAGATAAATATAAAAACTATGTACCTGTACTTAACCCAGAAGACGTCCACCATTGGAAATAAAGCTTATTCACAACTTGCATATCTCACATATCACATCTACACCTGTACAGTCGTATGATATCCTCACAATAGTCACAACACCAACTTAACAGCACATTTATTCCGAGAGGGGGTTAATAAAAATAAAAAACAATGGAAAATAGTGGGCGCGGAACTCAGCAACAACTCACATGAAATATCTTGAGGACATTTTGACGACGATGGTTACGGTTTTGTAGGGGTTTCCCTTAACACTAGTGCAAATTTCGTTGCCAAAAAATATTTCTCCAAAAACAGACAAAAGTAAGAAAAAATGAATAATTTTATAGAAGAATAGCTAGACAGGATAATTAATATACTAGATTTGAGGGCTCTAGTTTCGTATCCATGATAGGATCTAGTTAGCTACTGGGCAAGTAATCTGGGTAGCTTTTGTTAAAAGTCAAATCTGACAGTCCGACGGTGATTCAAATATAAATCGAAACGCGTCACTGAAAGAAAAATAGTTTTATTTATGAAACTGTGTATTAAATACACAATCCTTTTATCTACATAAATTCGCATTTAGAAAACCGAAAAGAAGACCCAGTGCAGGATTCGAACCCGCATCTCCCGATTTCATGTCGGGCGCTCTGACCAACTGAACCAACTGGGTAGCTGGTTAGTCGTTACAGAGCGCGGATGATATGTTAAGCAGAATCCACCACAAAGCCATCCTTCCGAATTTCAAACTGCGCGCGTCGTTCGTATCTCGAGGTGCCGCAGTGCCAGTGTTTGGATTGGTAACATCTCCTACCGCGATTACCGACTGCAGACCTTTTGTGTCGAACAGCCATAGTCTCTCACTATGCAGAGGTAATCGTGATATACAACTTGCTTTTCTCCGCAAGATGGAGTTTTTAACTCATAAATTCGCATTTAGAAATCCGAAAAGAAGACCCAGTGCAGGATTCGCTCTGACCAACTGAACGGATTTCTGAATGCGAATTTATGTATCAAAAACTCCATCTTGCGGAGAAAAGCAAGTTGTGTATCACGATTACCTCTGCATAGTGAGAGACTATGGCTGTTCGACACAAGAGGTCTGCTGTCAGTAATAGCGATAGGAGATGTTACCAACCCAAACACTGGCACTGCGGCACCTCGAGATACGAACGTCGCGCGCAGTTTGAAATTTGGAAGGATGGCTTTGTGGGGGATTCTGCTTAACATATCATCCGCGCTCTGTAACGACTAACCAGCTACCCAGTTGGTTCAGTTGGTCAGAGCGCCCGACATGAAATCGGGAGATGCGGGTTCGAATGCTGCACTGGGTGTTCTTTTCGGATTTCTAAATGCGAATTTATGTATCAAAAACTCCATCTTGCGGAGAAAAGCAAGTTGTGTATCATCCTTTTATCTGCATGATGGGAGAGTTTCACCAAGTAAGAGCATCTACAATCTACACTATTACTACTTGTTACTCTAAACTGCAGTCTTCGTCGGAAGAACCATTGGCGGATTTACAAATATGCCGCCCCTATTGACCTCTGAAATTCGATACCCTACATCACATGCATAATAATTGCATTTATTTTGTCAATGACATTGACATGTAATGGCATATAATAAATATTGTTTTGTTTGGCAAAGAAATTTGATCAAAATTTGCTGCCCTCTGAAAGCTGCCGCCCTAGGTTCCAGCCTACTCAGCCTGTTGGTAAATCCGCCACTGGGAAGAACAGTGCAATAGTTGATAAAATGAAAAACGGAGAAGTGAAAAATCAGTTCATTGTTTGGCAAGGGAACGTGAGGCTAACAGAAAATGTCAGAGCAGCATATATGTAATGAAGCTTTGCAAGCGCATTGCAGCTTTCACACGTCCAGGGACCGTGCCAACAAAAATCACAGACGTAACGGTTTTACGGCTACGGAACAGGGTTGACCAAATTACACTGAAATATTATCAAGAGTTGTTTGAAACTTGTAGACAAGGTGGATTTTTCAAAAGTTTGATTTAGGACTTCCATTGTCTATAAAATTTTTGAGTATCACAACGTTTCGATTGATATGCTATCTTCAATCGTCTTCAGTCCGAAATCAAACTTTTGAAATTATCAAGAGTGCTGTGAAAATTGAATGTATTTGTTCAAATTCTTTATTATACATACACTAAACATAAATAAATATCATGTGATAAACAGAATAATGACATGAACGAACAAACTCAGAGTTATAATTTTCACTTTTGATCCAGGATTACCTCATCAATCGCATGCAAACAGTTAAGATATGGAACAATGATAAGAATAAGGTGTTAATCATATATCGTGTTCCTTAATTAAGATATCGCTTTCATTTCATAGCTTTTTCTGATTACAAAATATCACGTTTCATAGAATTGGGAGAGTAAAATACAATCCAATGTAAATTTAATCGCATTGATTTACGGTAGACGTATTTACAGATATTTAGTTACAAAGTAATTTGTCAGATTCGCGATGAATCTATTCCCGTGCCTAGTGGAATAAAATAAAACTGAAGTATAAACATCAAGCAGTCGTCCATAACGTTAAAGAAACGTCTATATAGATTTGCTTATAAGAGCATATAAAATCACTATAAACATATATGACACAATAAAAAAACGAACAATCAGTTGTAAATAATGTATGTTGTAAATGCTCTTACTTGGTGAAACTCCTCCATCATGCAGATGAAAGATCGTGTACTTAACACACAGTTTCTTTTTCTTTCAGCGACGCGTTTCGATTTATATTTAAATTATCGTCGGACTGTCAGATTTGACTGTTAACAGAGGTTACCCAGATTATTTGCCAACTAGCTAACTGGATCCTATCATGGATAAAAAACTAGGGCTCTCAAATCTGGGCTACTATATTTATCCTGTCTAGCTATTTTTCTATTAAATTATTCATTCTTTCTCTTGTCGGTTTGAGGGAAATATTTTTTGGCCACTGTATTTGCACTAATGTTAAGAGAAACTCCTACAAAACCTTAACCATCGCCGTCAAAATGTCATTAAGATATTTCATGTGATAAACTATTTTATTTCTTAAGATATTTTAGGTTTTAAGGTATATTATTCCTGAAGCTATTCCTTATGTCAAAGTTTCAAGTGTCAAGTCCGAAAACTACTTACTGAGTTATAGAGAGACCAATGATTAGCGGACGATAGACAGACGGGCGGAAATTAGTGACATTCGCGATGTCTATGTCATGAAACATTAAGAAAACAGAATATCTTGAATTCGGAATACTCCGCCAATTGGCGTGGGAAGTAAATAGTTAAGATAAATTTTCTGGGTGTACGAATACTGTTTCCATCAATTCCCTTATCGTTGCAAGAATTATAACCCAACCTTTCACAAAATTAATTTTTGGAACTGACAGGCGATGGAGGAAAAGCGATTAAAACCATTTAAGTAAACAATGTCTCAGCCAAGCACATATTTAATTTTCAATTGGAAAAGTTGGAACTGGGGTAAAATTATGGGACCACAATAAATTGAATTAAATTTTTTTGTCAGCCATATAAATCTTCGTAGCCGTTGGTGCTTAGATAGTCTTCATTTAAAATTGTGAATTATGAGAAGATCTCAAATCAACTCATCGAAGTTTCGCCCTCTATGTACCGTTATCTCGGCTCATTCACATCAGTAGCTGACAACTGATCTTAAGTGTTTGCTCTTCACTATGCAACAGATCTGCTATAGACATGCATGCTTCGTCTTTAGCCTAGACTCGTCTGGTGGTATATACGTAACCCGTGGGTATGATAGCCACATCAACTCATCTAAGTGTCACACTCTATGGGGACGCCCATTGCCATATTACGAAGCCAAAGGTCCTAACAGTTGGCATGCCTTGAAGCAGCAACAGATGTCCCTTACGACATCTGTCAACAAAGGTGAACTGTAGATTGTAGATGCCCTTACTTGGTGAAACTCTTCCATCATTTAGATAAAAAGTTGTTTAATTATCACACAGTTTCACAAATAAAAATCGAAACGCGTCACTAAAAAAGAGTTTTATTTGTGAAACTGTGTGATAATTACACAAGTTTTTATCTAAAAGGTGAACTGATTTACAACGACATCCCTTGTTCTTCGTAAACATTTTTACGATGTACCGTTATCTCGGCTCATTCACATAAGAAGGTGACTACTGATATTAAGTGTATGCTCTCCACTATGCATCAGACCTGCTATAGACATGCATTTTTCGGCTTTAGCCTAGACTCGTCAGTATAGCCTAGCAGTATAGCTGTCCATGTGTTCGGACCTTTGGCTTCGTAAGATGTCAATGGGCCTCTCCATAGAGGGCGACACTTGGAGATGAGTTGATTTGTGGAAAAAAGCAATTGTAATTCCATTACCTAAAACAAATAAGGCAAACAGTTTCTCCGACCTTAGGCCTATTAGCATCTTGCCTGTTCTCTCTAAAATCCTGGAAAAGGCAGCACAAGCTCAACTTGCAAACTATTTTGATATCAATCAGGTAATACCTCAAAGTCAATCTGGATTCCGTAAGCATTTCAGCACAACGACATCTTTGCTGAATCTTACTGACAACATCCTGAGAGCTCTAGACAAAAAAATGGGAGTAGCCTTAGTCTCGCTCGATTTCTCCAAAGCGTTTGACAAGATAAGTCACAAACTGATGATCGCCAAGCTTGGATATTATGGTTTAGATAAAACTGCCCTGTCACTCTTTTCTAGTTACTTGAATGAGCGGTCCCAGTGTGTTTCGGTGGATGGAAACAAATCTAGCTTCCAATCAATTTCCTCCGGTGTGCCTCAGGGATCAGTCTTGGGTCCAATGCTTTTCTTAATATACACTGCAGATTTGCCTTCAGATGTAACTCATTCACAAGTACAGTCTTTTGCTGACGATACTCAGCTTATTCACTATTTCGACACCGATGAGGCTGATCAGGCAAATAATGATTTGAACGAGGATCTGAAGAGGGTATGTGAGTTTTCTATCAATCATAATTTGCCTATAAATGCACAAAAGAGTAATGTTATGCTATTTTGTTCGAACACGAGAAAAATGGACACTGAACGCAAATTTAATATTCAACTTGGCGCTGATACACTACTGTTCTCCCAAAAAATTAAAATTTTGGGGGTTGTATTTGATGATTGTTTGAGATTTACAGATCATGTGAAAGAAAACTTAAAGAAAACATATATTAGATTACGTACCCTTTATGCTAACAAATCATTAATTAATTTCAAATTAAGAAAAAAGCTTTGCGAGTCTCTTGTTTTGTCTGTGTTTAATTACTGTAGCATCATGTATTATCCCTGTCTCCATTCGATATCAAAAAAAAGGATGCAAGTCGTTCAAAACAACTGTGTAAGATTCATTTTTGGCTTGAGGCGCTTTGCTCATATATCAGAAGCATATGAAAGACTCAGTTGGCTACGCATATTTCAGGTGGTTAAATACCACTACCTTGTATTTATTCATAAATTATTGTTAACGTCTAAACCGATATATTTGAGAGAGAAACTGATTTTCAGGAGTGATGTACATAATATTAATATTAGGCATGTATGTACTCTTACTATTCCTCATCATAGCACATCTGTTTTTCAGCATTGTTTCACATATAATGCAGCCATGTTATATAATTCATTGCCCAGTCCATCTTACAAAAATATGAACCTTAATAACTTTAGGAAGCATGTAAAACGTTTGTGTCGTTGCTTTAATTATAATTAGTCATAAGTTGTCCCCATCTGTACATTAATATTTTTTCATCTTGTGTATTTGCTCAGTTAAAATCTTTTATTTTATTTACGAATCGGTGCCAACGTCTGTAACACCTTTATAACTGTGATATTTGTGGTTAAGTGTAAGAGTAGCTGATAGCTAAACTTCGCCACAGATGTCCACACTATATAATATGTACATGTTGTGCATTGGTAATAAAGGCGAGTTTATTATTATTTATTATGTTGCTATCACACCTGACTGGGTTACGTATATACCATCCGATTGCTCTCTACAGCTAGACTGCAGGCTATACTGACCAGTCTAGGCTAAACACGAAACATGCATGTCTATAGCAGGTCTGATGCCTAGTGGAGAGCATACACTGAAGATCTCTGAAGTTAGTTCATTTCACAACGCCGAGGTTCCACAAAAAAAACGACTTTTGAATGAGGCTTGTTCGAGGCCTTAGAAGCTTGACCCGGTGAGGATGCGCCTATTTGGCACCTCTTGTGTTTGCTGTTCTGACGGCTTTTGGTGTTACTCTCGGTCGAAAACTAGAAGTGAATATCCTGAACAGTTTATAGGTGAGTGGGATATTCTTGGTGAATTAAATTGGAATATTCAGTACGTTGTAATTAATATATAACTGTGAATTCTATCTCACCTTCCAGTTACTCACTATTTAATTTTGATCTAATGCCGTTCGCAGAATATTCTCATTAGTCAGAAACCAGGGGCAATAACAATCGAATCACTAAGCGGAAAATTTCTGTAAATGCACGCCCTCTAGCGGAGGTTTAATAATATATATTGGACGTTGACAGCGCCGGAATTCCCGATTTCTCAAAGCGGAAGTAGAATGAGGACTTTAATAAGACGCAGGAAATTGAAATTATTTCGGATGTGACATTTATAAAAAAGGAAGATTAAGTATTGCGACTATTGTTAGAATATAAAATGCAAGGAGTCTATCGTTCTATGTACGTTATGACAAATGCCATAGCTGATGAGGAAAATAAATTGTATTTACCAAAATAAAATAAAACTGCATTAAAATGAAATGATAAATTTTAATTGGTTGAGGTTTTATAAGGCAGCGTTAGAAAGCAAATCAAATCAATAATTGAATTATATTTGATAAATTAATTTTAAAATTATTTGTTACATATTTAAAGCAAACAAGCTTGGAAATAAGGACTCGTAGCCAGAGACCCAGAGATGAATTGGGTTTAGTCGTCTGATTTTTTATTTTTAAGATTTTGCTGAACATCTATAGAGGGTCTAATATTTCAATATAATTAAAGAAATATATATAAGAGTAAAATTATAACGAAAGTATTCACTGAAAAAATGTATTGTTTTGTGAAAGAAGCGTAGGATGTTCGATATCAACTGCACCCACACTTTTTTTTCAATATAATAATTTATAATTATATAATTTTAATTAAATTCAGAAATTTTTTTGCGCTAGAATTAAAAACTAGGATATCCACGTGGTTGTTGAAGAATTTAATCCAAACCAGTAGATGTTTGATGGAACGTTGATTATTTCGATGTATTTATTTCTGACTAATTTACCGCTAATAAAATATAGAAAAAACAAAAAACTTGCTTCAATAGCAAAAATGACTAAACTGTGAAACTCAAAGTGTTAGAACTAAATGATTACGTATTTAGTTAGTTTTTCAAGCTTTAATTTATTTTATGCACAGAAAGGACCATAACGCACATATACCTGCGGGTAAAATATCACCAAATGAAAAATCGAAGAGGATGCGGTGTGAAGAAAATTCCGTTTGGGGTCACGGTAAAAGGGATGATCGTAAATCTCACCGGACTCGGGCTATATGCCGGAAAGATACTTGTTATGACATCCCCATTAAATGAGCTCCCACTGTAACAAGGTTACCTCTGGAGATATCCGACCTATATTTATCTGTTGGTGGTTAGTTTTCGATGGATGGAGAGTATTGTAAACACGCTTTTATTAACACTCATCTCCAAGCGTCGCTCAATATGGCACTGCCCATTGGCAACGTATGAAGTCAAAGGTCCTGTTGCTATCACACCCTTGACTGGGTTACGTATGTACCACCCAATTGTTCTCTACAGCTATACTGACGAGTCTAGGCTAAAGACGAAACATGCATGTCTATAGCAGGTGTGATGCTTAGTGGAGAGCATACACCCTTTTATTAGCTTGACCTGTATGTATCTATCAATATAATGTAATTTAATATCATGATTTTGATAGACTTCAAGAGGTCTGATTTTCACACGTATTTAAGGACCGATAGCAATACAATAATTTAATAACGCTGTCCTAATGTCCTGACTAGGATGATCAGAGTGAACTATAGTTAGAAAAACAGAAAAATATGGTTTGAGAGCAAACGATAATAAAAAGTAAAAATGATTATTAACTATACAGATTTTGTTGTAAAAAAGCGTGAGGTGCTAATGACTCTACTTCAGATTCCTGAAGAACTCTAATTACACAACGAACAAATGGCCAGGCAAAATTGCTCTATACACGCAATGTCTCTAAAAATGTTTGTTTTTTCACGTGAGGAACGAAAAAAGATATTTATGTTTTACTTTTTAAGAAAGAAATCACCAATTATCAGTAACTTAAATATCGGACAATGACATTTTAGCTGCAGAAAACTGCCAGCTGATCTATTTGACCTGATTCACACGCTTAGATATCAGCACTAAACTCGTTGGGGACTGAACAAGCGTTATATAAATAAATTCGTGTTGAGAAGCTCGGAAAAAGCGGGATTCGAACCACACAGCTCCTGAGATGCGGTCAGATGTTCTAGCCAATTGAGCTAAGAAGGCACATTGCTGACACGATCTAGAACGCCGATAACGTTTCTAAGATGAATCTGTATGTAGATTTCCATATTGCAGGTCACCAAGTGTGACATAATTTCAGTGAAACTTGACGAATAAATTCTTTTTTTCATGAACAGTGATTAGCGTGAACGCATCAACTAATTCCGATGACAGCGGGATATCGTGCCGCATGCACTTTATCAGCTGGCCGTTTTTGTTTGATTCCGTACAAAATTTGCACGTGAGACTCGGCGGCTTTGCCTTCTAACGATCGAATTCAACTACCTTGACCTATCATAAAGTTTAGCTAGGGCTAGGCGCATACGCCTGTTCTCGATCGGAGTCTCTTTAACCTGCATTATAGTACGGCGAATATAAGCCTCATAACAGCTATGGTTGGAGAAAATCGCATTTTTAACGCATTTTCACTTTCTCGTTTCGTGTCTGTCTTGTTGGATACAAATTTTGCAGTCAGACTAACTTTCCGATGAGCTAGTGGTAGTGATGGAAAGGCCAATTCTGGAAAGTAGGTCACCTTTGACCCTCTTTGTTGATCCCGAGAACCAACATGGTGGTTTCTTAGTGACGAACCTACTAGACTTTCTAATGAAAGTCATGATATCCAATTCTTCCGCTTCTGAATTAAATTCTGTATTGCTGAACACCGTGGCTTCAAGGCCACGGTATTGATCGCAGCTGCCTAGGAAGTGGAATGAACTCTCATCCTCCTCCCAGAACACTGGACAGACTTTCATGAGAGGTAAGTGTCTTTTTAATCGAGTGTAACTCCTGAAAATCTTCCAGAAGCTAAATTGATTTTCTGACGTCCTAGTCGCTATTCTTGCCAGGCGATCTGTTTTGTCTTTCCTGGTACACAGGGATCTACATATTAATACCTAAGATGCTAATAGCGCTAGCGAAACACGTGTCGTGTTGGAAAATTGGTTGGGCGAACAGTAAGACTGGTTGCTGCGTCAAGATATCTGAACAATAGAGATCATTAGTAGACTGAGACAACTAACCTGACAAGGGAGTCAAAAGCTGGGCAATTGTGTAGATGGTAAAACATCCAATTCACATAATAATAATATGAATAGAAACTTGTTTTGGCATAACCATGTGGTTAGCATTGCTTGGTATACGTCTCAGAAGCTTATATTCACCTATAGAACTACTACTACTCTACAACGTTCAGATCAGACCATCATTGCAATACTGCTAAAATATGAGTGGGAATGCGCTCCGAAATAATTTCTGGTCTCAATCCAGGAACAATGAATTTGTCTAGTCGACGCGCTTGTCACTTCAAACGAACTAGTTGTGAACGTCAGAGATAACTGTAAATCTGTCATTATTCTATAGATTATAAAATGGCAAATGTGCGACTAAACCGAGAGCCATCAATACAACGAAAATCAGACAAGCGCAACCGGCTTACACTCACCAGGTCGCACTTTCAAAAAGTAATTGGTATGGAGAACCACAACGATGTGTAGTGAACTGTCGGGAAGTGTATTTTTCGATAATTATGATGTAGACGTAGAGCATATGGAGGTCAATATGAATAGATGTTCATCATTACGCAGCACTTGTGGAGGATGGAAGACCTTCATGAGATATTGTTAGAAAAACAATGATTGTTACAGAAGGATTGAACAACATATGCACTAATGACACTATGTGATGTTTAAACCATTTATACATGTGAGTGCGGTAAATAAAATCAAAAATAAATGTTCTCATAACGATTAGCGATGTCAGAAAAATTCATTACACCTGTTGAATATAAAATATATAAAAATAACAAAAAGGCAATTCCGAGACATGCCCTAAATTATCCTCCCTCTTTTTTATCCATATCCAAACAAAGCATAATACAAAGCACTCCCAGCTTTTGGGATATAACAGCTTTCAGCGGCATCAGCTGCAGCAACCGTTATGAATATTTTACCATCCCAACAGCTCAGCTCCAAGAAGCCATATATGCGTGGAAAATAAAGCTTTCCGACTTTTTTGTAAACCTGTTTTTCTGGCGATATATGTATGGGAAGGTAGCCGACTAGTAAATGAAGCATATCTTTCATTCACATTAGCATTCTGAATGATTTGAGACTTGCATATGTGGATGAAATTCCTTATTTGATAAAATAAGTAGGATATCTTTGCATCTTATCTAATCAAAAAGTTCAGTTTAACACGCTTAAGACTCAGACAATACCCTGACAAAGAAGTTGTTTGGTGGTCTGTCAGCCGTTGAGATGGAGGGACGCCGATCTCCCATCAAGCCACCGGGAATTAACCTCAACAATAACATGTCATGGCATGATTGTGTTTTTGGCCTCGCTAGGTCGGCGTCCCAGAAACTGGGGGTTCTCTTCCGCTCCAGGAAGTCGTATTCTCCGGAACAGCTACTGTTATTCTATATGGCTCAGGTCAGACGATCGTTGGATTACTGCTCGTGTGTGTTGAGATGCGCTCTAAGCATTCCCTAAAGCTTTTGGACACAATCAAGAAACGAGCAATACTTCTCGTGGATGGTCCTGACCACACTCTAGAAGATTGGGGGTGTTGACGTGTTTCTCTATGAGCGCGTCCTCACAAGGTCGGGCTACCAACGTTTCGGAGGAGCTTCTATCAAAAATTGTTCTTTAAAGAACCTCGGTGTTGTGAAATAAGCTGCCGGGGACTTTGGTCTCCGGTGGTTTCAATCTACAGCATTTTAAGGTAGACGTGGATAGACAGTTTTAGTAATGCATTTATTGACGTTAATTCCACTGAACAGACCATATGCCTTTAGCATGTCCGTTTCTTTTTAAGATGCCTTATAGGAATAGTGAATCTATATGATCCAGATTATTCCGTATCTATCACACAGTGTTAATCAAATATGTCAAAAGATCAAATATCACATGAACTTGCTGGGTTTTGCATCAAATGAATCATTGATACACATTTTATTTCATTTTATTTATTTTGTTATGAATAATGGACAGTTTACGAAATCAAACGAAGTTTATGACCTTGTCACTAAATAGAATTCAGAAATCTTTAGAATTAGATATTCCTTTACAATTGTTGGCTACTCCAAAATTTTACTCTAAATGATCTGTACTTTTTCAATTTTATACATAAACACATAAGTCTTTTTGATATTTTTGTTGGGAAATCAACAGTCACCACAGTTGGCAGTAGCAGTGGAAATGTATTTTCTGTAAGCCAATCAATATATTCCCTCGCAACAATAACACCTTTGCCGTTTTCTTCTTTGAATACAAAGTAGCGAAATTTTGAAGTGCTCTTTTGAATTCATCGGCATTGTGTGGAATCATCTCAACGTATTCCAGTGTAGTATAAACTTTCGTTGGATTAGACCAAAATTTCTATTCGAAGGCAGGATCGAATGTTTACGAATAAGAAATGAAATCAACCTTTAAAAACCGACCGGAATTACAAATGCTGAACAAAATACGAGGAAAATGATTTTTGTTTTGTCCAGGACAGTTATTGCAAAACAGATTCAACCCTGATCAATAACGTAGCTGTTTTGATCGTACAGGAAAAAAAACAGCTTCATATTTTTTGTATATTGTGTACACCGAACACAGATAGAGCTGAATTAGATTATTCGTACTTGTTAGATGTAGGATACTTATCAAGGCATAGAGAGTATATTAATTTTAATAACAAGACAGCTGATGTCAGTCATGTTTCAGCGAGGTGCGTACGATGAATGCAGAACCACCTGTAGTATTACAACCAAAATATGTCTTTGAGGTCAGTCTATATTTCCGCCGCGCGTAAATCATGTTTTACTTAAGGAACTTGGGTTCTTTGTGTCTTTAATCGATAGTTCTACATACCGTATAATTCAAATATGTGGTGTTTCTGAAAGAAATACGACAATTTGAAAAGATATATATATATATATATATCCAATTAAACTGAACTCATTGCCATCATTAGAATACGCTGTAGGACTATAGAGATTGCTGCAGAACACCTAACCGTCGAATCATCTATATGAGACGTTTTTTATGAAATTTAATAAAATACCGTTGTACCAGACTGGTATGAGTGCTCTCATGAATATTTACATTATTATTCTAAGAATAGGGTGGTGTTTTAGCTGTCAAAACACGTCTATTGTGTTAAATTTTCGGCGGTAAAAGCTTCGCCACACGTCCTCTTTCACAACCTCTGACTTCGGATGCCGCGTTCAATTTTAATGCACAATTACGCCTCAGAATGCATAGTTGCCAAACATCTTTAGAAATTCCTGAATATACTACAAGCAGTTTTGTTATATGTAGATTTCGGTTTCAGCTTGAATGGAAAGATTAGCTGAAAAAGGTCTGGATAGCATGCTACTCCATGGCAGAAAGGTTTATCTGGATGCTAGTGGTTTACCTGGTTTCTTGCAGTAAATGAGGGTGCTATTGTCTGCGAAGCTGTAGAAATAATCAGATGTTATTTCCAACAGTTCTTCTGGTGGTCCATTTAACTTGAAACAGCCGTATAGCGCGAGAACACTTTGTAGATGAAAACGTTCAGATGAAAGTTCTTGAGCGCAATGAGAGAGAGTTAATGATGACCTTTATTTTAGACATCGACAGCATTTTCAAGTTTTTTTCAAGGTCAACCATGTTTTTTGATAGAAACATATTTTTTATTGCGGAATCTTACTTTACGAGAAAAAACAAATATCTTTTGTATCAAAATTTTGAAATCCTTTTGCAACTTAAGTAGACAAAAATTACAATATTTACTCTTTTTATAAATTTTCCAATAATTGAATGGTTTGTCAGAGATGCGTTTTCTTTCACGGAAAGATAATTAATGTAATTATCATATGGGAAATCTTCAAATTTATTATAACAATTGTTCAAAATGATGCCCGCCAACTTCAATTCAATTATTATCAATCCATTTTATCAAGTTTTCATGATACCCAAGGAGAGTTTCTTTATTGATCACTCTATAAGTATATATTATGCGTTACATCATATTTTCCAATGTAGTTGGAGGTTCTCGAATAAAAAACTTCTTTTAGATGGCCCAATAAAAGAAAATTTAGAAGGGTTAAATCTGGTGACCTAGCAGGCCACATAACGGGACCACCTTATCTGATCCATTGATTAGGGTATTCCCGATCCAGCACTTCCCGGAAAATTCTGGCATAATGAGCAGGGCAGCGATCATGCTGAAACCACATACTTGCCCTTTCTTGAAGTGGTATATCGTATTAGCTCTGCTAAATGGTGTCGTAGGAGGTCTCGATATTTTTACCCATGCAATATTCCTTATAATAAAATTATATACCATACATTGACTAACGAAGGGCACTGATGTTCACTTCTGACAACCATCGCAGATTTTACACCAGTAGTGCATATCATGTCGATTCGCTTCACCATGGTTTGTAAAACCAGGTTGATCTGAGAACAACAAATAAAAGAAAAAAATTCTATTTGATTCTATTCAATTTCTTGCCCACTGAGAAAATACGACTTCAATAATGTTCCAAAGAAATGATAACGGCGTTGTCTACTGTTGCGGTATGGAAACGTTTCAAAAAAAGAACAAATGTTTTATTTTTCATCTACTTAAGTTGCAGTCGGGTTGAACATTCTTGTTAACAAAAGAGAATTTTTTTTCGTAGATTAAGCGTCTGCAATAAAAAATACATATTCCCATTAAAAAACGCGGCTGACCTTGAAAAAACCTTGAAAACACTATCAATGTCGAATACAAAAGTCATCACTGACTGTCCCCCATTGTATTCAAGAAGTTTCGTCTGAAAGTTTTCATCTATAAACTCACCGTACTCACGCTATACGGCTGTCTCAAGTTAAATGGACCACCTGGTATATCATCCAAAACTGACGTCACCTAGCAAGAATCCAGAAGAGTTCGAACTCTCCAGGAAATCTAACATTATAGGAGATTTTATTCTGGGGAAGGATGAGTCATAGCAGACTAGAATATAGAACACGCAGTCACTGATCCGCCTCAATTGAGCACATCTGGCAATGCCGCCGTAGCAGCAGGTGTTGCATTAAAAATACACGCATTTGCCTTGACTGCTTACTTACCTTTATTACGCGGAGAGGTATGGTGATTTAACCGGGAAAATCTGCCCTGCCGCATCGCATCCCGAACAAGGACGCCATGTACTCGAGATAAAACCTCTGAATTATTACGGTTTGCGCATAAGCGACCACTCTGAATATATGAGGTGACTAACCAGGAAATTATGCATAGACTCATTTGGTTCTTTTTTAAGCAAGACAAGTAAGAAGGAATAGATAATGAGATTTTTTACATATGTACATGGTGTTCCAAAATTCCGTGGCTGTAGCTTGACGAGGTCAAATTAATTCGGTTAAGTTTAACCTTACCTATACTCTAAAGCGCTTCGTTTGCCAGAGAAGAACTGGCTGATCAAAGAACTAATAATTTTCTAATTTTTATGAATGTCCCAAAACATTTTTTTTACTTCTTATAAAACTATATTGATACTTTGATAAAGAACAACCGCTTGAATTATAACTGAAATAATGGAGTCGGTGAACCACTAAATACTTTTTAGGATCCTCTTGTTTTAGTCGCTCGTTAACAGTGATGCGATCTCCTGCGCGTAAATTGGAAACATAGAGCGAGGGAATAAAATTGGAGTTGAGATGGAGGTTTAGTGGTTCATGTAGATTGTAGATGCTCTTACTTGGTTAAACTCTCCCATCATGCAGATAAAAGGTTGTGTATTTAATACATTGTTTCACAAATAAAACTGTTTTTCTCTCAGGACGTGTTCCTATTTGTATTTAAATCATCGTCGGACTGTCAGATTTTAAGTAAAATCTGTTTGTTAAGACAAAGGCTACCCAGATTCCTTACCAACTAGCTAACTAGATCATATCATGGATACAAAACTAGAGCTCTAGAATCTAGCATACTATTTATCCGGAACGCGTCACTGAAAGAAAAAGGGTTTTATTTGAGAAACTGTATGTTAAATACACAATCCTTTTATTTCCCCCGTATACTTGTTATACATTTTTTCGTATTTTTTTTAGAGCCGCAGTGTTCTCAATTTTTTTATTGAAATGCTACACTCATTTGTAGGATCTTTGGTCTCTTGAAAAACTGTATCTGTCTTTGAATAACAAATATATGAGCTCATTAATCCTGGACGATTTTCGTCGTATGGAAAACAAAATCTAAAAAATGTTATTCGTATTTAAGTTTCAACAAAAATCATTGTTATGTCAGTTTAACTTAAGGTTCTTGTTAGTTATTCAAAACATTTTATGGCTATGCAGGTTCTATGCTCCTGCGATACTAACTGTGGCCTGAGTGTTTGGGTGTACTAAGAAACATTCCCAGATCTAGTTAGAGAACATATTCGATCATCTTGTTCGCCAATATTCTTATTTTCCCATCCTGTGGTTAGCTTTATGCCTACATCGTTCGGTGAATTTGTCCACGTTAACTTCCACAAAACAAATGATTAATTAATTCACATTTTTTTCCAAATATTATAATCATTCTTCATCACGTCTTAATTTATTTCTAATTAGTTGGACGTCTTGGTGAAAAGTACATTGCAAGATTCCGTTACACTAATAGATACATACATACAGGTTAGGCTAATAAAAGCGTTTTAAAATTTCGGGAAATTGAAGGATGGTCATATATTCTATAAATTGTAGTAACAATATTTTTCGTATGTTCAACCTGAAGTGAGTTGGATCTTTATGAGTATCCCCTGTATATACCGTACGAGTTAGAGCACATATTTGACCCTTCTATTTCTTCATATCCTCATACTGTCCTCAGCTTTATGCCTTGATCATTCAGTGAATCCGTCCACGCATAACTTCTACAATAGAGAGACTGTTATACCCGGTAAACTTGACGTATTTGAATTTCAAATTGCTTATAGCTCTGCTCCGTCCCAAGCCACAGTGACGTTCATGCTTAATAGTTCCAACCTAGGAAGGACAAGCATTGCGAACAAAGGATTTCGTACACTGGAAGAACAGGGACGGTTACAACAAAAATTGCGTCATCTAGGTGTACTTTCTACTCTATACACACATAAAAATTAATTCTTAGACCAAGCATCTGTGCTTTCATTTAAGTATACCATCTCTTCCTATATGCGCAAAACTATAATAACCTTAAAGATAAGGAATCAATAATAGTATTGACTGAAGCATTTCATGATCTTGGCTCAAATAGTTCCACTTTATTATATAATTTATTATTGGTATGAAGATGCTGTAATTTTGATGAGCTGTTATCAAAGCTTAACCTTAAAAAGAACAACCAAAAAAGTGTCAAAGCTGTACAAATGTGACTTCTTTCTTACATTTATATGCGTCATATAGTATTTTTCCTAATTCAAGTTTGAAAGGTACAAATAGACAGAATATAAAAATGTGTACCTGCAATAGAACTCACATATCACTCATATCACATCAACACCTTACATTTTTATGAGATCCTCACAGCAGTCCTCACAACTTTTTGAAAGCAAATTCATCCTTAGAGGTGGTAGGTAAAAATTAAATCCAATAGAAACTAACAGGCTCGGAGACAACATACGCGTACCGTTGAATTGCCGTTGACGAATATGGCGATGTCGAAGAAATGAATGAATTACTTGGAGGAAGTCGCAAGATGTTCGTAATCTTGAATTGAACTGAGCTCCGTTGGTAAATATGATAACCTTACAAAAAAATATGGAATACTTGTGCTTGGAAAAGCATTGACATCTTAGTTGTGAAGAAAATCATATTTTTCTTCGGAGTATATTTCTTTAGAATAAGTATTGAAATCGAAAATATACTTTTTTTGAGTCAAATTAATAATAATTTTCTTATCAAGTAAATGTTCTTAGAGTAAGATCAGATGTTCTGGTCGTGAGTATATTTTTACAACATCAAAATTCTTGAATTGAGAATTTATTTTTATGTGTGTGGAATAATTTTAGAAATAAAGTTTTGAATGGATTTTTAGAGTTGTTGATCTTTTTAATCTCAATGAAACATTTATGGCACTATTGAAGGACTTTAAATCATTAATGATGAATTTCAAAATTTTCAATACTTCCAAGATTTCTAAAACTTACGTCAAAAAAGATTGAAGGAGTGCTCTGATATCCGATAATAATATTTAGTCGACTGATATCAGTGCACGTGAGTCAACCTACTTGAGGCTATTTTTGGAAGCCGCTGTTGAAACAGAAGCACGACAAACTAGAGTATCGGAGTAAATGTGGCATCATGACAAAAGCCGGAAGCATCTATCTTAATTGAATTTATAGACTTATAAAGACTATAGACCAATCCGACCATTCGTTAGTATGGCTTGAGCGGTAGATCAACTTTATCGAGCGTTGTTATATAGATACGTAGCTTCAGTATTACTCTGTTACCACTGGATCGATATATGAAATCGTATAAAAAACGGTCAATATTTTATAGATAATATTGCCGACACTTAATTTTATCTTATTGCTTGACCCCCAAAAATTTTTAGAAGCTGATCAGGAGCATCAGAAACCTCCGACCGATAGACAGACCGACGGAAATAAGTGACGTGGTTTTTGTGATGTATAGGTCATGATGCATGAAGAAGACACAATATCTAGAATTATAACTTTGTCGCGATAGTAAATGATTTAAATATTTCATAATTTTTTGATGTTTGTGAACAAAATAATTGTGCTTCATAAGGTAACCGTTGTATTTAATGACGATGCTAATATTTTTTTATCCTTTACAGGTGAGTTCATGATTCATTTTCATCAAAATGGGCGCGGAGGGTGAGTAAATTGTTTTAAGTTTTGGCCAATTGTGTGCAGTGTTCTAGCTTGGTTTGAGAAATTAGTAACGTTAATTTGAGGGGCTTGAAAAGTTGTATGACGGATACAAAATCTGAGCTGAAAACGTGTAGTATTTACATATACAATGTAGGACTTAAACTGTTGCACCTCCACCATTTCTGTTCATTTGGAGGTGGTACATCCACCTTTTGTTCAATAGCGGAATGAGAAACCACTGACACTGAAAACGATGGATTGAAATACGGTTAAGTTCTGTCTCAGAGTACGATATTTCTGACAAAAAAAATTACAAATGTTCAGTACTATGTAAATTGATGATTCTCTTTATTCTGATGATGACAGATAGGAAGCATTATTTGAACAGCTTGGAAAGCCATATTTTGGGAGGAATGAAAAAAAAAGTCCAAAACTGGGGCAGGAGTATCGAACTGAAAGGTGATTTGGTATGCCTGATATTTTCATTTTCAATCCTATACTAATAAGGTATAGATCGGTTTTTAAAGGAACATGAAAAGCAACCTGAATTTTACAAATAATATACTTAGAGCAAGTATAGATCATAACACAGCACCTAAATATAAAATATCCTCAGACATATAAATAAACAATAAGTTAGACCATGAGCAATACAATGATTGTGGAATATAGCGGGGATAGGTCATTTTTAATAAATATATAAAATCCCATGCTGTCAAAATCTAACCTGGTGGTGTGTGTCAAATCCATTCCTGCTTCCTGGCCAGTATGCTGATATTTATTAGCAATAATTATAACTTCGCCTGGCTACAAATTGCGCCTTGATTGCGGCCGTCACATTCCCCAAATGGTATGTGCGCAATTTCTCTGCCATTACTGTGCTTTATGAGGTGCATTTCAATCCGCGAGCACCACGTCGACGCTGGCTGGCGTTAGACCGAAATTTCCTCATAGTTGGAAACAAGATTTTGTTTAAAATTGCACTGCTCGCCGTACTCATGTACGGAAATTACGGAAAAATTGCTTCTTATGATGAATAAATATTAAATTGAATCTGTCTGCAAATGGGCACTCCACGATATCTTAGGTTTTTTATGATTGAATTCGGATTCAGGTAAGTGTGTCGTTTATATTTCAAGTTGGCAATTTTTCGGTGGTTTTGTTATAATGAGGCACAGATCGCTTGGGAGCGGCCCTCGCTGTAAACAAGCGAACTAAACTCGGAACATTTTTGTATTTGATGGCGCTGAATGCGAATATGATCATTAATCGAATTAACTCATCAGGTCCCATTTTGAGGAAGGTAAGCACCCAAAGGCCCGTGAGGGGCGCCCCTTTTGGATCGATCTGAAAACAGAGGCTGAATTCGTGATCAGCGCCCCTCAGCACCCAGAAAACAATTTTCCGCCTCATTTGAAAGAGTTAAAATTTTTCGAAGGTATCCCCCTCCCGTTTTTTACGATTTTTGAACGCCGACTTTTGACCTGATCTCGAGGTGAAAAATAATTTGTGCTCCTATTATCCGATATAATTTTTTTTGTCGAAACCAATGGTGTGCTCAGATTTGCGCTACGAGGTTCCGTTTTCCGGAAAAAATATTTTGGGAATAGATGGAAATTCCGAGGAAGGGAGGGGGCAAAAATTATTTTCTTTAACAGGTCAAAAATCGTTTCCTCTGTAATTTAGGGTCGCTAATCACGAATCTGGCCATCGTTTTTGCGCCGGCTGTGAGGAGACCCTAGGAGGTACCGGAGGAACCAGAAAGAACATTTCAGCTCTTGCCCCATCTGAAAATGGGCACCCCATGAAATCTTAGGATTTGTTAATGATCGAATTTGGGTTCAGGGCCTTCAAATATACAGGTGTGTCAGGTATGTGACCCAAAAAACAATTTTTTGCATTTTTTGAAAAAAATTCCTTTGTAGAAATTTTAAATAATTAACTTCGGATGCAGGGTCTTCCAATACATAAGTGTATGGAGTATCTTTCAAGTCGGTAGTTCTACTTGAATATCATCAGATTGTAGGCAAAGTATTCAGATTCTTGCCGCACAACCTCTTTTAGGTGGTCAGAAGTTTCGTTATCTGAATTATCATGGGTTACTGATTCATGGACATGTGAATCATTAGAGCTGTCATTGTGAAACTGACTCAATTTTAGACAACAAGGCAACAAAAAGGATCTACAAATGGTGCCATATCATCAAGTAATTAAACAGTAATGTATCCATAATGTAACTTACCACTCAAAGTTATGAAAGTTACGAATTCCAGTAAAACTAGCTATCAATCTCAAAATCCACTTTTTTACACAAAACAACATACGACCGTGATAGCTGGTACAGGTGTTGTTCGACCATCTTTTCTTCACATACACCTGTTGACGGAAGACAAACAGGAGGCATGCGTTCTAAATTTGAATTCATTAAAATGGAACTTAGAGATCAATCTCACCCTCGGTTATAAATCTCATCCCGAACGCCGGTTAACTACTTAGCATCTCATACTTTCCATACTTAGAGGCATCATACGTCAAGAAAGAAAAAACACCGAATTTTTTTTCTGTAACGCTGGCAACCTTGAACCAATATTATATGTTTCCATCTTACTCACAGCGCGAATTGTGCCACAGAGTGCACTAAAAAGCGCGTTCAAAATGAAAGTGACAAGACTGTACGCGAAAATATGCATTTTCTAAAGTCGGTCTAGAAAGCGTGTTTTGAGTTGGGATTCTCATAAAAATTTAAGAACATATATGCTTTACTGGAAAGTCCCCAGGAATAATAAATTCATACGAATATCTAGTTTGTTTTTCAATCCCAAATCTATTTGCTCTTCATGTGTTTAGTAAGATAAGGTTTCAGAGAGGTTTTGGTAGTTCTTCATGTTTGTAGGAAAGGATGAATGTTTGATAAGGTCCGAAATGGTTTCTGTAAAGCCCACAGTTTCTGGCAACAATTCTAAGTGTAAAAAGTGAAGGCGAACAGCGACAGTAAAGTAGAGAATACAAAACGGATCGAAAATGGAACTTATTGGCAACCCCTGCTTTAGAGTAGGCCATTGACGTTTCACCTTGAACAATGTTTTTTCAAAAGTAGTCGAAGTCCATGGAGTGAATAGTTTGTACGTGGGGTTGATTCTACGTGTTGATATCCCTACCTAATAATATGATTTCTCACTTTTTAGTGCGCTTTGCTATTAAAGCGTGGTTTTTAGTATTCCAAACTATTATCTAGGTACCTTTTGCATTGAAGGTCGATAGAATATACCGTTAGACCAGAGCAATTTTGCTGATTTCTTGATTACATCGGAAAATCCCAACTACGTTCTAGTTTTGACATACAATTCAACTTTCATCTGGAGAGAAATGAAAGTAGAAAAGGGTGTGATGTGTAATATATCCTCGAACCAACGTTGGGTATAATTTCGCATCTGCCGCCTTCATGCTCCAGAAGAAAAAAGAACAAAGCAGACGGAGGGGAAACAAAAGAAAATCGACTGCCAAGCCGAGCCTCGCAGATCAGATGGTGTCGGTTGTGTAAAAAACGGTGAAAGGAAAAAACCCAGTAGGCATTGCGTAGCTGCCGCTGAAGGCCGTTTATACTTCGAATGTTGTAAATAAATGATTTCTGGTGATTTATTCTGTATGCGCGTGATACTTCCAATTTTTTCTTCTTTAAGTGGCGTCAGTTTTCAGAAAGTTGCCTTATTCTCGGTGCTGTGGCTCTGAACAGCTCAAAAGAATTGTATCTTTACCACTGTCTTAAATTGCTCAACCAGGAAATGCGTCTTCTTCCTCGACTTCTTCCCTTATATTGCCTTGAATAATTATGTGCAATAAAGTGTATTTATCCTATCTAATCGCGTGGCATGATTATTTTGTACTTTGTTACCTTTATAGTATTTAAAATTTCTTTTTTTTTGTCGAATTGCCTGAAGTACTTCAGCATTCAGTATTTTATCTTTCTATTTAACCTTAAAAATTGTCCTATATGCCAACACCTCAAACGCCTGCAGGCTCTTATTATCCTCCTGCTTCAACGCTTCGGCTTTTCGCGATTACAATACTTCATCGGTCTATACGTAGGGAAATTCAATCCATATTAACTTCCGTCCGTCTATTTGTCTCAATGAATTTTTGAAAACAGAGCTTTGCTGATCATTTAAGGTCATTGGCAAAAATATTTCTTAGATAAAATAGTTTATCACATGAAATATCTTGAGAACCTTTTGAAGGTGATGGTTAAGGTTTTGTTGGGGTTACCCTTAACACTAGTGCACATGCAGTTGTCAAAAAAATATCTCTCAAGATAAAAAAATGAAGAGAAAAAATTTAATAGAAGAAGGCTAGACAGGATAAATAGCTGGATTTGACAGCTCTAGGATTGTATCCATGATGGGATCTAGTTAGCTAGTTTGCAAGTTATCCGGGTAGCCTTTCTTAACAGTCAAATCTGACAGTCCGACGATGATTTAAATATAAATTGAAACGCGTCACTAAAAGAAAAAGAGTTTTATCTGTGAGACTGTGTTAAATACACAAGCCTTTCATCTGCGTGAGGGAAGAGTTTTACCAAGTAAAAGCATCTACAATCTACATAATATGAATAGTTTGAATTGCTACTCACATCATCTACAAAAAACATGGATATTTTTATAATTCTATGTTGTAAATACATAGAAACTCATAATTATAGAAACATATACCACATGTAGATTATAGATGCTCTCAATTGGTGAAAGTCTTCCATCATTCAAATAAGAAATTTTTTGAGTGTTTAACACAAAGTCTCATATGGGAGACTGTGTTAAACACACAATGCATTTCTCATCTGAATATACCATTAGTAGCCCAATGGCTTAAGGTAACGACCCAGAGAGCCAGAGACGTGGGTTCGAATCCACAACCGCCAGATTTTTTTATCTGTTTTTCTAATGATGAGTTTTTAGGTACAAGATATATTCCTCTTACAGATGAGACCATAATTCGGATGGTCATGCGACCGAAGATGCATAATTTTCAATTCATTGCTATGATTTTTAGCAGCCTCGCGTATGTCGTACTGATAGTGTTAATGATAGCTATCATAAGACACACGCGGCTGTTGAAGGTCATTGCTATCCATCAGGGAATCAAACGATTACTTATATAGTATTTATAAAGTCATTTGGTCGACTTCGTATTGTCACGATTTACCTGAACCACTCAAAAACGCTCAATTGAAATCTTTCGCAAAGTGTTGTGGTAAATAATTCTGGTACATGCCCTCAGAAAAAGCACAGTTGATCAGTCGGATACTAGAGTATCCTCAAGGCCTAGCGTATAGGATTATTTGACCTGGCTCGCATAGTAAAAACCACTAGAAAGGATAACTTTATAGCGATTTTCAATTGACGCTGGAAGAATCATACCTAGGCTTGATATATAGTCACAACCTTCACATGGATGAGAAAAATTATGTGCTCTTTGTTGTGGGTTTCTTAAAATTAAGGAATTAATTTTTTGGCATAGAATTTCGTAAGTTGCGGCACAAATTCCCACTTAATAGCACTTATTACACACTTAAATTTTAGATTACAAGTGAAGTGAGGCACCCTGGTGTATCAAAGAAAAAAATGGGATCAAGTAGGTTGACCCTATACTTCTCACGCAATGGTATATGTTTGAAAATGGATATTCGAATCTGATTTTGGAACTGTTGATAGTTGGAATTGAATTTGAAAAGTATCGAATTGCTTAAATTCAATGATTCCTAAATAATTAGTTTTTAAAATTTTCCATACTTTTCTAAATATTCATATGTTTAATGGAACTAATATAACTGCACTGCACAGTGAAATCCCTTATTCTTCATAAACACTTTTATTTCGATGTACCGTTATTTCGGCTCATTCAAATGAGAAACTGCTAACTGATCTTATGTATGTTCTCCACTATGCTTCAGACCTGCTGTTGACATGCATGTTTCGTCTTCAGCCTAGACTCGTCAGTATAGTCTGACGATCTAACTGTAGAGAGCAATTAGGTGGTATTACCATTACCATAAATGGGCAAATTATAAATACCATGCGTTATGCCGATGACACTGTTGTAGTGATCGATAGACGGAAGATCTCCAAACGGTCGTACAAAAACTAAACAACAGCTGCTAAAGAGAACCAAATTCATCGTTCTCACAAAAAAACATAATCGGAAATCTTACAGTAGACAACGCGCCACTTGAGCGGGTAAGAAAATATAGATATTTAGGAACTTGGCTAACCGAAACTGCCGATCAATGTCAGGAAATAAGAGCTCGGATATAGGGTGCAAGAACTGCATTTGTAAATCTTAAGAAAGTTCTTTGCAGCAGAGATATAAACTTAAAACTTAGAATACGATTGCTGAGGTGCTGTGTTTTATCGACGCTTCTATATGGGTCCGAGGCTTGGATGCTTAAGAAGGCGGAAATGGATAGACTGGACGTTTTCGAAAGATGGTGTTATCGAAGAATGCTGAGGATCTCTTGGATTGATAGGGCCTCAAATATGGAACTACGACAGCGAATACAAAAGCAAGAAGAAATGATTAACACCCTCAAAAGAAAAAAAATAGAGTACCTTGGTCATGTTATAAGGGGTCCCAAATATGTACTGCTACAAAATATTATGGAAGGGAAAATCAAGGGCAAGAGAAGCTAAGGAAGATGAAGAACCTCTTGGCTGAAAAATTTAAGGGAAGGTTTGGAATGACGTCAAATCAGTTGTTTAGAATAGCTGCAAAGAAATTCAGAATTGCCATGATAATATCCAACCTCCGCTAGGAGATGAAACTTGAAGAAGAAGAAAAAGAAGAACCCAGTCAACACTCAGCTCCAAGAGTCGTGCACTATGGCTAAAGATAAAACATGCATGTCTGATGCATAGTAGAGAGTATACACGTGATATCAGTTGTCAGTTTCTGACGTGAATGAGCGGAGATTAAGGGTCATCGTAAATAGTGTTTATGAAGAACAACGGTTGTCGCTGCGAATCACTTCGCCCTTATTGACAGATGTCGTAAGGGACTATTTCGCCGCTTGAAGGCAGTCCAAATGACTTCGTAAGTTGCCAAGGGACAGGCCCATTGTGCGCGACGCCTGGAGATGAGTGTTGATAATTTTTTCTATTTTTTTTATTCTATCAACATTTACTTTTAAAAACCGATTTGAATTGTTATTTTTAAACTTGCGTTTAAGTATAGCGTCAGCTTACTTGACGCCATTTTTTTCATCTATTACCATGGCTCTATACACCCAACACTTTCATTCCGGAAAATAAACTACATTTTTTTAAAAATACGAGCTACAAAGAACATTCACGAGTTCATACTTTTTCGATAGTTTTATCCTTTTTAACATTTTGCGCTTGCAAAGCCGCAAGCTATTTCCGAGGATCAAACGCCATGGTAAATGTAAATAATGTTTGTCTGTGTTGAAAATTTTCAGTCTTCCAGCAAAATAAACATCAAAAGCATAAACGAGATAGACGCCTTCGTGCCACAAGTTCCGCCTACCAGAGACGGTAGGAAAGTATTATATATTATTTTACTAGGAAAATAATAAAATACAGTCATAACGCCTGTCCTTTTTACAGTACATATGACAAGTATTCTTTATATCTTGCGAAGACCTGGGCAGGCAAATCTAAGGAATGAACATAACTATTTTTTGAAAAGAATTTTATGACAACAGATCTGTATCAATGTTTTCAATGATTTTGAATGTTCCAACCAAATGCAAATCATATAAATCTTTTATACAGTTTATATGCCATTTTAGTGCGTAGTTAATTGATTTTTCCAAGGGAGCTGATATGCCTCGCTTTTGTTCCAGTAACTACTACCATAGATTACTACATTTTAATTGAATGAACGTCATAAATAAATGAGAATGTGTGATTTAGCTTTAGAAAAAAAGATACTGCAGATATTAGTATATTTGGAGACTTAACATTTTCGCAAATTTTTGCTTATATTTCAGATGTTCATATGAATCCTTATCTTGATTTTGTTAAGGACTCGCCGTTACTATAATTATTTCGACAAATATAGCAGTGATACCTACGAAATTCTTAATCTAGATCCTTATTTCTAACTTAAACCATTGATTGTGTGGGAATGGCAACGTCAACCTACTCGACGTCATTTTTTCCATAATGAAATATTTTTATAGTAAGCTTACTTTGCGTCGAATCATTATACTGAAAATGTTATAGAAGCAATAATATGCATTGGCCAATATTCTAGGTTCCAAAATGTAACTATAGTTTTTTTCACAGTGGAATACGTTTTTTTCTCGTGAATCTCAGTCACCAACATATCAAAAAAATATCCCACGATCATGTGGCCGATATTCCTAGCTCGGCGAACCACAAGCTGGGGATTGTCTTCCGCTCCAGAAAATTATATTCACCGGAGTAGCTTGTTGCTACTCTTCAAGGCCCAGATCAGACCAAGGTTGGAGTACTGCTCGCATGCGTGGGGGTGCTACGAATTTTTGTTGAAGGCTGCTCACTTTCAAAGCACCAAACTCATGACTGCTATTTAGTTTCGGGATCATAATGATATAACCATGTTTCGTCTCCAGTTACGATATTAAAAGTGTTTTTACTGTGCCCATTATCAAATTTTTCAAGTATAAACTTAGCCCAATCAACTCTTGTTGCTTTTTGCTTACTGGTCGACAAAGGTGGCACCCATCTGGAACACCGCCTCCTTAGGCGAAGGTGATAATGAATGATTATTCGGACCGCTACTAATCCAATTCCCAGAGAAGCCTTAATCTCGGTGTAGGTTATATGTCGATCTTTTTGTACCATATTTTGCACAGCTTCTACAGTTTCCGGAGTAACAACAGTGGGCGGTTGACCTGAACCTCGGTTCATCATCGAGTGAGACCCGGCCACTTTTGAGCTCGGAAAACCAATTAAAAACTTTAGCCCTAGAAGAGGCGGAGTCCCCAAAGCAACTCACTAAACTTTCGTGACATTCCGCTTGGTTTAGTCCCTTTTTATAGTGATACAAAATCATGGCTCGTAGATCGCTATCCGGTTCCATTTTCACGTTAAAATTCCGCCAAGACTTCGTTGCATGCGGGACCGTGACAAGACAACTACTGAACGATTCAAACACTGCCTTTGCGTGTAAGCACTTACAACTTTAGACAAAATAGCTGCGTGCTCAAACTTGTATAGATTAGGAATATCTAAAGACTTTTAGCGTGACCCTTGTAATGTGAATAGACATTTATCCTCTCGTGGCGCTTATGAAGCGTGATAGGCTTTCTGCCCTTGTAAACAAATCTGTACCTGACTATTCTGGAACAACCCTAGTACGCATTTCAACTCTAAGTACGCAGTGACCGTGAAAATAGATCTGGAAATCGTGGTCGCTCAAACAGACTCCTAGTACGGTTCTGGCAGGGCGTGATCGAAAATTGGAAATGTACAGAGCTCTGCTTGGGAGATTTACGGTGTTTGTTTTGCTGATTGTCGTTAGTTTGCCTTGATGATGTCCCAGCAAACCTTAAGGAAACTACACATTTGGAAGTGATCGATTGCAAAGGCTTGGTCAAATCAACCTGGTAATGAAGTGTTTACAGTGGCTGCTCAACTAGGTTTTTCCAAGTGGTAGCAGTAGAATGGATTGTACAGTTCCTTGGACATATTATGCTTTTGCAAATAGCTGAGATACGCTAACTTTTCACGTCTGAGAGAGGCCAGAGCAAAATTTCTAGCTTTTTTATATGCATTCCAGCTTTCTTCTGTCCTATTCAATTTAAACTTAGTAAGTGCATTATCCTTTTCTTTGAAAATCATTTTTAAAGGGAACGTTAACCAAGGTGCACGAGGTTTGCTAACTCGGACTGTTCTAATTGGAGCATGACGGTTAAATGAATCGACAATGTTTTTTGTGAATATCTCTACCTTTGCGTCAATATCTGTAATAAACAACATCTCCTGCCACTCTAAATTCGCTAGTTCTTGAAGAAAGTCGTTTACATCGAAATTTTTGAAATCACGGTAAGTTACAAATTTTTGAGGCATAGCATTAGAATCAATACTTAAGTAAGAACAGATAAGATGGTGATCTGATATACTACTCACATCAAGTACCAGCGTATCAGCAAAACAATGAGACACATTTGTAAAAATGCCATCTGATAAAGTAGAGGAATTGTTGGTAATTCTGGTAGGTGAAGAAACCAGCTGACTAAAGCCATAGCATTCAAAACATGAGGATAAAGAATTATTTTTATTTAACAAATCAATGTTCATATCACCAAGTACAATGACGTTTTCGTAAGTGCTTAACCAGGCCGGAAGTAATGTCTCCAAGTGGGTGATGAACTCACCTTGATTAGATGCTGGTGGACGGTAAATGACTCCACAGCAAAATATCTGCTTATTTAAGACAACCTTAACCCAAAGACATTCCATAGCAGAAAAATCTGTGCCAAATTCTAGAATCTCAACCCGATAATGGGACTTTATATAAAAACCAACCCCTCCTCCTCGGCCGTTACGATCTTTACGATAAAACGAATAACCTGGGATGCTAACATTCTCTGTAGCAATATTTTCACTCAGCCAGGTTTCGCTGATGGCGAAGAGATTAAAGTTATCAGATAATATTATGTTGATAAAATTAGAAAATCCTGATAGAGTGGACCGTACATTTAAGTGACCAATTCTAGCTTTCCTCGAACTACTACTAATCATAATTGATTCGTGATTTCATTAATTCAAATTTGTGTTGGAAGCATGGACAGATGCTGCTAGAGGCTGAGTGATCTACAGGAAAGTTAGTTTTGTGTATCCTGTTATAATTAAAACAATTTATACATTTAACTTCATTCGAGTCACAGTTTTTCAATTGCTGACTACCTGAACATCAAGGGCAAGCCTTAGATGCCGAGTTACAGTTTTTCGCAGTATGTCCGAAGCCAGCACACTTAAAACATTGTACAACTCGCACATGATCGGTGATTAAACATTTCTTCCACCCAAACCAGAGAAATTCTTTTTGAAGTAAGACTCGTCTAATAGCAGGAGACACTTCCAAGACAATGTCTTTATTTCCTTTAACAGTTAGCTTCGCGATAATTTTAACATCAGATTTGTCCTTCGCATCGAGACCATTCAGGGAGAATATATTATCAACAATTTCATGCTTCATATGCTTGTTCATAAATGACAACAGTGCTAGCTGAAAAATTTAACAAAAAATAATCTCGAAAGAAAACTAAGAAGATAATGCACTAAAAGGTAGAATTATTTACTTTTGAGTGCATTTATTTCAGGATAGATTTGAATGGAGTCGGATTTGTTTTCATATTTTTTCTTCTAGTATATTTTGTCATTTTTAGGAGAATAATTATATTATAATTATTAAAATTATATTATAATGATTATTTTCTACTTTTTAGTGTATTTTTTTGTTGTTTCTCTAAAATCGGTTTTTCTGTTGAATATTTTTTACTTTTTGCTATTTTGTGCATCTTTACAGCGCAGGATTTTATGGAATCGGTTTTTCTTGTTAAACCTTTATATAGTATGGAGTTTGGGTGTGTACCTTCCAGTTTCATGATCATCTGATGAAGCCAGAAGGTAGGCAGCTCGTAGTCGCTTAGATTTCTTAATCGAGATTGTTGATCACCATTTACGAAGTACTCCTCATAGAAGGGTGGCAATCTGTGGTCTTCAGTTCCACTTGATCAATTGCAAATGCTGAAAATATCACAATTGCTATATGTCTGCCTACAAATTTGAGTAGCTTCCCCAATTCGTTGAAGATCCCATAATCTGAATTGGATTTTGATCACAACAGTCCTTTCAATTAAGAACATAATTTTCCTAATCGGTTTTTTAATGGCGGAGTTCTAAGGTAACAAAAATTCGAAAAATACAACCCAATTGAAAAATTCCTCATTTTTTGAAGTCGGTCAAAAACAACAATAACACTAGCTCGTGCAGTTGTCTACATTGATAAATGTCTTTTTTAATGTAGCATATATTACACTCAAGATGAAAGTAGACGGAAAATCTTCTCGGTAGTCGAAGATTCTCCGTTAAAGTTACTATTTCAAAACCGATGTCAAAACTCGATTGACTCATGTACGAAGGTCACGCTGAAGGTCCTTAGATATTCCTAATCAATACAAGTTTAAACAAGTTTGAGCACGCAGCTATTTTGTCTAAAGTTGTAAGTGCTTACACGCAAAGGTAGCGTTTTGATCGTTCAGGAGTTGCTTTGCCACGGTCTCGAAAGCATCTAAGTATAACGTGAAAATGGAACCGGGTAGTCGCGATTTTCGAGCCATGATTTTGTATGACTATAAAAAGGGACTAAAACAAGCGGAATGTCACAAAAGTTTAGTGAGTTGCTTTGGGGATTCTGCCCCTTCTAGGGCTACAGTTTTTAATTGGTTTTCTGAGTTTAAAAAGGATCGGGTCTCACTCGATGATGAACCTCGCACAGGTCGACCGCCCGCTGCTGTTACTCCGGAAACTGTAGAAATTGTGCAAAATATGGTCAAAAAAGATCGACATATAATCTACACCGAGATTGAGGCTTCTCTGGGGATTGAATCGGCAGCGGTCCCAACAATCATTCATAATCACCTTCGCCTAAGGTAGCGGTGTTCCAGATAGGTGCCACATTTATTGACCAGTGAGCAAAAAGCAACAAGAGTTGATTGGGCTAAGTTTATCCTTGAAAAATTTGATAATGGGTACAGTAGAGACACTTTCAATATCGTAACCGGAGACGAAAGCAGTCATTAGTTTGGTGCTTTGAAAGTGAGCAGCCTCCAACGAAAATTCTTCGTTCTTTTTTTTCTAAAAGTGAATACATCACAACGGTAGCCTTGGAAAATCAAAGGACAGTTACTTCTAAATGGTATATAACCAAATGTGTTCCTGTAGTCTTCCAAGAACTATGCAAGAGCCGTCCAAAGACTGGTCTGCGGGGTATTCAATGGCACCATGACAACGCACCCGCTCACTGCGCCGCTAGAACACTCACTTTTTTTTGCTGAACATGGTGTCAAACTGTTGCTTCACCCACCTCATTCTCCGGACCTAGCTCCGTGCGACTTTTTCTTATTCCCTAAGATCAAAGAAAAGTTACGAGGTCGCCATTTTTCCACTGAATAAGAGGCAATCGCTGCATTTGAGGAGGAAATTAGCAACCTTCCAAAAGAACGTTGGTCACAAGGTTTTGACAAATGGTTTTACCGAATGCGTAAATGTATTGAGGTGGGGGGAGAATATGTTAAAAAAACGGAATAACGTTTTTCAAAAAAACTCGTAGTTTTTCTGTATCTAAAAACATTCAGCGTGACCCTCGTACCCGCACTAAATTTCTGACAAAATTGCGGCTTTGTGACTATATCATAATGTATCCCGGTAGAATGCCATCCCTTCACCCTTTAGACTACTACATATGAAATACCTTTCCGTTCATTAGAGCTACTTAGAATGTGTCTGAACGTTACTGAAATTCCTGGCTAACCCTGCTCTGTGTCCATCCGAAATTATATACCATGGCTCATTTCCATTCAAAATTGCCAAATCTTTGTTGATCCTGATTGCGTGATTTCATTTCTGCCATACAACTCGTCATTAGAAAAAAAAAAAGCGTAAGTCCAAATGTTAATTTGTAGTTTATGAGCTGCTCCAGTCTTTAAAAGAGGGTGAAATGTAATCTCATTAAAACTTAATGAAATATATACCTACTTAAAAACCATTCTCAACACTTTTATAGTAATGGAGAGACATTTTATAGGCGTTGCACTAAAATACTACCCAAAACTCCAAACTCGTAAAATAGCTAAATTGGAATTACGCCTATTTGTGTTTCCAGCGACAAAGTGTATTGAGTTTGCCTCAAAATTAGAGAGCAGAGGGAACGAGATAGCGAGTGATTCTTTGTCATGGGGGGTAGCGTGATTTTTTGCAAGTGCTTGCTTGTTTATTAGAATCTTATACTCGGTTGTTTGTCTCATGTTTAAAAATGTAAAAATTTGTAGTTGCAGTATCATGTTTTACCAGGAAGATACATTTTTCATACCCACAGAATGAAAATTTAGACTTGGGTAAACAAATTAGTAAGTTTCTCTGAATAGCTGCCAATTTCATGAAGAGGTTTTTCGCTTTCCAACAACAGTTAGCCAACTAATTAGATTTGCTAACTGAACAAAATTAGTTTTGGCGGTAAAACATAGGAGCCGAGTTGCAAGGATTAAGCTCTCATTTTATCTTTACTTCGGATAAGCCGGAAATAATTCGCAGGATGAGAAAGTTGTAGCTTCAGAATTTTCAGGCGAGTTTAATTAAAAAAAATTCACTACTTATCGAATTATGAGAACAATTTATATCCTAAGTACCAAAAATAAAGTAGAAAATCGGATTTTATGAAATCCTTCTCAGTTAATTGTTAGTTAGTAGCAGCGTGATAAAATTAGTTAGATAGAAAAGTAGTTTAGGAAAGTACTTTCCACGCAATAGTATTAAGCCTTTGAGCTTATTGTACATTTTGAATCTGAGTTTGGAACTAATAAGAAAAAACTAAATCTTTAGTTTTTGAATTTACAATATTTCCAAAATGTTGCCTTAAGTGGATCAGCAGCTCTAAAATCTTTATCTCATCAATAAAGTCATCAATAAAGTGAAATGCAGAATCAACTTACTTGACGCCATAATTCAAGACTAAAAATATATACCTCAATATTCGAGATCCCTATTCAGGTGGACTTGTTTAGTGTGACGTCACACGTTAGAAAACCAGGAATTTGTGGATTATCGGCCTAATGTATAAGAATCACGGTCTACCGAATTACTGAAATTACATACATTCAAATTTTATTTTCTCCTTGACTTAAGAGGCGTATTTCAGACCTTAAAGTGCTAAATCTGTATAGCTAAATTGCTAAATTATATTCATGCATTGAGAGAAACAATATTTGTATCGTATTAACTAAAAAAATATATATTTTTAGGGCATATATTTGAATTGTATGATGCATGCGTAGAATAAAATAAACTTCAAATTTGTGCAGACAATCATAGAAATTCTAAACTAGTAAGGACTGGCCCTAGAGAGAGAGAGAGAGAGCACGCGATCTGTAGCAGTGCGACAGAGATACAGCGACGAAAATATAATATAATCGCTTGACTCAAAAACAGTCGGTATTTCGCTAGCCTGGTTCAGATACTTAAATATCAAGCCTCAAAACATGTCACAAAAAAATGGCTAAAGTATATTTCCTCGCGATGATATCAAAAATGACGCAAAATTCGAATCAAGTACAAAAAACATTTTTTACTGTTCTCAAAAATGTTTTTTTACTGTTCTCAAAAATGTTTTCATGAATATTAAATCTAGGACTGTTTTGGGTCGTCATACTTTTTTGAAAATTATTCCGCCATCAATGCACCCATTTCAAAATCTTCAGTCATCTTCTCAACCCACACACGTTTATACATTATTTCACAATAATTCTATGATTAATGAATGTTACATGAAAAATCTTTACCATAGCTGATAATTCCTGACCTTTGCTTTGAATGGGCAGTTGGTGAATTGTTAATCTTACTTGAATTATGCTGATATACGATCTATGAACCATGCATATATTTTAACTTTCTGAGAGTTGAACATGCCTGTGTTACATTAATCTGCTCCTTGAATGGAAATGATCAAGTTTCTGACAAACTGTCCCAGCTAGGTTGGCATAACATGCAAAAACGGAGAAACTTCATTTTGCATGTCTTGTGCATAAACTGCTACTTCTAAGAGTCTCGCCTTATTTATATGATAAACACTCACAGCTCACTTTTGAGAGCCACAATATGACTACTAGGAATACTCATCTGTGCATTGGACGTCGTTGTATAAACGCCTTGTTATTAGATATCTATTGATATCAAGGATCTCCGATTAAACATATGAAATGCTATTTTCACTGGCATTTCAAAATCTTCAAAGCTACCTCAGTAGTTAATGTGAATATTCTTTATCTTCCTACCAACTTAGTTATTCTTTATATGCTCTCAATAGACCAATATTTCTATATCCTACCCTACACCCCACTTCTCTTATTAAGGTAAATTCACTCTTGATAAAATCGATAAGCCCTTAACAAGTTTTAACAAGCAGGGAAGCCTCTTATGCATATATACTTGATATTCTCCCCGGCGTATCCAGGAATTTCTCGGAGGGGTGAAGTTATTCCAAGTTTATAATCTAACACATCGTATTGTGATAGAATTTTGACAGTTCAAGGATTAGTTAATGGAGATCCTAACCTGGAGGTATAGCATTGTTAACCCACATCATCAGTGTACAAAACAGAAAGTATGTCGAGCTACATACTTGTTATAATCAATCAGAAATTTGAGGTACAAAAAATCCTATACACAACTGTCAAATATCACAGAAAAAGATATCTAAAGGTGAAACTTCCAAAGCAGCACTCAGTGAACATGTTTGGAAATGAATAGCAGCAAGTTTCTATACTACACAAAGGGGACAACCACTTCCAGAGAAAGTTAAAGGAAACTGCTTTTAGAAAGTTGAATAATGATCTAAGTCCTCAGTAGGCTGTGACCCAGTTTGGTTGAGTAGATTTGAACAATTTCTCTAAATCGAGAATTGGACCATACGTTTTTCTCTAGGTTTCCTTATTTTCCACACTGCTGTACATGTGATTGATTCATTTGATCTTGTTGTGCGTCTGATGTTGCAGCTCATAATGTTCATTTTTCCGATTATTCAAGCATATGCGAAATTGAGAATGAAGTTTGTAGAACGCTATAGATACTTAAGTTGTGCCTTATATCAAGGTACGAAAAACTGACGTTTAGTTATCAAGTCGAACCAACAACTTTATTCTTGTTTTAAACTTATTAAAAACAATTTAATTACATTGAGTTAATAGATTTTATATCGTTGTTGAGCAAAATCTAAATAATGATAGTTTATTTTCTGCTATTTTAGCGAGGTTCGCCATTGAAGCTTCATTTTTTAGTTTTTACTAATATTTATTTTAATTTTTTAATCTGAAAATCAACTTAAATATAATAGTAATGCCAAGACTCGGTTATGTGGCTATTAACTGTCAAAAACGGATTCCATTTTTTATTAGAATTTAGTTACAAAATACAAAATAAAAAAATAAAGTTGTTTATTTTCCCAAATTAATTTCAAATTATTGTTTTGCCATCGGTCCTTAATAGATGTCCAAACTTTTCAAACCGATCAACATACATGTTGGAGTACGACAATGGCCGACATCGAAAAATTCAATCAATGAGCTACTTTAGAGCGTGGTGAATTTTTTACAGCACCATCTATTTAATTTTCTTTTTTAGTATCCTCTTTTTACTTTTTAGTCGCTCGTTAACAGTGATGCGATTTCCTGCTTGTAAATTGGAAACATAGAACGAGCGAATAAAATTGGAGTTGAGATGGAGGTTTAGTGGTTCATGTAGATTGTAGATGCTCTTACTTGGTGAAATTCTTCCATCATGCAGATGGTGTGTATTTAATACACAGTTTCACAAATAAAACCTTTTCTTTCAGTGACGCATTTCCATTCATATTTAATTCATCGTCGGACTGTCAGATTGACTTTTAATAAAGGCGACCCAGATTACTTGCCAACTAGCTAACAAGATTCTATCATGGATACAAAACTAGAGCCGTCAAATCAATTATACTATTTATCCTGTCTTCTATTATTAAATTATTTGTTTTTTCTTTCCTTTGTCTTAGGAGACTTTTTTTTTGGCGACCCTACAACACCTTAACCATCGCCGTCAAAATGACCTTAAGATATTTTTTGTGATAAACTATTTGATTTCTCAAGATATTTCACGTTTTTCGATATGTTATACCTTAAGCTATTCCATTCTTCTCAATACATTAGTAGTGTATCGATAAAAAATTAGTTTAAAAGATTCATTGTAGTAAATGAACAGACTGATCTTTCAAACTCAGTTTTTATTGATACACTACTAAAAGTTTCCGTCTATTTGCATTCTATGTAAACTCACTCTTGAAATATCTTAATGCACTCGCCAAAAAATATTTCTCCTAAGATAGACAAAAGAAATAAAAAATAAATAATTTAATAGAAGAATAGCTACACAGGATAAATAGTATGCTAGATTTGAGAGCTCTAGTTTTGTACCCATAATAGGATCTAGTTAGCTAGTTGGCAAGTAATCTGGGTAGAAAAAGAGTTTCATTGGTAAAAATGTGTATTAAATACACAATCCTTTTATCTGCATTTTCAGTGGTTGTTAGCCCAACAATATCTATTTTACTAACAATTTTTGAATTTCACTTCTCACGCTAATTGGTAAGACGTATTGTAATCGCGACGCTTTTCGAATTTCCTCATTTCAAAAAAAATATTCTCATTATCTCTTTTTTCTAAAATTAATATTTGGTCTTCATATCTACCATTCAGTGACTATAACACCGCCAACTTCCGACGTTTTCATATCTATCTTTCCTATGGTTGACATTCGAGATATGACGTCTACTTATTGCTGTTTCCCGGTTTGGGTCATAAGAAACAATTACGAATTGAAAGCGTGCCGTCCTACAAGTTTAGACGCGAATAAATCAGACGGTTTAGACTTTATAGAGGTTTTCCTTACTACTAATGCAAATGCAGTTGCCAAAAAATATTTCTAAAAAAAATTATGCATATGATTCCGCCCTTCGAAACGAGATGTCGACACGCATAATTTTAACATGAAGCAAAACTTGGTGACATATCCATTTGACAGCTATATGTGTATGCTTCCAAACGTACTTTGTATTATGTAATTGTAGCGACAACATTTTTATTGCATCATTTAAAATGAGTTTTATCCCAAATAAACAACATTTGCGGGAAGTAATGTTACATTACTTTGTTGCAAAGAAAAGTGTGGCTCAAACGTATCGTTTGCTCAGTGAAGTTTACGGTGAACATTCTCCGTTCGAAACCACTTGTAAAAAATGGTTCCGTCGGTTTAAAAGTGGCGATTTTGAAGTTAAGGACAAAGAACACGGAAAACCACCAACAAAAGTTGAAGATGCAGAATTAGAAGAATTACTCGATCGGGACCAGTGTCAAACGCAAGAGGAGCTCGCAGCATCATTACTTGTTGATCAGTCAACTATTTCCAGACGTTTAAATGACCTTGGATTCATCCAGGAACTCGGAAATTGGGTACCACATGAATTGACGCCAAGAGATGTGGAAAGGCGGTTTTGCATGTCGGAAATGCTTCTCCAGAGCTACAAAAAGAAGAGTTTTTTGTACCGAATTGTGACTGGTGATGAGAAATGGATTCATTACGATAATCCGAAACGAAAAAAAATCGTATGTGAAGCCCGGCCAATCAGCAAAATCAACGCCAAAGCAAATTGTTCATAGCGCCAAAGTAATGTCTAATGCTTTTTATTTGGTGGGATCAAAAGGGCATCCTGTATTATGAGCTGCTAAAATCGGGTGAAACGATCACAGGAGAACGCTATTGACAACAGCTTATCAAACTGAAGGCAGCAATTAACGGAAACTGTCCAGAATATGGAACCGGTTAAAAACTATTTGGCAGACAGTGGATGAGAAGTTATGCCTCACCCGCCTTATAGCCCAGACCTAGCCTCGTCTGATTTCCATTTGTTTAGATTGATGCAAAGCGCGCTCACTGGAATCCGCTTCTCTTCAGAACAGAGCATCAAAAATTGGTTGGATTCGTTTTTGGCCTCAAAAAATGAGGAATTCTATTGGAGCGGAATTCATCTCTTACCCGAGAGATGGGAAAAAGTTATAGCTAGCGATGGCCAATACTTTGAATAAATTGTTTTTCATTTTCCAATTAAATAAACTGGTTTTTTCATTGAAAAAAAAGGTGGAATCATATGTATACACCTCTGTAATTTAATAGAACAACAGCTAGGCAGGATAAATAGTATGCTAGAGTTGAGAGCTCTAGTTTTGAATCCATGATAGGATCTAGTTACCTGGTAGGCCTTTGTGAACACTCATATCTGACAGTTCGGCCATGATTTAAATAGGATTCGAAACGTGTCACTGAAAGAGAGTTTTATTTGTGAAACTTTTTGTTGAACACACAATTGATTATCCGAATGATGGAAGAGTTTCACGAATTGAGAGCATCTACCATCTACATGACTAATTTAAACATTACATTCTAACTTTTATCTGTTTTGTGAGCATCTTTCCAGCTAGGAAATAATAAATTGATAAGGGCATACCTTACAACTTTTTCGACATATCCCCAATTACATTTGTTCATGACCGAAGGTATAACTTAACTATATGTACAGGATAGGTAAGGTTTAGAAAAGCCAGCTCCACGCGAACAGCGGCAACAACGTTCGTCAGGCGACGGTGGCGCCACTTACTTGACTAGAGGTCTGGAAGACTACCCATGAATCGCTGATTCTCCAGGCTAGTTTAGAATTTACTAGTTATTCTTGAGACGTTGAAAAGCAGGATGATCATGTTCACTGCACCATTCTAATATTTCAATTCTATTACCAGGAATCTGAAGCGATAAAAGGTTGTCGTGCATCGAGCGGTCTCCGCCGCATAAGTAATCGTCCTTATCTAATCCGAGACGTCTGTGCTGCGGGGATTTCCCGGAGAAAATCGTGGAGAGACGGCCGTCGTTGGTCGCTGTTATCTGGTGGAGAGTCAAAAATACGATTGCTTTATGCGGGCTCTTTGTCCTTATCTTCTCCTGTTTGCTGCAGCTATTACTACAACCAGTGCGAAAAAGGTTTGCCTCACGGTACAGCGTTTCACAAAGTAAATGCATGGTCATTCGTTTAAAGCTTATTCTCTGGAGCAAGAGCGTGTCTCAAGGGAATATGAGCAGCTTACGTTCCAGCTGGATATTTCAGAACTTGAATTGACATCTGTATTATTCCCTACATTTTGCGCAGTTTTTTTTTCGTAAGTTCCATGTTATCTACATCATTAAGCCTCTGTCACTTTTTCTATAGGTCTTTTAGTCACTGTACTTGAAACTGTGTACACTATTGCTTTTTCTTCAATAAATTATATTTGGAAAAAAACATGCAAGAAATAGTAGAATAAAAATATTTTATTATTAATATCATTAAGATTTTGTTATTGACTTTATTATGAAAAAAGCTTTATGTTTCATTTTGATATACACTTTACTTTTACAAATAGCTACCAACTGATATCAAACAGCCCACGCTTTTTCAAAATAGGATAGATTTTTGTGTTACTCATTTTATTTTGATTTTAAACTTATTAAATATTTTTTAATAGTATTGTATTGGTTTTTCGGTTTTTCAAATTTTTCAATCTTAAAATCAACTTAAATGTAAAAATAACCCAAAGACTGGATTTGTTGGTCAGCAATTAATTATAAATTTACAAAACTACGTTCAAATATTGAAATATGATTTTTTGATTTTATTTTAAATTACTTAATTAAATTATGTTCAATTTTGTAATTATTTCTCTTAATATAATTTTAAATACAATTTTTATCCAATTATTTTACATTAGTCATATTTGTGTGCACATTTTGCAATCAATCAGACCTTTTGTAGATGGCACAAGATTCTCTTACATTGATAGATACATCCATACATTCATAAATACATACAAGTAAATTTAATAAAAGCGTGTTAATGACTTCAAATTCAAATACTTCCTCTCCTAAATTTAGTGTCAACGACCTAGTGGTAAATAGAGAAATGCCGTTCGTGAATTATTCGAAACAATTGAGAGAAGGAAGATAATATTGTAACGTACTCGAAACACTATTCTTTATCTACTAATAACATACAACTACTACGCTGGTTTATATAAATGTCTTCTGTCTACCAAAAATATGCCATTCTCGAAGGTTTTAGACGTCAATTTTGACAACTGAACTATTTAGATTAGCTGACGGCCGCGAATAACTCGCCATTGTAACATTAGGGAGGACCTGCTGTGGTACAAAAAGAAGATAAACTTCATCATAAAACGTGGAACATTAAAAAATAAGAATTATTGATGTCAAAATGTCCAAACCTTCATAGATGTGTAGGTTTCCAGAGCGGATAAAGAAAGAATTAGAGAAAAATGCAAACAAAAAAATATTTCCCTAAAAGAAATCGTAACTTACTCTACCCAGTTTCAAGCACAACGAATTAAGTCATGTTTTCTCGCAGAGAATATAATCTCTTTCACCGTTCCAATCTAAAATAATTTATTTAGTTTCCGAGTTCATCCTAACCGAGGAAGTCCAATATTGTTTCTTCAGTTGTGGCCGTGCCTTTATCCAATTTGGCAGCCAGAAAGCTCGTAAATCCGTCACGTTGGCAACTGTTTTCCACACGCACCCCACCGTGTTTCCATAAATTGATTCCGTCTGTATCTGTACTTTGACTGGGGGTCCTCCCCATTTATTTATAGAAGAGATTAGATATTAGATGGCAGAGTTCAGGTTTCTGTGGCGCAAAAAAACTGTTCCGCAGAAGATTCGAACTACACATTTTCCGCTTCTCGGAAAGACACTCTACCAACTGAACTAAGTAGGCACGTTAGACGAAAACATCCGAATTTCAAATTGGAACAGTAAAGATCTTCGAACCCGTTCCAATGATTGTAACACTGCCTTCGACTTCCATTGTTCCGTAATTTTTTTTGCTTTCCACTATGTTTAGATTGATGTAGTATCCTAAAGCGTTTTCAGGTGGAAGGATGAATGATTTTGAAATTTGTAAGATTCAGTTTTTTTTCATTTAATTCAAATCTAACTACCATATTTGCCGTTCTGATCATTTCGTCATGGACCAACGGTAATACGTCTGCTTAGAATGTAGGAGGTTGTACGTTAGATCCCCACTGGCGATAAATGTTTCTTTCTAATTTTCCTAATTATTATCGTCAACAATTAGTTCCAGAATTCGATTCAAATTGTTATTTCTGAACTCATACTGTGGTGGTTTAAGTAAAGCGTCAACGCCATCTTTCGTATCTTTCTCAGACTTGTAGATAGGAACTGTGGCGTCTAGGAAAACTTCCTTAATTTGTGTCCCTCCCTTGTGGAGATAATCCTCCCTACCTCTATACAGAAACCATTTCCCACCCTATTGCATATTTATCCTCGCCATAAAACGTGGAAAGTAAAAAACTTTTTTACTGAAACCATTTCTCACTCTATTTGCATAATCTTCTCCCAAAAATTTGAGGAGCAAAATGAATTATAGTTAAAAAAACTAATAAACACACTTCTGTAGTTATAGAAGTAAAAAGTGAAAAAATAATTCTTAATGTGAGAATAAAATGATTAATTAGAAAATTAATGTCATTGTGATAAAAGCGTGGCTACACGTGTACTACATTTTCACACTAACTTTACATTTTGAAATAGAATAGTGAAAAATTATAACAATTCATATCGAGCACCCCACGCCTCACGATGAAATTTACTTTCTCGTTACTCATTTTATTCTTATATTGATTATTATTTTTTGCTTTATTGATTGATTAACGTGTTTTTTGTTTCTTTTTTGAAGTATACTTTTTTTCATTAATGAATTTATCCCTTTATATTTGAAGCCGCAATGACGTGACTGCAGGAATTAGACTTGCTCTTGAATGCAACTTCTTTAACGGGTCTGCAGGGTATTCTCCCCGTTAAAGGACTTCGGATGAGTCCCGTATCGTTATATTTCAAAGATCCTGGTCAAGCTAATAGAAGTCGAAATATTAAATGTCATTTGTATCATCACTTCCAAACGTATTCCTTAATAAAAACAAATATTGGGTTATATGGTGGTTATAAACATACATATATACATACATACACGTCAAGCTAACACAAAGCGTGTTAAAAACCATTCCTAGTGACAATATGTTCCGCCCATTCAGCATAGTGTGCCGGGACAAACGCCCTACTAACCCTACCCTAGCTACGACTCTTATTTTTCTCATACTTTTGTTTCTGTTCTGTCCAATTGCTATGAAACTATGCAAGACGTAAGTCTGCAAATTCAACAAAGGCGATGTTGCTGAATTAGTAAAATATTTAATATAGGTAGTTGTGAGTCGCTAGAACTGACATCAATCTAGTTATTTCAGCTGCAAAATCAGCGAGCTAGCAAATTGGACAAAGTAGATTTTGAAATCGCGAGTAGTCAAGAGGATCTGAGTTGCACTAGACTACATCTGGGAAAGACTGAAGCTCATTTGTGTAAAGCTGTATAAGGTCGCCAGCTGAAATGAAATTTCAGATGAAATCTTGTATTCAGACGCTGCGAATTATTTAGAATCTCTTATTTTCTCTTAGCTTATTAAACTTATCCTGAATTTTTTGGTATCAACAGTGTTAAAGGGTTGATTGTTATATGTGAGAACATTAAAGTTGTTCTGCGCCTTCAAAAAAATTGATCTATATTTCTCACATACGGGTTATTTTTTTATCAAAGGAAGTCGTGGTGATAATAGGTCACTTCTCAAATTATTTAGTCCGAATTTGGTAAACACATGGTCATTACACAAATAGCGTCAAGTAGGTTAACGCTGTACTTCCCACGCAGTTGCACCATTTAGGAAAAAAGGTTTGATTCGGCTTTTGGAGAATTTGATCTTTAGAACTGACTGAACCGATATCTCAAAAAGGACAAAGTACTGCAGGGGTCAGAGTTTTATGGATGATAGAACGGTTTGTACCCAACCCTATTTTTTCAAGATTTGCTCCTTCCCACCAACGACCACTAACCCCAATTCTTTGCCCCCACAAAAAGAATCAATTGGGCCGTAGGCAGTAAGGGCGGGAAATCCCATCAGAAAGGCGTTTTCTGCTTTGGGGGAGAGGGTGAATATAAAAAAAGGCGCAACTATTCCTTGGCCGCCATAGTTCCTATGAACCCACCATCAATGCGGGTGTCCCTCAAGGAGCTGTGCTTTCTCCAACGCTCTTCTTGCTGTACATCAACGATCTGTTGGAAATAACATCTAATCCTCTCTACAGCTTCGCTGATGACAGCACCTTTGTTTCTTGCATCGAACCGGATAAACCATTACCATCAAGAGATACCGTATTTTGACGAGGGCAGCGTACTGTTCAGATCGATGGGGACATTGAGAGGATCGTGGAATGGAGATTTGCAAGCGTAGTTCAGTTCAATACGCAGAAGACTTAGACAACAACCCTAACAAAGAAGTTTCATACTTGTCTGCCAGCAGTGGAGATGGAGGGACACTCAATGCTTAAATAAACTTCCATAAAGCTTCTGGAAATTATCATCCACAATAACATCTCATGGCACGATTATGTTGCTGGCCTTGCTAGGTCGGCGTCTCAGAAGCTGGGGCTTCTCTTCCACTGCAGAAAATTATACTCTCCGGAACATTTGGACAAAATCTAAGCTCCAGCAATATGTCTAGTGAATGCGTGTGACCTCACAAACGACCTCCACAGTCGGAGAAGGCTAATAGTCGCTAGTGCAGCAAATACTAAAGGAGCTAGCTGGGCGCATCCTCAACATGTCAAGTCTATAACGCCACGTTCAAGCCTGTTCTTTTGGAGAACCTCGGCGTTGTGGAATGAGCTACCGGGGATTTTGTTCCCCAATGGTTGAAATTTACAGCGTTTCAAGGTCAATGTGAATTGGTATTCAACCTCGCGCAGTGCTTATGGAGCGCAATAGGCTATCTGCTTTTGAGTGTGGTTATCTGTAAAAAAACTACGACACTTGAAATCTTAAGTTCTAGACGACGCGAGCCGTGATAAAAGATGGCACCTCATCACGCGCAATTCTTCCTTGTATTGCTGTGTTTCGGACAAAAAACAGTCTTCTTTACATTTTGCTTACATTGCCCGAATCTTGATTAGGCATCTAGTGGCGAGTCGAATTTGTTGTTGTTGAGCCAAATGAAGAAACTGTCGCCATCAGAAAAGAAGTAAATCTTTCATCAAAATCAAGTTAATCTTCCTTAATCGCTATGATTAACTTATAACGATATATTTTTTAATGGATAACCTCTCACAAAGCCTTTAACTATTGCACTCAAGAAGCGCTACGAGAGGATAATGTCTATTGGTATCGACATTAAGACGCTGTGAATGGTAACCATCGAGGAACAAACGCCCTCAGCGCTCATGTTCTTTACAAGAATACATTTTGAACGAGACTCAAACTGTTGGAAGTTCGACCTGGTGAAGTTACGTTCGGCCACTCAAGTGTTTGTGTTACTCTTGGTGTTTTTATGCAAGAAAGCCCGCTCGAATATTTACCATGGTAGCGTCTATGGAATAGGGACAGAACAGCCATTGTGGAGGTCCTTTATGAGGTTTGGTGTGTCCACTAGAAGTAAACACGTCTTAAGGATTGAGTCCAGATGATTCGAGGGGCGCTTCGGAGTGCAACCCCATTCATGCGCAGAATTCTGCAAACATGGTTTGTTCTGAGCCTGGTAATGTAATAGTAGATGTTCCTGTGAATACAGTTTTCTTGAGCGGAAGAGAATCCCTACTTTCGGGGACACCGACCTGATGATCGTACCAGTACCAGCATGTAAGTTTATTGTCATGGTTTTGGTCTCAAATTGAGATACGCCATTATTAAAAAAATGTAGTCATGTATTATCAAAAAATGGATTCTGGTTGTCTAATAAATATCAAAAATCTTCCGACGAAAAGCAATCCCACGCTATTAAACTCGGGCTTATTAGATAAATCCGTATTAATGAGAATGGGTTATGGAGCCACTGAGTCTGTGAATCCGCCAGCGGTAAATTTTCTGGAGTATAATCAACACGCCCTTTCAGAGTATTTCCACACTATCAGCCTTTTCCGGCTGGATATTCTCTGTTGCCTTTCTGCCTGTTCCACTTTGCCGTTCGGGTTGTTTGGAGAATAACCCTAAATTTATTAGAGGGGCTTGCTCGTCTAATTCCATCTGGAACGGCCTCTTTTATGAGAGAGTTTCCTTGATAATGTTATTATACGGTTGATTCTCGATACGGCCTTCACAAAACTCCACTTCTGTTTCAATTTCGGCAGTTTCCCCACTTCAGAGGGTTTGTCCATTTCTTGCCAAGCCAATAAGTATGAGAGGTATTCTAATCGCAAAATAATATAGATTAGTCATTCTATGTGAAGAAAAATCATCAACTATGACACTCTTAACTTCATATCTTATTGAACTGCAGGAGTAATTAAACTATTCTGGAAAAGGCATGTAAATGTAATTAAGCATTGAGAAGACAATCCCGACAAAGAAGTCGCATGCTGGTCTGCCAGTTGTAGAGATTGAGGGATGTCCAATACTTGAATCATCTTCCATCAAACTTCTGGAAATTAAAAGTTTGATTTCGGACTTCCATTGTCTATAAAATTTTGAGTATCACGACGTTTCGATTGATGTGCTATCTTCAATCGTCTTCAGTTCACCTGAAGACGATTGAAGATAGCACATCAATCGAAACGTCGTGATACTCAAAATTTTATAGACAATGGAAGTCCGAAATCAAACTTTTGATAAATCCACCTTGTCTACAAGTTTCAAACAACAGTCTGGAAATTAACATCAACAATAATATGTTATGGCCTCGCCTTGTTGGGGGTTTTCTTCCGCTGCAGAAATTTTATACTCCGGAACAGCTACTGCTACTCTACAAGGCTCTATTACACCATCCCTGTGCCCCCTGCTCGCATGTGTGCTCCAAAACACTCCCTAAAGCTTTTGGGTACAATTCAGCAACGAACATTACGTCTAGCGGATGCGAGTGACCTTAGAAAAGACCTCTAAAGTCGAGAACAGCGAAGTAGAGTGGCTGTCTCGCATAATAACACTAAGGGTCGTCAGTACAGCAAACACTAGAGGATCCCAATGGTTACATCCTCACCAGGTCGAGATTACAACGCCTCAAGCATCTCCCAAAAGTAGTTCTTTTGGAGAACCTCGGTGTGGAGGGATGAGCAACCGAGGAATTTGTTCCTGGATAGTTAAAATCTACAGTATTTTGAGGTCAATATGACCAGACATTCTTATTCTCTTATTCTCTGCCTTGCTGCGTGAGGCTATGTATAAAAAAAATAATATATTTTGCTGAATATACTGGAGAAATATGGTTACGGCCAAATTTATATAATTGGATTCGATCATATTTTTTAAATCTTCAGCGGATTGTAGATTTGAATTAATATATTTCAAGTATTACGTCTTAAGATAGTCCAGCAAGTTTCGCTTATTGGTGCACTTTGATTTTTGTTTATATCTTAAGTTCTGCGGTGACATAGGCAGAAAATATTGACCAACTGTGAAGGTAAATGTGTTTCTTTCGTTTTTTCTGATAGAGGCTGCCAAGGTATCCGAAACATAAGTAGAATTATTTTATATATTATAAGTGGCTTTAATGAAATGAAGACGGATTAACGGAACAACCACAGAATCAGTTTGAGAAGTTAGACTATTGTCTATGTCAGTTGTTTTAGGTCAACACAAAATATAATGGTTTCAAGAAACATACAAGAATCATATTTGAAAATGTTTAATTTTTTTTTGTAACTCATCCCTGGTGCAAACAAATCCTTTTAAGAATATCTCCTCAATATCGGTTTCTTTGGCTGAACGTTGAGTTTCGGAAACAGGAGATTTGCTATGCTTACCAACATGTTATTAACTGCTATTAGTTCAACGCTTTCCTTATCGATATTGTACATACTTGTGTTGGTTTAATATATGCAAAATATTAGCATGGAATAATACTGTTCTCGCTCTACATAACGTATTATTTTTAAACCAAGTTTTCTACATATATTTACATAATTCCACTCCCTGCACAGTTTACCTAATGCTGAAATGGACAAAAATAGAAGAATAAATATAAGACTAGTTACAAGATTGGAATAAGATTGTATTCCAGCTACATTTTGCTTTCCATGTAGAAGAAATTCTAGCATTCCTATTATCCAATTGTTGCCGTTTGATAGTTAGTAGTCTCACCAACAGTCTCAAGTTTCTCCTATGAAGAGACAGAAAGCGTCTTTTCCTCTTTTGGGGAAAGCAGCCATATCTGTGACTATTTTCTTCATTAAGTACGATGGAATGATAGCAGCATAGCTCGTTACAATAATGCCACGAATTCTATTTTGGAACCTACCTAATGACATTTTTTTTTGTTGCAGACATTTCGCCATGGATTCCCATACCAACCAACAGCAATGGCTTATGATCCAGTACAAAGACTGCTGGCAATTGGATCAAAGTGTGGATCACTTAGGATGTATCCTTTTCCAAATAATATGATAATTTATTTAAATGAGGTTTTAAGCATAATTGAATGAGAAATAGGATTACCACTTGAATGCTGTTTTTAAGCATCACGCAGTCTGACAACTACCACTTGTGGTCGCTTTCATTCAAAGAGCTATTCGCGGGAATATTTTTAGAAGATGCTAGCGAGTCTGCACATTTTTTTTGGAGTTTACAAGATCTGAAGGACGTATAGATAATTAAATGTCATTTGAATATATGTATAATACATATTTCATTATATATGGAACAGGCTCAATATCTCCTAAAGTATCTATCGGGTCGATATGAGATTTGGAATGTGAGGTTCACAGTAAGTAACGATTGTTGATGATAAAATTCCAAATGTTCATCTATCGCACTTTCCCAGACGCAGCGACAGCTTGATTTTTCATAATAGCACCTGCCAATCAAGATGGACCTCATTCGAGAGCTTATGTTTTACTGCATTCGAATGTAATCAAACTCACTGACAGTATCATCATCATCATCATCAAAACATATCCGAATAAACTGTGGATAAGCTAAACATTAAGGTGCTTTTGACATTTTGTATTGCTATTGAATTTTTGAAATAACCAATAGACTTAATTAACAGCTTATTAAACAAAATTGTGATTATGATGACTATTTTGATTACACTATCAAATGCAGAAAAAGATAAGCTCTCCAAGATGTCAATTACAATTAGCAGTGCTATTCAAAAAATCAAGTTGGCGCTGCATCTCAAAAAGCATGATAGATAATCATTTGAAACTCAATAACCGTCACTGACAGTTAACCTTATATTCCAAATTTCATGGTCAGCCGACAAATCAGATATTGTGCCGGTTCCCTACATAATTTACACGGTGTATTCTGATAAGAGGGTGATAAAGTTTATAAACAATTCTACACCATCTCATTGTACAAAACGTAAAAAAGCATGTGCATGTGACTTCATTTTAGACTCTCCTTTACATAATCTCATTGATCTGATGTGATCTGATTAAATATATTGCGAAATCGGTAAAAATATGTAGTAACATGTTCTGTCATCGGGCCACAAAGTTCTTCTAATTTGCTGGTCATGAATATCAAGGAAATTTTGCAGCCAGATTTTATACTTAGTGATTCCTGAAATACTGAACGGATTTATAGAAGTAGGTAAGATTTTGAAATTTTTTATCATGGTCTTTTGAATTAATGATATGCATTTTGAAAAAATGCACTGACTCTCCATTTTGTAGGAAGACCATGATGTTTTTTGGACATAAAGTTTCATAGATATTGACCATACCTCAGAACGCGTTTGGGATTTTGGGAATATCTACTATGGTTTCCGAAAAAAATATGTTTTCGAAAAATTGAATTTTCCGTTCTACAATAATTTTATCTGTTTTATAAAGTGCAGTAAATCATTTAATCTTTAGCCGACGACAATTTTTGTCCTCATCATTTGGCCAGCAAGGTCGCGAGATATGAATCCAATAGTGCATGTATCGATCAACCTTAGGTTACATTTGAATCGGGAAGGTAATGAATATCAAAATTGGCAAGAACTGATTTTGCTGGTTTGAGTTCCTAAATAAACCATTCTATATGTCTTCAGGGCCATTTCTTTAGTTCAAAAGGAAAAAGTGGGAAGTTTGCGAAAACTAAATTAATGCTTTCACTTATTATTCTGTAAAACAGAGAAAATTGGTGTAGAACGAGAAAAAAAGACAAAAAAAATATTTTCTAAAATCATAGTAGATATTCAAAAAATCCCAAAATCTGTACCGAGGTGTGGTCCATATCTATGAAAAGTTATTTTCAAAGAATATCAGCGTGGTCTTCCTACAAAGTGGCGAACCAGGGAATTTTTTTCAAAATGCATGACTTTTTGTTTTACCCTGTATGAACGCCCTCGCGATTAAAACTTGTTGTAATTGCTTCAAAAGACGACGAGAAGACCTTCTGAATTAGGAATTACAAAGTATTAAAGTTGGCTGAAAAATGTTCTTGTAAAAATATTTATGTGCAGCATTGACTATAAAATATCTAATAAAAAAACTTTGATTCTTTGATTCCAAAATCTCTGTTTGTTGTAAATATTAGCTGCATCGAGGTTTCTACTACTTAAATGCAATATATATATTAAGATCTAAGTTATCTAGTCGAATGCATTGGCAGCGCCTCGTTGCATATTTATAGATTTTGCGAAATGTAAATGCAAATTCTTCAGCAATCATAAACTTGAATAAGGGACATATTCCGGTAAAACTGATTTACATACAAATGGAATACGCGCTGGGAGATTCGAATGCTTGGTTATAGTTTTTTACAGCTAGATCATCATCGGAGGTAAGAAGTTTGATTGCATGTGTGTATGCCTCGAAATGTATCATTAAAACATGTTTTGTCACTGACAAGAAGTAGTATTAGGGATTTTGCGGAATAATTTTTGTGATTGTTTTTAAGCATACTTTGAATACTACACAGTTTTACCACTCACCAAAGCACTTTATTCAACTTGTCAAGTGTTTGGCTAACTATGTTAGCATTTGCAGAGGAAGAGTTAATCTAAAATATTATAGCTAGTTATATTATGTATCTACCGTGTTTAAGGTTTGTTACCTGTCTGGTAAATACGTCATCATTGAGAAGCTAACAGCAGGCTGTCAAGGACCCTTGTTCTTACTGTTTATTGTATTTGCCGTCTCTAGGTTACCATAAGCATCCAGCTTCTTAAAGACTGCCATACTAGATCCCGTCCAAAGTTTATCTTTGATCGTCTTCATGTAATTCTCACAGCATCTGAAGTTCAGATCAATGAGGGTGTTATTGACATTTACACAGACGTTATCTAAGAAAAATAAGGAGCCCGGTTGTGGTATATACTCCAGAGACTTCTCTATGTTCAGTAGAGTCTTGAGCAACTCCTGGAGAGAACGTACAAGGGGCCCTAAAATAAGTGATTTATCATGGCATTCTACCCTTTCTCCAATACAAAGTATAGAATACTGATCAATTAAAAGACCTTATCCATCTATTGAAAATATGTGTTAGTCTATTTGGCTGTATAAATATGAGTTAATTTCGAGGTTAGAATCGGAAAAATATGTATTTTTGTATGAATTTAATCATTCAGGGGAGCGAAATCACAATATTACGTACATGTTTATTTGAAAGACCACCTTATTACTCATATAAATGCAATAAAAACTGTACACAACAAAAAGCAATAAAGTTTTACCCCGACTGTGGAATAAAAATACCCTACCGGAAGCGAAGCTTTTTCTATCTACTCGGATATCTAGCAGGCATATTTTTCTTTTATATCCTCTATTTAAATATTTTCCCATCTCATCGCGATGCTTACAGGCAAACCCGTGGATCCGATTTTCCAGTGTGTACCTTCAAGATATCGGAAAATCATGCAGTAGGAAGTTGAACCAATATTCTTAGAAATAGCAATACTTTGCTTGCTTTCATTTCAACGGGTTGGTAGCTTTGCTTTTTGATTATATTTATGATTAGAATTTACAGAGGCGTATTTAGCGACGCGTTTTATAACCAGCAGTGGTAGAGTTGTTTACATAATTATTCACAAGATTTTTTTTTCGGAGTTTCTAAAAATGCGTATATTGGCGTGCATTTTGCGTTTTATGTTATTTTGAGTAATATATTTTTGTAATATTTCGAAAAAAACTACTCATACAATATCTAAGTTGAGCCAATAATGGTGTGTTGGCGGTATGTTGATGCTGTTTTTGCTATATGGCTACACAAAGTCAACAATCTAAATTCATAATAGAAATAGAAAATTTCCGGATTCCTCCTTTTCTAGAAAAGTCTATAGAAATAATTAATAGTTTTACTGTAAGAAACCGACACAAACAAATTAAAATTTTGATTATTCATTATCTGTCAAAAAGTTGTTACTTAGAAATCATACATTATTTTCACTGTGAAAACTGTTCTGTGGATAGGCGCAACGATATCAACCCTTTCAGCGTCGTTTATTCTTACGTTCTTCACAGTGAAATATACAGAATTATTACTTCAAAAGTGTCCTCCTTTAACTAGATGAACACTTTTCTCATATTCACACCCATAACCATATTTTATTATCATAGAAATACAACCTTTATTGTACTTTAACTTATTCTATTAAAATCTGCAATCTAAGACATTCGCATTTTCGTATCAGTAGTAACATTTGACAATTAGCCCTTCCAATCTTTCACTATTTCTGTCAACTAGCAAGAGCATCTGCAGGAAAGATTACTTGCCAACTAACTTACTAGACCCTATCATGGATAAAAAACTAGAGCTCTCAGATCTAGCATACTATTTATCCTGATTTAAGGGCTCTAGTTTTGTATCTATGATAGGATTTAGTTAGTTAGTTGGCAAGTAATCTGGGTAGCCTTGTTATCAGTCAAATCTGACAGTTCGACAATGATTTAACCAAACGAAACGCATCACTGAAAGAAAAAGAGTTTTATTTGTGAAACTTTGTATTAATTACACAATCTTTCTATCTGCATGATAGAAGAGTTTTGAGTAAGAGCATCTACAATCTACATGAAAACCAGATACAGTTAGAAAAAACAAAAACGAGAGCGAAGCTTCACGGTTATGGGAGAGAGGGGGGGATCCCCCCAGGCTGATATCGGCCTGAAACTGCACCCCCATATCACCCTGGAAAGAGTTTTCGTCTTGTTTGTGAAAAATATTTTTCTGAGAAAGCTTTCTTGTTTATTGAACGACTCTAAGGGCCTTTATCATTTTTCTAAATATTTTCTAGGGTGAAAGATATTGCAATTTGGGAGTGGGGGTGGTGATGACATCTAAAAAAATGTTTCTGACAAGCCAACTTGCGCCCCCCTTTTCAGTGCAAAAAAGCCGTTTCCTTCAAGTGTTCATATCTGTGTGACATTTTCTGCTGCGCTCAACGGTATGAGCAGATTTATGTTACAATGTCCCATTCTATGCAAAAATAATTTTCCAGAAGGATACAAATCTGGGGTAAAACATCTGTTTCTTAAAACAGGGGAATTTTTGGTAATTATCATATTCAGCCCTCCAAATATGATTGAAGGATATTCGGCTCACTGAAAAGGTAGATGTGCATTTGGATAGATAATGGCTACAAAGCGAGCATGTAGTTCTATCTACCCGACATTCGAGATTAATAGCATCCTGTCTGTCTGGGAGAGCAATACATATCTGTATTTACATTTATGTCGATATGATTTTACGCAACATGCCCCGGCACTTATGCGTCTATCGATGTTTATTCGTTACATTTCAGAATGATTAATGTTGTTCCATTTTTTGCGAAAGCGTTCGTGAATCCAGCAGCACAGCATCGGGGTTAATTCCTATGGATACAGCATATATGAAAATACGAGGAGCATCTTTTAATTTTTCACGAATGGGAACCACCAAAATATTTTTCGATAGCACCAAGCATGGAGGAAGGTTGTGTGGAGTCAAAATTTAAAAACTTCTTTCAAGTGCCTCTTAAAATCCTCTGGGATCAGAAGCTGGGGGCTCTTTTCAGTTCCAGGAAACGGTATTCTCCGGAACATCACTGCTACTCTAAGAGGCTCAAATCAGACCATTGCTAGAGTATCACTCGTATCTGTGGAGATGCGCTCCGAAGCATTCCCCGAAGCTTCTGGATACAATCCAGTGGATGCGCCTGACCTCTCAAAGGAGCTCCTCAGTCTAGAATAGCAAAGAATTTGTCTCTAGTCCATAGATATCATCACATTATATTATCAGAAGTTCGACCGAGCTGTCTCGCACAATACGACGGTCACGCTGAAAGTCTTTAGATATTCCTAATCTATCCAAGTTTCAACAAGTTTGAGCACGCAAGCTATTTTGTCTGAAGTTGTAAGTGCTTACACGCAATGGCAGCGTTTGAGTCGTTCAGTAGTTGCCTTGCCACGGTCTCGAATGCATCTAAGTGTTGGCAGAATTTTAACGTGAAAATGGAACCGGGTAGTCGCGATTTTCGATCCATGATTTTATATTATTATATAAAGGGACTAAAACAAGCGGAATGTCACGAAAGTTTAGCTTTGGGGACTCTGCCCCTTCTAGGGCTACAGTTTTTAATTGGTTTGCTGACTTTAAAAGGGGCTGGGTCTCACTCGATGATGAACCTCGCACAGTTCGACCGCCCACTGCTGTTATTCCGGAAACTGTAGAAGCTGTGCAAAATATGGTAAAAAAAGATCGGCATATAACCTACACCGAGTTTAGGGATTGGATCGGCAGCGGTCCGAACAATCATTCATGATCATCTTCGCCTGAGGAAGCGGTATTCCAGATGGGTGCCACATTTGTTGAGCAGTGAGCAAAAAGCAACAAGAATTGATTGGGCTAAGTTTATGCTTGAAAAATTTGATAATGGGCGCAGTAAAAACACTTTTAATATCGTAACCGGAGACGAAACATGGTTATATCATTATGATCCCGAAACTAAACAGCAGTAATTAGCTTGGTGCTTTGAAAGTGAGCAGCCTCCAACGAAATCTTGGAAAATCAAAGGACAGTTCCTTCTAAATGGTATATAATCAAATGTGTTCCTATAGTCTTCCAAAAACTATGCAAGAGCCGTCCAAAGATTGGACTGCGGGGTATTCAATGGCACCATGAAAATGCACCCGCACACAGCGCCGCTAGAGGAAATTAGCAACCTTTCAAAAGACAGTTGGTCACAAGAATTTGACAAGTTGTTTTACCGAATGCGTAAATGTATTGAGGTAGGGGAAAAATATGTTGAAACAGAATAAAGTTTTTGAAAAAACCTTGTAGTTTTTCTGTATCTAAAAACTTTCAGCGTGACCTACGTAGCAGTGAAGCTTGAAGCCTTTGAAATCGGTTAAAGATCCGAATGCCGAATTAAATCAACATTGATATATTATATTCTGCAGAATACGTGGTTACAACTCAACAACAGTCATCCAGACCGACAGAAAACCCGTTTTCGAAAGATTCTATGAGACTGTCGCAATAAAATGTGAGGCATCACTTCTAGAAACGTTAATATATAAAGTTTGGTAGATTACGCGAATGAAACAGCATTATCTGTGATATGATAAGTACCAGGACACGCAGGACTCATTGACAATGAAAAGTAAAAAAAGGGATCATATTACTTAATTGTCGGTCCAGAACTAGCCCTGTGGGTTCTTAAAAACACCTTAAGAAACCAATTTAAGGAACTGGTGGAGACTTAAGCGCAAGAAATAATGGAACTTGATGACTTGATGCAGTTATGGACATGCCATGCTCAAAAACGGCTATGGGAGTGGGCACTGTGACCTGAAGATCACCTGTACAAACTAGGGCTTTATAACGAATACCTTAACTGCAGACGATAGGGACAGAAACAGAGTCAGCCTTTCATGCCATCTGTTAGTGTTAAGCACTAGATCACAAGAGGAATCACCTTCTTGGGAAGCCTAGGCTAGAACGAATAGGCTTCAGTACGGTACAGTACCATCAAGGAAACTGTACAAACTAGTACAGTATTAATGACTTCTAGAATAGACGCTTTAGGTACATAATAGGAGTAAAAGCACAATAATCTCAAAAGCTATAGCGCTAACGAAGACATTACGTCGGACGGCTCCTGGGAAAGGAAAAATAATAGACATCACACATCAGATTTCATCAACACCTGTGTAGTGCGTACTCTCCGATCAATATAAACGAGTAACGTGGGCTTTTGTAAAGTATCGATGTTGAACGTTCAGGGTAGATTGTAGATGCTCTCACTTGGTGAAACGCTTCCATCATGCAGATGAAATGATTGTGTATTCAACACACAGTTTCTTTCCAGTTCTATTTGTGAAACTGGGTGTTAAATACACAATTATTTCATCTGAAAAACGTCTAACGTTTTAACTCAAATTCAGGAATTATTTTGATTACCCGCAGAAGTCTGGTCTGAAGTTTTTTCTTTTGCAGCACCATCTTTAAACAGTAATCTGTTAGATATTGGGATGCTAAAACCTAACAATTCCCTCCTAATCGCTGTTTGAGCACGAATCTTCACACCGTAGCTGTAGCTTTAATTTTCCTCACACGTTTTTCCAAACCAAATTAAATTGTCGCCAGCTAACATGACAGTACGGTGACGCTTTTCTTTGAAGCAATTACGCTTTTTCCGCTACCGTTTCCCCTACTCCAGCAAAGATCTGGCTGTAGACATTGGCGTACTATATTTATGGAATATCTCTTGTAATAATGAAACTTCTGAGATGTATCCTATAGATCTCTGGATCATTATATATTTCACAGGCTGATAATTGAGACCACATATTAATGGATGAATATCTTTACTTATACTTCTAAAATCGAATATCATGATAATGTCTTCTTCGTTAGGCATTCACTGAAGACTATGATATCAATCAATTTTTTTATCCTCTACAACTGGTTGTCTTTGGATTACAAATATAGGAAATGTTCATTCAGTTTCAATGTTTCTGACTATTCTTCTTTAGGTTAACTCACTCTTGAAATGTCTCAAGTCATAAAATATCTTAAAAGGTGAAACAGGAGGGAGGGAAAAACCTCTTAAAGGTGCAGTTGAGTGATACACCCCGATCTAGGACATGCGAACAGGAAGATGAAACGGTTAATCATATGCTCTGTGAATCGCCAGCTATCATATTCTTCCTAATGCATGCTCTGCTGGGTCGGGTCTCCTACAGTTAATGGTGGCTGAACACTCAGCTTTGAGCAACTCATCAGGAGTGCTTCCAAGGGACCGAATGGGTCTCAAGTACTGTGATCATGGCTGATTAGCCTTCGTCCAATACAGAATATCTAGAAAAGATTAAACAATTTCATAGGACAATAACTACACAGGCTTAATAGGTTTCAGAGCTCTAGATAATAAGACCTAGTTAGCTAGTTGCCAAGTCACCTGGGTAGCGTTTGGAAACAGTCAATTTTCATAGTCTGTCGATGCTGTACCGATTTTAGCGAAACGCGTCACAAAATACGACTTTTATTTGCGAAAGCTTGTCTATAAATTGCACAATTTTATGTTAATTCACAACGATTGTTATTCCGATCTCAGAGTTATGCCTATGCCAATGAGTTGGGTAATGTGACATTCTGTGGTCGTACCGGCATATGGGTGGATTCTGGTAAACATATCTGGTCGACGGTGTTGGCTTTCAATAATTAATTTCATCCGTAGCTGCTGTTGGAAAAACAATTTAGCTGCGTTGCTGTTTTCATCGGACTCACACCGATTTAATTAACAATTTTTTCACTGCAGCTTTGGGGAATTGGATATTTGTCATGTCAGGTGTCTACGTGTGGTATTAGGCAATATGCTAGTACAATAAAATACGATGGTTAACCAATATTTTTTTATTATAGGAATCTCGTACAAGGGCAGAAAGGCCATCCATCATCAGTTTTATTACATTAACAACATTATACTATCGACTCATCATGTACAACTGGTATTCTTTGTATTTGTATAGATGACAAGTCGCAAAGGCAAAAAGTCTATAGCGCTCCAGAAGCGCTGCGAAAGGATAAACGTCTATTAAAATTGACCTAGAAATGATTTTAGTTTCAACCATAGGGGAACAAACTCTATTAGACAACGCTGAGGTTAAATGAAGCATTGAACTGCTTCGGGCCCTGGTATAAGAAATACCTCACGTCACTTCCTTTTGTTTTTTATTATAGTTTTTACACATAGCCGCAGTACAGTATGATATTTTAACGAGGGTAAGGAACATGTTCAAGTAAATTTCAAGATTCAAGATTAATTCAATACCAATACAAATGAGTACTAATATTAAAAATATTCATATCAGCGCGCTTGAATTCGCTGCCTTGACAGATCCCGCTACACTGTGTCGTAGATGCCCGCCCATAACGAATTAGTGCATCAAGTCAACCGGTATACGTGTATCGTGGCTGCATTCATAGTATCGGACCGCCTCCATGTTTCTGGAGAACAATGCCAGTGAGGGCACAGTCGACGCCTGCTTTGTTGCATCCGTCAAGGGTGTCGGCGACAACCGGCCGATTTAATCTCCCCAGCTCCGCATTTCCATGTTTTCCACAACCGTTCGCGGCGTTGAGGACAATGCCGACGAAAGACGCGCAACAGCTTCTGATGTGATGGCTCTTAAGCTCCGCACAGGAAATACGACGTGAGAGGAGTGGAAATGAGTAGCGTCACTTCAAAGACAATTTTTCGCTGTTTGCATTATCTGGCAGTCATCCGAAATGTGTGGTTCTATGAAACGGCTTCAAAAAGTTATTATGTTTGAGATGCTGTTGCTGTCCTTATTCGAAACAGTTCAGAGAGCAATTAGTTATCCCGGCGACAATTCCATTACGAATATTTAGGAACAATTGTTATTGAAAAAATTATTATACTGAAGAAATTCGTTCATGAATCGGCCGAGCCAGGAATACATTCAATAAAATGTGGAAGGTACTTTACAGTAAAGATCTTGGTTTGCATTTCAAGGTCAAAATGCTAAAATATTACGTAGTTTTCTATGAGGTGGAAGCTTGGACGTTGAAGTAGGAGGTTAGTAAGCGCCTGGAGGCATGGGAAATTTGGGCATATAGTATAATTTGTATGAAAGAAGATAGAAGATCGGATGCTAAAGCACTTGAGAGAATTAAAAAAAAATTTAAATACTATAATGATACTAAAGTTGCAATATCTGTGCCACGTTATTATCGGGGAGATATTATAGATAATTATTCAAGGAGAGGTACAGAAAAGGAAAAGCATAGGAAGAATATGCATTGCCTAGTTTAACAGTTTGAGACAGTGGTACAGATGCGATTTTGTTTAGTCCTTCAGGGCCGCAGCATTAAAAATGAAATTAGCTATCATGATAGGAGATGGAACTTGAAGAAGAAGACTTGGCGCTGTTATATGTCAATGGAATCTGTTCTTCTGATACCGCGGATCCTTGAGACTAGAATACAAACTCGTCAGACCTGTGCTTCTTATTCCAGCTCAGTGGTTCTTAACACATTGAGTACTCATCGCTATGGCTGCTCCTTCGTTCTTAAGGCTTCATATAATTCAATCAACCAATAGACGTTTCTGGCAGTTCAGAACTCATATGAATAAACTGTAAATTCTTGATATAGCACATTGGTATTATGGCTCTGCTTTCTAGGCTGTGTCGCTATAAGAAACTTTTACATCAGTATGGGAACAAGCAGCTCATGCATTGGCCCCGAACTCATGCTAAATATCAGCAGATGCGTGGTTCGTAATGCCCTAGGCGATTGGGCTCACAACGAACTGGTGACAGCATAGCTGGAGAGAGATGACTGCAAGCAAGCAGAGTTTCATAACAGGCCTTGACAAACGTCGGGAGCTGTGGCTGCTGAACAGGAACAGGGAATCACTCCACCTGTTGGTAGGAGACCTCACGGGTAACTGCTGATTGAACAGACACTAGTCACTCATAGGAGTGATAAAAGACCGTTTCTGCCAGAAGTGCTGGGAGGGGGACAACACCTCGTTCCACTTAGGAGAGTGAGTCGTATAATGCGGCCTTGAGCCGAGGTGTGCGGCACAACATAATTTAATAGAGAAGAGGTCTACTTAGCCGAATGGTTTGAAATTACAACCTTTATCAAAAGGTCTTTTGGTAGGTTCGAAACAAAGAAATCATCATAAGAGTTGGTTCTCTGGGTCGGCAAAAAGAGTCAAAAGCGATCTAATTACGAGGCTTCACCTTTCCATTACTGATACTACTTACCTCAGTATCTGTACGATGTCCGGATGAATTAAGCACCACAAGTGTCAATAAAAGGGATATTCACGTATGCTACGTTTTAGAATATTGAAACACCAATAACTATATCCCCAAACTACCCACTGCCAATTTGCATAAAAAATTGAATTTTCGGGATTTATGCAACACCGCCACACCTTTTAGCTTTCTCTTGCTCAAAAATTCAGTAAAAAGATAAAGGTAGAGGAAATGAGAAAAGTACACAGACATAACGGCAGTTTAACCGGATGTGCAAAAGTTTTCAATTCCACCTGGTGCATTAGCTGAAAGAGCATCTGCAACTTGGAATCCCACTCCCATAATCGATACTAACATGCGGTCCCGAGAACTTGCACCACTGCTTCCAGATGTTATCGGTTAAAACGGAAATAGAGTCACAAGAACGCGGCCTCCTTGAAAGTTTCCTAAGGTAATTTTAAGTGGTCCGATAAATTCAGTGGCGGATGTAAGAAAGCATGGACAAACTTCCAAGTGTTTACTATATCTACTTTGTTGACCTGTGAACTAATGGGTGTCCCTAGGTACATTAGGATTTAAATTTAGCTCCACTTTTCCACGACTTGACCTAGAAATGGTATATGTCGCATGAATAATGTCATATCACAATAATACGTGGCAATTGAATTACGGAAGAACGTATGAGAGTTGTGCAAACTTACTACGAAAATTCTTCGTTCGCATGTGAAAACAATTGATAAGCTTCGTTTAATTTTTGGGCGCAAGTGACAACGCAATATTATAATATTATTCACCAATTTGAGGTTTCCGGATTAGCTGTTGATTTAAAAGTGGCAGTGAGTCAACGTATTGCTAGATCCAACGAAGCTATCGCTACAGTACTACAAAACTTGAATTCGTTGATCTCCACAGTTGAACATAACAAAAAGCTCTCTCAACAAATTTAGACCAATGATTCGGCCTTACACACATATGAAATTCAAGTAACGCACGAGCTGAAGCACCCAGATTACCAAGAAGATAGACATAATGCAGCATTTTGTAATAAAATTATTTTTTTTGATGCTTATTTTCACCTGGGAAGTTAAGTGAATAATCAAAGTTGTAGGATTTTGGAAAGTGGAAATCCTAGAGTGATTGAACAAAACCCATAACATCCCCTAAGAGTGACTGTGTGGTGTGCATTGTTGGCTGTAGGAGTTATACGGCCATTTCATGAAAATCACGAAATGTTAAATTTTGATGGCGAGTGTTACCGCAATATGTTACGGATAACACTTTACCAACATGTTCAACAGGATTGAGCCACGTGTCGCACGGCGAGGGAAACTTCAGAATTGTTATGAACACGTTTTCTTGGTGATATTCACTGGCTGTCGAGATGATGCGATCTTATTCCACTGGACTTTTTCTTGTGAGGCTTTCTCAACGACAAAGTCTATTTTAACAAGCGCATACGGTTAATGACCTGAAGCAAAACATTTCTCAAGTTACTGGTGAAACTGATCCACAATTGTGCAAAAGTTTACTGACGTTTTAGGCAGTGAGTGGTCATCTGTAGAAACAGCCAAGGGGACATTTGGAAAATATTATTTTGAAAACGTAACTCCCATACCTCTACATTTAGATAACATAAACAATAACCATAATTTTCTAAAATTGTTGATTTTATTTGAAAACAAAATCCCGAAGTACCCATTGGTACACCTTATAGATGCTGGTTCAAACATAACGCAATATTCAGGCACAACTTCAACCTGTACACATATGTATATCTGGTAGATCACATGAAATAATCACAGTATCGACTTGCAATGCTTTATATACGTGTTAATATGAAACAGCGAAGCTAACAATATCGACTATTGTGACCTGAAAATTTGATAGTGGCCTTGGTTTAGTTTTAATGAGAGATAAGCACACGAGCGTTCACCAATTTAATGCCAATTATTGTTATATTGAAACTGCATGGATAGACACGATGATTCGGTCTGATAATAATCGATTAGCTGCCGCTGTTACGTAAAATTGCATTCTTGCTCCTCTATCCTTATAAGGTGATATGGCACATGATTGATGGCGGTTTGTAATGCGGCGCTAGAGAAAAGACTATATTGATTTACTTGTTGCAAGGCAAAGAATAGGAATCCAGGCAGAAGGGACCAATAATTGTTTCCGTGATTGATTATGTCTTGGATATTTCATTGTTTGTTCGAAAACAGCTGTCAGATAAAAGAGAAACAATACGAACCTTTTCTTGCTGCGTTGCTTACCGGTTTTTACACAACGACACATTAGTGAGTTTTTCTATGGTTTTTCTGTAGTCAGAACTATATGTATAATGTTTTAAGTGTCACAGGAGGCTATATAAGTAAAGTTATAACATCTGCATGCGGTTGGACAAGGTATTATAAGTTTTGCATCACATGCATGTGTCTAGATGTTGTTGAACTTCCTAAACTGCCAGACAAATTATGTAATATTATTTGAAGCACCATGAGCCACTTTTTAATTTATATTGATACTGACAGCTTTATTCAAACTAGATAATATAAATGGCGCAACGATGATTTTTTCATATTATATTTTCAGTATACCACCGGCAATATTTTTTGAATAAGCATGTATAATTACCCTATAATTATTTAACAATTGCAATGTGTTCATTAAATTACAGGATGTGAAATGTACTGGTATAATGGTGTTTTTTGAAACATTACTCAATTAGCATAGGATGCAAATTAATTTTGGTTTATTGACGAATAATAAGAGAAATATGGAGATACTGATAATCAGTGTTCATTTTGTCGGGTACATTGTGAACAAAAAAATACGTTATTCATGCTAATATCTATTTAATATCGCTGTTGACTGAAAGCAATATTCCACAAATACTCGCATCCCAATTTCCGGAATTCACAATGCAAATACAATAAAATGATTTAGAATTCTTAAACTATGTGACGCAATAATATAAGCTTTCATCGCAAGATGTGGTTTATATAAGGGCTAGAAATTTGATAATTTATAAAATACTAAAATATATGTAAAGTCCTTCTTTATTCTACAAGTCCCCAATTTTCTATAAATTGAGATAATGACGTAAATTTCAAACGAAAACAAAACCTTAACTGACCTCTTCAACCCAGAACGTCAGCCACATGTACAAAAACACCCAATACAGCGTAAGTTGAAAAGCAACTGTATCTATGCTGCCCGGTTTGAATCTAGCATCCTTTTTGTCAGATCATCCATGAAATAAAAGACTACTCTTTCCATTTGCTCTACTCTATTGGGCGTCCATTTTTAATGATTACAGAGGATAGGAACGGCATAGCGGTGCAGACGGTGAGGGTTTTGTGCTCTCTGTGTTTTGTTTCTTGTATTTTAGGAGCTGTTGTGAGGGTATTGAGTTACAAACCGGGTGAAGATAGGACTTAAATAGGTAATTTTATGTAGAGTTGAATCATCGCCAGAATATGAGATGTTTTGGAATCAATGGTAACATGTTCTGAACGGTTTGATTTATTTGTTTGTGAAACTATACAGATTTATTGGTGTAACTCGTATATTTAAGAACTTTTAGTGTTCATTTGTTGTTGTAATTTAACTAAAAATGAAATTTCAGCAGGAACAGTTGTTCAGGAGTTACATAACTTTTAAAATAAAAAGTTGGAATAAAGTCACTAGATCCTAAAAATATAGACAACAGGTTCGGAATAGTAGTGATAGAATCTCATGTTCTGTTATTTTGCTGTCAATGTACTGTAATACAAAAATATCGCAGAATTATCTACTAATAGTCTACAGTATTATATATAAATATAGAAATTCATCTTGTAGATGTTCAGAGCCTACATTCATATACATTTCGGTACCAATGTGATACTTTGTGTTACCAAATCCCATACAACAAGCAATAGAAGGAGGATATAATGGATGTATAGAATGGATTGTCCTCAGGGTGCTCACATATCAATCAACTGAAATTGGTCCATCGCAGCGGTTGTCGTATTTTATATCTCTCATCGGAAGTGATTTAATTTATCTGCAGCGGTTGACAATTGAACACATGCTCCCCATTACTCGAACTTTCACCCATTCTACATTGATTAAGCTTATCCAATCTAAAGTGGTATAAGCAAAATTTCATTATTTGCAAGTTGGTCGATGCGACAATGATATAGCAAAATTTATATATAACATTGAGGACCAGTGGATGTTTCAATATTATTCCATGAACTCAGATATGTAACTTGGGAGCCGTCGTATTCACATCTACATGCAAAAGTATTTATTGCAAACTCGAAATAAATATAATTTGAAAGTCATTCCTTTTTCATTGGGCAGTTATTAGAACTACATGTAACTGATAATAATTGGCCAATGAAAGCGGAATAAACTATGAAGGCAAACATGAGATAGATATCGGCGGTTACAAAGACCATGTGAGTAACTATAAACAATGTTTTTTTTTCATTTATATTCACACTGACACCCTTATTCAAACTGAACCAAATAAAGACTCAGGATGCGTTTACATGTTATAAACACATTACTACTATTGTACCATGCAAGATGGATCTATAACAAGAGATAATTGGCGTCACTTATTCAGCAGTGCTGGTACAGTTTTGAGGCTAGTTTGCGGCTGCTTCCCACCTACGAGCAGTAGTTGCAATCCAGACGCTATGCATTGACGCACTAGTTAACAAGCTGTTGAATTTCTTGCATTAAAGAGTTGAATTATGATCAAGGATACTTCCTGTCTCCTTCTTTAAGCGCCCTTCCGAGTCGAAGGTTGACAACCATCATGACTATTTTTAATTTGGTAGCAGCCGCAACTATGACATGCGTTTGCCTTGGATTTGACCTTGGACAATCCACTAGAAGTTCATATTTTTGTCTCTGATGATACGACCTAGATATTCTAATTTTGGTGTCTTGTATTGACAGCCTTTGTTTTCCTGCCTATGCATCTCGGCATTTGTTACTCGATCCATCCACAAGATTCTGAGAATCCTTCTATACAATCACATGTCAAATGATTCGATCTCTTAGAGAATTGTATCGTTGACAGTTCATGGCTTCCGCTCCATGGAGGAGAATTGAGGAAACGTAACTTTTAGCTAAGCGATGTTTTAGTGAAGTTGGACCGATATTTTTCTATTCTTATTATTATTTTGTAAGTGTATTTAATTGTGCAGTTCACCATCGTTCCAAGGTCCGCATATGTTGAGTGGTTTACTCGTGTTCGACTAACTGTTATCCCAGGTAACTTATTTTCCAAAGCTATTCTAAGTATTTATTTAGAAAATATATTAAGAAGTCCAGATGACAGAACCTCTCTTTATATTTCGATTTCTTCAACACATATGGTAGCTTTTGTAATACAAATTGGTTATGATTTGTAAGTCTCTACTATCTGTGCGTCTTGGTTCAAGAACGCTTATGCTTAGTCAGTGGATTATGACGGACATTGTCAATATAATATAGTCGATAAAACAATCATAAATATCTCTGTTAATTTCGAAACATCACTCGATCAACACATTTAATACGAAAAGAGGGTTCCTTATCTCTTTCTGGATCCAAATCGAGTGTCACTTATATCCATATCAAGTTTCTGGTACGTACGGTTATGAATAATTTTGAGGAGTAGTTTGAGAGTGACACCAGACTGATGGTACTGTGATTGCTGGTAAGCAAATGAAAGTACATACCCATCATTCTCTTGGAATATTCCCAGTTGTGTATATTTTATTCAATATGTTGACTAACACCTGAAAAATATCGTATAAATCGCCGTTAGTCGCAATAACATAATTCCAAAAAGCTACGTCAACTAAACATACCTTGCGCATATTTGACCATGACTACGTCATCAGCTTAAAAAACAAGAACATATATCCTAGAAGCTTCTTTCTAAGTAGTATACTTAACGCTAATGAAATCTTACCGATCGATCGGCTGCAGCACCTCTCATACCTCTGCCCAAGCCGGCTCATTCCAATATTGGAATTAAATGGCATCAGAGCGGCACGGCGCCAGTTTGCCAGTCCAATATCCTGTGTGTCTTCGGATACAGCAACAGAAATTAATCCCCTTTACTGTTAACTAACATGAGACAGATACACCGGATGGGAGTCGAACTTCAAACAGTCTCGTCAGCATCGAAATTGAAGCGATGACGCTTATTCAATAGTTGATGCGTTGTCACCGGGGGCATTTGTTGTCCATCAAGCGCAAATGCTACAGAAAGCAAAATGCGTAATTCACAAAATACAGAGTGATACCTTTATACTTTATACAACACATCCCAATTTTATAGATAGCCTCAAGCTGATGCAGAAAGCCTATCACACTCCATAAGCGCTGCGATAGGATGCATGTATATTCACAACGCCGAGGTTTTCCGGAAGAACGACTCTTGGAAGAGGCTCTTTCGAGGTGTTGAGGATGCTCCTGTCTTGTTTGCTGTGCTGGCGCCTCTTGGTGTCATTATATGAGACAGCTGAACGGAATTTCTAATAATATATATAGAATAGCGACAGATCAGCCACCCTACTATAATGTTCTAGACTGTGGAGGATTTTTGTGAGGTCTGGCACATCCACTAGACGTATTGCTTGTTTCTGGATTGTGCTCAGAAGCTTTAAGGAGTGCTTCGAAGTGCATCTCCATACATGCGAGCAGTAATACAGTGATGGTCTGATATGGGCCCTGTAGAGTAGCAGTAGCTATTCCGGAGAGTACAATTTACTGGTGCCGAAGACAACCTCCAAGTTTTATGAAGCCACCGTAGGGAGGCCGGTCATGATCGTGCCATGCCGTGGTTGATGTTAATTCCCAGAAGCTTGATGGGAGAGTCTTCTGCGCGTTGAACTGAACTTCATTTGTAGATCCTCTCAATGTCCTTATTAATTTGTACAACATGCTGCCCACCCCGAAGTAAAGTCTCGTGGGTTTTTAGGGGTTTGCCCAGTTCCATGCAGGAAATAAGGGTGTTGTTTAAACGTTCCAAATGCAGTATTACAGCTGATCGACTGGTCGATAGTGCCTGAATGATCTTGATACCTTTCCTACGATATAGAATATAGAATACACCCTCATTAGGTCGAACTGCCAATACCTGGAACGAGTCTCTTCCAAAGCTCATTCTTTTAGAGAACCTCAGACATGAATTTTTCTTACAGCGCTCCTAGAGCACAGTAGACTTTCTGCCTTTGTGAGGGGTTATCTATAAGACATTTTTTGGTATTATTGTTGTAATGATGATAATGTCTTCTTTGAATTAAGAGAAGGAAACTGGCATTTTTATAAAGGTTATTTTCCATCATCACTTAGCAACCAAGTAAGGAAAATGGAATGTGACACCCTGTCTACAGCATATTTACAAGCGTATGCACGTGTACAGACAATTTCCGGCTTTTAATTAAATTATAGCTGCAAAGCTGAAGCCGAAGTTGCGCTGTGTGCCGAACCAAATTAATACCGTTGGTGCCACTCTGCTGTTTGCATTGTACGCAGATCGGAACTCTGTCACTGCCCAACTAGTTATATTTCAATTTTGGTTGGAAATTAAAGTCCATCGCAAAACAGCAATAACATTAATAAAGCATAGACGTTTCAGATTTGGATTAGTTTTGCTGCTTGCCCTACCAGTATTGTATCCAGCATATTTCTGTCGTGCTAGGAATTGTATATACGTTTCTACACTATTCAAAATATTCTTGGATAGATCCCTAGTGAGGTGGACAAACAAATGTAAAAATATGGGAATGAAAGTGGGTGACAACATATTATACTTTGCAGACGACCAAATCATCTGAACAGAAGACGAAGATATCTCGTATGTGGTTAAGACACCAAATCATCTTAACAGAAGACGAAGATATCTCGTATGTGGTTAAGACACCTGGAATCAGCGGGTTTAACTATGAATATGGCGTAGTGTGAGTACCCTGTTGACGGAAATGGAGAAATTGAAAACAATTCTAGAAAATATAGTATAAGAGGATTAGAGAAGAGCAATTATCTTATCTGGGAGTCATCATTAATAAACATCGAAACAGTAAGGACGAAATTAGAGAACGGATAAATAAAGGACGAACTGTTACACGTACATTGAACGTTCTGTTGGGAGGTTAACATAACAGAGAAGAGGAAAACGCATATATGACAGCATGGTATGAAGTGTCACTTATTATGGCGCAAAAGTTAGGGACATATATAACTAAGAAATTGATTGCAATGGAGAGGCATTTTCCTTGGAATAGTTGTCGATGGTCAATATTGGACTGTAAGGAACGACATCATACGGACAGAATGAGCCGACCAATAACAAAAGAAATGGAAAGAAGACAATTGCTTTAGTTTTGTTATGTCAAGAGAGTGACAAATGGTAGATGGTCCAAGAAAATATAAGAATGGACACCGTCGGGAAGGAGAAAGAGAGGACGATCAGGGAGAAGTTGGAGAGATCACGCAGAAAAAGTAATGAGCTTAAGAAATAAACCATATACGTGCTTCGAGAGAAAAAAAATGAAGTTGGGGACGGATAGACGGCGACAGCTGTTGTAATCCGTTATATATATTTCGGGACAGAACAAACATTGGAATTGACAGCTATACGACGACAAGTACGAGTGAATCAAGCTGATACTTTCGATGTTATTTAATTTCAATATTAGAACAAGTTGGCAGGGAATGAGACATAAGAGATGCTGCAGATTACCGATTGGTATGGTGTCATCATCGTAAAGGATCCGCAACTAATTAAAAGTTTTTTTGAGGTATCATGATCTCTACCATCAGACTTATATATTTTGACTTTAAGGTATTTTGTTGGTGATTGATTTGTATGGTAGTATCGGCATCCAATGACGTTTCTTTTAAAGATATACCTTACTCATAGGCAAAAAGCCTATCACACTGCATAAGCCGTCCGAGAGGATGAATATCTATTTACATTGACCCAAAACGCAGTAACCATTGGAAAACAAGCTCCACGGTAGCTCATTCCCCAATGCCGAGTTCTCCAAAAGAACAATTTTTGGAAGAAGCTCTCTCGAGGCGTTCTAAGCTTACCCTGGTCAGGATGCGCTGGTTGAGCTGCCCTATTGTTTGCTATACCAGCGGCCCTTCGTCTTCTCATGTTAGACAGCTCTTTGGAACGTCTGCCATGATCATATCTATAGATTAGAGACAGATAATCCACTCTGCTTCGATGTTCTAGACTGTGAAGGTCATTTGCAAGGTCAAGGGCATCCAATAGACGTATTGCACGTTTCTGGATTGTGTCCAAAAGTATCAGGGAGGGCATCCTCACACATGCGAGCAGTTTTCCAGCGATGGTCTAATCTGGGATAATGTGGCTGATTGTTTTATCGTAGATTGCTTCATTAGATGAGCTTTATTATTATCCATATTAGGTGGATTGTGTTGTCATTTCCTATGCTACCAAGAGCTTATTTGCAGTCCTGCATTGCATGCAGTTAGCTTAATTTGGGCAGCATGCTGAATCGTTTTGATTAAGATCTCTAAAGACCATATCCAAATTCGCATTTAGAAGCTATATTACTGCGTGATTCAAACTACACACCTTCTGATCTTCGATCAGACGCTCTGGCCATTTCAGGTAGACAGGCACTCCGAATACTGGAACTAGAGTGCCGAAAGCCACTTTTCATTCATATTTTAAATTGCGCGCATCAACTCCAGGTATAGAATCATTGATGAGGGAGTGAAGATCTCTAACCGACTATCCTGCATCCAAAAATCATAGTGCCACCATCTAGGAAACAACTGTAATAATTGTTGAATTTATATTCCGCAAAATGGAAGCCAATTTACAAGGTAGCATTTAGAAAAAATCCAATTTTGTAAAAGCGAATTTTTACATGTATGTACTTTTTGTGCATTAGCAAGTGAATCGTTCTAGATTGAGTGGGCGGCGTGTCTGCTTAGCGCAGTTGACTGACGGAAGCTGTATATTAGGGTTGCCGGGATTAAAAGTAACCATTCGCGAAAAGCACGCCGCCATTGGCGAAGAAAAAGGAAGTTCTATTCATTCTTTCGCTTTTAAAGCACGTTCTGATAGAATTATCTCCGCTTCAGTTGAATGAAAAACACCTGACGTCAACCTGTTGTATTCAGATGCGGAGCAACTCGATTTCGGAAAAGCGTGGCCGTGTGCGCTTTTAAATGTAAAGTAGCTTTGCTTTCACTCAGCTATTCCTTAGGAAATATTCGCTCTAAGATTTTTGTGCTCATTTTATTTACTGCATTATTCATTTATACAGGGTCTCATACTGATATCCATGAAATAATGCAAATACAGTTACGTGCTGTTTTTAGAGCAGGTTTTATTAATAATCGCGAGATCATCAAATTGCTTGAGAGCTAGAAAACCTTAACCATCATAAAGTGGGCTAAAAGCTCGGTCTGGAATTGAAAGTGAGGGGGGATCTCGATGTCACAAATATGAAATTCAAAATGGTGGGTTTTCTATGCAAAATCGTTTGACGGACTGAAATTGAGTCTAAGAGGGGGGGGGGTTAGAATCACGCTCATTCCTTTAGAAAAAACATCTTTAGCACGAATTGGAACGATTCCGAAACTTTTTCTTGTAGATTACGAAACCTCACACATTTTTTAATATTTGTTACTGACGGTTTATGTAGATTGTAGACGCTCTTCTTTGTTGGAACTTTTGCATCATGCAGATAAAATGATCGTGTACTTAACACACAGTTTCACAGTTGAAATTCTGTTTCTTTCAGTGACGCATTTCGATTTATATCTGACAGTCCGATGTTGATTTAAATATAAATCGAAACGCTTCAGTGAAAAAAATTGGTTTATTTGTGAAAATTTGTGTTAAGTACACGATATTTTTTTCTGACTTTTTTTTATAATTTGATAGGATCTACTGGGATCAATCACTCTGGGAAGTTTTCAAAGTATTTAACATGAAAGTTATGAAAGTCACAAGTAAATACGCGTCTTGGCATTTACGCAAACAGCTGTTAAATATGTACAAATTCGCGCCATGCAAGAAACAATACATTGATTAAATCATTCAACATAAAAACGGATTTTGTGAGAGCAGTGAAACGCATGGCCACTACTCACATAACAGTGACAACTTGAACAGATTATCGCACTATAATATTGAGGAACTAACTCAATAACGCCCCCTCTGAAATATATCCAAGAACCATTTTGAACCGGTAATTTCGAAATACGCACTTTTGACCAGGTTTTTGGCTACTGTGACCACTGCGCATATTCTAGATTTTTTTGCTGCCAACAAAACTGTATGAGGCGTTCAGAATTACTAAATGTTTCAAAACGGGTTAATATTAATGTGTGGGAAAACACGGAGCCAATCTACTCTACTTTTGAACCAACATAGAATCTGATTATCCAACAGAATTGTTATTATTGCAAATAAAAAGCAAAAGGGTTCTTATACACCGGGCCTTTGTTCCATTACCTAGCAACTGCGTCCTACACCATGAGCGAACCGAGGATGACTGCTTTCTTCATCCGTCCGGTCAAGATGTTTGCCGATGCACGACATGTCGGTTATAGATTTCAAAGCAGAGAGCAGCGTATTTCTCATCCTACCTAAGAATGCAATGATTATTACTAGCAGAACAGTGTGATCTGGCCAAAGCCTGCGATGCTGGCTGAGGAGCTCCTGATACTTGGTCCGTTTCTCCGCCTTCTTCAAGAAGATGTTCATATCGGTAGGAGCCGAGAATTCAATAACGAATATCTTTTTTTTTTGGTGGTTGAGGAAGACCATTTCGATCTCATAGCTTGCACAAGCTCGAGCGTGGGGAACGAATAGTTCCAGTATGTCCGATATATCCTTATCTGTAATAATCAGGTCCCATCGTTGAGGTCTATCAGACAATTTAGTCAAGCCAAACATTTTCAACCTCTCTTCGTAGTTACGACGTTGAAGGTCGTACGGAATTTGTGAAGCCATCTTTGTATGTTTTCTAGCAAATCTCGGTCATGGTTGGATTCCAAACAGGTTTAGCAAATTCAATAAGGAATAACCATTTCTTATATTAATATTTTCCAATGTGTACAACGCAACATTTTTCTGTATTACGTAGTAGGGGTAGTACGTAATTGCAACAGGTTTCCAAGTTTGCAAATTAATCTTGCCAATCAATCTCAAGCGTGCCTAAGGATCTCCGTGATCTATCCTGAAAGTTTAATTTTATACACGAAGACATTCGACGTTTCGTGTTCCAACTTAACTAAGAGAACGGCGGAGTTCAGTTTCGCTTGATTAGAATACTTATTTGAGTTGAAGCAAAACAAGGGATCTACACAACAAACTTCATTACACTGGCACACATAATGAAGTTCTTCCCGGAGCGTAGCGATTACTTTAGGCCGGAAATAGAGCAGGAGATGGAGGTAGCAAGTGCATGAATAATCTGCTTAAGGATGTTGTCTACACAGAGGTACTATGATTATGCAATATTTTGTTTAATGGTATGTCGGTCATTCGATAAAGCCAAGAAGTCTTTTAGCACGACGTTTCGGTTTATCAACACATTTTTTATTTGATTCACGTGTATGTATCTTTGTAAAGAAATCTTCGAACTCTATTTTCGCACACTTCAAAAGGTCAAATTAATTTTAAATTTTGCTTAGTTATCAAGGACCGATAACAATACAATAGTTTAATAAGCTTGTCATTATTCATTTTTATACATCTATACGTTTAAAAGTGATGTTACAAATTAACATTATAATTACATTTTTTACCATTTCTTGAGCGATACGTTTGCAAGGTGATAATATGAATGACATTTAATATTTTTTACTGAAACTCTTTTATTAGTTTGATCTGTATCTATCTGTATTTGGAATTCAATGATACGGGACTAATCCAAGGCCCTGTATACATACCCATTAATTAATATTCATTGAAGAGCAAGTCTAATTAACAGCAGCCACGTAATTGCGTCTCCAAATATCAAAGTACAAGGGTTAATTCATCAATGAATAAATTATATTCAAGAAACAAGTGAAAATACGCTGTAAACATTTTTAATGTTTGCTTGGGTGTCAGACAGGAATTTTCACCACTCCTGTAAGTGAAATATGTTTTTTTTTTATATTGTCTGGCACGTTTTGTGCTGTTCTTAATATCTTTGAATACATCGGAAACATTTTCTTCAAAACGGAGCGAATTCCCCCTGTTTTTGCTATTTTCACTGGATTCTCCAAATGATTTTTGAGTACGACTTGGTCGATTTTCTGTAGCAACAGGAATCTCAATGTTTCTTCTACTACAAATGATTTTTTTTAGAGAAATGTCTTCCATTTTATGGGCTTTTGTCGATCTTTGTCCCATTTTTGATTTGAAATGTGCAAAAAATTATTTCAGTCTTCAATGTACTTTTAAGCAAACAGATAATGGCTCTTTTAAAAAATGCAGTTTTTCTTCCTAATCTTGAAGATTTATATGTTCCATGAGGTCAAATAAATATTCACAAATCAATATCCTCACCCCTGAGGCATCCAAAGATCCTGAATCATGCAACATCTTTTATATTGCATTGAAATTTATTCCTATTTATTGACTTTTTAATCGTAAAAATGAAAGAACTATTCGCACATCTGCACTTCTTTGCGGCTAATTTTTTGATCATCTCCTACTTAAAGCTCTAGACTTCCAATATCAATCAAAAATAATATTGTATCTACCTCGATACTATCACTTATACCATTATGATATATCAAAAATGTCTTTTAAGCTATTAATAATATACATTAGAAAAGTAAAATACAAAAGTATTATTACGAGACAATGGATAATACCTGTAATAGGACCCGTCATCTTTTTGCGACTGGTTTACGTAGAAAACTCATATTGAATCTGAAACTTGGCGTTTCCATAAAATCGCCAGAACAACAGCACATGTTGTGATTATCAAACTGACTGACTTTGCGGTGTGCACAGTAGAAGGACGGGGATGGCTAGTTGATTATTACCTCGATTTTCCTTTAAATCGGTAGTCGGCTTTAGCCAGGTTTTACATATTTAATTAAATACATTTATGACCGCTTAGCACGTTCATATACCGCTATCTCCAGCGGTTCAAGTCCAACACTTCTGAAGCGAGATAGGTTTTCTCTTTTGCAAAAGCTCATCTCTATATATCTATATAAAATTGATATTAATAGATTGTTAAAGTATGCTGAATATTACAAACGCATCGTGGGCATCCTATGGTGGCTGCATTTTAATTTGTCCCTTACATTTTGATGCCTCATCGAAATTCCTCCAGCAGACAGCACTGAAGAAGCTTAATCACCCCCGTATTTCCACGACACGATCTGGATGTCGAATAGCATTCTTCCTGGCCGTTCGCCCTCTCGTTGTGGTCGTCGTCCTCGCGTTATAACTGGGTTAACAACCTCTTCCTTCGGGACCTGTGCTGGATAGCAGTGTATCGTTAACACGATGGGGATCGTCCTTATTTTCAGTTGCACGCAGCTCCGTTGTACATTGGAAAGGGAAGGGACCTCAATTAATGTGGGCAATAAATGTAGGCCTTCTTTATCTTCTTGTGTAGACGTCGGCTCATAACGGTCCTATTACGAGTATGAAGAAAAAGTGTAAATGAGGCAAATATCTCTAAAATGTTGTGAATGTGTGACGTCCTCCAAGAGTGTAAAGATCAATCGCCATGGTTCATCTTTCTGCTAAATTATGATTCGGCGGATGGGGAACAAAATGAATGGCAGCTCATTCCACAATGCCGAGGTTCACCAAAAGAACGAGTTTTGGAAGAAGCTCGTTCGAGGTGTTTGGAAGTTCGATCTGGTGAAGTTGCGCTCGTTGAGCCCTTTCTTACATCTGCCATGATAATATCTAAATGAAATACAGTCAGATCCGCCACTCTTCTTCAATTAGACTTTGGAGATTCTCTCTCTTTTAGGTCAGGCTTATCCACCAGATGTATTGCTCGTTTTTTGATTCTGTTCAGAAGCTTCAGGGTTTGCTTCGCAGCACAGTCTCACACATGCAGAATGTGACTTTCTTGTCGGAGTGAGTTAAACTGGAGTTCATTTGTAGATTGCTATGCGACAATACTTTCCTCATTAATCTGAAAAGCATGTTTCTCCTGTCAATGTAATATTTCTCTGTATAATGGGACGATATATTTACTCATAGTACAAAGCAGCAGAGGAAGAGCCATGGTGGTGCCGTTGTCCATGATATATGTCAAGTACTTTAGTTAGTAGACAGGCTTAAAATAAATAAAACACAAACAAGGGTTTGTAACAAGTAGAAAATACGAGCTTAATAACAGGCGAAATAAGGAAACATGAGATCGATATACCTATTTGTTGTGAGGTCCATGAGTGGTATCAATGAAGTAATAAGTTTATCATACCAATCGAGCTCTAATATTTCAGTTGGAAAATATCATCCAGTTGCCCCTTCTTCTGACAGAATGCGTAAAATATGGACACTAATTTGAGATAAGGAGATAAGGATACCCAGAATAAGGCATGTACGATGTAGTCGTTTTCCCAAAGGAAACGAAATGTGATTATGCAACGAAGTATAAAGTCTTTCATTTTGGTTTCAGCAACAATGCAAATGTTTCAATATTGTTCGTTCTTCGATTGACTGCCAAGGCAGCTGAAACTTCGGTAAAGTTATCCATTAAGAGGATATGTCGCCTTTACACTAAAAAAAATCAGATATCTTGGGGCAGGTTTTATCTACTAGTTCTGTAGTAAACTTCGAAAGAAGTGCTCTATCCACTACCATCAGCGTGGTATCAAAAATGCCAGGGAGGTTAGTTCCAACATCGGAATATGAAATACACCAGTGAGCTCCAGAGAAGTTCAGCTGGAAAATTCGCTGCCGTTTGTTCCTCAATGGATACGACTTACAGCTTTTCATGGTCAATGTGAATAGGCTTTCAGTATTTGCGAGAAGTTCATAAAATCAATCACATTTTTTTAGTAGGTTACTCTTTCCATCGTTTTCTTTTATTAAGCACCTGGTATATCCAGTTGAAAGTTAATCCAAAATTCATTAATTCTGCAGTGACTCTAAGATGAAAGCAGAAAGTCACCATTAACGAGAAAAGTATAAGGCTGGCTTGCGGTTTGTTCCGGATTCCAAGTTTCCGAAGCGGAGAATATCAAACTTGCTCCTTCTACGAGTTTACCTTTACGCTAGTTGTTGACGCACACTATACTAAGTTTCCAATGGTCCTCCAAAGTTTCGATCACGTATTACTGTCTGAGTAGGAGGCCTGTTAACAGTACGCCATATGCATTTCGATGCCCTTAGAAGATATCTGAGGCGGGGAAGTTATGAAGGTCGAAATTTGAGGACTTGGAGACAGATCTAATGAATCTGGATTACATGCTATTGCTTGAAGTAGGCCGCTGCATCCGCTATCATTTCATTTGTTACCGGCTCATGGTGGGTTGTGATGTGGTGATACTTCTTTTTTTCTCTTGTAGTTGCATTGATGTTGCTTGAAGTTGATAGAGGTGCGTGACGTAATGGACCCGCTAGCACTGCAGCATTTAGGTTTGTTGTGCTTTTACTCCTATTATTTACAGCACCTATTCTAGCGGTCTTGAACCCAGTATTGAATTGTACAGTTTACTTGATGTACTGAATCCTATTGGTGCTAGCCTTCCTTAAGAGCTGATTCCTTTCGTAATCTAGTGGATAGCATCCATAGAGCCTTCGTTGTAAAATCTTAGGTTGTACAGGCGCTCTTTAAGGCCACAGATAGGAGTCCAGAAACTATACGGACCTGATTCGTGTTTAAAGGAAACCTCCCTCTCGCTGTTTTTCAGCATGGAGGTTTAATAATTTTTTTCTATGCTTGCATACAGTCCTCCAGTTCCTATATTCCTTGTGCAGAAGTCTCACCCATTCCTTCAATTGGTTCTTGATTGTTGTTGTTGTACTTTCTTGCAAGCTCATTTTCATTGCTGCTAATTTTTTAGTGTCCTGGTACCTACTCCGTAATTACATTGTTATGTACCGCCAGCTTACTCAGTTTCTGTTGCCATTCGCAAAAAAGTGCAGACTTTCTAACCCCCTGAGGGTCGCCTTTAAGTGAATATGGCGATCCTTTTAGTGTCCAAGTTCTTTTTGTATACAAATCTTGAAAATTATGTGGTCCTTTCTTGCATTTGGTACGATTCTACTCACATGTTCCTCTATGTGGTTGTGTCCAAGATCCTTGTAGATTCCTCTTGTTGCTTTTTGCAGCTTGTATCAACCCATTATCGTCTTCCCAATTATTACAAATTGAATTGGGGAAGGTTTCCATTACTGGAGTTTGAGCGCTATTGATTGCTCCTGTTATGGCCAAACAGGCGAGTCTTCACACCTTGCTCAGTTCCGCAATGGGAGATGGTTGTTTCATCTTTGGCCACCATACCATCATAATGTATTTTTTCATTTTCTTATTTTCACCTTGTTCATTGTCCGATACTTCAGACATTATTTGGTTCTTGCATAAACTATCAACGATTTTATCAACTGTATGGGTCTTCTCAAGTGTAGTTCTTTATCATATTGGATGTTCAGGAATTTAGAAGTTGTATATTTAATTTATTTTATTAGATTTTGTGGGGATGGAAAGAATACAATATTTGTTACTGACTTCCAAAGGGAGATTTTACATTCAATGATATATTATGTATATTCGAACCAATATTATAACTAATAAGTAGTGTTGTATCGAGTATATGCCAGTTTGCTGGCACAGTCGAAAACTTCTCACGACACCACATAAAACTACACTATTTGAGAGAAGTTTTACGTTCAATGTCTATAGGCTATATAATTCCATACCTTCTCATTGTGAATGTTATAGTGCTCATAGATTCAAAACATATGTTCGTGATCAATATTTTTCTAAAAACTAAACAGCAGTATAATAGCTGTTGATTGGACTCAAAAGGTGACCCCCATGCATGTTTTGTTGTGTTTCTTATTTTAGAATAGTTTTAGTTTACTTTTTTACGGTACAAATGATAACACATAGAAGGGTTGAGTGGAAGAACACTTTGCGTGAACTCCCCCTTGAGGTTTTCTCTTTGCTAGTATTTATTTTGACTGAATGTGAGGATTCTATTATTTTTCTTTTCCACCAGCAGTGTACCGACAAAGGGAAAATAAAGAAAGTATTATTATTATTATTATATAAACATCAATTCCAGAATTCCATTTGAATTCATTCGAATCATGAGTAGATACAGCCTCGGTTATGTTTTGCTCAATTTATTAGTCTTCATTTTCTATCAAAAAGTATGTCTAATATATTGTATTCTCTTTTTTAATTCTATTCAACTCAAAGCCATTTTTCTATTCGTGATGGAGGCTTGAGATTATAAATACGAGGTAAAGCGAGCTCACCAATAAAACTTTCCAGACACGTGCAAAACGTAGGAGCTTCTAAGAGAGGCAGGAATAATCCATCACGACTTATCTTCATCCTGAATATTATTTCGGGGGTGTATCGAAAATCCCTTGGGTAAACTTAGTCTCAACCCTTTGCTGAGCCCCTTACGTGCATAGATAATTTTATTATTAATGAGAGTGGGAGCTCAAGTGCTGCTGGCTCGAGAAAACGGAATATTGTAAATGAGGAAATAATGAATAAAATAAAAAAGTTATAGTGAACAGGAACAATCCGGTTACTTTGGAGCATACTATCATAAAATAGCGTACGATGCCATGTTCACTTTAGCGAAAGGAATTCTTAGACAATTGTGATGTTTGGTACTGATAGAAATCGGCAGACTTTGGGAGAGTACCCTATGTACCATATGCTGCATCCCCATGTTTCCATAAAATTTTATTACAATTATCAAGCTAATTAGTATATTTTCGCTGCCTGCCTTATGATTAGCATATAAGTTTTTGACAAAATTTGATCCTTCTAGATGTTTGTTTTTGAACGTTTTTTGTATCTTGTTTCAAATGCTCTTGTGAAAATGTGTCTCTAATACACTCTTTTTTATCTATTTTGAATGATGGAGGAGTTTCACCAGGTAAAGGAACCTACAATTTCCATGAAATTTTAATAGAATATTACTATTATGACAAGAAAAAAGTTAAAATTAATATGGTGGCGCCAGAGCTATCGTCAACAAAACCCTCAAATTTTCGTTTTGGATATTTTCAAGGCCTCTGGTGAATTTCAAAAGATTTTTGGGAGTGTCAAAATATGTGAATTGGGACGTATGTGCAGGGGGAGTCTACACTTTTTTTGGGATTGATAGATGATATTCCTTTGACTTTTGTCTACGGCTACTTACGTGCTTGTTAGACCTAGATGATTGTTTACACATATGCCTACAAAATACAAAAATGAGAATTATTGTATACTTTCGAAAATTATAAATTTTCGGTATATTTCGATTGTTTTCGTGGTTCCCAGAATTTTCTGAGTCTGATTGGGTTCGATTGTATTTTTGGCAACTACTACTACAGAACACTGCATTCAAACTGAACGAAGATCATGAATAAGTATGAAAGTGCCATTATAAAGCCTTAAAATGGTGTTAAGTAGATTGACACGTGCATTTGTCAGTTTATTGAACACTTTGGAATTTTTGTAAATCATGAAAGATTCAGTTTTATAACTGTCTGTTCCAAAAGACCACCAGTTCCAAAATCCTACCTACATCTTCAGTCTTTAATGGATACCATTGGTATTTTTTCCATTTCTTGTGTGAGGACAGCTCTGATATCGTATGTATTTTTTTAGTTCGAGATATGGTGTTTTTTCCAGTTCATTTTTATGCAAATGTCTATTTATGATACATATTCTTTATCTATTGTTCCACATTCCAATGGTGACCAGTTCCATAAAATTCAATTTTCCTCTGCAAAGCATATGTATATATGCGTATGTGATACGCTTGAAATATCAACATTTTTTAGTTAAATATTCATCTGAATTCTATTATATACACATTGTTGGCTGCATACAACTATACACAGATATATTGAAATCAAAGTATTGATTGCGTAAATGTACTGTGTTTTTATTATTATTTCTCCATCATCCTAGTAATAAATGTTCTGGGTAATGTGCTGTGTTAAATTGAATTATTATTATAAAAAAAATTAAACCGGGCGGTGCTTTAGTGTTATCAATTTCAATTTAATTTATCTGTGATATTGGCTTTTTCATTTTGATACATTTAGGAGGATTATGACGTTATATCGGTTTGTATGAATTGGACATCAAGAGTTATCGGAATCATTTTGGTGCTTTTAATTTGTCACCCTCTAAACAGTAACTTGTATATATAATAATATATTCAGCGCCTCCAATTTGGTAGGCAACGGAGCCTGGTTCATTTGTCGCTTCCGGGAGCGATTCATATTCTGGAACCGTTACAAGACTCGGCAAAAAGAATCCGAGCGGCCTTTATCAGCGAAAATCGAAAAAAGTATGTACACATGGATTTGAGGGCGCTGGATTCAAATACGACAAACAAAAAGCCTAACAAGTTGTATGTACGTATACATTTGTGTGTGTGTGCGACGGGGTATCGAAATATCCCCTTGGACCGTCGTACGTTAGGTTACGAATGGATTCGTGATCAGTGCCCCCAAATTACCCAGACAGCCAGATTTTGTTCTGTTTGCGGTTGTTAGTCTTGGTTGGCACCAATTACAAAAATTAGAGTCATTGAATAACGCAATCATTACTACCATTCACTGTATTTTTTCAGTTGGTTACTTTGAGGTATGTTTTTTTAAATATTTCATTTATACTATGGAATTCCGGTGCCAACTATATTGGTATCATCAATGTTCGATGACGAAGCCGGAAGGTAGGCAGTTTGTTGGTACCATTCTCATCAGAACCATTCATTCAATTTGCTTCGTCGTAGTCGCTTAGTTTACTTTAATTGAAATAGCTTATCGGTATTCATGGAATACTCCTCATGGAATGTTGACTATCTGTTGTCTTCCATGTCACGATTTGACATATTGTGAATCCAAATGTTTGACACGTTGCTGAAAATACCAAAATCGCTATACATATGCCTATAAATTTGACGAGTTAGTTTCCTCGATTCCTCAAACATCCCATTATCAGAACTAGATTTTGATGACAACGAGACCAATCTGCATACATCAAAAAAATACCACCGGATTAAGGAACTTCAGCTTTTTTGAAGTCGTTCAAAATATGACCCTCTCCAGATTTGCAACCTAACCGAATTTCACAGTATCGTTTCAAACATGACATAAAAACTAAATGGCCATATTTTTGTTAGTCACAGAAGGTATTTTCTACATCTCGTTCTTCTACTCTATCCATCCAAATCAATAGGTTCAATGACACATGGACGTGGAATGAGAAAAGCGGAAACGCCTGCCTGTGTTTATCCAAAAATTTGCATATTCTCTTTCTGGAACCATTTCTCTTCGTCTCTGACTTGCATCTAAAGCGCGCGCTCCGTTTTCTTTGCATCGAAACAGTTAATCAAAGTTTTCTCGCAGCGCCGTCTGCAGTAATGAGTTATTTTGCTGATATTCTTAATGGCCACCTCTTTGTATTCAGTGAAACGTGCTCATATATTTTCATAAAAATTGCTTCCATTCTAACCAGACCGTGCCACATAAAACATTGCGCTAGATGGATTGCAGACATTCGGCGAGGTTTTTGTTTGGAACGCGAATTCGAGGTAATATGGCATTGAGAAATATGCGATGTTCACTCTCACAGCAAAGAATTAGAAATATTGTTAGTTGAGGTGTAAGTTGTTTCTTAATTCTTTTTACTGCTCATTCCAATGGGTCAGGAGGTATTACAATCGTGACGAGGTAGTAGTGGCATACGAAAGTGGTTTCTTGATGTTGTACTTACCAAACCTTCTAATAAAGGTCATCATGTCTAACCATTTCGTTCAGTATAATATGTCTTCTTTGTCAACTCAATAGATCTTCATGAGAGTGGAAAAAAGGCAAACAATCATTCCACTTCATAGGTAAATCTGCAATGTTTGCAATTCATCACCAAAAAATCTACTACTTTCGATGGCGATAGGTTCCTAAGGAAGTTATATTCATTTAGGTTATAGTATTGCTTTACCTCTTCTTTGAGTGCAATCTCCTTTCAGAAGATTGGCTATCATTACAGCCAATTTTATTTTCGCTCTTACGGCTCAGGGTAATCCGACAGATATACCACTATGTTAAATTACTCAACCAGGAAATACGTCTTATCGCGCTTCACAACAAGGTGTATTCCTCCCATCTCATCATATGGTCCAAATATAGCAACTTTCGTATTTTTATCGTGTTTAACATAACATTTCTTTCTTGTTCCCCATTCTCTCAAGAACTTCATCATTCTATCTAACCACTTTATCGTTAAACTGTTCCTCTATGAACACATTTTGAATGCCTCCAGATAGTTATTAATTTCCTGCTTCAACATCCAAACTTCCATCCCATGAACCAGCACCGGGAACACATATCTTAGCATGCCGTCTAAGCTTGACCAATCTTTGTTCTAATTTCTTCTGTATGCTCATTCGTCAATTTTGTGTTAATATATTCATATTTCTCGACTTTTTCTATAGTGCATTATTTAATCCATATTTTTTTTGTGATTTCATTATGATTATTTATTTAGTTTTTTTGCCATTCACTGTGGAGTCATTTTCTTCACCGCTTTCTACCATCTCATCCAGTGATCTCTGGAGGCCTGCTCATGATTCTGCAATAAGAATGATGTCTGCATATCTGATATTAGTGTTATTGGTGAGATGGGAAAAAACCACCAATGGAGGCCTAACTGTCCCCCCACTACTACTGCTACTGCCCTCCCCTTCCGTATATGAGCGGCCATGTAGCTCACGTTAGTTCACAAATCGAATTAAAGCTGCACGTTCATCGAAAATGGAAATTTACGAGTCAATGCTCATCTGCACAATGGTGGATAATGACTAGGAGAGGAGAGCTGCGTGCAGGTATATACATGTTGATAAACGCTCCCTGATTGCTATCGACACACGACAAAACTACGCTTGATTGAATTGCGTTCGACTTTGTATACTCCACTTCATCCCGATGCGCATTTCGGATTTTTACCTTAAGGGTATTTTTATTTTCAACGGAACTTGGATTCTCTAAACGCACAGGTGGAACATAGGCTTCTTACAATAATCTTGATGGTTTGTTCTTGGAACTATTGAGTCGATCTAGTTCTATAGGTTACTGCCAATGCTAACCTTGATGTTTAGTAATATATATCAAGAAAAACCATCATTCAGGTCAAAATTGTGTATTAGTAAACAAATTTTCACAAACAAATCTCTATTTCTTCCAGTTATTAAAATCATCGACGGAATGTCAGATTTGAATGTTTATACGAGTAATCAGGTTACTTGTCAACTCTAGCTAACTAGGTTCTATCATGAATATAAATTTCTCTCAAGTCTAGTATTCTATTTATCCTGTCCACCTATTGTTCTGTTAATTCTTTTCTTTCCCCTATCTTACAGGAAATATTTTTTTTGGTGACTGCATTAGCACCACTGTTGAGGGAGAACCCTTAGTAAACATAATCATCTCTATCAAAATGTCCTTGAGATAAATCATGATTAAGATATTTCATTCTTTAAGTTAATTTATTCTTTGAATGCATTCCATGACTCAAAATATTTAAAGAGTAAGTTAACATATGGAAGTACAAATACATTAAAACTTACTCACTCAGTGTGCTGATAAAAATTGCTCCAAAAGTTCAGTCTGTTCACCTGCTACAGTACAGTCAGGGTTTCGGTGATATTTTTGCATCTCTTATGTTTCCATGAAGCTCAATTTTCTATGTATTTTGTCGTATTTTAACTATGAAGCATACTTAATTATCGATGCCTACCTTATGATTAGTATCTAGTAAAATTAGATCTCACTGGATGTTTGTCTTTGAACGCACTTATATGTTCTCTGTATCTTGTTCTGAATGTTCTTTTGTTATAGACATGCATGTTTCGTCTAACTGTAGAGAGCAGTCGGGTGGTAAATATGTAACCCAGTCAAGGGTGTGATAGCAACATCAACTCGTCTCCAAGTATTGCCCTCTTAACTAATTATGAAGTCAAAGGGTTAACTCATTTACAGCGACATCTCCTGGTCTTCGTAAAAACTTTTACGATGTACCGTTATCTCAGCTCATTTACATCAGAAGCTGACAACTAATATTTAGTGTATGATCTCCATTATGCATCTAACCTGCTATAGACATGCTTGTTTCGTCGTTAGCCTAGACGCGTCAATATATGCTGACAGTCTAACTGTAGAGAACAACCGGGTGGTGTATACGTAACCCAGTCAAGGGTGTGATAGCAACATCTCCAAGTGTTGTCTATGTAGAGGCCCATTAGCAACTTATAAAGTCAAAGGTCCTAACAACTGGGCTGCCTTGAAGCGGCAACAGATGTCTCTTACGACATTTGTCAACAAGGTTACTGAAGTTTATGAGTATCGTATATGGGACGATTATTACGTTAACAATACTGTAAAATATCTTTGTGATATATAAATCAGAGCTAGAACTGTTTGTATTGTATTTAGTACATCGGACTCCAAATAAAATTAGTCATCTGCTGAAGGGACGCCTCTCAACAGTATAGAAATTTTTTGAGTATTAACAGAGAATTGGCCGACGGCCCTAGGAAAGGAAAAAACCTTGAAAAGTAGACATTATATGAAAAAAATATATAGAATGTTATGATTATCGTAATCAATTAGCTAGCATCTCATCATTTTAGCTAGAATAGACTAATCAACCACGTAAATTTCACAGTGTCTACTTCATCAACATTAAGTTGAAGAAACAGCTGTCCAATTTGCTGTAGAGTCTCATAAACTATCCTAACAAACCTCCTTAATTATTCAGTGCTCTTACGACATATCTGAGATTTCACAAGATGAAAGCCTTTTGGTGTAATTAAACGTTTCTGTTTTTTCTCCGACCCAGAGTAGCTGTAAAGACGGGCCTCAAGAGACTCGACTTCTTGCGAGAGCTCTGTCGACAGTAAAACAGTGGAAGAAAAACAACAGAACGGTTTATAAGACCGAGAACGTGCAAGCTTGCCCTGATGGCAGAAAAAATGACTAAACCCGAACAAAGATGGATGTTTTCTTTTACGAGGCTGTAGTTATCCCTCCGTGAGAAAACTGGGAAATATCAGGAATGACAGTTGAGCAATAACTATAGTCCACGAATGATTCCAAAAAATCTTCCGCATGTCTATGATTATGTCGAAAGCTACTGTACTTAACGGAATCATGTCATTGATTCGCAAAGTGCTAAGTTACTTATAGAGCTGTGAGTATGGCCTCATCATTTATTTTGATTTCAATTGAATAAATTGAAAATTTTCTGATTCTTTTTGACGAATTATTACATTTTGCGCGCTACATTAACTTTTGGTCAATTTGGAATACAGTTAAAAATAGTTTTTTTTGAATTCCTAAATTCAAATTTGTAAATCACCTAAGCCAGTGATAGTTTTGGAGCTACCACCCTGATACCTACTTTTCAGACACCCTAAAAGCAGGAAGTGCTCTGCAGCCCAGGTTGCTCTTTCGTTTCCCAGCGACTGCTCCCAACTGGGTGATCCCGAGGAGCCCCCCCCCCCCCGATGTCCGACCATTTCGCAGGGTAGCTCTCTTTTCTGTCGAACTCTGCTGTTCCGAACACCTCAGCTCTGAGGCCGCTATATACGGCACACTTTCCCAGAAAATGGAACGAGGTTTCATCCTTTTCTCAGTACTCCTGACAGAATAGGTTTTTGATCACTCCTATGAGTGACAGGTGCCTGTTCAATCTGCAGTGATCTGTGAGGATCCCTACTAACAAGTGGAGTAAATACTTCATCCTGTTCATTAGCCATAGGCCATACGTTTGCTGGGGCCTGCTATGAACCTCTTGGATTGTTTGCAGTCATCTCTCTCCAACCATGCTTTCGCCAGTTCGTTATATGCCCAATCATTTTGGGCATTACTGACTTGGAACCAGCAAGGTTTCGGGGCCAATGCATGTGCCCCTTGCTCCCATCCTCGCCAAGCAATCGGTTTTCTCGTCACTTGGCATCCCACTGTGACCAGGAACTCACACGTGAGTCACGTTCTTGGATTGGGCTAAGCATTGGAGGGCAGGACGAAGAAAGCGAGGATGACTACTTTTCTGCATCCTTCCGGCCAAGATGGACGACATCCCGGTATAGATTTTAGAGCAGAAAGTAGCCTTCTTCTCATCCCACCTAAGAATCCAATGAACATAACTAGCTGATAGACAGACTAACAGAGTGATCTGACCAAATTCTACGAAGCTGGCTGAGGAACTCCTAGTACTTGATCTGTCTCTCATTCTTCTTCAAGACGATGGTCATCTCGGCAGGAACCGAGATTCAATAACGAACATCTTCTTTTGTTGGTGCTCAAGGAGAACTATATCGGGTTTAATAGTTTGCACAAGCTCGAGCCTGGGGAACAGATAGTTCCAATAAATCCGGCATCTCTCGTTCTCCACGGACTCAATATGGAGAGTAGGACAGCACATGTATTTCATATATACTGTACGGTGGTAGTTTCAGTCAAATCTGTGCCTCAACAAATATGTATTTACGTATTTGATAAGTGACTTCAGAGTGTCGGGTGCAAAATTCCGAATGGATTCACTTGTCTCTCATGTTCAACTTTAGACACTGTCTATTCATCATTCACGTGCGCTAAATATAATCCCACTTCTGAAAGCGCATGAACCCAATTCATATTGTGAGCCATGCGCATCTCGTGTCAGAGATTCGTATTTCCTGAGGTCTCCACTTGACAGCTAATTAACGAATGGTGGGCGAAAGGAACAAACATCATAGTAGGCTGTAGATGGAGTAGCGCTGTGTGCAATTAGAGCTCTGATGCTCTTTTGTTTCTCCGTTGATGAGCAACTACGCGGCGCTCCTCTCGGCGTCAAGATGATACCTAAGGAGTTAAGAATTGACTACTGGGGCGTGAACGTGCATTGTCTAATGGCTGATGCTGGCTGTGCTCATATAATAACATCTGATAAACAGAAGGAAGGGCAACTTGTTTGTTCCTGTTACAGGCTACGGAGGCATGCTTAAATTAAGTGAGAATGTAGGCAAGACTGATGCTCTTGAAGAGATAGATGCTATGAAATAGCTAGAATTAATAGAAATAATAGCTTAATTGGCGAACATACAAAATATCATAAAAATTACAATTTAAGAAAAAAAACATAATTTGTCAAAGGCAGTTTTTGGAACTTCTCGTTGTTCCGATAAAACTTGATTAAATAAAAGAGGAAAACAATGATGAAAAGTTTTGACGCTATTTGACTTGATTTGGTTGAATTGTGTAGAGCTGACTAGAATTCTATTACCAAGTTTCAGCTTAATAACACGTGTAAATCTTATAATATTGATAGTAGATGCTTTGAAATAATTTAATGATCAAAATTTAGAGTTGTGTCAAAGGTTGTGTGTTTACGAATTGACTTTTTCCAATTTCAATTTAAGCTGAGGTAATGATAAATTATCTTTATACCTTGTATTTACATTATGAATATTGTAACTTGGTATATTTTTTTCATATATATATTTCAGAAAGGTGTGATAGTACTTTATAAACTAGGCATCACATTTATAGTTGCCATTTTTGCTTAATATTTTAATTGCTTGACAGTCCGTCATACGAGCGAAGAGCACATTCTATGCCCGTCAATAGTCCGTACCCCCGTTCACCTGCTAATTTTTCAACCAAGAATTACCTCTATAAGTTTGAAAATGGCAGCCGAGCGGCAAATGACCCACACTTTCAAACCCTTAACAATAACTCCAGATAAAATAGTTGTGTACTTAACACACAGTTTCACAAATAAAACTCTTTATCTTTCAGTGACGTTTTTCGCTTTACAATTAAATCATCGTCGGAAACAAATATAAATTGGAACGTGTCGCTGAACGATAAACAGTTTTATTTTTGAAACTGTATGTTAAGTACACAACTAACTTATCTGCATGATGGAAGAGTTTCACCAAGTAGGAGCATCGACAATCTACTTAACAATAAAATTAAGGAGTAATTGTTTAGAGACCCCTTATTTCCGGGGCAAAACGTTACAACTTTCCGCCAAGTAATGCCGAGTGTGAGAGTAGTCATCCTTCGTCAACAATCTTTCAATTATAAGTTAATCTGTATGAATATTGTCATGGTTACACCCTGTGACATTTCCAATACTTTTTAATTGAACGCAGCCAATGCAGTTTACCTCTATAGACTTACCCGGGAACAAAATAAAAATTCTGCACATAGGTACAGATGGAATATTTGAGCATACCGTTTAATCTCCCGTGAAATTTAGCTTTGTAATTCCAACAGAAAAATTACCCAAGTGTAATTGGAAACAACGGACTTTATGAACAGCTACCGATGCTTATATAGGGTGATCATTATAAAAACAAACTTATATTCCTGAATTTTGATCTGGATCAAAACAGTATAGTGCTCTTTTATTATAGTCTTGTATATGTAACAAAACATAGAAATGAATTTATGTATAAAATAACCTGAAGATAGGAAATTATTTGAAACGTCCTGACACTCAAAATGAGCTTTTTTGCACAGATGATCCTATCGTAGTTTCCGAACTCGTTTAGAATTATTTTAAGGCACTACTTTAGGATTGATTCTGAGTTCTCTCTTGATACTTGGTGTGCCAAAATTCATTTCAACTCCAGAGGTCTCTACACAGAATACAGTAGTTGAAATATTTTGGTGGAAGTGGTTTTACTAGAAAATAACCTAACCCAAAATACAAAACTGAAATATATTTGTTTTGATGGCCATGTTATTGCTGAGGTTAATTATCAGAAACTTGATGGAAGATGGTTCAGGTCTCAGGCATCCCTCCATCTTCATGGCTGGCAAACCTGCATTCGACTTTTTGGTTATCTCAGTCTCCTGCGCGTCAAACTCCATCTGTAGATCCCTTTTCCACAATTCTCTCAATGTCTTCATTAATCTAAGAAAAATGCTGCCGTCGCCGAAGTGAAGTCTCACGGAGTTATAGTGATTTGCCCGGTTTCATGCAGGAAATAAGAGTGCTGTCATCTGCTGAGCTGTAGATAGTATTAGGTGTTATTTCAAACAGTTCCTTGATGTACACCAAGAAGAGCTTTGAGAAAAGTACATTCTCATTGATGGTAAACACATCAGAAGCATATCCACCCACCACCACAAATAAGGAGCGATCCTTGAGAACACCATAGACCCGGTGCCCGGTGACAGCCCGTTGGTAGCAAGCTTGATCATAAGTCTCTCATGACACACCCTATCAAAAGCTTTCAATATGATGACTCGAGACTCTCCATGAAACTCAATTGCTTTGCTCCACATATGTGTGACATAGGCCAGAAGATCTCCTGTGGATCTATGCTTGCGGAAACCATATTGGCCATCGTTGATGATACTATTCGTTTCCATGTACAGAAGCTGCAGAGGTCTATAGTTGCTGGGTATATTTTTCTTGCCCTTTTCAGGTATAGGTTGCACTCGACTGATCTTCCATCCAATGGGCAACACTTCTCACTGGTAGAAGACTTTAAATAGTTTGAAAATTATTGATGTCAGCTCTGAAGCGCAACGTTCCAGGAGATTTGCTGGTGTTCCTACAATTTCCAAATTTATCTACATGTATACTAACCCATCCTGTAAATATGCATATTCTGCGAGCAATTGATGATTTTTCTGTGCTACATTCATTTCGTTTCCAATACCATGCAGCGAGGTGGTGTACAGAGTAATTAAAATTGAATAATTCAGACGATTCGTGTGTAGGCATTGAGGTAGGCAGCCTGTCATTCCCCTGTCGACAGTTCTGCTACATTTTACGAATTTATTGTTTGATGTTCAATTCCGTTTCAATATATCGGGTAATCTTCTCGCAATTGAAAAGTTTGCTGGCCAATACAGCTTGAGAAATTAAAAATGTTTGATTTATCAGGTAACAGGAATGGCGGATTCATTTATATATAAAATAATCTTTTTATTCATTTGAAAAACAATATATAAAAAGAAACACAACTGATTGACACTGAAAAATCAATAACAATTGGTTAAAACAATGCTACAATGAATTTTAGTTAAAATACCATAAGATAGGTAGGAATCCTTATTATTTATAACATCATTAAAAAATTACACCTTTTACAAATATCCATTCTCTCAATTTATGATTGAATTTTATTCTTTTTAAAATCCTGATATTTTTATAAGAATATCATACAGCTTAGGAGTAAAATAAGTAACGCACTAAGTTAGTTTTTTCTCATGCGTGTTATTTTGGGTTATGGTTATCTGTACCATATCATTTTGCTTTATATGCAATACAATTCTGAAACAATAAATTTGTCTGATATTATAAATCTGACTTCTGTTAAATCAATCAATGGAACTAAAAGTATCTGATATATCGACCAATCCTATCCTGGGGTACGTAAATTGTGTGAATAAATTGGTATTATTAAATAAATACCAACGAAAGTATATCATTATTTTTTTTGATATTATCCGGAAATATAATAAAAAATTTCTTACGGAACACGGAGATAATTTAATTAAACTTATAATTATAATAACTGGGTTAGAATAAAGGCGCTTTTTCGTGTTTAGTTTAGCATTTTTGGCACAACTGTTCATGCTATAATATAATTATTAACAATTGCTTTATAATTATTGTTGCGTTCTTGCGCCAAAATGGAACAAAAGAAACGTCCTTTTATTTGCGGAACACCAGTCCAACTTTATGATATTGTAAATTCGGGTTAATGGAATAAACAAAGGGTTGAATGTTCCACAAAATACTGTTCATGAATATTCATGAAAAGAAATTTGCGTTCAGCGAATCCTGTGAAAGCTACAGGACTAAACCCAATGAGCAAAAGGGAACCTGTTTATGGGGGTCCACATAAAAAAATTATGTAGCAATGTATACCTAATACCTGAGCGTGAAAAGCTACTTTATATTTTTCCACCCGGATTTCATAGGGTAGATAACACGGTTTAGCCATCTTCGGTTTTCGCAGTCAGTGGTGTACATTAAGAAAATATTTTTTTCACAATTAGATACTTTTTTATGGTACTAGGATGTTCTGCCATCAGCCAGAAACATTTTTAAAAACAATGAACGTATTATTTGATTACGATGCTATCTACTATAACAATTGATTCAATTGAAGAATCATAGCACAACCAGCTTAGTAGATTGAATTGAATTGAATTTATTTAAAGACCAAGAACTCTTGGTCCTATCCGGCCTTGGCTTAATACAATCAGAGATCATAGGCTGCTCTTACAGATGTCACAATTGCCAGTACAATTTAGAAGTGAAGGGGGGATACTTTTTTTAAACAAGAGTTACCACACATTCTCACCTAGGAATCCGCCAAGACATTTTGATTCAAACATCACAAGACTTAAGCCACGAATAGGAAGGTGAATATATACAGAGGATAAAGACATATGAATCCCTATCTACACCCAAAATAAAATTCTTATGAATGATCATTTGTCAGTAAGACATACATAGCGTATTGGAGGGACCAGGCAGTCTATATTTAATGAGTTCAAATTGAAGAGTGTTAGGGTGAACTTTGCCTCTGACATACAAAATAGATATGGTCCAAATGACCGTCTTCATCGCAGTAGAGGCATCGGTTGGGTGAAATTATGTTCATTTTTGTTAGGTGGGCCGGAAAGACTGGGATGTAATTTAATTTATTCCATTCCTATTTTAGACGCATCTTTTATAGGCCAACCTTCGTATGCATTCATTCGAGATGTTTGCTAAATTGTCGAATCACTTTATACAGTGTTTCAATGTGTCCCTTGATTCAAATAAGTTTCTTAATTCTCTGTGGCTTCAAATTGTAGATCAGTTTTTTATACTGACTGTGTGACTATTAAATGTGGATTTGATTAGAAGTACAAAAACAATTGCTGAAAAGAATGGACACCGGCTGACAAGTTATTAAATTTGGGATCAATGATTATGGCAGCAAACAGAATGAGTTGATATATCGATATGGCTGGATTTCGTGCATTCACTTCGACTGCATTTTTGGGAGTTCCGTTTATTTTTTTGTTAGGGAAAAGATTTTATAGCCCTTATCATCTTCGAAGGCTCGATAGATATATCCGCCTTCTCCACCAGTGTGTGATATTCTAAGAATTCGATATAATCGCTTCACATAAGAAAGAATCATAATACAAAGATGGGGTAAGAAAGGAATGCGTTCTCTTCTTTACACTTTTTAATGAATATTCTGAAGAAATGTTTAAAATATTTAGAAAAACTTTCGAAAACGAAGAATGTGGGATAACGGTATTGAATATCTACAGAGACTGATGAATAGAGTGTAAATGTATGACTATAGTAAGGAACACGGTTGTCGCTTAATATTAAAAAGAAAAAAATATTGATGATCTCTATGAAAAATCTAATAAATGTTAGCCTAACTATAGACGGAAGAAATGTGGAAAGATTAGACCTATATAGCTACCTTGGAGCAGTCAGGAAATAAGACTATGGATAGAAAAAATTCGATCCAACTTCACTAAAACGAACAAAGCTTTTCACAGCAAAGATCTGAGCATTAAAACATCGATTGACTAAATGTTATATAAAATATGAACTTTTACAGTTGATTATACAAGGCTAAATGCGGATAAAATGCAGTATAGGCCGAACAATAATCTCACGGTTGCGGAACGTGAGAGAATGGTTCGGATGTATTTGTAACCAATTTTTCAAAGCGGCCGCTTCCAAAGTAAAAATAGCCATGGTAGTTGTCAACCTTTCGACTGTGAGATGATACTTGGAGAAGAATAAGATGCTTTTTGCATTGCATCATGGTGATTTTGGATCTGTTGGGCAACGTTGTCGATTCACTTCTCCTAGTAAATGACCATCGACAGTTGTGGACAGATTGCCTGGCAAGACAAGATAGAGACTAGCGGCGTATGCATTGGCCCCAAACCTATCCTGGGTTTCAACAGACGTCAAGCCAGGCCAGACAGATAAGAGATATACTCAACGGAATAGTCTGATATGACCTTTATTAGAAAGACTGATAGGTTGGAAACTGAGAAACCACCATGTTAGTTCCAGTTTTGGTTTTCGAGGTCGGCAAAAAGAGCCTGTGGTGGCAGGGTTCTTCTTCCCACTGCTATCACTACATCTGATAGTATTCTTCGTACTTCGATTGTGAATTTTATATCAAACGGCATCAGCCGAATCAGCGTCCTATAGTCGTTTCCAATAACATCTATCAGTCGTTGTCAAGGGTTGCAATCCTCTCGGCAGATATGAAGCGATCTTGATCCAATTGCCTGATAACTTATTAAATTATCATTGGAATCAATCGTGGTGACAGCAAACAATGGATTGACAGGCCAGTTGACATGGCTGGATTTCATGCAAACACGATTCGACATTTTCATCGGGCGTTCTATTTGTTATACCACGACCGTTAGCCATGGAGTCGTGGTATATTCAGCCGCGTCCAATTAAACATTATACGTGTTTTGCGTGACAAACGGCCATTGTGGGATCAACGTGTATTTAAATTACCTTGAAATCGATGGTCAGCGTTCGGCGCATTGTGTGGGCGGGATATGTGACTGTATCCGCTACCAGACTGACTAACATAATAACCTTATGACTGAACTATGTAGGTCAGCGAGTTCATGACTTCATAACAATATCTATAGTAGGGCAGCCCAATGGGGTATTTGCTCAGAAGATATGGGGCATACCGTGTATCCTGTTGAGACCTCTACCATATTTAAGTCCTCTATATAGAGCAGCGCGTTTATCGCAGCCGATCCGAATAGTGAATAAAATCTACTGTTGGAAATACATGGAGCGCGTCAGATTCTTAGATGATAGATTAATCACATGCTAGTAGTGCATTTCAATAATAATTGACAACTTGAGTGTGACTTAAGGGAGAGGGAGAGTCACAGACTTGCAGAAAAAAACTTCATTTGGACATTCTCGAATGTGGTCGATTTTTTTTATATTGAAGCAAATAATTCAAGGATTAGCCTTTATTCCCCACTTTGTGCATCTCTCTCCTTTTCAATCTTTCTATAAACTCACTCTCTCACACCATCCCCACTCTCCGGTCCCCAATTCAACATAATATACTTTCCGTCAGCTATCACGCCACCACAGCTGATCACATTACGTTTGCTAATATGTACCACTATAGATTATTTGTTTGTGTTTTAAGTTCTGTGGATTGAAATATCTCTATTTATTTCCGCTACGACGATGGGTGACAATATTATGAAGAGTGTGTTTTGGAAATGAAATAAATATAAAGAATTGTGAATTTTTTTTCATAATATTCTACCATTTAGTTATCACCTATAATTAATTAAAAAGTTTGGAAGCATTGTTTTCATCAACCTTGGCCATGTTTTTTACCTTTTATAGGTATATTTACCATTTCTAATTTTCAGACAGTCATTATAGAATTTTTTTTTTGCAAATTTCAGCAGAATTTATCTTTTTTTAATGCATGCCTTATTATGTGCCTTGTGTTGTTACATTTAGTGATAAAAAAATCTTATACATTTTTTCAATCCGTCAGATTGAGAAAATCCCTCTCAAATAATTCTTAGGTTATTGATTAGCACGGCTAAACCAACTTTATGGAAACCTGACTGAATAGAATATTTCAAAAAGCTAATTTGCATTTTAAAAAAATCCGCCACGAGCTTATTTCACATGCGAATTGTCAATCTTTTGAATGACACGCGCGAGGAAATTTTTCTCTCCAATTTTTAAGCCCTCCGTATGGCCGCCCTCACAATGCAAACCGACAGATTGACATACCTCCATAATCTGAGACACGTGGGAAATATACTCAATCAATATCCGTCGTGACTGATTGTTTCTATGTGGCTGTTTTCTTTAGATTTTTGGAAGCCCATAGAATATGCTTCTCCTTCGTTGAAAGGGTATACAACATATAACCTATTTTCTTTCTACCATCCAATATTCAAAATCCAATAGGTCCCCACGGCGCTCGAGTGAACGCAATTTCCCATTCCACTAGGTGTGCTCGGTGTGACATTTGGCAGGTCTGAATACTAGCGTAGCAGCAGTGAGTTTCAGTGAAAGAAACTTATTCATAGTAAATTGTAAATTTTCATGACATAGTTTCATCGGATTTCACTACAATCCTGCTCTCACTGGAATCTGTTGCCAGTGGGCATCGAACTCACAACCTCCCGCAGTCCAGGCAGACGCCTTACATTCGGCCATATCTAACTGTCACACAGAACGGCAAATACGCTATAGAAAATAGATCACCTCGCGCAATTCTTCCCAATTTTCTAACCTGTACAGCTCGATCTTTGGTTAGACATCTAGTGCTAGTGACCGAAACTATCTTCAGCCGAAATCACCTGAATCCACCATCGCTGAGCCAAATGCGTGAATCTGCCGCCTTCAGAAAATACCATTACAGAGTTTTATCGGATTGTACTGCAGTCCGTAAGGGGGATTGGACTAATAATAATTATAAAAATCAGAAAGAAAAAAATGAGTCTATATAATGTGTTTTATAACGTTTCAATGTATACATCTTCAGTCATCCTCAGGTGGACTGATCAACATGCTCATTTTATTGACCTAGCCAGTGTCACTGCCGTGAAGCGCTTCAATGGAAAGCCATCTATCTGAAAGTTATAATCACTGATTACTGACAAACTAATAAGCTCTTTCAAGGAGAATCCTTATTACATCAGCCTGATGCTAGTCTCTAGGGCTCAATCAAACTATAGCAAACAATGCCTAAAATCCTGGTAAACCCCAAAACGTCGATCTTGATTGATGGCTTCGGCAAGGACACAAACACACCGGTTTCCATCCACAAAGTGGATATTTATAGCCAATATCGTCGGACAGGCAAGCGGACACAAAAGAAACTGATGGGGTTTTTTACCAAAGACGATTTATACAGAGGTACACTGTGAACGATAACGTCCTCTAGTATGCACGAAATACCTAATGTCTTTCTTTGGGACGGTTGATATGAAAAGACATGGGATAGATCTCACATTTACAAGCCGTGTTCTCACAAGATTGTCTCTTCTATCATTCGTAATGCAATATTAATTTTTAATAGAAATCTGTAATTAAAGCTGCACATAAAAACAGTATAGGCATGATTCAGTTTATATTTCGCTAATTGGAATATGTAAAGATCACAATGGAATGACCATAACCTTCATAGAAAATAAATATTTTGTACAATTTGCTACCATATTTTATTTTCCGATATCAACAACCTTTTGTTGATAGTTTGGTTAATTTTGAAATAAAAAATTAGATTCTATCAAATAATCTAAAATTATTTTTATCTATTAGCTATAATTTTAAATTTTGTACAGGTATCAAGGACCGATTATAATACAATCGTTCCGCAAGGTTGTCCCATTACTTATTTTTATAAACCAATACGCTGGATACGAATCAACATTATGATTAATTTATTTACCAGTTCGTGAAGCAAAACGTTTGAACGGTGAAATACGAATGACATTTATTATTTATTAGTTTGACTTGTATCTATAGAGACACAATCTTTGAAATATACCGATAGGGGACTCATAGGAGAGAATACCCTTCAGGCGCATTAATCAAGATCCATTAAAGACTAAGCCTAATTCCAACAGCCACATAATTGCGGCTCCAAACATCAAAGTCCAAGGATAAATTCATCATTGAATAACTGATAGTTTAAAAAACAAAAATTAAGATTTTGTAGTTAATCGAGCTAAAAAGTAAAAAAATCATTCTAAATATAAGGATAAAATGAATAACGATAAAAGTAATGGCATTGCGATAAAGGCGTGGGGTGCTCGATATCAATTGTTATAATTTCTTACTAGTTTTATTTAAAAATGCAAAGTTAGTGTAAAAATGCACCCCACGCTTTTATCACAATGACATTAATTTTCTCCACACTCATTTCCAAGCCTTGACTAGGTTACTTATATACCACCCAATTGGTATGTTTTTCATGGAAGAAACCATAATTCAATTTATTTGCTCTGAAAATATTGTTGTATACATAATATATACGTCATAGAACATTTCGGAAATATATTCTTACATACATTATTTTCAAATACACGTGATGTAAGATGGGAAGTAGATTAAAACCTCAACACGTATTATCACGGGGTGAGAGGCTGTAAATAGGTGGACTAAAAGCCTCACGTGATTATTTTGATCTGGAAATGACCTTGACCCTTACTTGATAATATTAAATGTACTTGGGAGTCTCATTTAGTCCGGAGCATAAAAAATTGTGCGGCTGTTATTTCTACTCAGAAAAAACGATCTAGTTTCTCTAAGATCCACAAAGGTGCTATAAGATATCGGCGCTTTAAGTAAACGAGACGACACTGGCTTACCATTACACGTTTCGGATTCCAATCCAAATGTTTATCTAGCGCGTTCCTCTTTATCTTCACATTTGCTCTGCTTCTGCCACCGTATTCTCTCTTGCTATTATTTGGGGTACACCTACATCGTTACACGCATACCAGGCTATCCCACGTTGCGGTTTTGTCTCTGGCAAACAATGCCGAGTTTCGAGCTTCTTTGTATATTCGGATACGGATACATCGTTGCGACAGATGAGCGCGGGGACAAACATTCTGTGAGCATTCAGGTGTACAGATATGGCGTAGTGTCTCGACTAAAATAACGAAATGGATTCTTCACGCAGAGCTAATGGAACATGAGTATTATCTAAAAACATCATATGTGAATATGGAAACATTGTTAGTCAGAGTGTAGTTTTTACATTTGCCTCAGATTCCACTTGCCATTTTCAAAGAAACATTCTCTTTTTCTCAATTCAAAAAAGTCAGTTGCCTTAGTATTTGCCAAGAAAACTGTTCGAACTTTCGTGAATTCAAATATTAAGGTAAATATTGGTGGCGAGTCTATAAAACTTGTCGATGAATGCAAGAATTTAGGACTGATTATAGATCACAATTTAAGATTTAGAGAGTATGTGTCAAAAAATATACAAAGAGCTTATGCTTCGATGAAGCTGCTTTATCCGCATAAGGCGTACTTGTCAATTGATACAAAAAAATCATTGTGTGAAACTCTGGTGCTATCACAGTTCAATTTTTGCTCTGCTGTTTATATACCGTGTTTAGATAGTGAAAGCTTAAATAGGATTCAGCGTGTACAGAATTCCTGTATAAGATTCATATATGGAATCCGGAAGTTTGATCGGGTGTCACACAAATTAAAAGAATTAAATTGGTTGAATATGGAAGACAGGTTTGACGTCCACGCTTTATGCCTATTCCATAAAATAATTGTACATAAACACCCTCCTTATTTGTATAGTAAAATATTATTTAGAACAGATATACACAGTGTCGATACTAGAAATAAATCGTCTATCACTGCTCCACCACATAAAACTACACTATTTGAGAGAAGTTTTACGTTTAATGTCTATAGGCTATATAATTCCATACCTTCTCATTGTAAATGTTATAGTGCTCATAGATTCAAAACATATGTTCGTGATCAATATTTTTCTAAAAACTAAACAGCAGTATAATAGCTGTTGATTGGACTCAAAAGGTGACCCCCATGCGTGTTTTGTTGTGCTTCTCATTTTAGAATAGTTTTAGTTTACTTTTTTTATGGTACAAATGATAACACATACAAGGGTTGAGTGGAAGAACACTTTGCGTGAACTCCCCCTTGGGGTTTTCTCTTTGCTAGTATTTATTTTGACTGAATGTGAGGATTCTATTATTTTTCTTTTCCACCAGCAGTGTACTAACAAAGGGAAAATAAAGAAAGTATTATTATTATTATTATTATTATTCTCTCTACTTTTTCTGTTGTAATAACAGTAATGCAGTGGGGTCGTGCTCCGAGTACTACTTTCCGAAGGTCAATGTTAAGTAGGTTGTACTATTTATGTATATTTCTCAAAAGTTTGATTTCGGACTTCCATTGTCTATAGAATTTTTGAGTATCACAACGTTTCGATTGATATACTGTTTTCAATCGTCTTCAGGTGAACTGAAGACAATTGAAGATAGTAGACCAATCGAAACGTTGTGATACTCAAAAATTTTATAGACAATGGAAGACCGAAATCAAACTTTTGAAAAATCCACCTTGTCTACAAGTTTCAAGCAACATTAATGTATATATTTTGAATATGGGATAGATAGGTTACTGTATGAGGAAATTGACATTTCAAATTGCCTCAATGTGACGCTGAAATTGACGAGGCAATGTGGAGAATCCAGCATGATCATTCTTAATTTCATCACCCATGGTGGCAAACGAACGAAATTCGGTACACGCACGTAATTTGAGGCGCTGAAATAAAAAACTGGAATACCGTGACAGCTAACTTGTGAGGAGAGGAAACGGAGTCCTCAAATGTGCCATTGGGTCCTTCCGTTGCATTGGTCCCATTTGCAAACGGAGATTGGATTTGTGATCTAAGATCTACGCACTAAAACAGTTTTCAACCTATTTGCAGAGCAACATAATTTTCTTTGTGCGGATGTGCATTGGTTGCTAAAAAAGTGTTTTTATTTTGAAACGGTAAGCTGTAGCCTGAACCTGATGGTACTGTTTGATTCGAGAAATGTTTTCGTCGGGTAAAACGGGCGGGGAAATGCGACTTTAGCCCAGAGAGAAGAGTAAAGCAGTCGATTTGTATAATACTTTGACAGCTCTGCCTTAGCATATTATCAAAAAAAAGTGTGTCAGCCAACTAGATAAAATCTCATTTTTTGAGGTAAATGAGGAATCCGGTGCCTCAAATTACGTTAATGTATAGAATTTCTTTCGTTTTTATTATGCTAGGTGAAAATATGAAATTTCACACCATCATGTTGAGAACACAAAAAAACTGCATGTCTTACGACATTTTGAGAAACAATGATATAGTTTTTTTTACTAACTTCAAACTTTATGACCTTACCTGCTTTACACATATATTTGTTTATGACTGCTATCCGGGTTTCATATATGCACCTTCAGTGTATCAGCATAAATTTCACATAGATATAACGCACTCACGTGTTGGCGATAGCGCAGGCTTAAAACAATCACTGAATTGCACTAAATTACACGGGGTGCATATGCAGATAGGCCAAATTTTCAATGCAAATTCATGCAAACGTTGAAGTACGTGAATACGAGCACAAACATGCTGACGGACCGAAAATGTATCTAATTACCATGTTGGCGAATCCGTGTCCACCTTTTGTAATCACCTGATTGACACAAATCGCTCTAGATGATTTGGGGAATTGAACTATGTTAGTTATTGACTGGATAATTCTACAATTTGGGACTAATTTATCTCTTTATGTGATGTTCATTGAGATATATGTGATTCTTTGGCGCCACATTCAGAAACACTACATACACGTGTTACTAACTACGTTAGAAGTGGTTTGTCAGTGGTGAAACTGCTTAGTGTTTGATTTGATATTTCAAACGATTTGCTGAATGTTGGTAAACTTCTAGAAATATCCACTGAGTAAAAATCTATAAATTTCTGTTTCTCAATGTTGGTTTTGTACTTGATTCAATATTTAAGCATCTCTTCTAATAATTTCACACATTTAATATTTTTACCCCTTCTGGAATGTGAACGGAATTTTGTACCATAAAGATACATACTTTTCCTCCTGATGCGTGAAGAAACTACACAAGTGAAATTACTGTTTATTCATATAATACTTATACTGGCTGCTAATCGAAACCTAATGTGATCTAATAATTATTTTTATTAACGTTTTGACTATCTTTACAGTCCTCAACAAAGTAAAAAATACGGAAGAGATTAAAATTTCAAATTGTGTTGAAATTTCCTGTTTCATTTCAGAATAGTATGAACTAATATGAAAGGCTGGAAAATAGATGATGACATCAGAAACACTATTCTACTTGTGTAATGAGTGAAAAAACGGAAAATATAGTAGTGTAATCCTAAGGTAACAACACAAAATTTCGCCATTCAGGATCCAAGAACAAACCATTAGAAATTCTGTGGGTTTAGAGAATAATACCATTGTTCTCCAAGTGTCGCGCACGATTGTGTTGCCGATTAGCATCCTATGAAGTCAAGATCCTAACAGTTGGACTGCTCTGAGGCTAATGGGCAGCGCTACCGTGCGCGACGCTTGCATATGAGTGTTGATGTTGCTATAAAAATTTACTGCGTTATGTATGTGCCACCTAGTTAGTTCTTCAGTTAGAACGCTAGGCTATACTGACGAGTCTAGGCTAAAGACGACACATTCATTTCTATAGCAGGTCTTCGATAAAGTGGAGAGCATACACTTAGAGAACATTGATCAGATTTTTTGCTGGACCATATCCAACCAACCTAGAGCACGGTTGACCGTAAAATTGAAAAGAAAATAATGGTTTCAGCTTTCTGTGTTTTGTTTTCTAAACGTGTTCACTCAGTGCTCATTTTGTTCCAAAGAGGTGTTGAGAAATGCAGGCATCAATTCATAAATGCTACCCTGTCGATTTTATTACCTTGGTTGCCTTTGCCCAAATCAGTTCCTGTAATTTCCTCTATAAATATCTAACTATACAGCAAAATACCGTCATTGCGAATTTAGCCATGCACAAAGTGACGTTCATTTGTTCTGGCCGATCGTTTCATGCTTCCTAATTGGTCCCATTTGTGTAGAAAAACGAGAAAATCGGCACGGTTGTTCTCGACAGAAAACGTAGCGCTCAGTTTGCTTTTTGATTGACGGTAGTAATCAGTGTGGCAATGCGCTGTCTAAGTCGTTCAAGTATGGTCATTTATTCGACTTTGTAAACCGGTAAATCTGTGTCTGTGTATATAACGTTATGATCTGTGTTACATGTGCCAGATATCATTAATACTTTATCAATCGAAAGTCAAATAAAACCTTCTTAATAATCATGCAATGTCTTACATTAAAAAGTGCAATAGGATTGCGGAACATCACATTGAATGTAAAATATATTTTTCAATTACTGTATTCCGGACTTCCATTCTCTATATAATTTTTAGTGTCATTCCGTTTAGATTAATTCACTATATTCAACTGGAAAGCATGCCCCTTGGCAGCAAATTTATACTTGTCTGGCTGGCGTGTTGTTTGTGTGGCTAGTTCTGATTAGTTTGAACGGCGTTCCGGTTAAGGGACGTATTTTTATGTTAACTTGGTTGTTGGATGGTGGTATTAGTTCGCGTACGTGTTTAAGTTCGTTCGGTCCAGTTCATTTTTCTTGTAAGTGGCTGCCAGATTTGTTGTATTTTTATGCTAGGTTCATTATAAACGTGGCGGTTATTGGTGATCAAAGCTGCCTCCTTGAATTTTCGTCTGAAGACGATTGAAGATTGTAAATCAATCGAAATGTGACACTCAAAACTATATAGACAATGCAAGTCCGAAACACAACATTTGAAAAATCCACGTTGCCTACAAATTTTAAACAATAGTTGAATGTGAAAGTTCCTCGCAGTTGCTATTACGTTACGTCAAGATGTGGATATTGTACTACGAAGAAATTATGGTAATGTTTTTTTCCAAATCTATTGCTAATAATTTATTATTGGGCCAAATAAAACGCTCTCTAATTTGGCGTCATCCTTTATTTCCGTTCGTTATTTATTTCCTGATATCGGATTTTGACTTGAAGTCATACTCAAATAGACACCGCATTCGGCGCTTGGTGAGAGTGTCTAACCTTCAAATCTTTGAGTTATTCTTTCAAATTATTGTAAATTTTAGGCAGTGCAATGGGTTGCTTTTCCTTTAGGGATACTAGTATAATCAACATTTTTTTCAAAATGTTAGGCGTAATATAGCAAGATTCTCCAACTGATTTTTTCAAATTCAAATAGCAAACATGACGACGATTCTCGGAAAAATAATTTTTTAGAGTACATAAATGACAACATTTTTTCAGACGAACTGACACCATTATTCCAGGTTGAAAAATAATGTTGACCTAACAGACATTTTAATCACAAAGAGAGTCGGTAGAGTTATACGCATAGTACTAAAAATGTTTTCCTTCCTTATAATTCAGGAAGGTTTGATAAAATCTATAACTCAGACGAGCTGCAAGTTGGATGCTAACCTAAACATTCAACTTTGTTTTGCATGTTTAAATCTCTGGCACCCTAGTTCCTTAAGTTTCTCAGCCCCTGGGACCGTCCAGCATATTAAGCTGACGCGTGTCTTGTATTTTACATTTTTTATTACATAATATTAGCGACGATGTCCTCGTATTGTAGACACTCGTTGCTCTACTATTAGGAGAGGTATAGTAGGAAGTTTCTAAATTCGTTGGTAGTTTTAACTGTTGACGCAACAACTTTCGTTTAATGCATATAATTATTATTATTTTCTTAGTTGCACATATGATCATAGAGATTTGCAGATGCATTGAGGCACATTTATCTTATTATTATTATACGATGGTGTTTGTAAAGTATAAGCAGAGATTGAATCTGATTAAATTGAGACTAATAACTGTCCAAGAACTCTTCATGTTCATTTGATGAAATTTTGACCCGTTTTGAGGACTAGAATGACTGCGATAAAAATGTATGTTGTAAAACTTTTATTTCGATGTAAATTGGACAGAGCCATGCTGAATGTCGATTGAGCTATCTCGCATAATCAAATGGCCCAATTAGCGCATCTTCACCAGGTCGAGCTTTCAACACCCCGAACGAGTCTTTTCCTCAGGTAATTCTTTTGGAGAACCTCATCAGGGGGCTACTGAGGCGTTTGTTTACACAATAGTCACAAATTACAGGGTCATAATATTGATGTGAATAGTTATTTATCTTATTCCAGTGCTTCTGGAGCTTGTTAATCCTTTGAGGCCTATACAAAAAATTCCAAGAAAACAGCCAAAAATATAAATATTGAGTGTGATGATCCACTGTTTTTGATGTTTTTCCTAATAATAGAAGCTATGTACTTATAGCAGCGCCTCTGTAAATCCGGAGAACTGTACTTAATTCAGTCAAAGTGAAAACATCTTATCTGCGAATCTCCTCCTCCAAATCTGCGGTAGTTCAAATTAATTGGTCGATAAGAAATCAGATTAGAGATTTGTATAGCAGTTTTTCAGCTTATTCCTATGTGTCCTTGATACTTGAGCTTCAGGATCTGCCAAGTTGTATCTGCTGTCTCGGTTTTTGATCACATCTGCTATAAATCATGTTTTGTCTGCTCGAACCTTGCAGAAACAATTAGATTCAACCCAATCCATATGTGTCTAATTTCACCATCTCAAACATTCATACGGTTTACTGGATAGTTTTTAATAAATCTAATTTTCATCGTCTCATGACATGACTTACTTTATATATATATATATATATATATATATATATATATATATATATATATATATATATACATCTAAGGTAAGGATCTAGTGAATGTTGTTTATATGAAGTAAGACTATGTTCAAATTTCCACCTTATTGTTCTGGACTATATCTGCCTGCTTACCTTATTGTGCAAATTGATCCATTTTCTCCACGTGCGAAACGACCTGGATGCTGTCCAAGATATTCTGGCTCGGCCCACCAGCCCACCAGAGGGCTTAACTACCCTACCCTGGTATTATATTACTTTAGGGGAAAGTTTTATAGTCTGGAAAACTTTCTCAAATCACTTCTTATGTATTTTTTATGTTTTGTTCATGACTTAAGTGAACGAGATATAAAAGATGAAAGAGCTCGTAAGACAGTATTTCGCAGTGAAAATGGACGTTTCTCCGTTTTAATGGAAAAATCAAACATTGTTCAAGGAAATAATCTTCGCATTATATAATTACTTTATTTTAAGTATAGTCGGCTTGAATGTAGCTCATAATTGGACATAGTAATGAATTATAACTCGGAAAACATCATATAATTGAAAAAATTATATAAATTAGAAATAAATAGGAATATAAAAAAATATATATTAATGCGCTGTGAATTGTGACCATCGGGGAACAAATTTCCTGGTAGCTCATTCTACGATGCCGAGGCTCTCCGAAAGATGACTTTTGGAAGAGGCTTTTTAGGGATCTTGGAAGTTTGATCTGGTGGATAATAATGTGGATTGTAGATGGTCTTACTTGGTGAAACTGTTACATCATGTAGATTTTATTGAAAATCGAAACGCGTCACTGAGAGAACGAGTTTAATTTGTGAAAACTGTATGATTAATTACACTTTTTATCCACATGATAAAATAATTGTTTATTTAACATACAATTGTTTTATCTACCTGGTGGATGGTGTTTGTTATACGGATGACTGTTGGTGTTATTATGCGAGACAGCTTCGTCCAACATTTACCATGGTGCAATCACTGCATTAATTGTCCGTCTTCAAGCTTAGCTCATAGAAAAGTGTATGCTCTCCACTATGTATCAGACCTCCTATAGACATGCATGTTTCGTCTTTAGTCTAGACTTGTCAGTATAGCCTGGCGGTCTAACTGTAGAGAGCAATTGGTGGTATATACTTAACCCAGGAAAGGGTGTGATTGTAACATCAACACTAATCTCCAAGCGTCGCGCACTATGATGGTGCCCATTGACCACTTACGAAGTCAAAGGTCCACTTAGACTACCTTGAAGCGGTTATAGATGTCGTAAATTGCCAATGGGCAGTGCCATAGTGCGCTACTATTGGAGATGAGTGTTGATGTTGCTGTCACGCCTTTGTCAGGGTTACGTATATGACACCCAATTGCTCTCTACAGTTAAGCGTCAGGTTAAGCTGACGAGTCTAGGCTAAAGACAAAACTTGCATGTCTGATGCAGTGTTGACAGATGTCGTAAAGGACATGTGCCGCCGCATCATGGTAGTCAAAGTGTTAACACCTTTGACTTCGTTAGTTGCCAATGGGCAGCGCCATATTATTGTAGTTGATAGATGCTTTCAAGAAAAAAAGCAAAACTTAAAATCATGGTAAATTGTTCATTGGAAATAAAAACAAATCTAAAAGGCCAACGACAAGGCCAGCAACGTTGTTCGAATAGTTTCTCTATTGCGAAGCTGCTATCGATTTGTTACCGATAAACCCTCCAAGCGATGCAAAGCTGTTTCCAAACAATTTTCATCAAAACAATGGTTCGTTAAATTAGAAATGCCCCGCTAAAGCCGACACCCATATAAACAGTAATTAACAGGGACAGTTATGATGCGGATGAATAATTTTATTTGTGCAATTCTCTAATATAGCATAATCCGTTTTTTGGCATTGTAGATAACTATTTACTCGTTACTATTACGATGTATTTGAAAAGCTGCATATAAAAAATTCTCCACTTTCTGGCAAAAGAATAAAATTCAGAGTACAATTACAGAAAATGTTCTATACATTAAACATGCCTCGTAAGTCTACTGGGGATTAGAAATAAAAAAGTTAGATGTAACTTCAAAATCTAGGATATACTTTTTTTTATAACGACCCTGAAAACTGCTTGGTTGTTTCGTTGTTGATTTAGTTTCCAGTGAATTTTCTATCGATTGTATTGCTCACTTTCGTTTTGTTTATTTGTTGTTTTGGCCTGTCATGTTTACATGCGATATCCTTATAACAAAGGTCACCAAAGGCGGACCGTCGACCTATTTCAATCGGAACTCAAGTAAACAGTACAATATTTAACAGAAACTTAATCGCCTTAGTTTAAGTTTATATTATAAATTATCTTAAAAAATGTCGTTTTACACAAAAGAAACCGTTATTTTTTTCATTGCATTTGTTAATTATTCAACCAAATAATATTCAGATGTTACCTTGATTTATACTTCATTGACATGTATAACCTTACATTTAAATATTTGAGTTTTGATAATTTTAATACTCGTGACGTTGCGAAGGGGGTGGGGTGGAGGGTAGGTGGCTTCGAATTTCGTGCAGGTGGGAGTGAAGTCTAGATTGGTTGGAATGTATTGCAATTAACTCTTCTGGGTCCAGTTGATTACCAAGATAAATTTGAGCTTGACAATATAGCAGAAATAAACCAAGTTAATTGGCAGAAGCCTCGGGTTGGTTTTTATAGATAACCTCACGCAAAGGAAGACAGCCTATCGCGGTTCATAAGCACTGCGCGAGGATAAATGTCTATACACATTGACCTTAAAACGCTGTTGATTTCAACTATCGGATAACAAAGTTCCCGGTAGCTTATTCCAAAATGCCGATGTTCTCCAAAAGAACGACTAAAATCGAAACGCGTCAGTTAAAGAGAGTTTTATTTGTGAAACTTTGAGTTAAACACACAATGTCCTGTCTTTATTGCCCCCGACCAATCCCACACTCCTGCATTATCAACCGGCGCCGTGTCTGCCTTACCGCGAAGGTTGAAAAGGCGTCGTCGACGTCGTTGACAGCGACGCCGGTTCGCCGAAGAACACACAAAGCCACCTGCGATCAAGTTTGACTAGAGTTTTCAATAATATCTTAATTAAAATCAATGCTGCGACGCGGGAGGCGAACGCAACTTCCTGTTCCGAGCCCGAAGCCGAAGCAATGTTGAAGCTGAAGCTGTTGCTAACAGGTGCGCTCTAATGACGGTCGGTGGGCTGAAAAGCCGCCGAAAGGGTGGAAACGATTTAATGGTCGAAATGTTGAAGAGAAAGGAAAATTACGACCGGTTGTCACTTGGCGGAGGAGTACAAGGGGTATTATAATTATTATAACAGGGATTTATGTTGTTTGAATACATTAATTCTCCGAATAATGAATTCTCGCCACTGGTTTTGTTTACTTTTACGCAAAGTTTTATTAGCAAACAGTTAAATGAGTTTTGAAGTATATGTACCACGCTGGTTTTCAAGATCTGGCTGAGGGCATAAGAATTTCAGATGAATGCTATGGGTAAGAAAAAATTGTGTTCAGTAGAAAAGATACCACTACTCTGTGAGTCTCATATCTGGCCATCACTGGAAACTGCTCACATAGTTGTTGATGCGCTACGAGAAGGTTCTGGACTCAATTCAGAAAAAAATAATACGTAAGATGTACGAATCTGACGTTACAAAGGATTTCAACAGTCTAAGTAAATGTTCAAGCAGTTTCACCAAAGGCCATTAGAGAGGGCTCAATGAGCATATTCTAACCAGGTCGAACTTTCAACTCTTCGAACGAGCCACTTCCAAAAAATGTTGAATTTTGAAATGGGGTACCGAAAATGGAGTTCAAGTTAACAAGCAGAAGACTCAGATAACAACCCTGATAAAGAAGTCGTCGAGATGGAGGGACGCTTGATACTTGAATCATCTTCCGTCAAGATTCTGGGAATTAGCATCAACAATAATATGTCATGGCACCATCATGTTTCCGGTCTCGACGTCCCAGAAGCTGAGAGTTCTCTTCCGCTCCAGGAAATTGTATTCTGCGGAACAGCTATTGTTGCTCTACAAGGTCCATATCAGACGATCACTGGATTAGTGCTAGCATGTATGGGGATGAGCTTCGAAGCACCCCCTAAGGGTTCTGGACACAATTCAGAAACGAGCAATACGTCTAGTGGATGCACCTGACCTTACAAAGGATATCTACAGTCTGGGACATCGAAAAGAGTTCAACATCACGAGTTGCCAGTGCAGCAAACAGTAGAGGAGCCCAACGGCTCCTGGAAAATAGCTAGACCGAACAAATCAAGTGACCTAGCTGACAAGTAACTTGTGTAGTATAAATAATCAAATCTGAGAGTCAAGTCCGGCGATGATTCAAATATAAATCGAACTGGTTCTCTGGAAAAAAAGAGTTTTGTTGTTGAAACTTCATCATTGAGCACATATTTTTTTATCTGAATGATGGGAGTTTCACCCAATAAGGGCATTTAAACTCTGAAAGAATACAATAATATTGACAAATGTCGAGATGAGCGTACAGAAATTTTTATAACACAGGATTTTTTTATTATTTAGAGCTTTTGTCATACGATATGAGTATATGAAGACGACGAAACTTGTGATTTCCTTTCCAAAATAAAATAATTTCAATCTTATTAAATTTTATATGCATTTATTTGCCATCCAACCCATATTGTAGGTCTGAACATTAGCTTATCTCTGATAACCGTCTATTTCCTGTCCTCGAGATGCCACATATTTATTTTTTTTCTAGCCCAAATAGGTATCTGGTCACAAAAGTGATCTCAGAGTGTGTATTGTTTCTGAAACATTTCCATTGATACTTGAACAAACATTTTCCTTAAGCAACTTGATATCAGTCTGGGCCAGCCAGGCGTGGACGTACACGTGCGACACGGCGTCGCGACGGCGTCGTCGGGAGACCCTTTAGCGGACGCGTGTCCCCCCGGCGCACTGGCCGTCCTCCACCTGCACTTCCTGGTAAACGAAGGGGCGCTCGTCTCGGTCACCGCAGATGACACTCTGCATCTCTGGAACTATCGTCAGAAGGTGCCGCAGGTCGTCCACAGTCTCAAGTTCCAGAAGGAGAAGTAAGTCGAAGCTGGTACTGTAATATATTATCATATCACAAGTGTCACCAGTTAGTTTCGTTCGGGGTTCGTTTTGTAGTATCTACTTTATTGTCGCGGTCCGCATTTAAAACCTCTCCAAAAAACCTGAAGAGCAAAAGAAAACTTCTTCCCTAAGACTTTGTCGGCACCAAAGATCTGGAAAGCAAAAACAAACCAGGTGACGGAAACGTGAAATTTGTAGGGCGCACAACTTAGGTCGCGAGAGGTCTGGGTTGCACACAAAGTAGGTCAATGATATTGGCAGTTGTCTTTTAAGTAGTGAAACTATTTTCTGGTTTACCACAAACTTCTGCATTGAGACTTTCACTATTTTTACTGTATACATTTGGTTTACTAAACATTTTTCTAAATTGCAAAGTAGGTACAGTGTTATGGTGATGATACTCACATTTACTAAAGCTTCAATATTAGTGAAAATCAATTAGCACCTATTAGAATCAATGATGATAGGGTTAAAATAATTACTAAACTACCAAAATTCAAATGAAAAGAGACAATATCTGTATGTGGTGAAAATTTTTTTTATGTCTCATCTGCAAAAAATCTTCAATCAATATATTGATGAAATCTTCCAATTTGGAGAAAACGTAAGTAAACTAGCTCAATCACGTTACATGAACCTAAACAAATATTTTTTAGCGTATAGTTTGTAAAATATACCTTGTGAGAGCCTGTTTATATAAAAAATGGCATATGTAGCGTATTATTTTAGCCTTGCCTTGATCAAGTGACAAAATATAACATTCAGAAACTTCAAAACCCTTGTTTCAGGATGATTGATAATTTCAGATAATGCGGCCACGTTACACAGTCATTCCGCCAAATCCAATATCTAAAATTTGATCAGCTTTTTAAGTAATATTCCATACCATTTATTTATTGATAATGATGATGATGATGATGCTCAGGATGATAATTCTAGTGATATTAAAATAATAATAGTTTGTGTGTTTAATTCCCCTTTCCTGTATTCACACAGTTACGAATACTGATTTTACTGTCTCTGTGATACTACCATAAATTGATGCAAATTTTGTATTTTTTTTACAGAATAACTCGTATACATCTTCCACTGCAATCGAAATGGTTGTACATAGGCACAGAACGAGGAAATGTCCACATAGTACAAATAGAAAATTTCAACTTATCTGGATATGTGATAAACTGGAATAAAGCTATAGAAGTGTAAGTATACATTCACGAAACAATATATCCTTAGAATACAACGATTTTTTCTAGATCTCGAAAAACCCACCCAGGAGCAATAGTACATCTTAGTGATAACCCTTTGGATGCTAGCAAAGTGAGTAGTTATCACTCTAATAATTTATCTCTCTAAAAAAGTTCCTATTGTGGAGCATTTTCTGGCCCGCTCTTGACTGTAGGGGGATTTTATATATGATTATTTTCTCTTTCAGTTATTATTAGGATATGAAACGGGTCTGGTAGTGTTGTGGGATCTGAGGAATCGAATGGCGGAAATGCGATGGTCGACGACAGAGTTAAGATCGATAGCTTGGCATCACGAAGGCAAGCAGTTCATGTGTTCGCATACAGATGGCACTTTGACCACGTGGAGCCTCAGGTCGCAAGCAAAATACGTGCACATCACGCAACCACATGGTAAGATTTACTACTGATAAAAATCATCGTAAATGGACAAGAAATATCTTGATCCAAAATAGCTATTTCAAGTTTCGAGAAACGGTTTTTAGCTTTTAACTTGTTCAGTGCGTATATAAAAAATTATTTTTCCTGAATATATTCAACTTATGAAACAATCCCAAATTCAATAAGCATATTTACATAGGTTCAAAGTAAATAATTTTGGTCTACAATGTAAGGTCTTTATTGTCGCATATATTGTGTTTCACAAGTTCCAAGTCTACAGTATCTATATTTGAGTTAATTATTACTGGATCAGACCATCCTTGCAGTACTGCTCACACGCGTAGGGATTTTTTCCGGATCATTTCATGTTTTCGGACAGAATACAGACATCGAAGGAGGGTGACTAATCTTTCTTCTGGCTGTCTAACTGTGCAGCTCGATCTTGACTAGATATCTAGTGGCGAATAACTGAGACATATCTTCAATTGAACTTTGCTGTGATTTAACCATCGTTGACTCAAATGCGGAAAACTGCAGCCATCAGAAAATACTATGAACTTAGTCTAATAGATGAAATCAAACTTTGTTGCCAGTGGGAATTAGTATTTTCCCGAATTTGGTTCAATAATTGTTACATCAACGCACAGTTCCATTGAAGGTATGCATCAGTCACTGAGCTGCACAAATTAAAATATTGGAAAGAAATATTGCGCAGTAATCCGATAAAAATCTCTATATTTGAGTGTCAAAGTCACCAGAAGTCTATCAAAATAAGATGAATTCAAGGAAAAACATCTGGAGAATATGTGATACTGGATCCTTCGGCACAGCAACCGCAGATACTACACAATTAAACCAATTTTGCAACACCCGAAATGTGTTCCACGAACTAGGTTAGCATCTTCAGAGGAAGATTAAAAATATGAAATCAGAAACCCGTCAGGTGTTGTAAAAATGACTTGGGGAGCGTTATAACTCTGTAGCGTTTTTATATAATGAGAAAGTCTGGTTACTTCTCATTCAGATTTGTGTCTTTATTCTTAATCGTGCTTTATATCCATTATAGCTATACTTCAAGTAGGGTTTTTATTTTCCAGCCAAACTTACCAAAGATGGTAAGCCTGAACAGTGTAAACCAATCAATAAAGTTGAGTGGAGGACTTCGATGACAGGGTAATGAAATTAACATGAAATTTTTTTATTGAAATTGACAAATTGATGTTTTGTTCCAGGGAAACTTATGTGATATTTTCCGGTGGAATGCCTTATGACCAGGCGAGTAGAACGCCCTGTATAACAGTTGTATATAGTAAAACGACCACAGTGTTAGAAATGGAACACAACGTCTTAGATTTTATAACGCTCTGCGAATCTCCTTATCCAAGCGGTGAGTTTTTCATTGTATATTAAATTAACAAAAAAATATTTTAGGTCGAGGAACTAAACATTTAACTTCAGACATCCGTATAGCGCGAAAACAAGTTTTTAGATGAAACCATTTACATGAAAGTTTTTTAGTGCAATGGGGGGGGGGGGGGGGGAGTTAATGATGACTTGAATTTCCGACATTGACAGTATTTTCAAGTTTTTTTCTAGGTCACCGTTTTTTTTCAATTGGAACATATTTTTATTGCAGAATCTTACTCTACGAGAATTAACAAATATCATTTGTACACAAAATTTTGAAATCCGATTGCAATTTAAGTAGATAAAAAATACAACAATTATTATTTTTATAAATTTTCCAATAATTCCATGGTTTATAAGAAATGCTTTTCTTCTCACGAAAGCATAAATAACGTAATTTATATGGAAAGCCTTTTATTTATTTATACAATACACTTGTAGATTGTAGATGCTTTTATTTGGTGAAACCCTTCGATCATACAGATAAAAAGATTGTGTAATTACACACAGTTTCACAAATAAAACTCTTTTTCTTTCAAACAAACAAAAGGAAAAAATATATTCAGTTCTATTCAATTTCTTGCCCAACGAGGAAATACGAGTCAGTCAATAATGTTCCAAAGAAATGATAACGGCGTTGTCTACCGTTGCGGTATGGAAACGTTTTGAAAAAGAACAAATGTTTTATTTTTTATCTACTTAAGTTGCAATCGGATTAAAAAAGGTATTTATCTTTGCTCGTAGAGTAAGATTCTGCAATAAAAAATATATGTTCCCATTGAAATAAAATATGATTGACCTTGAAAAAAACCTCGAAAACGCTGTCAAGAACTTTCATCTGAAAACTACCGTTTTTGCGCTATACTGCTGTCTGAAGTTAAAAGGACTACCCGGTAGATATAAAATTTTGAACACAATTTTAAAAGCAAGTTCAAGGTCGAATTCAGTGTTTTTGTAGGTTTAGATATTTGTTGACCTTGAAACATGAAAGTGTGCAATTTTACAACCGCCTTTTGCCTTGATTACCTAAAGCTTCTGAAGGCCGTTTTATATCCAAACTATCAAAAAACATCACCATGTTAAATTCAATCCACAGAAAAAAGGTCAAATCCTTTCTATTGGATGCTGATGTTCAATCTGACCTTGACTATAACATTGAAGGTAATTCTTTGTTGTTATTCCTGGACTTTCATTATTTTGAGAATTTTGCGTTCCACAGCATTTCGATCGGTGTTCTATTTTCGATCGTCACAAAGAAAAACTTTGCTGATGAATGCTTAATCCATCTTTGAATAGCTGGGCTACATCTTACAACTAAGTGGTAAAATCCTTTAGATTCTGCATTTAATATTTTTTCTTGTGATGAGATCAGTAAATCAATCAAAACGTCGTGACGCTCAAAAATTATATTGTTTTCGTATCATCTGTTAGAATCGATAGAGTGCGCATGTGTTAGTTTTGTATGGTTCCGTTATCGTACAGCAATGAAATCTGTCGGAACGGTCTGCCTAGGTACCCGGAATGACCGTCCTGCGTATCGCCACGTATCAGGTTTGAACGGATCAAGGTACTGCGCATGTCGGGACGGTGCAGTGTACGGAAATAAGGATTATTGGAACAAGCTCATAGATAGTGGAAGTCTGACATAACACTAATTTTGAGTCAATGTCTCAGTTTCTGATCGTTTCCAGAGCCCGAAGAACCGTACGCGATAATCGCCTTGCTGCAGAACGATCTAGTAGTGATGGATCTACGCAGCCAGGGTTTTCCCTGCCTGGAAAATCCGTATCCGATGGACATCCACGAGTCAGCTGTCACATGCGTGTCCTACCTGGCCGATTGTCCGGCGGATCTCATCCCTGCCTTCTACTCGGTGGGTCGGCCGCCTCAGAAGAAGAATCAGGGGGGTACGCTTGGGTTCTCGGACATGGATTGGCCCATTAGCGGGGGCACGTGGCCTGCGCATGCGTGTCCTTATGCCGAGATCATCATGACGGGGTGAGTTAGTTTTGGTACAAATTTTTAACACGTCTTTATTAGCCTGATCTGTATATATGTAGCGGTATTTTTCATTTTGACTAATTCAGAAATTTGCACGTATTTAGGACCGATGACAATACAGTGATTTGTAAAATTTTGGAATTGATTTAAAAAAAATTAAATCAATATTTTAGATAATAATTTTAGAAAAAGTATTTGAAAACAATTTCGACTGAAAATAATTGAAAAACTAATTCCAAAAATGGAATTTCAACTTGGGATTTTGCTGACTACAAACTAGCGTTTTCTGGCTATTTTTACATTTAATCTTAGTTCAATACAAAAAAAATGAAAAAACAAACTATAGCTTAAAAAACAAAAACTTCAATCGCAAACCGAACTCAAAAGTAGAAATAATTTTCATAAATAGTTTTTCATGTATGACATTTACTAACCATAAATCAATATATTCTTGGATTTAATTTGATTTAATGATTAATCCGGATTTAAAGGTGTTGGTTTCTTGCAAAACCTGCACTAAAAAAAACACACACACACGAAACAACAATAAATGGACAATTTCAGATCAAACTAGGCAACACTGTATAGCAAAATGAATGAAAACCACCGTTTGATCATGGATTGCTTTTGAATGTAAACATTAGTGTCGTAGATGAACTCCAGAGATATGTAGATTATTGGAGCTTTGATCATTCCAACTACAACTGCTGCAGTGTAATTAGATAACTGTAATTTTCTATTGGCTACTAATTGAATTTTGGTATCGGTTACAATTAAAGATCATTTTCCATATGTTGTACCTTGATAAAGGCTACGGAGAGAGCCGAAACGTTAATAAAGGTCTTCAGTTAATAGTTTGCGGTTTTCATTAACGGATAGTAGAAAATATAATGAAACAAAGCGACAACCGCAGGATAAGTTTGCGAAATTACGTCAGATTACTGTTACTGTTACAATAATCATTGTTTGAACCTGTATTATTAAATCCTATAATTCCTATTTTACAGTCATGCCGATGGAAGTATAAAATTTTGGGACGCAAGTGCGGGTACATTACAAGTGCTGTACAAACTGAAGACTGCCAAAATTTTTGAAAAGCCAAAACCTCGGTCGCTCGACTCTGAAGAAGAACCGTTTGCTATTGAGGTATTATATTATCATTATTATTCATATAACCTATTCTTTTACTGGACTTTGTATTAATTTAAGGAAAATATTCTTAGTCGTTGCAATCGTAGAAAAAAAGGCATTCCTAATATTTTTTCCTTACATTTCACTATATAATATTTTTCGACAGGTCATTTCGTTATGTCCAGAGTCAAGAAAACTATGCGTGGCGGGCGCTTCAAGTCAAGTGATCTACTTCATTTACAAGAAAACGGAGACTACTGGCGAAGAAGTAACTGTGCTAGAGGTACCTATAGTATACGAGGCACCACCGGATGATATTGAGACTTCGCCAGATTATCAATTCTCTGGCCCCGGAAGTGCAGGGTCAGGAACCAAGTTAGATATGTTGGACTTCGATAGTAAAAAGGTAAGAATCTGATCTGTATCATGCCTAAGTTTATGGAGACTGTCATTAACGTGCAGCTTCGGAAGAACCTAGGCAAAAGTAATATCATCAACGATCGCTAATATGGTTTCCTCAAACATCGATCTTATTGCCTACGTCACACATGTATCGAGCAGAGTAATTGAGCTTCATGGAAAGTCTCGAGTCTTCGTGATCGATATATCGAAAGCTTGCGAGAGACGTTTGATCAAGTTTGATGTCTATGTGCCTCCACCTGGTCTGTGCTTATGGTATTTGTGGTGGTGGATGGACATGCATGAGATATGTTCACCATCAATGCAGGTGTCCCTGTTGGAAATAAAATGTAACCCTACATACAGCTTCGCAAATCACACCACCCTTATTTCCTGCACGAAACCGGGGTAATTACTATCATCCCGAAAGGTCTTATTTCGGCGAGGACAGCATGCTGTGCAGATTAATGAGGACACTGAGAGAATTGTGGAGTGGGGATCTACAAATATAAATTTGCCGTGCATTCTGTGATCCCAAAGTTACTAATCTACAAAGTACATCTTTTCGTCGCCTTACAAGATGTTAAATCGCTACTTCCAAGAAAAATAGACACACTTGGCAACCCCATGGAATTTTACTTGAACTGGTAGAGCGTTGGCCCGGAAAACTGAATATGCCCAATTTTTTCCATGTTATTAATCGAAAATTAACCTTCATGGATTTTCGAACAAAATGATACTTTGTGAATCACATATATATCATATCCCCACTCTGGTGTTGTTCTCTGGAGATTGCTACTAACTCAAGCTTAGCCAAGGCAACATTTTATGCTCGGGAGGACTAGCGACTCTAAATCTAGTTTTCTTTATGAAGAAATACTTTCTTAGCATAACTTTCCGTAATCATGGAAGGCCGCCTATCCCAAATTTATCCCGCGATAATTCATTTAAGCGCGAAAGTTTTAAGGACATTCAAGCCATATCTAAATAACTCACTCTGAATAATAAATGGCCCAGTTTCGAAACACAGTCGTGGCGAAAACGCGAAAATGTGGCGAAGTTTAAATTTTCAGAAAGTTCTCTTGTTCAGCGGCGTTATAGTCCAGATACTGCAGTGTTAAAAATGTACTAGGTTTATCTGAAAAGTATCCGTTTGTCTTTCATTTCTACCTATCACTATATGACTGTATATGACTGTTAATAGCTGGTAATGGGTAAGCTAATATGTGTGCTAATTAAAGACTTGATGTTTTTTTAATGCAATAGATTCAGCTGGCGATATATACTATTTTACAGCCTCATACAAAGGCACATCATGAACAGTACAAGAGGATAATTATCTATTTACATTCACCTCAAAATGCTTTAGATTGTAACCATCCAGGAACTCTCCGGTAGCTCATTCCACAACGCCGAGGTTCCCCAAAAGAACGAGGCTCGTTCAAGACGTTGAAAGCTCGATATTTTGGGGATGCACCCGTTACGCTCCTCTAGTGTTTGCTGTACTAGCGACTCTTGGAGCTATTATGCGAGACAGCTCGGTCGAACATCTTCATGAATAATATGTATAGAATAGAGACGGATCATCCACCTTCCTACGATGTTCTATACTGTGGAGGTCATTTGTGATGACAGTCGCATCCACATATTGTTCGATCTTGGATTGTATCCAGAAGCTTTAGGGAGTGCCTTGGAGCGCAGTAACCCATGATATTGTTGATGTTAATTCTCAAACGCTTAATGGAAGGTCATAAAAGTGTTGGGCGTCCGGCTATCTCCAAATTTGTAGAGCAGCATGCCACTTCTTTGTGAAAGTTGCTATCTGAGCCTTCTACGACTTAAATTGAACTCCATTTCTAGATCCCTATACCACAATAGTCAGATGAACTGAGACAACGCAAAAATATTGAATGGGGATAGTTCAGTTCAACGTGAAAAGGCTAGGCAGCCAATTTGTCAAGGAAATCACATGTTTGTATACCACTTTTGGAACTAAAGTGTTTTAAAAAGTGTGAGAACTCCAATTTTGAGTAATTCACAATTTTCTGAATAGCTTAGGGCATAGTCCAGAAAAACTTAATTGATAAATATTTTTCGAATCTAATTCCATGTTGGTCACCGTTACATACAAAAAGGTTATATAAAACAATATATGGCTTTCTAAGACCAAGATATTTGTAATAGCAAATATTTAAAAAAAGAATCTTACTGAAACACTGGCAAAAAACTGCAGTAGAGCAAATACCTTTTAGCTCAAACATTTAGAAAATGAGAAAAAAACTGTCCTACTGTCGGATTCGAATCATAAACCTTCTCGTTGCCGGTCAGATGCTCCAACTGAGCTAAGCTGACAATTCGCTAACTCGATCCAGAATGCTGAATTTCGAAAGGAAAATTTGTATATCGCCTGCCATCTTGCGGATTAACAAGTAAATAATTGTCACCGATTAATGATATATCCAAACATGAAAATGAATAATTACAGCGTGGAAATTATCGAGTCCACCTACTTGGCCCATTTCTTGTGAATATCGACATTTTTATGCTTGCATTTCCTGGGTTATACGTTGAGTTTTAAAGTTTCACAAAGTGCTCCCCCGTTCCGTAGTGTTAACCAAGCGCTCTGGTCAGATGTTCAAGCTGTGATCTCGGTTTGCCATGGATTATTCAGGAGTCCCGTTACCAGCCTCCTAATTGGCCGGCCGTCGTCGGATGATCGAATTTATATGAAAAATTAATTGGCGCTTTTAACTGTGATTCAGGCTGATTATAGCTCTATGCAGTTTACAACGTTCATTAATCCAAATTAGCCCCAAGACAACAATGCAATCTGATGTGGTTGTCATGAAGAAATATTATTCCTCATTAGTAAGAAGTTACATTGCAATCTGGGTTGATAGTGAACCGTATCCATCGTTTTTTGGGTAGCATTTAGACGTTGCTTAGGATATCCTTGAACCCTAAGGAAGCCTTATTAATGGATCGTATTCAATAGTCGGCTGAGGCCTTTTGAAAGCTCCATTAAGGATAAGGTTAGTTGCTTCCTTAAGGTGGCCTTTGACACCCATCTCCAACATGCGCCTGACCTTACAAAGGACCGCCTCAGTCTAAAACATCGAAGAAAGGTCGAAGCGTGGTAGGCTTTCTGACTTTTCGTGAGGCTATCTATCCAAAAATCATTAACTCCAGACGAACGTTCCTATATGTACCGAAGAGTCGTCTTTGTACTCATTTATTTAGATTATAAATGCTTCGTGAAACTCTTCCATCCTCAATATAAGTTGTGCAATTTGTACACAAGGTTTTACAATGTTATCTTACCAGTTTATTTTCATTATTCAGTTATGATTTAAAATATTTCATGTAATACAAGTGTTCTTTCACTTATAGGACGGAACGACAACGTTGAGGGTTCGAACTGGAGTTCAGAAAAAACCACCTGGCTTTCAGGCACAACTTGTTTGCTTGACACCTTGGAATAATGGAGAACCGCCAGGACATATCACCACTCTGGCCATCAACAGCTCATACGGACTGTAAGTATAAGACTATAGCTGTTAAAAAGTTTTATAGGATTACACTGCAATCCGAAAGTGAAACACTAATAAAAATTACTGCCGTTTTGTCTGACTAGTTCGTCATGGTCCAACGGTAAGGTATCTGCCTAGAATGCAGGAGGTTGTGGGTTCGAGCCTCACTGGTGAAACATTTTTCATACTGATTTTTCCAATTATTACTATAGCTGTAGTTGGACATTTGTAGACAACGTAGACGTTTCAAATACGGTGTTTCGGACTTCCATTGTCTACATAATTTTGAGTGTTACGACGTATCAATTCGGGTACATTTGCTTCAGACCTGCGTGAATCATTTTATCATATTGACACTGATCCAACTTCATTTAGGATGTCCTACGGCAACGAGAGTGGTTTGGTAGTGATCGATATCGAACAGCGCGTCTGCCTGCTAAACGTGGCCAGTCCAGACCTGTACGGAGCTCAGGATCCCTACTCCAGAGCTCCACGGAGCCCTAAAAAGGGGCCCCAATGCGGTCCTGACGGGCCTGCCTCACTGGGCGAACAACAGCAGAGGAGTCCCAGTGTAGATCAGGTAGGTGCTATGATTCAATGCGAAACTAATTCTGAAGTTTGTGACGCTCAGTTGATGATTGATAGGGACATAGGCTAACAGAATTTTCTTTGATTTTCTGAACATTCCGATGAGAAGCAGTAAGAAAGAAACGTACCATACATTTTCAATGTTGGTGCAGCTAATTGGTTGATAATAATCAGTATGGGAAGTTTGTATGCTCTATGATACCGATCAGCTTTAGTATTGAATTGAGGAGTGGCAGTTATCAAAGTTACTCTCCTCTAGAGGAGTGAGCTTCGTCAGGAACCTTTCTCAATTAAAGAAGTTCGATATTCCTGTAAAGATATACTCACGAAAAGAACGTCTGTTTTCACCCTGAGATAATTTACTTGATAAGAACATTATGGTTCATTCCAAAGACAGTATATTTCAGATTTCAATATTGATTCTAAAGAAATATACTCTAAAGAAAAATAATACTTTCTTCACAATTAAGATCTCAATACTTTTCAAACAAGTATACCATATGTTTTGGTAAGATTATCTTATTTTCTAACGGACTCGTAGTTAGCTGCTGAAATATTTTTGCGTTCTAAAATATACATATTCTCTACCGAAAATTGAAAGAATCACAGATTTTCAATTTTTGAAATAATATATCGGTCTTCACCTTTTAATACAGTGCAAATTACAGCAAAAAATGAAATATATAATACATTTTTATGATCAATGTCTCCATGAAATCAGTTTGAAGATGTTGAAAGCTATAAATATTATAAGCAAATGACTGTTTCAATAACTACATACTGTGAAATAAAACAAGAGATTTTTGTTGGCCTAGCATCCTATCAGTATCAATATATATTAATCATCAACTCAAAATATAATTTCGTTATATATAGGTCATTGAGAGAGATGTGACAGTTAAAAAATAATTTATTTGGTAAGCATATTACATTTTCGGAAAGCCTCATTGTTTCGATTTGTAAGGTATCTATGTGAACAAATGAAGTGAGAATATATGAAAACAAATTATTTGGATATTTCATTTTAGTTTCGTAAAATTTGGAAGTGTAATGTGGCTCTAGCCGACATAAAAAATTATTTCAAATTAATAAGTCTGTTTCTCCTATTATGTATTTTTATACATTGTTTTGTCAACCAAATTCAATTTTGCTAGACTGCAATACTTTATTATTAAGCTATGTCTATTATATTATAGAAAATGATCCCTTTTTGGAATTGAAATTATATAATATTCTATAACTTGATATTAAAGTGTTCTAGTGAAAAAGGACAACTACGCCTGATAATACTAAAGGTGCGGTACTCTGATAGTATAACTAAAAAGAGGTTCAATTATTCTTCAAGTCACTTTCGTTACGAATTACGTAAATTATGAAAACGGTTTGGAGAACCTGTAATTAGTTTTAAATTTTTTGTCGGTATCAAAACAAAATTTAGTTATGCTTGAATAGTGGCATTTCTTAGATGCAAACGGTTCAAATTCGACGACCATTTCTACATTTTGTGGCTTCCCTATTTTTGAATTAGTATATATTACGGTAACCTTGTGATACCAAAGTTGATTTTTTGCTATACAGATTAAATTTTTTTAGATAAAAATTATCAAACTAATCTCATCTTGGTGAAACCCTTCTATCTCACCAATTATAGTCACATCCTAAGAACAGTTTGTGGAAAGTTTTATTACTTCATGCTAAGAGTTTTTATGTCACAACTTTGGAGCGACATACTATGTTTACATTTTTAAGTCATTTTAAACCAGAGTTTATTGAAACATTATCATTATACACATTTTGAAGGCAGAACATCAAAATTCTCTCATATTTTGGAGCCTTCTAGAGTCGTATGCTAGATATACATGAAAGAATATAGCTTCCGGCTACCATATTTCAGCTTTCAAGCTCCTAATTGGCCGAGTACAGAGCAAACATAAACCAAGTTACGTCGCGACTGCATTTCCAGGTGAAATCAGAGCAACTTAAACTAAGTATCTAAATGCATTCGCTGTATAGCTTAACTGAATTCGTGCAATGCCTGAATATACACGTGCCAAAAGCGATAATAAATACACAGTTAATCACAGTGCCAGGAGCTGCAGCAACCTTGCTTCCGCTACAACTTCGTAAATTATTGAAACGTTCTGGAGAACGTGTAATTAGTTTTGTTTTAAATTCCTTGCCAGCAAATAAACAACATCTGGCTATGCTCAAACAGTGGCATTTCTCTGAAGTAAGATTATGTACTTTGATTTCACAAAAAAATATTTTAGCTACTAATTTATTTCATTTTTTCGAATATGCGAGTTGCATTAGTGTATTATTTTATCATTACCGATTAATAAAAAAATGTATTTAATTAAAATTGCTGACATCTCGACCATACGACTATTACAGCATTTCTTTTGCATATTTAAGTATCTTGGAAGTCAGAACACAAATATTTAATTTATTTCCAAATACTTAGATTTTGTACAATCAAAAAATCGATTGTTTTAGATTATATGTTTCAATCTGTGTATTTTGAAGTTGTCATGCTGAATCGATTTCAAATTTATGCTATTTTTATGTTACAGTTATCAGAGTACCGATATCTAGACCAAGATAGATTTTTGATATAATGATTCAATCATTCATGCCATTTCATGATATTCGCTCATTTTAGAAATTGCAATGCTGACGAGATCATTGCAGCGATATGATACGTTGCAGGAAATTTCTAACGGATACCGAAAATATCGTATTGCTCAAAACAGTTTTTCATAATAAACAAATATGCTCCGCAAAAATACAGGGTGTACCAGAATATATAGGCGATCTCTCAGATACATATAGAATACATGAAAATAAAAATCTTCACAGGACTCGGATGGAGATTAGGTCCCTTAAGGTAGTTCATCCACTGGTTAGGTTAATAGACCTCCCTCTTCACTCTTCCAATACCAGCAAAACACAACACTGTGTTCCTTTTCTGTTCCTATCTGTCTCACTCACTCATATACTCTTAGCGTTCAGACCAAAATTGCCTCAACCTCGCTTTGACAGTTGTTTTTCCAAAAGAATAATACACAAAAGGAAGTTTGCGGAAAGATAATTGCTATAGATGCCATTTAATTATCACACCTACAGAGAGGCACAGCAATGCCACAGTTCATAGTGACATCCTAAACTGGTCCAATTTATTTATCTGTAAATCTGCTTTGCACTAACGCATGTTCATCTATATATAAATTTTTTTGGTGCAGATCTATAGTTCAGTGCACTCGTAATCACGAAAAAATAAAAAAAAATGTACCAACTAACTCGTTTCACCGTAATCAGCTGCTCAACTTAGATTTAGTTTTCAAAAAATGTGCAGTAGATAGAACAAGAGATTCTGTAGAATTTTTCAGTTCAGTCATAATAACAAATTTGAAGCAAATCGACAAAAAATGAGTGTCATGGAATAACCGCCTGAGGGAAACCGTTGGAAAATGATTATTGTTCAAGATCTATGAAGGATATTGTGTAATTCAATGCCGTTGAGCTTGGAAAATAGTATCAATTACATACACTATGTGGTAAAGGCACACACATAATGTTCAAGAAGTGTTCAGGCAGCTTGATTGTACTCTTGACATAATGTTCTATGGCATAATTTCATTCCTTATTTCTCAAATTCTCACGTAAGAATTCATAAAAACTTGTTATGTAATTTTATTATGTTCTATATGAATCCGACATTCCCCACATAATCTGAAGATACCACGTATATACGAAAAACATTTGAAAACATTGACTGAATGACAGTTGTACAAAGTACCTGTTGGTAATTATTTATCCATTTAGAATTTCCTGCAACAATCAACCACTCTGCCGAGAGAGCCTCAACATCAAGCTATGATTTAGGCTCATTTATCATAACCCTTGACAGAGTTCTGTATAATTTCGCAAACCCTTAATGCTCTAAGTTCGCTTTACGGCTTCACTATATCACGGTCAATCCTTACCAAGTGGTTTAAATGTAGATGCTCCAGTCTCTTATTGTATTTAAAAAAATTCCTCATTCTCTTTATCAAACATAATGTGGAATTTCAATCCGCATCGGCCACAGATGTCGTTAGAAACAAGAGATAGGAGGGAGCAAACATGTTTCTGCCTTAGAACTAATTCAAAAAAAGTAATATTTTGCACATCTATCTAAGCACATATAAGTTCCGTTCCCTAAGGCATTCGTTTTGCTTACGATTGGCTGTCATCGTTTATTTTATAAGAAAAGTTAAATCAAGTATCTCAAAGAGAAAAGATATATTTGCGACAACTGAAGCTGATTCAAAAAGGCAAGTATGCCAAATTTACATAACATAATAAATATAGGCACAAATTGCGATTATAGCCCCTATACTCGTACGTTAGAGTATCTCAAAATCCTAAACTGTTATAGGATTTTTTAGATAACCTTACGGAAAGGTAGAAAGTCTATCACCCTTCATAGGCACTGGAGAGCTAAAAACGCTGTATATTGTAATCATCCCCCCGGTAGCTCATTTCACAACGTAAAAGTTCTCCAAAAGAACGACTTTCGAAAAAGTTTTATGATTTCATTCCATTTTACACAGATGTGGATTGTTAAATATTGTTCCAAAATATCTGGGACACCCAGTACGCCAAAAAATTTGATAACATGTTTTTGATAAAGAGTCTAGGGGAACTTAGAGATAGAGACAAAGTCAAACATAATTCAAAGACAAAATCGTGTTTATGAGAAGAACAAAAGTTATATCATTTGGTTCGGATTGACCCAATAGCATGTGTGATTTAGATGGGGCGTTCCCCAGAGAGCCCTTTGCCCTTCGTTCCTTGCCCGACCCCAGTAGAACAGGCTCGCGAGGCTTTGGAGGAACTAGAAGACTCTACAGCTGGTATCCCCATGACCAGACGCAAGTCCACCACCGCTTGGAAGAAGCAGCTCAAACGAAGGCTGTCAAAAGTCGACCTTAAGCTCAAAAACCCCCTCAAAGTCGACAACAGAAGGGGTAGCACCTTCTACTCCGACAATCTGTCGCCGAACCAAGACATCTGTTGTAATAACATTGATGAGGTTGATACCTCTCCAGAATCTGAGGAAACTGTGATAGAGCGCAAAGAAAGTGACGAAGTCAATTTGGAATCCTGTCAATTTTCTCCGGAAGAGGAGGACGTGCCTTTCGTGGTAGGGTCTCTGGACGCCAACAGAAAAGTCAATTTCATATTGAGACCAGACAATTTAGAGCTTCCAGAAGATGATGAGGAGGTGCCTGTCAGGCCTCCGAGGCATAAAAAGAAAGACAAGAGGGAGCAGAGATTATTAAGTGTGCCAAATATCAAGTTGATGAGGACAGAACAGACTTACAGGGATTTGAGGGACAAGGATGAATCTGCAGTGGTTAGTCCTCAGCCGACGTTTGCCGAAAATTTCATGAGACGTTTCAGTAAGTGGAGCTCAGGGACTGTTGGACCTTTTCAGTCAGAGACTGTTTGGAGTCCGATTTGGAATTGGGACAGCCAAATGGTCACTTGTCAGATCAGTTCGATAGCTCAACATCTTTTGTCCTTTTTAACATATAGGTACTAACGACATTCTAAAAGTTGAAAATAACATTAAAATATGTTTTTTTTGGAATTTTTGAAAGCGCTTTATGTTTCCTAAATCTCGTTTCGATGGTTGACTTGTATAACCAGGATCACAGAGGTTATAGGAAATTTTGTTAACTTGCTCTGATCAATGATTTCTCAGGTGCTGACCTATTGAATATGTTTATTTCATTATGGGGAATTTTTTACTGTTTCGAATTAAAAATGGTTATAAAAGAAATGTTCGTTGTATATACATTGTTGCATCATGAGTGTTTTGTATAATATGATTAGGGTTGCTTTTTGCGCTATTCACCCCATTTAACCATCTATTTATAACTGATGATAATGAAAATGAAAACTACAAATATCTTATTATTTTATGACATATTTAATCATTGCAAACAAAAAAATTCAACAAAAATGGTTGTCAGATATTTACCAGATTATATGTTCTTTGTGTGATGCTGTTCGTGTATGTCAGTTAGCTGTAACATCCACAAGATGTAGTGAATGCATGACTGCGTTCAGAATAAAATCGCTGGTAAAAAATATATATTGAAACCTAGTTTTCTTAACCATTTTTTCCATGTGACGCATTTTTCATGAGGGTTTTTGATCATATTTTTGGGTCTTTCAAATTAAGAAACCACTAAATTGGATGATGATCAGTGACTCTCAAGTATTGCAGGATTTGGCTTATCAAAATATTATATTCCAAGAAATGAACTCTAAAATTATAAGTTTCAATCAACATATTTATGCCGCTTGTTACCACTTTTTGTCGCCTTTTTACGACAGATATTCAACTAAAATATATATCAAAGTACCACATATATGCTAAATATCAACAAAAAGTCTAACAAAATATAGATAAATGTGAATATGCTTCAAATTGTTATTGACAGTAAGCAATAGCTGATAATGACAGTGTCCATTTGACTGAACCATCGGACGACGGTTTAGGATTAAATAGAAAATGGCTGCGTTTTTTCAACTTAATGCTCATTCTAGCGACGTTGCGTCGGCTAGCCAAGTGGAATGATAGATTTTTTTGCGAAAATCTTGAATAGGTATTTGATTACTTAGATTGTATAGTGTGTATGTGCGTGTCTGGCTATTCATTAAGGTGATTTTTATAACACTACATGTTATTACTCTATTTATGTGTTTTGAGTTCAGTTAATACGGTAACAAGGTGGCTTTATTTGTTTCGTTGGCTTTATTTTGTTTTACGTTACCCCTGTCACACTCTCATACATTCCAATAAGAAGTTAGATTTGATTGGTGGAAATTATATATCTACACTTTTGTATTTTAAAACAGAAGAATCGTGAACAGCAGATGCAATATCGGCTTCAAGAATGCTAGGTTGTTGTAGTGTAGAAAAACCAATTAGTTGTTTATAGATGAATAGTTTAGTACATAGTGAAAACTTCACACTATATCATCCTCTGTTTTTGTTGTGATAAGAATTCGGGGTACTTGATTCCATAGATGTCAAGCCGCATAGGATATGAAAGTATATTGATGAGATGAGGTAGATATATAATTTCCTTTAAGTTTTTCCCACACTAGAAACGATGATTGTAGTGAATCAAAGATCTTTTACGGACCTGATGAAAAGTAGTCCTCGGTTGATTTTTTCTTGAAAAAAAATTTGATTTGTCCTCAAATGTCTAAATAGGCTTATATCTCTAATGTCTTCTGGGGTATATGTAACTATCAGAAGCTGCGTTTAGCTGTGTTTTACTAAAGGGGATATCCTAGAATAAAATTTTGGTACTTTATCGGGAATGTTTTTAAAAAACGTACTTAATCAATTGTCTTAAAAGTGTTCAATTTACTATAGGTACTATAAAAATAGATATATGTAACAAAATCAATAAATATTCAAAATTCAACGATTTATGCGCCATTTGGTGAGACCTTGAAAAAAGCATAGCTCCACTGCTGAAGCCCTTGTGACAGATGGAGTGCCTGAAACATGGAAATTCGGAATGATTATTGGAACATAAGGAATTTCCTATACTTTCAACTTGTATTTTTTTTAGGAATATTTAAAATTGGCATAATGCCTAAGTTTTGAAGAAAGACTTGAAATTTGCCATGAAAAGAGATTGGTTTCTGAACTATCAAGTTGCCATTTTTCATCCAATCAATGAACCCTTAGTTGATCGTATAGCTAAATGCGTTTAAATTATGCCGTCAAAAATTTAAAGTCGATCGGATGTTTCGTTGTTGAGTTAAGGCCGCAGCAAGTTTGAAAAACTCTGTTTCGAGAAAAACGCGTCTAAAATAAAGCATAACTAAAAAACCAACAGATCTCCGACTTGAAATTTGAACAGCATGTTTCAGACGCTTATCATTTTAGTTAAATAATCTTAATTTGATGAAAAAATTTCACAATTCACAGTTCCTGCTCATGGGTCATAGCAAATATATTTATAGAATATAGATTTACTTTCCTTGTACTGGATTTGCAGTGGCAGAAGAACGAGATGTTTCATATGGCAGAATTACGGTTGATATCGTTCTTATTATAAAAGTGCATTAGAGAAATTGAAGCAGCCACATTTATGGTCTGTATAAGCATCTACAGTTTTATTAAATGGTCTATTTTAAATAAGATTTAACAATATAAGAGATTGGTGAATGTGTAAATAAACTCCTAAGAGTGAAATGCTGAAAACTGCAACTATCCAGAGATATCTCGGAAAATATTAGAGATAGGATTTCATGCTCCTGAAAATATTCATTTCAGCGACCAATGCAACATTTTTATCAAAAATTTCATACAACTCTCCGGTGGCATTTTTCATCACGTCCGTCTCATACATATCTTGTTGTCAACTAAATTTTCTCCGATAGACAGATAAAAGTGGGGACAAGCTTTCCTAACGCATCGTTCTCGCTTTCTTTCCATTGTGCTGAACAGCGCGGGGCAATGACGTCATCAGACGGTGGTGGTTTTTGACTTTGCTCTCGGTGGCTTTGGTGGTTCGTAAAAGGCGAAGAAGGCCGAATAAGTTGTCTAGAAGCTCTGAGAGACCGGTTGTGGGGTAGGCGACCTTAGCCAGCACGAACACCACCACTGTGTAGATGTGGAAAATAGCGCAATTTGTAGCGGTTAAGGAACTTAGATGACTGGCTGATAGCAATAACGTTATACGCACAATTACTGTTTTGAGTTTCCATTGTTGTGAGATTATTCAGGTGAGGTGTTTTTTACACCTCAAAACGATTCAGAACAGTATCAGTATTTATGAAACATCCTCACTGTCTACAAATTTCGAACAACGCCATTACATCATCTTCTTTGAACTCATCTACCAAAATATTAAATAACGGGTTACTTCTAAATTTCGATATTATACCTAAAGTATGTTTATCTCTGTGGTTAGCTGAACGATTGAAGACGTTGTTCATTTTCAAGATAAATAGATATAGATGCTTGGTGTAATCCTACACATCATTCATATGATTTTTTAAATTAGAACACAAGGTTTCGAAAATATAACTTTTGCTTTCAGTGACGCGTTTCGATGTATATTTAAATCATCGTCGGACTGTTAGATTTAACTGTCTCAAGTTACTTGTTGGATCTATAACATATGAAATTGGATAAAGTTGGTACCTTACATGTTTTATACCTCCCTAAGTACCTTAGTACCGATGCTGTTTCATCAGTACTTGGAATAAGCTTTTTTATCTAAGTTCCTACCTGATTATTACATCTTCGAGCCTGGGTAACTTACGATTTTTCTTTATTAGAGATTTTGATAACCAACTTATACAAATATAAATGTCACAAATAGCTTCAAAAGAATTATACTTTTTATTTTTACCGTTTATTGAGTTAATGAAGAAAACCCTTGACTTTGGCATTTTCCTCAGATAATCAAGGAGGCTCGTAGATCTGTTCACAGAATTCTAGGTTCTATAGAGGTGTTCTGTGAGCTTTAGAGTGCCCTACCCTAGCAGCAATGTTAGATGACAAACAGCTTTTAGACAGCTTAAAACGTACGCCGATGAGGGCGCCATATGCTTATTTACTCGTTTTCTAGTTATCCACAATATCATTTGTTCCATTGTTCTGTCCTAATCGTATAGATTTATGTATATGATGGATACTTGGTTTGACGTTACTACTGTTGCTTGGTTGCAAACGGTGGAAATTAATATATTTTACAAAAAAAATACTATACAGGGTACTTCACAAACAACGGACCAAAAGAAAAAGGATTATTTTTTAGATTTCGAACAGAAAAATCAAAGTATAAATTTTGAAAATTATTCTGAGGTTATTTCTGGTCCACCTTACTTAAACTGACTGCTGATTAAAACAATATGACCGATGGAAGAGCTTTATTAACGTTTCGGCTGTCTGGATTGTGTTTATCAAAGTAAAACATGAAGGAGAGTGACAATGTCAATGCCATTACAATTACAAAAATTAATTTCCTTTTTTTGTACTTTGAGAAAGGCTGTCGATGAATCATAAGCGTTAGCAAAAGTTTTCGTACGATATGTATTTTAATCGGTACAAGATGACCCAGAAAATATCTCTACCAGTTTTTCCGAGGCTCCAAATCAAGAGATTGGGGAAAGCTGAAAGATAAATTTCTGTTCGAAATTTAAGAATATATTTCTTTGTTCATTGCATGCGACATACTCTGTATATTACGATCCACTGTGAGGTGATTAAAAAGCATACTAATCGAAATACAGTAATTTAGAATGACGCTTATAATATTCTGGCAGCGGCGGAATCGTTGGAAACATAATTCTTCTCATCTTAATGGTCGAGGGTAAACTGCGCAAACGCAGATCAAAATCTAGATTCACTATAGACTCGTGAGACAACAGAATAAACAAAGGTGTTATTTTTTAAATGAATCAGGTGGAATAAAATATGGACTGTATCCTCGACTGTATCTGACCATTCCAGATAAAATATTATGAAAAAAATTATTTGAACTTTTTAGTTATGATAATTCATGGTCACTTAATTTGAAGTTAATATCCAGATTATGAAAATTATCCCTTGACTGTTTTAGATCACAATTCTAAAAGTGTTCATTACACAAAATTCCCAACTAAAAGGGGATCAGATATACCATAATACATAATCCTCTGAAAGGTGAATTGTTCTGAAATCCCATTATTCAAATAAAGACCCTCGAGTTTGATTATACCTTTGCATTCCTCTTCATCCCTTTCCTGGTTTCACTGCGCCTCAGCCAGCGATTATTATACAAAACAGATAAAGGTCAATTAAGGCCATTTTGGTTATTTAATGAGTGAGTAGAAACCCTTTTTAGTTTTAATATATCATGCCTCCTAGAGGATCTTCTGTTATACCTACTGTATATATTGATATTTATTGATGTTGTCATTCGGTACATTAAAGATTAAGTCAAGTCACTGCGCTTTCCGGGGTTTGTATCCCACTGAGTTATTTGTGAGTTTCATGTACTCGTAGCATACCTAGTCTACATAATTTTGAATTTTGCATTTCTTCTATTTTGGATGCTGCTGTTTCATACACGACTTACCCACGACCATTGCTATTTCCAATATTTCGGACTTTCCAGTTTTTGAAATTCATGCCTAAGTGTGGCACATGGTGGCGATACCCCTTAGTACCTTTGGGAAGTCAAAGGTCCTAACAGATTCCAATTTGAGCTTTGTTCTCGCCATCTATAGCAGTGTTAATTTTATCCTTATCCCTATCGAACTAAATAATATATAGTTAATTTTTCCTATATGAAAAAATCCTCTACCTAGAATTCACGATTGCCCTTTTCCTATCATCAAATCAACTACACACAATTAACCGTTCTCAATACTCAGTATTCAAATAAAGACTGTCAAGTCGGACTTCGATTGTGCATTTCGCTTTATTCCCTTTCTGGCTTGAAAGCACTCGAGCCACTACATAAAACAGATGGGGGTCAATTAAGGGCAGGCGACCATTTTAATTCCGAACGTTAATCAGGGTCTTTATTTCGGACCTCCATTAATTATAATACCGCTTCGTTTTCATTTCCTCTACAGTCGAAAGGGTTGAAATGTTCTCGCGACTTCGTGAATTCCCGGCCACTTCACCAGATAATCGTTGATATCAGCGCAAACCGTGCTTTAATGGAATGATTAATTGTTTGTTTCTGAAATTGAACTGATAACAGTTACTAAAAAAAATTAGTCGTTGGTTAAAATTGATCCATTTTGAAATCATATACAATAAACTTTCTAAACGGATGAAGATTTTGCCTATGCTCATGCCCATGATTTTGATTACGACTAATAAAACCAGTACCAAGAGAAATATTCATTAACGAAATTTGATCATTTACAAAATGTATGGTTTTACAAAGCGTATGTTTGGATACGTTGTAAAATGATAAAAACCATAGATAAACGAAATTTAACAAATTACATACATATTTACCCACCAGAAATGATGAGAAAGTCGTAAAACATCACAAAACGAAGTTTGAAGATGCCAGCAGTCATACAGACTGACAGAGTTTCAAACATTTTGCAACTTGTCTGCAACTCATATTAATTAAGCTATTATACCAATTTGCGATTTTTATAACATCATGTATAAACATGCAGGCTTACAAGTCATTCTTTTTTCTGCATCTGCATGGTGGCATTGAACATTACTCATGAACACAACTTCAACTGTTTCGTAACGCATTCCTATTGCGCCAAGCCACAGCGGTAAGACAAATCCTCCAATAAACCCCTCCCCACTTTTGATCCGCCACACCTCCGTTCAGACCGGTGGTTCCCTCATTGTTAAAACCCGCCCGGCGCATGCGCAGATGAACGGCGTCTGCCCAGGCGGTGCCAATAGCAGCAGTCCGTCGGCGCTGCCCCTCCTACCGCAAGCCACGCCCCCGCCGGTGCCGCCCACCTCGGCCCCGCCCAGCGGACAATCGGGGCGGGGCTGTCGTCGCAGCCGAAGCCAAGGTACACGCAAACTGCACAAGTGTCTTTCGACGGCCAGCTATAGCGAGGAGGCGTACTCGGCGGTACCACCGCTTCCCAGGCAGCCGACCGCAGGCCAACAGATGCTGCTTGCGCAGCGCCAGTATTGCAGCTTTGGTAGTACCAAGTCACCCATACGATATTTTTCACACAAACATTGGACACCGATCACTTTGAAAGTTTATCAGGGGTTTCAGGGATCGGTTTCGTCAGATAACTTTTGTGGTGTTGCAGATGTTCCATAATTTTATGACGAATAGTTATATCGTGTAAAATCGCTCGTCAAATTTAATGTTTTCTGTCTATTTGTTCTCATTTGTTCAATAAACATCCTTACACGATAAGGACTAGAGCAGTTTTGAGCAAAATTATTTGATATTCGTGCATATTGCAACTAACAATTAATCAATTGCTTTTCGTGAGGTCGCACCTATAACAATTAACAATTGGTTAACTGTAACGATTAACAATTAATAAATTTTCAATGTTTTCACTTTTTTACATATAGACTCACGCAAAAGCAAAAAGCCTATCGCGCTTCATGCTCTGCGAGAAGATAAATGTCTATTCACATTGATCTTAGAGTGATATAGTAGATTATAACCATCGGGAAACAAACTTCCCGGTAGCTCATTCCACAACGACAAAGTTCTCCAAAAAGAACTACTTTCGGAAAAGGCTCATTCGAGGCATGACCTGGTGAGGATGTGCCCGTTGGGCTCCTCTAATGTTTGCTGTACTAGCGACTCCTGGTGTTATTATGCAAAACAGCTCGGTCGAACATCGGCCATGATGATATCATGAGATGATTAACAATTAACCATTAAAACTTATTATTACATGAGAGCGTAGGAATGAAAAAACAGAAAACATTTTATGATTTTTCCCTATTATTTAAACACAAATGCAGCGATTAAAGACCATAGACTAGCAACATTCAAAAATGATGATAAGTAACCAACCTATCAGATTTTTTTTCAAATAAAAGTATTATTTTATATTTCTTTTTCTTTATACATTTTTTGACCAGTTATGAGATATGTACGATCGTAGAATATTAAAAAATTTAACGTAAATATAAGCAACAAAACAAAATAAAACTAGGAGTAATTTTCGTTAACATAGACAATAATGATCATTTATAAACTTTGGATCATATGACTACACCACAAAAGTTAAAGACACTAGCGACAATTATCACGCTAGTTGTTTTCAACCGTAATCCAGTAGTTTGGAATATCAGTTGTTTTTTTAAATAAATGGCTGGATGAACTGGGATAGTCCCTCAGGTCAGGGTCAGTAAACTACTAAAATTATTTCATTTAGTACTTAATTAATTGAGATAGTTAAACTAAAAATGAAATGTTTCCTTCTTCTAATTCTATTTCTTATTGCCATCCCAATACAACTGAATACAAATATCTGGAATTTTCGGACTATCCCAGTGTGACCTCTTTCTTGGTGGCGTGTTAGATTATCTTTATCAAATTTACCTACATATCAAGAATCGATCACTCATTCAACTCAATAAGAAAAACACAAAGACACACATTCCATGAACAACATTCCGATTCATGTTTATTTTTTATCGAATAGGGAATTGGTCTCTACACTTTAACACTTTTATTGAAATGGTGCCGTCGAACTTAGTAAAAAATGAATTCAATTCCAGGTATATACTGTAAATATAAGCTGTAAATATCTTGGATGAGCTTAACGATAAACTAACACCCATCTTGGATAAAATGAAAAATCGTGGAAATGAAAATTTGAAGCGGTTACTATGTAATTTCCAGATTGACCAGTATGTTTTTGTTTGAAGATTTTTTCAGCCTCAGCTACGTAATGTTTGAATTTTTAGGTTCGTGGGCGCAGTAAATAACATGCTTTTAGCTCAACTTAACATTTTTTTGGCAATTTCCAGGATCGCTATGTGGACCTAACCAAAGGCTACGAACACTTAGCGGTTCCACAACAGCTTGAAAGTAAATGCAGGACGATTTTTTTTTTGACATGCTTGCATATACGTTACATACGTTGCACTGAAAGTACTAACTATGTCATAACCCATCTTCATTGTAGATGCAGTTAATTTCATCATACAACGCAGTATATTGGTTCCTAGAAAGTCGTGGTATTTTTTTAAGATTTAGATATAAGGTCAATAATTCATTCAGCAAATTTAATTTTCATAACAACTCTTACAATGAAGCTTTGCTGCATGTTAAAAGTTAATTCGGATATTGCTTTTAGCTGTAGATAGTGTTACAAAACGTAATAAAAGTAGATATAGTGTTTGTGACCATTATAAATCGTTCAAAAACGTATCGGTATCAAAACATATTTGCAATATTTTTCAAAATAACCAATCTCAGTAAAATTTTATGAACTGCCAGCTCTTTATATTTTTGTTTATTTGTCTTAACAATAATCAAGGTTCTACCAGAGAAATTAGGATCTTAGGGAAATAATGAATGGAATACCGAATGTTATAAATCATTATGACACAAAGATAATCCCAATTCTAATATCAGAAGGTAGCATCAAAAGGAGTAAATTATATTGGTGTGTATAAACTATCTATATATTCTGTAAATAACAAGAACATATTGCATATCATGTTATTGCAACTTAAAAATTGACCAGACGCAGTTACCTAAGAAGGTACTTCAATGGTGGATTACTTCCGTCCTTTTTAGTTACTATCAGCCAAGTTAAAGCACACCAGTGATTTCAATATGATCATTCTATTTATAATCAACAGAGCTTGAACACTGTTTTTTTGGCGTAAACTTTTAAAATGTATCTAATTCTCCATATAGAATATTCGATCGTAGTATACTTACTATCCACTTCATAAAACGTCATTGTAAATGTTGTATGTTATTCGTTTTGTACATTAATTTTTTTCTAGGAACCATGTGCGTTTCAAAGGTACTTACTGACTGTACCCATTTGTGTAAAACAGGTAAGAGTAAACAATCATTCCCTCAATTTCAGATTTACTAAGCCCCTAACATCATTACATCAAGGTAGCAGGTTAATCTTCCGCTTAAATATGTCTGCCCAAAATGTTTGTATGAAATCAGTAAGTAGTGTCTTGGGGATTAGAGTCGTATAATATTGTTCCATTGTCCCAAACTTTGCTAACAAATATTTTCAATCCAGAAATGGATCAGAAACTGAAAAGTTCTTAAATGACACTGCCTTGAAAAAGTTTCTAGATTGACTTTAACAAATCTAGATACCACAGTTTTAGAGTGTATATAGCTAATATTGGTCAATCTGTACTCATCAAACCTTCATACTTTCATTTTCCATCGAACATTCGCCATTAAAAGAGTATTATCTGTAACAGCTGTCGTTCACTATCTTGATGTCATCTTCAGTTTTGCGTGAATTGATTCCTAGTGCTATGACGGATTTGAATGGTCAAACATATGAATTTTGTGCAATAATTTGGGATACTAACATAACTTTGAGGCTATGTGCTATCTCTAATCGCATGAATCAAAGATGACATCAAAAGACAAAAGTGAATTGTCATATAATTTCCATTAAAAAATAGTTATTTCTAAAGTAACTGAATCATATCACCTAAAAATTAAGCAAATGATTGGTAGTCGTTGATGAATTGATAGAAGTACAACTATTCTTTTCTATAAAATTGATGAAGATGCATCGCTAGTATATAATTGTTGGTAGAATTCTTTGAATACGACACCGTAGAACTTCCGTTATTTGAGTCACACTGTCACTAGTAGATTGAAAATTGGAATCTTAAAAACTTGAATATAGGCAAAAACTGGAGCTAATTATGGATTCCATTCCATTTAATTAAATCTGGGACAGCCCGATATGTACAGTCATCTGAGGTTATTGAAAACTATGTTTTTACCATTAAAAAATATTCAAACTACAAGTTGCCTTATTTGTCTTATTCTCAAAGAAGTAAATCCAAAGTAAGGAAAACCATAGAAAAATGTACCTTTTGATTTGAAGGGCATTAATTGAATCTTTTTTTAATTTATAAGTAATCAAACTGGATGACAGTTAACTGAAGAATATTATTTTTATATTCAGACAGAGATTCATTAATATTTTACTTGCCACGTATCACATTAAACCATAAATTATATTTATTTGTCCAGTTGCTGCCTTATAAATTTTCAACTTTTTAGGTCGCCAAACAAGTGTTCTAATTTCCAACTACACTTTTATGTATAAAATCTCACAAAGTTATTTTCATTTCCTTTTTTTCTCCAGCATGACCATTTTCTAAGGTGACTTGTACTTCCAAACCTGTATTCTGAAATCTCTAAATTTTACTGTTACCTCAATCTAAGTGTTGTACTTATTCCCGAATATATGTGCCTATTTCTATGTGTACAGTATTAAATCTCCTTAAATGTTAAATGTGTGCTATAGCGGACCATGTTGAATTTATTATGTCCTTGTGAATTAATTATCTGTTGATGAATTCATGAAGTATAGAGGGTGTTTAAAAGAGATTTTGCATCGATTTCACGTTGATAGCTTAAAAATGTTGCAAAATATTTGAATGACAAATTACTCTGTGTGGACAACCTTTCAGATAAACCAATCACAGATGTGATGCACTTTAGATACATCTAATTTTCAATCGTGAGAAATGTGATGTATTTTTGCATTAAATCAGTATATCAGTAGCTTGAGATTTTATAACTGATGTAAGATACTTTTACTTGTATAACTTATTTAGTCTTGACTATCCATTCTGATTAGTCTATTCATTTTATTTGTGATAATTAACCAATATAAAATAATATTCCCCTCAGGAACGTAAAATTTCATCGATACGGAATAACTCTGGTTAATTATCGTTATTTTACTCTACACTTCATGGAGACATCTTGGAAACTTTTAACATAATAACATGTTTTCTCGAAATATATGTTCTGTGCTTTTCTGCACGTACTGTGATGTTACACACCATCCCACCCTATTTACGAGATTTTGTTTAGTTTTTCTGTTTGTGTTGATTTGTTTTTTATGTTTCGTTTACCAAAAAACACACCCTTTTTCTGCTATATATATTTAGTCCAAGGTATATTTTTGGGATACTTAGATATGTCATATAGTAGTTTCTGAATAAATTTTGAAACAATCAGAAACATATAAATTACAATCGTGTTTCAAAATCTCATTATTCGAAAAGTTGCGAGAAAAATACATTTCACGAGGAACATCATTTCGGTGGCTGATATTTTCAATATAGCTATGAATAGGGATGTTTCAGCTGAAAGTCAGTTAAAGCAACATAACACTCATCTCCACGCGTCGTGCACGGTGGCGCTTCCCATTTGCATGTTACGAAGTCAAGGCACTAATACTTGGACTGCCTGTAAACGTTGACACATATCCCTTACGTCATCTGTCAGAAAAGGTGAACTGATTCATAGCGACATCCCTTGTTCGTCGTAAATACTTTTTACGATGTATCTCAGCATCATTCGCGTCAGAAGCAACAACTGATATTCAGTGAATGGCCATTATTATACAAAACCCCTGCTATGTACATGCATGTTTCGACTTTAGCTATCAATCAGTTCAGCCTTATTGCCAGTTATCGTAAGGGGTATCCGTCACCACTTCAAAGCACTCCAAGTGTTAGGACTTCGTAAGATGGCAATAGACAGCCCCACCGTATGTTTGGAGATGGGTGTTGAAGTTGATATTACACAGAATTGCTCGTTACAGACCGCCAGGATATACTGACAGGTCTATGCTAAGGACGACACATGAATATCTAGAATTCTAGTACGTTAAATATAATGCTTTCGATATTCTCATATAAGCTTATTTGAACTCGCTAGAAAAAAAATATAAATAAACGAGGGACTTTGGAATGCTAATAATAAAGTTGATCATGTTTGCGTAACCATCTCGTTTAATCTCTACCTCAATTTTTTGAAATCTTAGAAAAAAACTTTTTTTGCGAGGTTTGACATCGGACCCATTTGCCAGAGATTGTAAAAAACTCAAATGGTCAAATACTTCAGAAGCGCAAAAAAGTCCACATCATCTGAAGCTCGTACTTTTGGGGGGAATCCCTGAGGCCCATATGGAAAAACATCTCGGAATATGGAATGGATAATCTTTTGTTTCGAAAAAATGGCGGTTGTTACGACTCCGAATTTCCTCCCTAACCCTGTTCTGTGTAACAACATTTAAAATATTGACTTGTTGAATTTATTCCGGGAGTCTATTGTTCCCGCTCACCATTAAATGCCGGCATTCCGCGAGGAAGCTAAAATTCCACGTTGCATTGTTCCTAATAGTTTAATGCGATTACTTAAGGTATTCTTGTTGGGCTGATGCACGTAATTAGGAGAGTTGCGCTGTCTGACCAATTTAATTCCCATTAGAGTACCGAATGAATTATCTTCGTACTTGAGGATGAGTTTCGCGATTCTGTAAAATTAGAGCAGGAGGAATACTTCAGATAGCGGATAATGATAGTTTATAATCCTAAGAAATTCTGTTCAGGATTCTTGGTGTTATTATGTGAGAAAGCTCGGTCGAACATCTGTCATGATAATATCTAAAGAATAGATACAGGTCAGCCACCATTCTATGATGTTCTAGACTGTGATCCTTTGTCGCGTCAGGTGCATCCATTAGACGTATTGCTCGTTTTTGAATTATGTCCAGAAGCTTTAGGGAGTGCTTCGGAGCGCATCTACCCACATGAGAGCAGTACTTCAGCGATAGTCTGATCTGGACCTTGTAGAGTAGCAGTAGCTGTTCCAAGGAATACATTTTTTTGGAGCGGAAGATAATCCTCGGCTTCCATCATACCAAGGCCGGCAATATGGTCGTCGATTTAAATAATATAATGATGATTATTATTCTGCTGAGTTTTTTTAAAGCTTATCCTAAAAACCAACTAAAATCTAGTATTTAAATACAGTACACTACACTACTACACACTATCGATGTTTCCAGATTGGAAAAATACGCACCGAAAATGGTTACTGTCCCCGAAGTTTGAAAAAAATTCATATTACTTTTGTAAAACCTAATGTAGAGATTACATAGTTTTAACATCTATTGATATTCATTTGAGCGTCAGTTTTTGACGAAATGCTGCATCATTTATTGCGAAGAAAAGAAAACCATAAGGATATACAAACCGAGTAGGTAGCAATAAAATAGAGGTTAATGTTAACGGCCATTTATCTAACTTCGACTTTGTCAGTATTTGACGTGTCTAATGGATAATTAGTAAGTCCTTGTCCTTGTGTAGTATCTCGTGATTTGGTTTAATATTATCTAGCGTTATCAATATTGTTCCAGGTGTAAGATACTTAGTAAATGATGCCATTTATAAAGTCATTTGCCTATAGAATTTTGAGTGACGTGACATTTCGATCAATTTACTACCTTCAATCGTCTTCTTGAACTGAAGACGAATTTCAATCCAACCACAATCTCTGAAATAATCCTATCAATTTGTAGACATAAAATATGTCATGAAATCCCAAGAATATACCTCAAAGCGTACATATAGCATTGCTTTTATATTATTCTTTGCACGTTTAACTGCATGTTTGTGTGTTTAATTTCTACGTGAATCTGGCCATGTATAGGTAGACCCTGGACGTCATTCTCTTTCTCTCAGGAATGCTGCTTTGGTACGTAAATAAGAAAAAGACGGACGTTCATCGACTTACTGCTATTGCTTGTCTAGTAACTAGTATGTAGTCTCACCGCATATTCTTGCTTATGGTAGTAAAGCTTCTTGCATCCGTGGCTGTACTTGAGTAAAAGTAGTGGGGGGAGGGAATAGTCCAAAAAACAGAAAAGTTATGTGTAAAAGGAATGTGTTTTGTGGGTTAGTTTGAGCAAATCATCCAGATGTTGCCATTTTCAAATATAAATATTTATTAATAAATGTCATAGACCCGAAACCGAATATCGTAGATTACTTATGCTGTTTGTTGATTTTAACTCTACAAAATAGTTTTAATCCGTTTTTAAAATCAAATTTCTATTATGATCAGTATTGATTTTTATTAAGAGTGTGATGATTTTCACTATTGAAATAGTAAAAGGAAATTAATTTACACGAATTTTTTGACGGAATCTGTTTTTTGGACAGCTGGAGTTTCGAGTGGTTTGGAAAAAAATATTCGATTCAGCTTTGTTTCGGTGGAAATTATTATCAAGTAATCAATTTAAAAAATACTCTAAAATATATAATTGATCTAATAACATATAGAGACAGTTATTTGTACACTGTTTAACTATTTTATACCACTTAATTTCCAACATGCTCTATATTCTACATCAGTATAAATAGTGAACAATCAAAACAGTAGTTAAATTTTTGTGGCTTTTTGCATAGTTGATTTCATCCACTTGATTAGCTTCTTCTTTAGTTGTACGTATGGTGGTTATCGTTTGACTTTTTTTAACCATAAGCTTAGATGAATGTTATGTTGATATTACTCAAGGTAGCAATTCATCATTGGAAGCGTATGGTATAGTTTTTAATAAAATACATCAAATTATCGTTATTTCATACAGACAAGTTCAAAATTACGAGCATACCAAGAAAAAAGGAATCCTTATGCAAAAAAAGCGACCGCCTGACTTTGTAGTACGTTTCCATTGAAGTCAAAATACAATTTTTCTACGCCCACATATTTTCAAATCAGAGGCCACATTTTCCATTTTTTAAGACTTTGCGGATCAGACAAAACTGATTTTTATTTGCTATTAATAGTTGAATGCTATGGTATTTCATGAAAGTATTAGATGATGATGCCAGAACCCTCAAACAGATTATCCTCCACCTATTTTCTATATACTCCAATTTACGATTTTTTTCTTGAAAACTTCTGTTCTAGAGTTATAAATGCCATATATTTTTAGGTACTAATATTTAGTCTCAAACAAAGTATTCGAAAATTTTAGTTAGGAAAACAAATTCTAAAACTTTGAGCTATCTTTTCTAGTTTTTATTTTTTTGCATCATGCACAGAGCGAATCAAAAGTGTCAAAAAACTTTAAGCAAAAATTCTTAGATGTCACTTTAAATATGCACTAAAAATTTAATTTTTCTTGAAAGCTTATTACAACAAGATATTTTGGACTTCTGTATGATTGTAACCTATGTCAAACGCATGCCGTACAGTAAGCTCTACCTAGATCAGCTATCCCAACCTTCTATCACTCTGAGAGAGAACTGATTGGTGTTCACTAATATTTACAACTTTAGGCACTAAAAAGCACTATATCAAAGAGATGCGTAGCACTACCTCACTGTACTGAAATCTCAATGTTGTAGAAATTGAGGCACTCCTAGAGCGTCTTTGAGAATGTATGGTCATAGCTTATATGATAACAGATGATAAATTATTGTAGGAGGAATCTAAAACGACCTAACGGTAAAACCAATGTGTGATACAAAATTCTGAGCTTTTGCGAATATCAATTGCTTTATTGTGAAGTAAGTGGAAACTGAGACACAGCATTGATTTTTTCGAAGAGCTGTCAGTCTTGGAAACATAGTTAAGTTTAAAGAAATACTTGACTCAAATCATACCAATTTCTATTTGGTAGTTCTTCCACAGTTAATTTCGATATTAATTGAAAAAAATTGATAGAGACTAGATAATTTGTTACGTCGTAACAGATTTTGCACGTTCGAGATCTTCTTCATAATCCTTCATATGATTGATTGATCTTCAGTAGTCTTTAAATTTAATCTTCTCTCGCGAAAAAAAACTATCCCGGAGAAGATTGCATATATCACATCAATGAATATTGAGAGAATATAATTTTCCTGATAATAATAAATGTTACGCTTTCAGTCCTGGAATATGTGTACTAAAAGTTCCTGTCGTTGCATTGTTAAGAACTTTGCACATTGGCTAATAGTTCATAGAACAAACTAGAATGGCCTGATTAATCTTAGAAATTATCCGATATAGATTCTTTTGTTAAAAAATGGCGTTGAGAAGCGGGCTTTTGAATTCTTATTTGATGAGAGCGCTTGGATATTCAAATATCTATTTCAGTAAATATTTTATTATGTCATTTATTGACGTCTCAGCACACGTGGTTAATTAAATGTGTACACTGAAATGACAACAAGATGTTTCGACTGAAATAGACATATATCACTACGTTTTTTGTATCACATGTATTTGAACGTTAAACATGACAGCAAACTATTTACTGAAAAGGATTTTCAAAATGTGTATTTGATTAAACATGTGGTTATGACACACATCAAACTAAAATGGCTCAAAATGGGATATTTCTTGTAACATATATTTTGAAGGAATGCTATAATTCAAATTACTCGCAATTCTTTGTTGAAGCTAGCCTATGACCATACAAATTCTTGTGCTAGTCGTTAAACAATTAGTTCTCTAATAGATCCATGGCCTGACAACAGTAGAACTCTTGAAGATTTGCAGATAATTACCACAATAATTCGACCATAGATTCTGCCGATTTTGCTTTAATCTTAGAGATGTTTTTATACAGTTTTCAGGCGTATGGAACAGATGTTTATCCCCCTTTTTTTATGAAGTTGAATTTGTCAATGGCTTGAGAGCTCAATTTACTGAAAATTTTATGTTTTTATGGGCCGCATAGACAAGCTGGATAGTTCCTTCTCGAGGTCGAGATCATCGTCCATGAGTTCTTTGGAGAATATCACCACCGAGGCAATTCAGTGTTTGGCTTTCGCTGATACGTACACTAAGAAATCTGGTACGTACATAATAATGTTGATTGAGTATGAAATTAAATGTATCTTTACCGTAGCAAGCGAAATTTCAAAATGAGATAATGGCTGATATTTAAAGCCGCGAAATTACAAGGAGCAGGTTATGTTGTTAGTAAAATTTGTGTCTTAAAGTGGCGGAATATTATTTTACTAGAAAACAAAAAGTTTATTGTTACCATGGAATGCTTTTATACTAAAAGTGCTTCAACGTTCCTCATAATAATGCAACTTCTAAAACTTAGCCTATTGCTATATTTCGGATTCATTATATTTTCCGCTGGCCTTTAGTTGAAACCACATAGGTATAAATGAATATCTTTACCGACGTTTCGGTTGCCTCGGCAAGAGTTTTAAAGATCAGGGCCTCCAATGGGCGGTGCTGGGGGTCAGTAGAAATGGCTACTTGAGATAGCATGAGACAGCAAGTAAGACAGAAAGTAAGACAGCAAGCATCGATATAGATATACTGCGCGTTTTAGAGCTGATCTTGCACTGCGCATGCGCAGAACACAACAGAACCACGAAAAGTCAGCTGAAGTCGGAACAACAAGCAGCGAAATAAGTATGTGTGGGGAAGAGGGTTCTGTGACGTCAGAGCGAGCAAGAGCGAGTATCTTCATGCACGCCAAATTTGCCTTGCAGGATACACAGCCCTGTATCAGGCTTTGGACGTCCTGATCTCTTAGAGTTTTTGCCTCCAATCAATCCTATGAGATTAGCAACATATATAGCCTGAGTCTTATGCAACACTCAATACATGAAATGCTAGTACTCGTATCACATGTGGCATAGCATAACTTATAACTGCTGACATTGTTGTCCGCCTGTGGCTCTGAAAAAAAGATACTGTAATCTTAACTTACCTGACACCATACTTTCCAACCGTTTGATTTCTTTCCAGAACCATCGCTGTTGACACCAACCTTATGGGTAGGAACGAGTTTAGGCTCTGTACTTACCATTCTAGTGATTCCCCCAGATCCGGACAGCAGATCATCTCAACCTGTTGTGGTTTCTCTAGTGGGAGCGACGATATTCAGGTTGAAGGGCTCCATACTCAATATGGCCTTCCTTGATTGTAATGGTGCTCTCATGCCTTATTCCTTTGAGTCGTGGAGAGATGACAATAGAGACAGGAGGGACCGTAAGCATTTTTTTTTTAATTCCACGGTTTCATTATCTTAGTTAGGTAACATTTCTGTATCTCACTTAAGTATTATATTTTACTAACTAATTTAAATTGTTAGGGATGCCAACTAGAAACCAAAATAGGATGAGCCCAACGCTAGGCGGCGAAAGCGTCAGCAGAAGCGACAACTTCTCTGACAGGCAATTTGTTGTGATAGCTAGCGAGAAACAAGCCAGAGTTGTCGCCCTACCTTCGCAAACGTGTGTCTACAGGCAGCAACTTGCTGATAGTGACTTTGTTGTCAAGGCTGATATCATCTCTATGAGAGGTAAGTTATTACATGGAGAAAGCATATTTTCCAACGGTGTAACAAAAGTAAGTATCCTTCAGATAATTTGATGAGGACTGTCAAAGAGTTTTTGAGATTGCCACAGCTGAAATCTACGGAATATTCTTTGATGAATTCAATTTGGTATTTTTTATAGATAGCCTCACGCAAAGGCAGAAAGACTATAAGGCTTCATAAGCGCTGCGACAGGATAAAGGTCTATTCAAATTGACCTTGAAACACTGTAGATTGTAACCATCGAGAAACAAACTTCCCGGAAGCCTATCCTACAACGTCGAGGATTGGATTGTCTCCGGGAGGTTTAGGGAGTGCTTTGGAGCGCATGTTGATCTGGACCTTGTACAGTAGCAGTAGCTGTATCGGAGAATGCAATTTTCTGGAGTGGAAGAGAACCCTTAGCTTCTGGGATGCCGACCTAGTGAGGCCGGCGATATGATCGTGGCATGACATGTTATTGTAGATATTAATGCCCAGAAGCTTGATGGAAGATGCTTCAAGTATTGAGCGCCCTCTATCTCCACGGCTGGTAGACCAGCATGCAACTTCAATGTTAGGGTTGTTGTCTGAGTCTGCTTCGCATTAAACTGAACTCCATTTTTTGATCCCATTCTACAATTCTCTCAATGTCCTCATTAATCTGAACAACATGCTTTCCTCGCCAAAGTGAGGTCTCTCGAGATGGTCGTCGTTTGCCCGGTTCTAGCATGAAAGAAGAGTGATATAATTTGGAAAGCTGTAGATAGGATTAGATTTTATTTTCAAAATTTGTTGATAATAATAATAATAATAAATAACTTTTATTTTATATACTTATCATACATGTGAAAATTGCTAGTGTTACAATACTTATCATTCCCGTCGGGGCGGATATTTTTTATTGTGTTTTGTTTTTGTTGTGGGTATTTCGGGAATACACCCGAGTGTGAGCGTGCTGTGTTTTAATGTTTGGCATGTTAATTTGCTTCGTGCAGAGTGTTACATTAACTCATGTATCTACAGCAAGAAGAGCGCTGGAGAGAGGACAGAGCATCGAGGAACACCTGCATTGATGGTAAACAAATTGAAGCAAGAATCAATGAAAGAGATATTGGACGTCAATCTCATAAAATATCTTGGATTCAGAGTGACTTAAAAATATGTCATGGAGTTCTATTGGAACTTATGACATCTAAGAATCAAAATGAACAATTGATAAAAAATCTGACAGGCAATGACACGCCACATTGGGCGCGAATCTCATGAAACTTGGATTAAGTTTGATACCATTTAATTGTGGGTTGGGATAGTTTTCTCTTTTATTTTCTTTAGACAATCAAACATTGATTGAAGTGAGAGCGACACAGAAAGATGAAATGAACGCATTCAAAGATATGTTTTCAGTTGTACCTGTTTACTATCAGTATTTGGGTTAAATCACTAACACTGACTGAACTTTTAGATGGCGTTTGTTTGACTTGCTACCTGTCCAATGGTCACTTGACGGCATATAGTTTACCAAGTTTGAGGCAACTACTCGACATCGATTTCTTGCCGCTGTCTGAGCTTAGGTAAGGATATCATATCGATTTAGAAGTTACTGAGGTTATGATTCTTGATCCTCTGACTGACACGATTTTCTAGCTAATGCAGCACAACGTTTTTAGCATTTTTCACCTTTTTGCTATATACAGAGTTTTACGATGCATGGTGACTAAATCAAATATATAGATTATGTTATATAAAATACATTAAAAGCTTACCAGAGAAATAGTTAACGAAAATAAAATGTCTTGAAAATTTAGCCTATTATTAAAGTAACTCGAAGTACTATTCGTTATGATAAACACCTGGAAATATTATGCTGCTTAACCAACAGTTAACTTTTGAACCATAAATGATTAGAGAATGTACTAAGCTACCAAAACTGCCGTAAGTTTGCAGCACTTTTGTGGTAGTTTAACTCATATTATAGCATAATCTATACATGCTACTTAATTGAGTGCGTTTTTGTAGTGCCTTGAATTTATATTACCTACTACAAAACCGCTTCTCAATATTGTATAGACTTAAACCTCCATCTGAGTCACTAACATTTTAAGACAGTTATTACAATTCAACCTTTTTGACAACTCACTAAAAAAGGTCTACGCAAATCAGAAGGTTGGTAGTTCGAAACTACACCATTTTGATACAGAGTAACATTGACCTTGAGACTGTTCTAGATTATTTCAGTTTTTTTTTCTAGAAATAATCGACAACTCAAAAGTGTATGAGAAGACAGTTAGGCTTTAATCTTGATTCAGCCAATGACAAGCAGCTGTCAAATTTATGCATCATGGAATTCGCGATTAACCAACCTCGTGTAGAAACAGTAAGAGTAATTGTTTAGATTCTTCTGACGTGTCGTTTATGTTTTAGAAAAAAACGAGTACATAAAAAAACAGTGCTGTGTAAGTGGGTGTAAAAATACAAATTTAGGCAAGGTGAGTTTTCACCTTTTTTCATAGAAATTACTTTTTAAGCAATCTTAGCTCGCTAATTTAAAAAAAAAAGTACAAGTCCAGCATGGGAGTATGCAGTGAGAACTTCAAAATACTCACTTTACAGATAGGAAAGAAGTGTTTTGAAATATATCAGTATGGCTAACAATGCATACAATGATAAGATACATTTTTACATGAAAATACGGAGCTAAAGCAACTGAAAGTCATTGCAATTCCGAGTGGCAATTTTTCCTGTACCCTTTTGATTGAAAAAAATGGGATAAGCGCCAAACTGACAAAAGACCTGAACAAGCTTTAAAAATTTGATTGAGAAATTTGATTTTAAAAATCCTTAACGATTTTCAAACAGTTTTATAACAACACATTGAAATTATTTGTTCAAGATTCCAATACAGATTCATATTAAAAATGAAAAACTACCAAACAATAATAAGGTTCTGATCAATAATTGTATCCATTTTTCATTCAATAGTTTCATTTCTGTCTAACATCGGCACAACCAAGCTGCTCCATAGACTCTAAGTTGTGACTAAAAATTAGCATTTTAATAATACATTTTTATCATAATCTGTTAAATTATTGGCAATTGTTTGCAATTTTTTATATTTAAAACTCACACAGACTTACATCAACTTTTAACTTGGAAAAATATATTTTTCGAATCCAAAATTCAATCATGTATTTGACACACACGCTCAGTAAGTAAGAGTATTAAGCTCCTTCACGCAATAATTACCGTGTAAACATTAATCTGTTCAAATAGAATAGAGATGACTAAGAATGTTTACATTTGTTTTCTGCCCTGACCACATAAGAGCAACTTGCACTTGAATCGTTTCTGATGCATATTTCTTCATTGCCGTGCATGAGTTTTGGATTTAACACAATTTTCAGCCACAAATAGAATATATTGTCGGCGATAAACGAGCTTTGTCTTCATCGACAGACCGTGGCTTCACACGTGACAATGACAAAATGTCTTCAAAAGCTATCTTGAATTTTTAAAACATTTTACAATTTTTTTCATAACTTTAATCACAAACATTTGAATGAAAATCAAGGCTGACAGCGCCATCTGTAGCTAAAGTCATTCGCAATTGGTTTGCGTCTATTGGAGACCCCTAAAAGCCTAAAAACCTGTCTACGATGCATTTTACAAGGTAAATATCAGATTAATAATTATTATTAATGTTATTATGGCATTGTGATATCCAATGAATTATTGTAAACATTATAAACGTAAAAAAAACAATATAACAAAAGCAACACCCTCAAGGTCAAAGTGTGCTCTAAACCACTCCCAAACACGAATATTTCCTCCAAGGTAAAACTGTGTACCTCTGTATGTCTGGGTTAACCTGTATCCTTGATCTCGACCCCCGATGTGTCTCATAGTGGCTTCTAATCTCAACCTGTGTTCCCCCTGGCAGTTTTCAGACACAGTCTAGCAAAGGCATTAAAGACCCAATGTTATCGATTTGGGGACAACAGCTTTTTGTTAACGAGGATACGGACCAGTAAGTTCATAACACGATTTTTTTTATTTTTGTTTTGGTCTCAGTACACGTTACTCATACCTAAGCTTTACTTGTTACAAGTATCAGTTGATCGTTGCTATTCAGAAGGCAGTGTATGAATATTATGATGATGTGTGAAGTATTTATAACTATGAGAGTAGATAGAAGTGATTGGTAATTTATTAGTCTAAGATACGAATAAGAACCGAACTTCATCCGTCTGTTTGATAATGCAAGGTATTTCAATTCAAATTTGATATGTACAAAATAGATTGCCGATAGGTTGGCCACAAAATTCATGGCCAGAATATGATCATAAATAATTCAAAAATGACTTTTGAAACATTGTGCTCATCCGCTTAAGAATTATATCAATCGAAAGTATGAAGGCTATAGAATATGCAAACGTATTTTTATTTACGGTATAACTATTGTGTTGGGAGGTATAAACAGTCTATAGTCTTAATATGTACTTATATGTTTAATATATAAACCTCATATCAAAATATCTAGTTTAATCTAATATAGTTTTTATTCCGGTTAGCGAGCTCAAAAAAGCAAAATATTGGTGCGGATGAAAACGTGCGACAGTGAGGATTTTCTTTCGAAGGACTGATACGAATTCAAAAGTTAATAATACGAATGACATTTAATATTTCTTTTCAACTCAATTTTATTAGTTTGACCTGTATCTATAAGGAGGGAGTCTTTGAAATATAACGATACGGGACTCATCCAAAGCCCCGTAAACGGAGAGAATACCCTTTAGACCCGTTAATTAAGATCCATTGAAGAACAAATCTAATTGCAGTTTCAAATATTAATGTGCCAGGATAAATTCATCAATGAATAAATTCTAATTAAAAAAATAAAGAACACGTTTTTATAGTTAATCGAATTAAAAAGTGAAAAATAATTCCTAATATAACAATAAAATGATGTATATCTTTTATCCAAACGACATTCATTTTCTCGTTAATCATTTTATTCTTATATTAAGAATTATTATTTACATTTTAGTTCGATTATTTGCAAAAGCGTTTTTTTGTTTTTAAACTATAATTTGGTGAATTCTATAGCCAACCTACTTGCGATATGTATTTAATATATTAAATTTGATATAAAATACGTTTCGTCCATTAAAAAGGTGGGTGACGTTCGTTTCCTAATCGTATTTCCAGCTATATTGAAATTGTATGGTAATGTTTGAATTCTGTCGCTATAGATGAAGTGAACGGTCTTTCATTCTGAAATAAGATGTTTTGATTGTTAATGCAGCTCTTTGAATTCGACGGTGTATGTCAAGATTATAATTAATACATGTTGAATTCGTTTTACGAAAAGAAAGAAATGAGTGTATACGAATTTTTAACATACATGCTGTGATGAAATTAGGACTGTTCAAGTTTCTGACCTAATTTCGAAAAACGAAAGGAATTTTCTTGCTCGTTTTATGAACGTTTACATATTATAAAAAAATGGTGTCAAGTAGGTTGACGCTGTACTTTTTATGCAATTTAATCGGTTAACAAATAAAAATTAAAATTTCGACCGGATTTCAGAACTGTAGATAGTTGGAATTTAAATTAAACAAATACTGAATAACCAAATCTTTCATAATTATTTTTTAAAATTCAAAGTTTAATTCAAGTGGATCAGCAGCTCCTATTTATTAAAGTGAATGAACTAGAAAATAGGTTTGAAAGTTGTTTATGCTATGTACTTAGGTTCAGGAATACAATGAGCATGTATGTTTGTAAAAAAATTACTAGCTATACATAAGAATTGTAGTGGCGAGTAATACAGAAAAAAGTATTGTTAATATTTGTTTGCATTTAATTTTCCACTAAAGAGCGAGGCTTCTAGAAATTGTAAAATGCTTTTTATTGTAATATTTTTTGACCATTCAACTTTGACCAAACCAGTCGTCAGGATGTTGTGCAATAATTTTCATCTAGAACCCGGAAATTATACCTTTTGCTTCGTTTTCGTGACCGAACTTTTGACCATTACTTTACATAATTAACGTAGACATTGTGATATGCCTTTATTTCATCCAGATTATTTAGAAGGCTTTATGTATATTACGATCTGGAGCAACCAATGTTTTTTTAATAAATTGATGATTAATCTATAATTTCACACAGTACTTTTAGACCAGAGTATTGAAATTGAGTATATTTTTGAATGTGAGCATATTGGCCATTACCAAAGAAGCAGGTATTTGAAAAATTCTACCAGTTTATCCAAAATTTCCACTTTGTCTTTCGATCCTAATACACATTTTCACTATACCGCAGGCTTTATGCACACATCTAACGTAGGTATACAAGAGCTAAGGTGAAAAATTTCAGTCCATACGTTTGGAAGGTAATTCAAGTGATCTCATTTATAGACCTCAGTTTTGGGCATATTTTGTAATAGCTTCGTCGCAGTAGTTGAGGTAACAGAAATGAGTTTATTTATAGTATTATCATTCAGAAGGAAAAGATAATCAGCAACTGAAACACTGGAGACTTTGGCGTTCAAAGAAGATGAATTAAGACATCGATTGATGATAATAAATTTTCTTGAAAGCAATTGAGTAAAGGAAACCTTGCGAAAAATAAAATGAATTTAATTTTTGGTAATAAATCTTGGGGGGGGGGGTAATTACCCCACCCTGTATACCCGTCTGATTAGACATGCCTTTTAAACTTACATATTTTCAAGTTATCAAAAAAAAATTATATTACTACATCCAGTGGGGGAAAAATAAAGTTCGTCTCCAGAATTTTTGAAAGATGCCCAACGGCAACGAGGAAAATATGTATTGTTCCTTGACGTGAGGTGAATATCCTTCACCTCCTTTGCTATCACTGTGACGTTGCCGTTTCCCATATTTCCATTATTCTGTATGCGAACCGTACTTTTTCGTGATGTGTACGTCATTTGAAAAGGAAAAGCTAATTATTCTAGCTTTTTCATGCCCGACAAAAATAGAATTTCTGCGTGATATAAGCGACTTATATGATTAAAATACACATTATCAGAATTTACTGTTATTAGTTTTTTTTGTTCATCACACTTTTGTCGCGCCGAGAACCCAAAAATGTAATTGATTTTTCTGGTATAGGAATGCATTCATATTAACTGTATACGACGTTTGACACCAGAATAATGGGGTATCCACGATATAGAAAATGAAAATACGCTTTAATCTGAATGCTATGTAATTTTGTTTGTTTGAAGAACATTTTAAATATAGAAATATCAATATTTTCTATTTTTTGCAAGCGGAAATGCTTTATAGCTTCTCACACGCAATAAAACTTGTTGAATATATATTTTTCATATTCACCAACTTTGTCCACCTGGAGTGAGAGACTCTCCGAAAAATCGGCATGCTTACCAAAACCCTCAAATGCTTGCTATGAGTCTCACCGCATTCATACGCGATTTTTGTATTACTGAAAGTGAATTAGTTAGCAAATACGCTTATTTTCAAATATTTTAATTGAAAAATCATCAAAATCTGAAATATAGTATCATGATCATGTTCTTGCGAGCAATTTTTTTTGGTGTTCCTATGTAATTGACAGACTGAAATGCGCACTTTAGCTCTTGTACAAATTCTATCTTAATATTATTGCATGTTTGTCGATGTCTGATCCCCCTAATATATCTTTGTCTTGGCATGCTTTATTAACTCCATAGTTATCTGTAGTTAGTAACTTCCTTTGTAAGTGTAATTTACGTAATGAAATCTATCACAATCTTTTTGAAATCGTAGTTTTGGATGCAGCAAATATTACTGATGAAAAGTAGGCTACCAGATATTAATATGAAGTTTGCCCTGGAATATTTTTTTAGCATCATTGATAGTTGTAAACTGTTGACACGATATTCATAATATACTATCTGACCAAATTTGACCCGTATTGGTCCATCGTGTTGGCTCGCCGTCAGACTCATACAAAACGTCGAACAAAATTCGCCAAAGAAATACCTACCAACGTCGCTGATGTCCCTATATTAATAAAACGCATCATTACTGATGACGAAACTGCCCAACAATCTAGTGTTAGTTTATCGGGGTTTCCTTCACCATTAATTTGTTACAAAGGGCTAAATGGTCAATAAGGAATACCACTTGACCACTTTGAGTTGCCTACGTGGAGCAATTCATCGTAAATGGCTGGATTTGTGGACAGACAATTCATGGACTTTTCACCACGATAATGCGCCGCCACATTTTTTTGTGGTCAAACACGAAACAGTGGTCATAGCTAAGCCACCGTATTTACCTGATTTGACTTCCTGTGACTTTTGTCTGTTTCTGCTCCCTGAATCGCTGTCATAAAACATAACTCACTGATAGGAACTGATAGAGAATTGGATTAGTCATTGTCATGCTTGTATTGTCTCAAAAAGGGACTAATTTGAAGACAACAATAAAGATTTGTACAAATGTTTTTTTAACTGGTACGGGTCAAATTTGATCAGATGGTAAAGAAAACATGATGTTTTTTAAGATAAATCCTTCGATAACGGAATAATAAAAATGTTTTCATTCTGATCTATATAATTATATAAGTCCTCATTATGATGTTTTAGAATTGCAAGGACATTCAACTTCAGCAATAGAGGCCATGGACTGTACCTTGCTTCACCGTCCGAGCTGCAAAAGTTCACCATCGATGCTGAGTTTTGGTGAGTAGTCGCACTAAAGGAATAGGTCTACAAATTTTAAAATTTATATACAGCACAATTTTGTTGGAAAATCAATTAATCGATTTAAGTGGTGCATTTTTTGTGACCGCCAGCTCTACTATAAAACGAATATTTTATATGAAAGAAGGCTGGGATAAACTTTTTGCGTTAGTGTGAAGTCGATTTACAGCACCATTTTTTATATCCGAAGAGAAAGAGCGAGACTACTTTTGGGTGTCACGTCTACGATATGTGACACGCCGTCCCCCTCTATAGATTCTGTGATACAAAATTTTGTCCGTGGTTAATGAAATAGCACTCCCCAAATTTTCTTTTCCAAAACTGACCATTCAATCGCACAAACACATATACATATTATTTTCGAGAAACAATGCCAAAGCGCGAGAGTGAGGCTACGTCGGTTTGAACGCTAATAGTATAGGAGTGACACATTAAGAAAGATAGAAAGAGGAAAGACAGTCAGTGTTGCCACTCCTTGCAGCATTCTGCTAGTATAATAATAAACGGATTACTAACGTGTGGAAGAACTGCCTTCCTCCGTCGTTAATATGAACGTATCGAAAAATCATTACAAAAATCATGAAGCATTTTCACCACTGCTACAGTGAACGATTTATAAATGCTAATACACAAAGGGAAAAGAAATGCTTAAAGTGACTTTGCGTCAGGTCATGCCATACAAAAATGGGACCAAAAATTTGTGTTTCAAATCTCAACAATACAGATTGCTTAATTTTATATGAGGTTATTCGAAAATCTTCTATTTCTTCAAATGACAAAAACAACGTCTTTCTACTGAATGGTCTTTTTCTTCTAGCACAAACATGACTGAAATGATTGGCGAGTTGTTTTTGCCTATGGATATGCCTGAACCACCCAAAGAAGGTTTCTTTAAAGGTCTTTTTGGTGGAGGCGTTCGATCCTTGGATAGAGAAGAACTATGTGAGTAAACATAAATTGATATTTTCTACTTAAAAATTAGATGTGTATGTGTTTGGCTTCCAGGAACTGAGATATTGCAGAACATAGAGAAAAGACTAATTGATATTTATAAAATCAAGCGGAGCAGCAGTTTGCAAGCAAACTTAGAGTGTTCAACTAAAACCCAAAAAGAAACGATTCTAACAATTATCTCTCCTATGGGAATAATATGTATTTTTTAACGTCCTTTCTTCCTTGCCGTCTAAGCTTATACTTTCACATTCCATTTATAGTTGGTGAATCCTCAGGCAAAGGCAGCAAGTCCGTAGCACGTCACATTCCAGGCAACCTGTCTGACCTCGGCCAACGGGCGACCTCGGCGTCCAGTGAGGTCAGTCGCGCCCATAGGCTGGTCCTAGAGCGTGGCGACAAGCTGAACCAGCTGGAGGAGCGCGCCGAAAAGATGAGGAGCGAGGCTGAGGTCTTCTCTTCTTCAGCGCACGACCTCATGCTCAAGTACAAGGACAAAAAGTGGTACCAGTTGTGAGAGCGTTAAATAAATATTCATAATCGGGTTTGAGTGAGATGGTTGTGACTTGACTCGTTCACTGCAAATCGATGTAATGCCGGTCTGTAGAAATACAGAGTAAAACGATTTCAAATTATTATTTTTTTAAACAATTTGTCATTATGCAGATGAAATAATTGTGAATTTAGGAGCGGACTCTACCTAGAATAGAAGGCGTTTTGCATGAATTTCCAACATTTCGTTTTAAGCGCTAATTTTTCAAGATAGTGAAATTGTTTTCTCTAAATTGATAGAGAAAGGTTGGTTCTACACTTGTGCGAAGCGCTTTTTCTATTTTTGATACAATATTTTACGGTGCGACAATATTCGGTTTGATGAGCTTCATTTTGAGCATATTGAAAGTATTCATGCAGATTATAGAGAACGGAGGGCTTTATATATTTTCTTGATATTTTGGTACTTTACTTACCAAAAGTTTAAAGAAACATCCGAAATGAGTCAAAAACTGTCAATATTCAGGTCACAATATCTAAAAGTTTGTATCGAAAATTGCCAAAAGGGCTTCACGCGAGCCTAGAACCAGCCTTTCAATGATATTTGCAAAAAAATCGTTCCATTATCTTGAAAAATGAGCGAAATAATGGAAACCCATGCGGAAGTCCCCTTTTAAATACAAAATTATTTTATCTGTATGATGGAAGAGTTTCACCATGTAAGCGCATCTAAAATCTACATAACCGGTCATTAAACTTTTGCAAGTGCTGAAATCCCTCTGAAATTTTTCAGAAATATGTCCAAGGAAAACGTATAAAAATCTGTAAAATTGGTTAAATGAATATCAGTTATATAAAAAACAATTAATAGAACTTAGTGTTTCGAAAAGTAATATAGTTTAAGTAGTTCATATTCGAAAATATTTCTATAAAATTCTGAAGGAATGATTTTCGAAAGTTTTAAGAACCATTGAGAAACGGAAAAAATATTGAGATGAATCATTTGATGGATTATTTTGCTTCATTTTATACTAGATATGTTATATGGTTAGTCATGTAAATAAAAATTGAACTTATGGACAATGGACATAAACGTTCGTATTTGATTTTCACCATTTCTCAAATATTTGATTCAGCAATGAAAACATACGAATAAAGGTTTGCATTGAACGTGTCAAGTTATAATTGTAGATTTATGTGTGGTGTTAATAAGTCTTTGTATTCAGATGAACGAATATTATTGGATTGAAAGTGAAAAAAATATGTAGTAATGAATTCTTATTAATCATTGACACCATATATTCGTCTACAGATAAAAAACTTTAGTAATTTTCGATGCAATTTGGAATATAAATTACAAAATATAGATATCTAAACGATATATTTCAAATGAATTTTTTCTAAATGAAAATTGTGTCTGTACATATTTTCTTACTAGTATTATAGCATTTATAGATGACATGTATGAAGCGGATATCGATAATATAAGCATTGAAATTTATTATTATCAAAAACGTTATATATATGGCAGAAATACTGGTGCTACATCTTTTTCAAGTTAATTAATCTTTCAAATTGAGTATCAACCACAGCTCATGAAAATAAATATTGTCATAAATACATTGTATAGACATTCGATAAGTGCTGCTCAATTTGGTTACTTTTCTTAGTATGATATTTCCACAACGTGTCAGACTGTAATATCTTCACTGACTTTTCGGCTGCTTTTGCATTCAGCCTTGTACTTTGGTGAATGCTTCCGAGGCAGCCGAAACCTCAGTAAAGATATTCATATATTCATATGTGGTTCCATTTACTGGACAGCGGAAAATATGATGAATCAGTATTTCTCATATTTCGAAATTACATTTAAAAGCTGGTTCATCATTTTTTTACAATCTACATTGATATAGCAAAAGCAGTACGAATTATAAGCTATACATTCAAATTATTCGATGTTTTTAGAATTCCATTGAAATTTAATTTTCTTTATTCATTACTCCCAATGGCACATATTCGCAAAATATTTTTATTTAATTTTTTAAAATACACCTGCAATGTTTATATTATCGCTACAGATTCTAAAAAAATTCTTAAATGCAAATTGTGATATAATCTATTCCGCCTGACGTGAGGCTAGGAATTTTAACGTTTATTGAGAGGCACATGGTTTTTGCACCCACATTTAAACTTTTAAGTAATGCAAAAACGTAAATGCAAACTTGCTTAGACTAGTCGGTGGGAATCGATATTATTCCGTAACCTGGAATATCAGATGCAAACATAAACTGTGCATTATTTAATTGCGAGTTGTTGTTATATGAGCACTGAATTGATAGGAGTCACTATAAGCGCAATCTGTTAAAAATCTGTACAAAATCACTGATAACTAATATAATTTATTTCAATTCTTAATTTTAGCTTTGTCGCCTCAACTGCTCCCGGATGTCCGCTAGAGTGCCACCTTGTTCCTTGTAGCTTGAACTGTGTTAGCGTTATTTGCAGTTCGGTAGTTTCAGCTGATCTGGGATATCGATTAAGTACAGTCTTAATCTATATTTCTGCGTCTTATCTGCATATCTTAGAGTTTATCCGTATTGTAGTCTACGGGTCAATTACAGATTATCATCAGGGTGATACTATTGCCTCCTCATGAATGTTTCACTACTCTGGTTGGACTGCTGTCCCTATGTTCAATCTAACCATTTCTGGTTTTTGTCCTCTCCAATACGAGTATACCTTTTAACACTCCGTAACACTAGCAATTCTTTGTTTATGTTTATGACCTTATTCGGGTTGTTCCCAATGCACCAGTTTTTTTTACTCGTTCTGAACCAGCTATATCGGTTTAATGATCGAGATTGTTTACTTATATCATTTTATTTGGCCAATGACTTATTGATTGTTGATGTTGCATGGCTTGTAGTGGATTCATAACTGTGGACCCAGTGGTTCTGCCAGTGGGTTCTTTTTATTAAAATTTTAGTGCTCCTTTTATATTGATCACTGGTACTTCAGTTAAGTTGGAAGTAACAGTTCACTTAAAATGCTTTTTAGTATGCCCAGGATACTGGGCTTTTCATATAGCAAGCCAGACAATAATGTGCTGTGAGTTATCCTTGATCATGTCAAATATCTCTTTCACTGCTCGTGGAATGACACCGGCATCCTGGTCTTCTGTGTATCCAGTACCCATTGAATATATCATACTAGAACCAACAACGCTAATTTGGACATTGGCCAAAATAGTGCTGCTGTCACTTGCATAAATTGTCAATAAGAAGATACGCAGAAGTACTGTAAAATGTATTTCGATCAGTTTTACAATCAAAGGCATAATTGAATATGATCATATTTTATTTGTATGCATTTTCCACAAAGTAGGGACATATTTCTACAGGCCTTTCATAACTCAGAATCCACTAGTGATATTTTCCAAAAACTGGACTGCAAACTGCACTTACCTGACTGGTCTAAACGAGTGTGTACTTAATAAAGCTGGGTTTACACGATGATAAACACTCCATGAGAAAATGTACTACTGATCTCAACATGCGAAGTCGTAATAACTCAGCTTTGTTGCGTGTTGCTGTAGTCCTCTATGGTATGGAAATTAGATGATAAACTTTTTACCTTTGCTACTGACTAAAGAGACGTTACTTTTAGGAAATATTTTTTCGTTGTACTGTATTTTATTATACAGACTATGATTTTGGGGTGAAAATTCAGTGACTGTTGTGATTGAAGGAAAAGGTGGCTAAACAAAAACTGGTCTATACAAGTTGCTGATCAACCGAATTTACATCCAGATAAAATATTCATTGTGTAAAGTGTTGTTGCATCTAACTATATGTTTGGATTCAAAAATATTGAATATCAACTTCAGTACAGTATATTAGAGGACTATTTTAGAAATTCAATTTCTCTTCATATTTTGTTTTCCTAGAACTGTTCTTTAAATTAAAAAAAGCTGCATACACAGCAAATTTTCACTAGATTCCTGATACACTTGAAAATTGGTTTATCATTCAAGTGGGAAATATCTTAAAACACAACTTTTTCAAATTCGATAAATGTTTCGTTAGCTATGTTTGCATCTTCAGGTGAGTTTTAATTTTCCTTTGAATATGATAACATAGGGAAACTTTTGTCAGGTTTAAAAAAGTGGTCTGGCTGTTGACAAAATTGTATAGTGCTTGTATCCTTGTTCAACTAAGGTCGCAAGATTTTGTACGGTAAACATTTGATTGTCCCAACAATTAAGCTGACTGGATTTCAACAGAAATTAGTTCTCGCACGTCACTGAAACAATCCCGTGAGCTAGTCATGAACATACTCACTCTAAAGAGTAACATGATGAATTCAATCCCGTGAGCTAGTCATGAACATACTTACTCTAAAGAGTAACATGATGAATTCAAGGACTGTGCGTTAAGATACACTTTACCATACTTGCAATTTTCTCTGTTTTTCCTTGTAAACACTTGTATATAATCCTGAGCATCGTATCTATATAACGTACGGTTAGCTAACTCTAGTGAATGTAAATATATACTAAATTTGTTCTTTTCTTTGTTTAAAACAAGAATATAGAACATGTTATAAGTATTTGGAAGACAATAAGAGGTATAAAAACACGAACAACAGGTTACTTCTCGTAACGACATTGTGGATCTCCTGGTCCACTTTGATTTCCTTGCTTTTGCACTCAACCTGTATCAGACCCATCGAGGCTGTAATTATGGAGGGACGATGACAATGAGTTGCTTTGTCCATGGCTGCTTGATGCGCCATCTTGTATGGAGAATTCATACATTGAGCAATAAAAGTATCACCACCACCACTAGATAAACTAGACTCTTGAATTTGGGTGAATGAATGGTTATTTCAACTGGTTCTTACGAATTGCTCTTGGAAATTCGTTTGCTTGACTCGACAAATGATTCAGTTCTCATAAAAAATGTACAGATAGTATTGAGCTTGATTTATAAACTTTGTACCCGCAGTTTTTCGATGTCAATTGTCCAATCAGGATCGCACACATTATTCCGAAAAAAGACATCGCCATTTTGGTTTCTTGTTAATCTGAGTTGCTGTCAAACACAACCAAACATACTTGCTATGCAAATACTTTAACGATGAAAAAACATTTTAATGTCTAAAAATCAAACTCTATATGACAAACATGCTGCTTGTTGTCATATTATTTTGGAGTTATTGCCTTCGAATTTAATGATTTTTTTGAATATATTCTACTTTGTTATAACCAAATAGCTCTGTTGTGAAATTTTGAACAAATATACTGATTTTATAGCATGACTGGAAAAAATCACTAAAATATTCCTGGCAAATTCTGGTCATTACAGAATAATAAAACAAAATAGAATTGAGAATGCCACAGGTGAGACTTGAATCTAATTATCTTGAACTATACTGGCACAAATTTGGATTTCAATTCGTTAAGCGCAGCTAGTTGAAGGGCCATCTGCCGATATGAAAGCTTATTTTACCCTGATCAATCACAGAATCCAGAGAAAAGATACGGTAATCTATGCCTCTATATTTAAAGCCTCCATGGTTGAAGTGTCGATCTAACTATCGTCCTTAAGTCAAGTCTGGTTCTTTTCACAAGTTAGGAAAATCTGAAAATAAAGTTCCAAGCTCCATAAGAATTCAAATAAATCAGCTATTGTTTGCAAATCTTGTAGGCAACCGTAAATCTTAAGGCAGTTGTTCAGATCTTTATCACATCCATACAGTGTTGCCATTCAAAGAGTAATTATTCTAAATATGCCATAATTTGTATGCCATAACATTTTTGACCATTGTGAAAATCAGATATATTTTGGAATACTTTTTGTTACTATATTGCCTGAGGATGTATATATCAAAAGTACAACATTCAATCATTACAACAAATGCTTCAAATTTATATTGAAAAGAGGCAATACTGAGAATGATTTTGAGATGATCATCAGTAGTAATTGATAAATTTAAATCTTATACCTATACGCTTACAAAACAAAACATGTTTTTTTAGGAGATTGATTTTTATTAGTACTACATTGTCAGTCTATTTACCTATGAATGTGTTGCAGTCAGTGCTGATATTTTTTGCGTTATGTTAAAAAAAGTACTGCTATATTTTGCGTGATCTTGTTTCAAATTCCATCACAATTCCATTGAACTTCGCTCTTTAAGTTTATCCAGAGTTTGGTGACGCGATAGTTATTTCCAACACATATTCAAAAATGCACTTATTGCAAAATTTTTCAAATGGCGATAAACAAATGCATATCAAATAACTCAGTTAAAGCGAATATATTTATATGGAACGTTAAACTATCTCAAATATTTATCTAAATCAAATGGTACAGATTTTATGAAATTTCATGCCCTGAATGGTTTAAGGTAAAATTAACGCTATGTAATTTTGCAATAAGTGTTATTCTCAAAAGCTTCGTTTCCCACATGATTTTATTTCGTGCTGATTAGTTGATAGCTGAACAGAGCTTCGGTCAGATAGTTGATAAATATTTTTATTTTTTTTCCATCTTTTATCAACGTTCAAAGATTCGCAATGTGACCTGTATCCACCACAGGAGTCCATGACGAAAATAAAAAATTGGGGGTGATTGAAATATAAATGGGGTCTATGACTAGGTTGGGTAGTAAAAGTAGAATGCATCAGTGTGGCAATTTTTGTTCTTCATTTCCGATCTGCCCTAGTCTCTTCTTAAAGCTCTGTATAACTATCACAAAATATGTAATGGACTTAACCTCGCTTTATGAGAAAAATCATTCGAGAGACCGTATCAATTTATCTGATATTGGTACGTGGTAAAAATTGATAGAACTGAGAAATTCTAATGCTGCTGATGAAAGTGAGGTTAGGATTTCCGAAAAAAAAATCAGCAAGCTCTAACCTCTCGACTTTTTTCTATTATATCATTTGGTATGCATTTTTCCAGTTCAAAATTTTATATGGATATTTGATGTGCATCATAGTACTAAGATTCTTGTGAGCTGGGAACTGGTATCCTAATGTATATAAAGAGCCTGAGTCACATTTGTTTACAAATAAACTTCAATAAGTAACAAAGATATCATACAAACATTTTCTTTAATATTTCTTGGAGTTATTATCGTCCTATCACATCCACTATTCAATGACTTGAAACAGATCATTCTCTTGGTACACTGAAGATAAAGCAAAAGTATGTAAACCTGAATTAAGTATTGTTTGATAAGATACATAATATATCTGATATGACTCTATTTCAGTGTGGAAGAATAATACTTTTATTTCAATTAATTTTTAGATTCAGTCTGATTATCTTTGTTGCTTTCAGTCGCCCCGCACACTTCACAGCCTTCTTGATTAGTTAAGTCTTCCTTTTTCCCATTTAACATTTGCCAAATATGTACCTATTTATCGCATAAGAATCAAAGTATAAGAAGATAATGTATATGTTCGTAGATCGATATAGGACAAACAAAAGAAAGTGGTCGTTTTTTTACGCTACACGTAGAATATTCGGTTAGCGAATACAGTGTTGTATTTTTCCGTGGCTTTGGATATGATTTTGTTACAGTCGAATTTCAACATCGGGGTTAATATAATTAATACTTCGACTCATCACCTTGTCACACGGACTATGAAGGAACGTATTTACTAGACTATGATTAAGGTTGTATTGATGGTACAGAGACGCCATCTGGGTATAATTTGACCTTAACGCCAAATACTAAAACATTTGACAGTGTTGATAACCTATAGATTGAGCATCAGAGGACTCATTTCACGTAGTCTGCGAGTTGAGCCATCTTGTTCTCCAACACATAAACGATGTACAAGATCAGCCCAGAAATATACCCTTGTGAAACTCCTAAAATGTTGGAGTGGATTTTGATGTGAATTGCAATTTAGAATTCTAAGTATACAAATATCAAACTCAGTTTATATCAGTGTTTTCAAGGTGATACTATGCTACTATGTAGTCCGGTAGGTGAATTACTGGAGTGGCTGTACAAAATTATATTTCACCCGATATTGAAATCCGGCCGTAACAATTTGAATTTTTCGGTAGCTAGTACGTGGAAGTCTGCCCAGAGTGTTAGAATTGACGAAAATTGAATAACCTATCAAAACTGGAACCGGCGACAAAAAATAAAAAGAATACATTTTGTGTTTTTAGATTTGGTTTTAGAGACACAAAGACAAAGACAAAGAGACACAATTTGATAGAAATTATTTTTATTTATAAAGACTTTATAAACGAATATTATCAAGGTCCACTCTCTATATTGACGATATAGTATAGTTCAAGCTCCTCGGTAAAACTGAACTGAATAGTTTAAATTTATGATAAAAGTTGTCGATTTTGCAAAATAATATATTACTGAATATATTTTTCAAATTGTTATCGAAGAAAGGCTGTAATATATTTCAGTTGCTAGTTTACTCGTAGAGTATTTTAATTATAAACAGAGTAGATAAGACTACCACACTAGGCAAATTTTCACTTTGCTAGCATAACCAGTTTTTTGAAACATGTAAAGCTAGAAGATAGGGTTCCGCAGTCTACCTACCACCCTGATTGTTGTAGAAATTTTGATAGGGTGATTAGTTTGGACTCCGTATTTTCTTTATACGTAAATTCCATTCCAAAGTGTCTGATACGAAGTAGTGGCAATACTGTGGAAATACTTATTGTACTGTGCTTATATTTTCCGCTATTTCCAATTTTCAATGGATCTCTCTTATAGGTTTGTCATTGCGACTTAGTATTGATTTGAATGCACGCCGATCTCACATGAGTGAGGAATATTTCGTTGATGTCAGTTCGAAAATGTAGTTGTATTCATGTGATATGCATCAGCGCCAAATCAGTTCGTCTAAAGAGTGTTCAGATGTTCCACTGTTATTGCTACTATATCACATTCAGGCCATATATTTATGAATCTATTTTGTAAGAAGTAATTTTACTTACAATTAATGAAAGTGAGGTACACTTGTCTTTCAATGTTTTTTGTAAATTGAACGAGTTTTGGGGAGAATATATATTGGTCATGGTGTTGATGGTTCTAGAAATATTTGTATATCATGATCCAAAAGAAGAAAATATATCATTATCATTATTTTATATATTTTAGAAGCTTGGAAAGATTGAACGTTTCGTATTACATTATAATATTTAGATATTATTAGAGTAGATATAGAAAATAATAATTAATTTCCAAACGTGACCTTGGTAAATTTCATTTATTCTTATTTAGCTCAATTAGACAGAATAAAGTGAACACAGAATTTCGAAGTGCTTATAAGGTCCAATGAGTGTCTCATTTTAATCCCTCATAGCATTTTCACAGGCAAGCTTCAAAACAACAAACATTTTGTTGTTTTTTTTTGTATTAGAATTTGACCTCAAATTAAAAATTCATTTTCCAATTTTCCAGTATCCATATATTCACATTTAAGAGGTTCTACTTTGAAGAATGACATTTTTTGAACGCAAACTACAAATTTGTGTGTAAGATAAAAATAAATTAAGCTCATATTTGAGGTTATTTTGACATACTGCAGTTTTAATCCGCTCAGTTTAAGACAACTTACATTTCATAAATTGGAAATTCACGTGCTGAGAATTATTATCATTGAGCAAAAATGATAGATGAATCTACATACTTACAATGACATGGTAAATATGTATGAAGCTAATATTGATACAACTTTAAACACAAAACTATCACTATGACAGAATACTTGGTCAACCGTCTGTGACCTTCATATGATTTTGAAGGTTAATGCCAAGGTCCAATGTAAATAGATGTTTTGTTTCAAATCTATCAACGTAATTTATTTGAATAGGTATAGATAGACAGTTTTTACTGAACTTGAGTCAGTTACTTTAATACTTCAACATCGTGCTCAGTGTATTTTTTCTGCAGTCGTTCGATACCCACATCGTGCAGAAAAAAACAGTTCCGATTAGAGAAGAGACGCTGATTTACACATACATATATTCATTGAAGCATATTTGTTAATTTTTTACATATATATTTTATTTTTACATTCGTTTGAACTACATATGAAAACTATTTAGAGAAGTGGGAGCAATTCATTGTTATAATATTTGAAAGTATATATTTAGAATGTAAAAAGTACATGCGAGTCACGCAAATACACGTGTATGGTTTTATCTGTCGAATCTTACGTTTGTACACCAGCTGCTGTGTATATTTGAGAGGATTGCGTTCCCATTTCAGTTTTATGTATATCCTGTTAAGCTATATCTAGTATACACATACAAATAATATATTATACTGTTCTATTAATAAAGGATGATTTGTTTAAATTGTTCGCTTTTATTCAAAACCCCGCTATGACAAAAATAAAATGAAATTGAGTGTATGCTCTCCACTGTGCATTAGACCTGCTATAGACATGCATATTTCGTCTTTAGCTTGGACTCGTCAGTATAGCCTGGCGGTCTAACCGTAGAGAGCAATCGGGTGATATATACGTAGCGCAATCAAGGGTGTGATAGCAACATCAACTCATCTCCGAGCGTCGCGCGTTATGGTGCTGCCCATTGGCAACTTACGAAGTCAAAGGTCCTAACACCAGGACTGCCTTGAAATTATTTATCCAATTTTCACTTCTGACGAATGATCGAGGAAAATATTGTAATCGTGAAAGGATTTGATGTTTCATGATGCATACATCACGAAAACCACGATACACATTTACCGGTATGGCGATACGTATCGCGTGACGTCACGCCGGGAGATGACAAACGACAAATGAATCAATTATGTATGTGCCTTCGACCAGGGCCGGCATAAGGAGCCCGGGATTCATGCGCAACATTTTATGGGCCACGTCATTCTCAATATAGAACGTGGGGAATATAATTAAAAAAGAGCTGCAATGAACAAAATAAGTTTTTTTGCTTTTCAAATTTCTTCGGAAAGGTGAATGCCCGAAAGAGTGAGAAATGGTTTCAGTAGAGACGTTTTTTGCTAGGAATGGATATAATATTTTATATGGGATGGTGCGCAGTACATCAATAATTTTTAATTAATAGTTATCATTGGTATCTGAGAAAAAAAATTCTTATGAACACAGTCTTTGGAATAAACCTAACTATGGAAAAACCTTCCCCTTCATTCTATGAATCCAAAATGTCAACCGTTATATGAATAAATTTGCAGGGCTTGAATGGATCTAACCATTGGGCAAATAGCACAAAAAATTGAAAGGAAAATTCAACCGTCACCAACTACAAAATTTCAGCCACCTGAGCAATAATTATACATCCTATATTCACATCATTCCTAAACCTTATTTCGACTGGACTATGGTTTGCAACAACAACAAAAACAACAAATTCAAGATATTATAAAACATTTTATTGTGGCACACGCTTTATCCAATGACAACCTCCTAATAACAACAGGATAATACATTTCATCTTGGCTACTCATTTCATTTGAAATGTTAACCTACCTTTTTCCAAATTATTGTTATCTGTTCGACCACAAGCTTGTATCCATCGATTTCTCAAATCTTCATTTTTTGGGAATGACAAAAGGGACTTAGTGCCTATATATTTTAGTACAAAAATTAAAAAAAATGTATTTCTAAAGTGATATAGGCCATTACACTTATTCTAAAGAGTAATTGTTTTCTGCGGTACGGACTTCCAATGGACTTGAATTTGTGATCAAATTTTAAATTAATTATCATTTTTCAAGTAATAATGTTTATTTATGTTCATACCCAATGTTATCAATAATAGCAAATAATTCACATTTATTATCACTATATAATTTCGATATCATATATCATTATATACAAGTTTCTTATACAATAACATAACAATTATAATCTCTCACAAAGATAAGTGAATAAGATGCATATTTTTGAATTCAGTATTGACGCGAAAGATGTGCTGAGTCATAATGAGAATAAGCGGTGTATGTTGAAATTATGATGCTATGTTGTGCGTCATAAAGTTTTAAAATAATCAATAAAACTCAATACAACAATAGTTGCTATTTATAGGGAGCCTTCCACTAGGATTTGTTAGTTTTCAGTTAATTTGAAATGCTAATACTGATGCACTATGTAGAATATACACCGACGATTCTCCCAAAAACATGCTACAGCTGGCAAGGCGAACACTAGAATACCTTAATGCCCAGCATATTGCATTATATCTCGACTCGTCACCGTATACTATTTTTGCAAACACTTTCGTCTGATCTGACGTGGAACAGTTGATTAGCCAGTATTTTTGAAATAATTTTGTACCAAAAATACTAGCGACCAATCCAAATGAAAAGTTCATTTAGTGAACTTATTTTTTATAGAAAACTTCTCGTAGGATGCCTATCATGATCCAGAAGCACTGCGAAAGGATAAATGTCTATTCACATTGACCTTAAAACAAAAAAAATATACCCACTTTGCGTACACATCATTCCGGTGTATTTGCACTTCTGCAAAACAAGTTATTATTGACCTACGATGTATGTTCCGTCTCATCAAAGCTCAGGTTCCTAATTGGAGTCCCTTAACGGTCAATATAGACTTTGAAGCAGCTGCAGTAACTGCTTTGAAGAAGTGCAAAAATGCGGTCTGGTTACTTATTACCATCCATCAAATCGTAAAAATGTGTATTTCATTGGCTTTTTTTAGACATGAAGATGTTGAAGATGGCTTCTTAGAAATTATGGAAGAAGCTCCAGAATTAGCAGATGATGAAGAAGATCAATTAGATGAACAAAGATTGCTCCAAGAAAAAAATTAACTGCTGACAAAGTTCTTAAATTACTTTGAACAATGCATGCAAAATACAAACATTCCAATTACAATGTACAATTACTACAGAAGGAGACATCGAACTAATAATGGAGGTGAAGGTCGTAATCACATAATGAATAACTTCCATGGTTTCACCAATCCAAGATTTAGAAACGTCATAAAATGTTTGAAACAAGAAGCATTAAAGGACGATTCGAAAATAATGCGTTTAGAATTGAATTTAGAAGGTGTTAAATGAAAAAAAAAAAAATATATATATATATATATATATATATATAACTTTAGACGAAAGAATAGAAAGAAAGACATCTGCATAAATGATGACAGACTTACATTTTTTTGAAGAAAATATCCCACATTATTCAATTAGATTAATGCATTTTTTAAACCACAAGTCTTGACATCATCATGATGCCATGACTAACAGTTACAGGTCTGTATTAGAAAGTGAGGAAAAATTTAAAAAAAGAAAAAATAAAAAGTAATTGTTTTATCTTATAATAAACAAAATATGTTTAACAAGGGTCGGATAAAAAAGTCTACGCATATTTGATAACTTTTGTTTCTATACGCAAAGTTAGTCCGAGTCAGGTAGAAAAAAATGACCGTTAATATTGTAGGTAAAAAAAAGTGTACGCAAAGCGGGTAAATACGCATTTTGGGTCTACGCAAATAGGATGCTACCCTCTGATTTTCCAACATCGTGGTCATTTGTAAGGTACGGCCCATTCATTTGACGTATTGCTCGTTTTTGGATTCTTTCCAGGAGCTTTAGGAAGTGTTTAGGAGCGCAGCGCCATATAAGGGAGCAATACTCCATCGGTGGTCTGATCTGAACCTTGCGGGAAACAAAGGGGCTGTCATTTGCGAAGCTGTAGATTGGATTGAATGCAATTTCGAAAAGTTCGTTGATGTACAATAAGAAGAGCGTTGGAGAAAGGAAAGATCCCTGTGAAACACCGGAGCTGATGGCGATTGATTCGGAACCACCTATCCACTATCACATATAAGTATTAGTCTCTGAAGATACTATCCAAACATTTGCATAGACTGGTTGGCAACCCATAGGCAGAAAGCTTGTTCAGAAGTCTGTCATGTCACAGCCTATCGGAAGCCTTCTTCAATGTATCGAGCGCGACGATTCGATACTCGTGAGCAACGTAGATTAGAAGATTTCCAATGTATTTGTATCTATGGAACCCATATTGACGATCACTGATGATGCTGATGTTGATGTCTATAGTTGATGGGTACGTTTTTTGCCCTTCTTAGGGATGGGTTGCACGCGATCAATGTCCCATCCAGTTGGGAACATGCCTCGCTAGTAGGCTCTAAAACTGTGTTAAGTAGTTATCTAGGTACATACAAAAATGTAGGCTGGAATAAATTTAACACAAACGTCTTACTGACTAAACAGCTGTTCCACGTTAGACCAAACAGAAGGATACACGATCTAATATACATACAGATGATAAAAAATCACTGGAAATATATTGTGTTAACACACTTCAATTGACTATGGATACCTGAAACATTTGGTAAATGAACTACGCTTCATTGATGTTTCATAAATAATTATATCCCATAGTGTTAGAGTCTTATTTTGGCGGTGACTGGCGACCTTTATTTCTAAGCTTGTCGTGTTCGGTAAACAACACTACAGGTATTGCGGACTAACCCGAACGAACGGAATGAAATGAAATGCATCACGTGAAGCCAGCGTGCTCACCTGGCGGGATTCTTGAGCCATAAATCGACAACGGAAAAGGCAACACAGGTACTACAAGTTTATACTGTCGGTGAATGTATGCACGTAATTTTATTACCTATTTTGTATCGCTTGGGAATGAGAGACGATATCTTCGTCCTCATAACAATGGTTAATAGTGTCAACATTTCATTCCAAGTTATAGGAGGATGACAACGATCAGAAACTTGACAACCTTCCAGCAGTAGGACTTGACACTGTAAGAAAATTTTAAACTCCTTAAGAAATATTTGTTGAGAAATAACAAGCAACAAGTCAATAGCGAATTCAGTTTCACAGAATACATTAATTGTACTTCGAAAAAGGCTTGCCGGGCAGACGAAACGTCATTCAATAGTTATATATGTAGTTTCCTTTAAGGGACAGAAAAAAATAATGAAGCTGGGGTACACAATAAATTAATTTTGAAGTGGGTACCAGAGCACTCAGGAATTATCCAAAATGAAAAGCTGGATGAGGTTGCAAGAAAGGGATCATCTCCTTTATTGATTGCCAAAACCAGCCTTGGGGTTACTAAGAGCACAGTAACGAAACAAGTCAAGGGGTAGTTGAGACTTCATCACAAGGCATACTGTAACTTGATGAGTGAATTGAAAATTGAAGCACCATGCTAAAAAACTGTCAAAGGACTAATGTCCTTAAACAGGATCCTCATAGGACATTGTGGCCTAAAGGAGCACCTGCACCAACTAGGGCTTTTCAACGGAGATTTCAAATACATACAATGCTAAGAAGGAAGAAAGTCAGCCACGTCTTCTGTGAGTGCCATGCACTAGATCACAAGGTGAATCAGCTCTTTGGAAAGCCTAGGATAGAACCAATAGAGTTCAGTACAGTACCAGCAGGGAAACTGTACAAAATAGTAAGTTTCAAGACTGCTAGACTGGGTGCTGTAAGTGATAGAATTGGCCTGAAGGCTGTAGTGCTCGGGAGATTACGTCGCACGGTTACTGGGAAAGGGAAAAAGGGGTCAGCATAAGTAAGATGAGACAAAAGTCAAGCTCAGCCTCGCATTGTTTTCATTTTAATAATACCCGAATTAATTATTCAGCTTCACTCAAACGAAAACATCGTTGTTCAAAACTTATGACCAGCTGTTGATAGATAGACCAATATGACATAGTGAATGACATGGCCATTTGTATGTGAAAAAATGTCATGAAGGACAAACAAATTAATATTTTAATATAAATGCCTGGCCAAATTTCCTTTATTCTTTATTGTTGTCTGCTCATCTAATCACTCCAAAAACAAATTAGGATTATTAACTATAATTGCTATACGCTTAAAAGCATCCCATATGTTCATCTGGCATATAAAAAATGTCACCGAGTTAATTATACCAAATCTATTTGAGATCTTTTAGAACGTCAGTAGATATAAAATAATAACTAGCATCTGCCAAATTACTTCAATGGTATGAAGGTCAAAATTCCAAAACCAGACAGGAAAATTAGTGTATGTAAAGGCATTCACCACATGATAAAATATACGCTTTCGATATGAATACATATAGAAAGTCAAGTGTTTTACGACAAAAAATATATACCTGGTTTATAAAATAATTGTTCATTTCCCACAGTTTAACAAATAAAAAATTCGTCCACCAGTGACGTTTTTTACGCAAAAAGTGTACCCTCTCAATAATATCATTCATCCACTTATTACTGCAAGAAGGGAATCAGTTTAACTACCAAATCATTATGAGCTGATGTCAAGTAGGTACTGGTATATAGAACGGAAATATCAATTACATTTGTTGAAGAACGCTCAGTGCTACACCGATGGCCACCTAATTATCTTATTGAAACAAACGTCAACCATGTTAAGACAATAAAGTCTAAGCACGTTACCAGAAAATTGATTCGAGAGGGGTGGGTCTGTTACTTCTATAGTAAAGACAACATATTTCTTGCTTATATAAAATAAGAATGGAGTAAAGTATTTCGCTCGTTACTTCTCACGCTGTAATTATACGGATTTAGGCTTAAAGAAGTAAACATTATTCTTCGTACAGCTTTAGGTCTTACTATACCGGGTGACCCATTTAACTTGAGACAGCCGTATAACGCGAAATCGGTGAGTTTGAAGACGAAAACGTTCGGATGAAAGTTCTTGGGTGCAATGAGGGAGAGTCGACCATGACTCTTATTTTCAACATTGTCAGCTTTTTAAAGGTTATTTTCAAGGTCAACTTTGTTTTCAATGTGACCATGTCTTTTTCATTGCAGAATCATGCTCTACGGGAAAAAATAACTATTGTTCACGAAATTTTTTAATCCGATTGCAACTTAAGTAGATAAAAAATGAAACATTTGTTTTTTTTCGAAATGTTCCAATATCGCAACGGTAGACAACGCTGTTCTCATTTCGTTTGGACATTCTTGACTGAATCGCATTTTCTCAGTGGGCAAGAAATTGAATAGAATGAAATAGAATTTTAAGTTTGTTTGTTGTTTCTCAGATGAATCAATAGATACAAACTAGGGTGGAGTGAATCGACATATTATGCAGTACTGGAGTGTAAAATATCCGCGACGGTTGAGAGAAGTGGAACATCAGCGCTTTTCGTTGGTGAATTTTATCGAAGGAACATTGGATGGGCAAAAATATCGAGACTTTCTACATCATTTACCAGAGCTAATAGACAATATGACACTTCAAGAAAGAGCAAGTATGTGGTTTCAACATGATGGCTGCCCTGCTCATTATGCAAGAATTTTCCGGGAAGTGCTGGATCAGGAATACCCTAATCGATGGATCAGATAAGGTGGTCTCGTTGTGTGGGTTTCTAGGTCATCAAATTTAACTCCTCGATTTTCTTTATGGCACCATCTGAAAGAAGTTGTTTATTCGAAAAGCTCCCACTATACTGGAAAATATGATATAACGCATAGGAAATGCTTGTAGAGCAATCAGTAGGGATACTCTCCTTGGCTGTCATGAGAACTATATAAAACGGATTAATAAGTGTATTGAAGCTGGCGGGCATCATTTTGAACATTTATTATAATAAATTTAAAGGTTTTCCATATGATAATTACGTTATTTTTGCATTTATGAGAAGTAAAGCTTTTCTGATAATCCATGTGATTATTGAAAAATTTATAAAAAGAATAATTATTCTACTTTTCATCTACTTGAATTGCAATCGATTTTAAAAATTTGTGAACAAAAGGTATTTGTTATTACTCGTAGAGGAATATTCTGCAATGAAAAATGTTTCCATAAAAAACACAGTTGACCTTTAAAAACCCTTGAAAACGCTGTCAATGTCGAAAGTTAAAGTCATAATCAACTCTCACACATTGCACCTAAGAACTTTAATCTGGACGGTTACATTTAGAAACTCACCGTTTTCACGCTATACGGCTGTCTCTAGTTGAATGGATCACCCGGTATGGTGTTTGCAGACTTCAGAAAAAAATCAAGAGCCGTCATATCAGGTGAATTTGATGGCCAACTTATGTCACCGAACCTGTATATCAAGTGACCAGGAAACATATTTTGCAACACCATTCGCGTTTGTCGTGATAAATGCGTCTAGCCACAATCTTACTGAAACCATAGCTGATTATGTCTACGTCTCTGTTATTCTGCCCATAAATACTTCTCCAATATATGAATTTCACGTTTAGAATTAACGGTGACCGCTACATCGTTTTCTTCAAAGAAAATATGCTCCCACGATATTAAACGCGGAAACACCACACCTAGCGTTGACTCTAATACCGTGCAATGGTTTATCGTGAAGCTGCTTTGGATTTTGGCGGCCCAGTAGTGGTGATTTAGTTGATCAACAAATCCACTTAAATAAAAATAAACATGGTCTGTCTTGAACACAAAATTGATTTGAATACCATAATTTACAAGGATTTGCAAACACTGCCTACATCAAGCCACACGGACAGTTTTATCGGTATCTCTCACCTGAGAACGACTTGGATCTTATATGGGTGGAAGTGCAAATCTGGAAGCAAAATTTTCTGCTAAGCTTCTATCAGAAATCTGCAGTGCCATTTAATGTCTAAGTTCTGATCCCTGCGAGCTCTTTGAATAGCTTGTCTGACAGCGTCGATTACTTCGCGGGTTCTTAGTGTTCGTACACCACCTCTAAGCTTTGAGTTGAAATCACTTATATTATCTAAATCTCTAACCCACCTCATTATTGTTTGGCAGGTTGCAATTATCTCGTGGGCTCAAACTTAACTCAGCGTGGTGAGTCTTTTTTTGAATGTTGTACACAAACAGAAGGATTTACATGTAATCCGAACTGTAACATTGGTTTTTTGCTTAGGAAACGTATACTTTTGCATTTTGCACTGTACTCACAATTTTTTTAACTGGCACTATAAAGCCGCTGCTAATTAGCCATATAAGATATGTTCCCACTATTTACGTATTAAAACACTGTACACAGGTAGACTACTATATGTATATACTTCAACGCACTGCAAGACCTTGGAGCTACAATGTGTTTTTATGTAATATTTTGATATTCACATTGAATTATAACATATTCCAGTTTTCAGTTTCAAATAAACCAAGAAATCATTCAAAACCGATATCTTGACTGTCAAAGATGAAACAAATGCCACTAAGACAAATGTCAATGGTTCTCGCGGTGTTCTCGGATTTACGGTTTTTACAAATTCCTCAGATTTGTAAATTCTGTGACTGACTTATATTTTGACCGCCTTCCCACTCCTCTCCCCTCTCTTCCTCAAACCAATCACAGCTGCAAACGCAGCGCTCGCTGTATGATCTTAATTTACACTTTAGTCAGCATAGCTCAACGATCAGCTTCACATACGCTTAGGAAATACTGTGTGAAACTATTTGAATTCAATGTTTAATCAATAAATCTCAAACATCTCAATATAAATATGTGAATATGACAACATGGCTAGCAGGTCGATCAAGAGAAAATCCGGGCCTACTGGAAACCTAAAGAGCTAATGAAATAAATAATAGTTAAACAAATGAAACAACTGGCTTTAATAGCAACCCTCACTAAAACTTGAATAATAATTTTCGATTATTAATGTTTTACATTAAAATTTTGAAACTACCCCTTCCTGGTGGCAAGCACTGATTATACCTACTTGCTTCCATATCTCACACTCGATTTGAGCATAAGTATGTTCTCAAGCAGGTGTGTTGAAAATGATTTATGCGGTGTTGTAATCTTTTAATGATTTGTTTACTTCAAGATACGAACAAGTATACATTTGATTCCAGAGAAATCATGTGGTATTTCAGTGAAATTTAAAAGTCATGCATAGTTATTCGATAAATATTTTCACGATTACTGATACGCTTGCAAAGAACGCAAGCAATATATAATGCATAATTCAACTGGAATGAAAGAATGAGTTTTCTACAAAAGGCGATCAAAATTCCTTAGGTGTACACATAGCTAATAAACAATCTGGTTTGTTATTTGTTATTCTATCGAACACAGTAAAGCTATAGTTCTCACAGCTGCATAACTCAGTTGTACAACTAGAAATCTAAGAAGTGTTTTCAATAAAAAAAACAATTACGAACTAAATAGTGGCATATAAGTTTAATGTTTAATTTTTTATTCGAATGCATACATACTAATATTTAATTGGAAATAAAAATAAAATTAACTGGTTTAATTAAACGTTATACTCTTTGCTGAGATCTAGATAAAAATATTGAGAAGCTTGATTTTGAGGAACTCGTTGAATGAGTTCCTAACATAACAAAAATGACGGAGATGATGGATGTATCTTAATCCGCCTGTTTGCATGGTGGGAGCGGTTGTATGGAGAGGTTAATAATGGGAGGTAAGAAAATAACACGTCAGGTCAGATATTCAGAAGGGAGGATATGTGAATTCTATTGAAAAAAGCTGTCGTTTAAGATGTGACCGATTTCTGAAAATGTAGATGAATTAAAATATTTTTTCAGTCACTGAATGTGTTAAATAAAATGCACATAATAAATAGCAGACAAATAAAATAGTGAAAAAATAGAAATGTAAAAATTCACAATCTTTTGCCTAAACGGCATCACGAATACTATGATCAGCATTGATGGCGTGATGGCTAACGGAAAGTACAATATCTTCAATCAGGAATTAGGGTATAGCGTGGGGACGGAGCGGGGAGGGTGAGAGATAGTGGGAGAGTGATAGGGAGAGTGGGAAATGCACGCTTCACTGTAGCTGCACACGCTAAGTTTTATTGACCATTTCTATTACTCTGGCTTGTGGAAATCTTTAGGTTATAATTTTCCCTTAATTCTTGTAATATTTCCTCCAAAGTTTGCCCCGTTTCAGAATATTGAGGTGACGTTCTTTGTGACCTTCCGATTCAAGTCTACAGATATATACTACATTGGTGGCGAAGTCTAGCTTCACGGCTACTCCACTTGACCACTAGGGTGTTATACACCAAACGTTATAAATACAGAAAAAATGAAATGAAAGGGCTGGAACTGAAGTATAAGAGTAAATCATTAAACAGTACATCAAGTATTAGTAAAACTATATACGTATGTACGTGGGAAACAGAAATAAATGACTGGAAAGAACCAATAATAAAATAATGTGGTAAATTAATAGATTTTTTTTCTATTCTGATCGACTGCACTAGAGGCTTGGCTCTGTAGAGATATGGTGTAGGTACTCAACATAAATATCTAAAAATGTGAAATATATTCAGAAATAAAATAGCTTATCACATGAAATATCTTAAGGACATTTTGACGGCGATGGTTAAGGTTTTGTAGGGGTTCTCCTTAACACTAATTGCCAAAAAGATTTCCCGTAAGTCAGACAGATGAAACAAAAAATAAATAATTTAATAGAACAGAGAAAATAGTATGCTAGATTTCAGAGCTCTAGTTTTGTATCCAAGATAGTATCTAGTTAGCCAGTTGGCGAGTAATTTAGGTAGCCTTTGTTAAAACTCAATGCGGACAGTCCGACGATGATTTAAATATATATCAAAACGCGTCACTGAAAAAAAAGTTTTATTTGTGAAACTGTGTGTTTAATACACAGTCCTTCTATCTACATGATGAAAGAGGATCACCAAGTAAGAGCATCTACAATCTACATAATCACTTATTATCAAACGGAAAGACTTCATACATTGTATCAATCTGCTCGACGATCATTTTTATAAGAAGTCCGCAATAATATTTGTAAAACTCGGAAGCTCATAGAGGTATACTTTTTAAACCAACAAAGTCGTCGTAACATGTGATAAATTAGCTTCAAAACGCGGTTCATTAAGATAATTTTTTAGTTGAATGAATCAGCAAAAACTGCTGGTAAACCTCTTCATGATAGTAATTCATATTTACTTAAACATATGATTCATAAACCAGACCAATTACTATAATAGAGGATGTCCCTTTGGAAATTTTCCTACAATGATATTTTCCTAGAGATACGAATGTAAATTACATATGTATTGGAAGAGAAAATTTGAAATATAATTATAATAATTTAATATATAATAAAAGAATATGTTGAATAATGTCCCGGTAAAAAAAAGATTATCTGTACTAATATCATTAAGAGGCGTCAGTACATCAAACTTATTCCTACCCTGTCGGGTTTGAAATGCCTGGAATTGGCCTTTTCAAAAAGCCATTTCAACTTTGTGCAATGTGCTGGCAAGGAGTTTATTTCGCATAAAGTCCAGGTTAAAGCATTCGAAGGTCAACGTTTATTTATCTAATCACAGTGCTTCTAGGGTGCGATAGGCTTCCTACCTTGATACGAAGTTACTCATAAAAATAATGCTAAGTACACGTCATTCAGATGAAAAATTGGGTATTAGAACACAAATATAACTCATTCTTTCAGTGAGGCATTTATATTTATATTTATTATATTTGAATCATCTTCGGATAAGATTATTTGAATATGAATCGATTCGAATATTCACTGAAAGAAGATGAACATCATTTGTGCAGCTTGGTGTTCTAATACAGAATTTTTTATCTCCGAATGATATTCGAGTTTCATCAAGTATTTTCGATCTACGAAGATTTACGTCAATTAATTGTACTATGGTATATATGAAAACACGTGATAGATTATTATTCATTAAGAGTGTAAACAAAATTATTTAAAGTAGTTATTGCCGATGATTAATAAAAAACAGCATGGTAGTACTTTTTTGTAGGGTTTCTGGTAGCAATTCGGCAATATTGCATGTTAATGTCAATAATTTGTCAATATGATCAATTTAAATTTTATCTGCACACATATTGGAGTTCTCGGAATTACACATCATGGAAACCGATAGGGCGAGCGATTCGAATCCCACTTCTGATTTTGTAAATAGCAAAATTTGGGAATGAGTTTAATGAACGTTCATCCACACTCCGAAAACGTAGACTAAATGCTGAGAGATGTAGATAACAAACTAAAAACGGTATCCTTATAGCGTGAGAATTATTTCATTCACTTCCACCTCATTTCACTTTCCACGCCAATTGGCGAGGAAATTCGAAACATTGTGTTTTCTTGATGTTTCATGGCATACTTCACGACATTCCATGCGCTTATTTCCTTGGTCTGTCTGTCTGTTTGTCCGGTAATCCTTGGCCACTACATAACCCGGAAACTACTTTTTAGATTTAAATGACATTTTGACAGTAGGTTACTACCGTGACAAGGACGAAAAAGCTTTGTTGTTTCTGAAAATCGATTTAGATGCAGCGGAATTATACTCAAAAGAAAGAAACTGCTAAGAAACGCTCAATCGCTAAGCGGGACTTGAGTAATTGAAAAATTTATAAAGAAAAAATGGTCTTTCGCGGGGTTGAGTCCACAATATCAGGCATTCTAGGCAGACGTTTTGCCGCTCAGCTATTCTTTTCTGATGGCGGCAATTCTCTGCGGTTTGATTAAAGATATGTGTGTTATCAGTCACTGGCCATTAGATGTCTAACCAAGATCGCGTTGTACAGCTTAAGAAGGTATAAGGCATAGTCGCTCGGGAGGCGCTACAATCAATTGCGTATACCTAGAATGCAGGAGGTTGTAGGTACCAATATCGTAGTTAGGAATTAGGGCGCCCAGGGCATATTCAGTAATTTGCGCCCATTTGGACATTCACCCATCCAAAAAACCTGGAGAGTAGAAATAACCTCGCTATGAGAGGCATTTCCTGCACCTTCAACTCATCATCTTGCGCCACTGGCGCGGGCTCCGGGTGCCCTGCCCTAGCTACACTACGATCTGCAATGGTGACCCATTTTTTTCTTTTAATATTCATAATTGTATTATTTTGAAAATTGACAAGACTGCGGAAGACGCTACAGGATATCAGCCAGAAAAAATGAAAGTCAACATTTTTGTTATCACCCGATATATACGACATGTCGCCATGTTTAGCTTTGTTGTTAGTAATGCAATTCTATCATATTTGTTGAATAATTTCTCGAGTGAATCACATCTGAAATACAACAATGTTGTAGATGACGCCTTGACTTCAACCGCAAACATGTTTTTGACATTACTGATTGAATAAGAAAAAAAATTCCACACAAAATAACATCAGAGGATAAGAATTTTTACGTTGGATCGATCACGTATGCCTTGATTCCGTATTTCTATCAAAGCAAGTTGTTCGTTATCTCAAATTGCAAATATGTATGTAGGAGTTGATTCTATACTAGCAGTGGCACAGCCAGAGTTTTGTGTTGGGTGGGGGTGGGGGGGTTTGATATTATGTTAAAAAAAATGGAATATATTAACGAATATAAAATGTTTTGTACACAAGAAATACATTTAACATATTGTGAGTATAGCCAAATACAGTATACATTTAAAATATATTAAAAAATATAAATTAACAACAAAGAACTGTGAAGCGGTGAGTAGTCGCATCACATAAAAGCATTAACAACAAGATAGGAACTTAATAGATTGATTCTCTATTTAAAATGAAATATTTATACAAAAAACATAAAAAACCCATCTTCGAAAATGATTAATGATTGTTGCGTGTGAGTCTGATGAGGTAAGGGCCTCCCTCTCTGAGCCACTGACAGATCAAGGAAAAGTGATAAGGAATACTTTTTGTAGTATATGAAATTCAGACATACACTTATAAATCTGTAGTTATTAAAAATATGCATCACTGCTTTGAAACCAAATTTGTGAATAATCATGCATGCCTGACAAGCACCGAGGCAAACATTTATAGTTACATCTTCCACAGATGCAGAATTGAATTACAAAGGTAGAAAGCCTATCACGCTTCATAAGCGCTGCAAGAGGGTACATTTCTATCCACATCGACCCCAAAACGCTGTAGGTTGAAATCATCTGGGAACAAATTTTCCGGTAGCTCATTCCACAACGTCAAGGTTGTCCAAACGAACGACATTTTCGAGGCGTTGTAAGCTCGACCTAGTGAGGATGCGCTCGTATTTGTTGTACTGGCAACTCTTGGTGTTATTATGCGATAAAGCTCGGTCGAACATCTGCCATGATAACATCTATAGAATATACGAGGGTAACGCTGAAAGTTTTCAGATACAGAAATACTACAAGGTTTTTTAAAAAACTTTATTCTGTTTTTTTCAATATATTCTCCCCTTACCTGAATACATTTACGCATTCGGTGAAACCACTTGTCAAATTCTTGTGAACAACGTTCTTTTGAAAGGTTGCTAATTTCCTTCTCAAATGCAGCGTTTGCCTCTTCATCGGTGGAAAAATGGCGACCTCGTAACTTTTCTTTGATCTTAGGGAATAAGAAGAAGTCGCACGGGGCTAGGTCCGGAGAATAAGGTGGGTGAGGCAACAGTTTGACACCCTGTTCAGCAAAAAAAAAATCGAGTGTTCTAGCGGCGCTGTGGGCGGGTGCGTTGTCATGGTGCCATTGAATACCCCGCAGACCAGTTTTTGAACGGCTCTTGCATAGTTCTTGGAAGACTACAGGAACACATTTGGTTATATACCATGCAGAAGTAACTGTCCTTTGGTTTTCCAAAGCTACCGTTGTAATGGATGCACTTTAAGAAAAAAAAGATGCGACCATTTTCTTTCCAATACTCTTGGAACGACTAATTTTCGTTGGAGGCTGCTCACTTTCGAAGCACCAAACTAATAACTGCTGTTTAGTTTCGGGATCATAATAATATAACCATGTTTCGTCTCAGGTTACAACATTGAAAGTGTTTTTATTGTGCCCATTATCAAATTTTTCAAGCATAGACTTGTTCCATTTTCACGTTAAAATTCGGCCAACACTTAGATGCATTCGAGACCGTGGGAAGGCAACTCCTGAACGTTTCAAGCGCTGCCCTTGCGTGTAAGCCTAAGCCCTTACAACTTCAGACAAAATAGCTTCGTGTTCAAACTTGATTAAACTTGTATAGATTAGGAATATCTAAAGACTTTCAGCGTGACCCTAGTAATCAGACCGCCCACTTTTCAAGCGCATCTACTAGACGTATTGATTATTTCTGGATTATGTCCTTGCCAAACACAGTTGACGGCTAAATGTAGCTAACAAAAAAATTGAAATTCATTAGTTCTTGAGCCTGTTGGACGGAGTCAATTTACAGACGATGAACTTATCATACTCTCGTACATTCCTATTATTTGTACATTGTGGTCATTTTATCACATATTCTATCTTATTTGGTTATAATAACATGCAAGTTAGTCGATAGAGAAACTTCCGAATCAAAGGCTTATGATTTATTGTTCCGCTTAGATATGAACCTATTTACACCTTACTACACATTTGATGCTTTTAGTCATGCGCAAATATTTTTGCTTATGAGTTTATATTAATATACTCGAACCTGAAATTACAATTTTAATGGAATCTTTTATGAGATGGTTTTAGTATGTTTGGAACAGAATTTTCTGGAATTGATCCTGGTGTCACTTGGCACAGTATGAACTCACTTTACTGCTTTTCAGATGCAGTGTTTGGTTCTCTAGCACTTAAGATGATTCTGTAAATATATTTATCTACTGACGCTCAACACAACAGCAATACGTAAAAAATTGCATTATAGTTGTTTAAAGGCACTTATTTAGGAATATACAGAGTTCTGCAATATATGTATCAAGTTTTTTGAGTAGGTCATGTATAAGTCTTTAATTAATCAAAGCATTTATGTAGTTAAAAGGTCAAGTCAATCAGTTGTGAAAGTTCGAAGGCAGTTTCGTCGTGAGTTTAATGTTCCAAGACACGAGAGGTTAACAGTGTAACTCAGCGCGATCAGTAAAAAAATAAAAAAGTTGACGAAAGCTTTTCACAATTTTCAAGTCATATTGGCAGTATCTTGCTCGGATACACTTTTTTCTCAGCTCAAAAAGTCATTAATTCGAGGTAAATTCGCAAATCGAAATACTTCTTGGTCTTTAGCCTAGACACGTCAGTATAGCCTGGCTGTCTAACTTTAGAGATCAATCGGGTGGTATATACGAAACCCAGTCAAGGGTGTGATAGCGACATCAACTCATCTGAGTGTCGCCCTCTATGGAGACGCCCATTGAAGCCAAAGGTCCTAACACTTGGACTGCCTTGAAGCGGCAACAGATGTCCTTTACGATATCTGTCAACAAGAGTGAACTGTTTTTCAGCGATATCCCGTGTTTTTCGTCAACACACGATGTACCGTTATCTTGGCTCATTCACATTAGAAGCTGGCTATTGATATCAAGTGTATGCTCACCACTATGCATCAGATCTGCTATAAACATGCATGTTTCGTCTTTAGCCTAGACTCATCAGTATAGCCTGGCGGTCTAACAGCGACATCTGTTGCCGCTTTAAGGCAGTCTAGGTGTTAGGACCTTTGGCTTGCTCAGATGTCAATGGGCGTCCCCAGACACTTAGATGGGTCGAAATACTTACGTTTTTCAGTAATTTTAAACTAATTTTGTACTGTAGTATATAAAATAATGCTTCATCTGTATTTTGATGAATTTTATTTGAGAAATAATATGGATTTCCTGTGTAACTGTAGTAATATAAAAATGGGATATTTTAAAAACTCCCAAATCACGTTATGAGTTATGTAAAATTTGACATATGTCTGTGATGAAGGAGACATTAATAGTATAATTGCTAAAGCTACGGCAGTTCAACTCTGCGCAAATAGTTCAAAATAAGGTGAAAAACACAGCTTCAGATGAAATTTGAACCAGAATTTTACATGAAAGGCTCAATGTCAACTGTCGCATTTTGAGTATTGCAAGAAATGCTCAAAACACTCTATTAAATAAATCAGTTTTAAAGTGAGCTTATATATTAAAGACTCATCAATATAACATATGTCAGACACACAGTCTATTTGAAATATTGAATGTATTGCATCTACGTTTTAATTTTTTGGCTTTGTACGGTGGTGGAATGGGAAATCTCCCCCATCGCTACATTCCTACGAAATCTTCCAAATTTGGTTAAATAGTTAATACAAAAATGTAGACTTGGATAGATCATACCACAAAACTGTCGCTAGCTAATCAGTAATCAGCTGTTTTACATCAGATCTGAATCTGAGGGAAATATCCGCGAAAATATATCACAGGATAACTGATAACCTATCCACTTAAGAATTGTACGATTCAAGGGCAAATGAAAAGCTTATTCAAAATATTCACTATCCTGTTTTAGATTATCTGTGGTTTTTCTTCTCTTTATCTAAGTCCTGATTTTCCCCAGAAGCTTGGACGTGGAAAATCTAATCAATTTCCCTTTATTTCTTTTCCTCATTTTTTTGTTTTTGGTTTGGCTTTTATCGCCGTAGCGTAACTTTGATTTTTAAATCATATTCATAAGCGTCGGTACAGAATTGCTGGACATAAGATCAGACGCAATACTCCGGAACTTTCTTGGACTTTTCACCTATCTAGCAACCTCAATCGACTTTTCGATTGTCTTAGGGTTTGATTAATCGACTCTTTTAGGGTGATTTTCTGGACACCTAATCAACCGTGTTGACCAAAAGTGAGTCACCGTTGAAGTCACTGATAACAAGCTGCAGCCACGTGATCCCAGCCCACTTTATTTAAGTGAGAGTTCGCCTCTCGCCGAACTCAGTACATACTGTGTATCCCATTGCTTTAATCAGACTCGATACGCGACGTTTATCAGTTCGGTTAGTCTGACGTGGGGTCTGTTGAAGTAACAATCATCGTGACTACATATAAACAATCTTACATTTTGAACTGTTGTGCATTGCGTTTGTTTTTTTTTGCTAGTGAGTACAGACCAACACAAGTAAGTGAATAATTAAGGATGTTTAGATAGGTTAGGGACGATGCGATGTTGTCAACTCGGTAACAGGTTTCATAAGAAATACGAATTCCTCAGACCATCAATATTTTTGAAAGAATATCTATTCAGCCACTATATTGTATTTACTAGTTAACAAATTCATTGTTTGAAGCTATACTTGAACAATAATATTAAGGTGCAAATATTGATTTCTTATGAGGGCTGTTCTATTTCTGCTGAGCTTAGTAAAGTAAAACAAATTTCATTTATTAAACACATTTATTCATGATTTTTCACATATTCCATGCATTTTCCTTCAAAACATTTTATCCAATCTCCTAGCCGTAATTGAAATACGTATTGCTCGGGTTACCACTTTTATTATTTCTATTATTTTTGTGCTCCTCAATGTTTTCCTTTTTTTGTGGACTAATATATATATATATATATATATATATATATATATATATATATATATATATATATATATAAAATAAAGTATTTTGAACATTTTGCCATCGTGAAGTTATAAATTTGTTAATAACTGACAACGAATTGTTAATAGTTTGATCATGCTATAATCGCTTGACTACCAATTAGTTTCAGTCTTCAAATTCCATAAATCAATTTTTTTTGTGCGTACATTTTATGTTTAATAATTAACAGTTTTATTTCGAAATATAAATCAAAAGTCAAAAAAATACATTTCTTTGGTAGTTACTTAGTATGAGACGCTGTGTTTAGTTGAATGTAATTATTTATGAAAATTAGAAGTTATAAACTTATTACCAGTACACTGAAATGTTTGCGATAACTTTCTCTCATTCTAAAATCATAAAATTAATTTCACCTATGTAATATCAAACAAAAACTTATACATTCTGCAATTCAGACTAGTGAATGACTAGTGGATGATAACCAGTTTCAACTTGGCAACAGTGTAACCACCCCTACAGCTGGCAGCGACATTGTTGCCAGCTGAAAAAGAAAACAAAAATGTCTAGATCATCTGAATGTTCAAATATTAGAATCGCAGATTCATGCTGATAAAGTATATCATTATGTATACCTGTATACAGACTTTATGAAATACTGTCCTAAGTCAAGCACAATTTATTCATTGCTGTTTATGGAATTCAAAAATGAATTTTGTAACCAATAAAACTAAAATTACGTATATAGATTAAGACTCAGTCTTTATTTCGAAACAATAATAATGATGTATGTTGAAAGAACACGTATACTTATTTATTCCTATGCAAAGTGTGATACAATATTATAGGTATATTGTATAACTTGTGAAATAGTATAAATATGGATTGTTTCATTTATGCTGTCAAAACTATCTTTTTTAGGAACAGAAAATTCTTGAAAAAATTGTTTCCAGAAACCAAACAGTTTATGTTAAAATACGACATTTAAAGTTATCATCAAAAAATCCGGCAACCATAAAAATTAGCAAACCTGGGGAATTCTTACCAAGCCTGGCAACAAGGGTGTGGGTTATGAATGGCATGCTGCAGGCCTGATTTTTTACGCCGTTACCATCGTTATCCGGCATGTTTGATGCTTTTCGTGCGACCGTGGAATAGTCTAGAAGGCGAATCCCACTGTGTGGTTGTTTACGTGGTTTATTTTGGAACGAACTGAATATTCCTGTTTCATATTGGAAAATCAGATTTTGTGTGAGTTTTGTGACCGTTGTGTTGTATTGTGGCTTGCTTACCTTCTGTTTTCTCTCAAAAAGTGCTTAACCTACATGTATTGCAGGGTAAAAGAAATTCCATAAAATACATTCCAAGTTGATAATATAGTTCCCTACCTGGTTTTCAAGTCAAATAATTTGTTTTAGTGGATGCCAAAGCTGCATTATATGCATAATAGCGAAGTGGGTAGTGAATTTGAACTAATATACTTTATTTAGCACATCGTTTCTTAACCTTATTTATTTTGTCCACCGCCCACTATAAGTTTATTTTTCCTAGAGGCTCCTATTTTTCTTTACTTACCGTCTGATACGAATCTGAAACATCTATTGCCGTGATCATATATTATCTAAACGTATAACACATGCAACTGTACTTTTTTATGCTTATTATTCAAATAAAATCATAATATATTGCATTATTAATTTTTGTTGAAGTTACCGAAATATGTGAATGTTTGTACATCTGATAAAAATAATTATTACAATACATACAGTATCGAAAATTAACCAATATTGATGTTTACTTCACTTTAATACGTAATTAGTTAGCGTGTTTTTTGTCTTTGTTAACTATAATTTATAAACTGCTCACATCCACTCTGTGCTATCTCGACATCCCTGATTTTCTCAGGGTCTGTCCAAAAGGGAACGTTGAGAGCCTATGATTTGGAAGAAAGTCACTAAAATAATCCCTATGAAGTATTTTTTTTAGCTTGATGCCCTTATTATAGTCTAATGAATTCTCAGGGTTTATTCTTCATCGATTGTAATTGTTTTTACAATAGGTCTCAGACATAGACGTAGCTATGACTTTCACATGAGGGGGTCCGAGGAGGCCAAAAATGTACAAAAAGTAGTTTTTGTCTGGGCACCACTCAGAAAGGGACATAAATCTAAAGGTTAATTTGAGTCATTTAGAAATAACATTATCAACTATGGGGAATCGATATTTTTTTAGTAATTTCAAATAAAATATGAATTATTGGAGAGTTAAAAATGTTAAATTTAGCCGTTAACGTCTTACGGCCAAAATATTTATGATTTGGTCAGACTCCAGTAGGAACGCTTTATCACGATGAACGTTCATCTATCAGCGTTAAACTTACATCTCGCTAAAGTTGCTGTGGATACTGGGGGTGTGGTTGAAATAGTGAGTAGCTTTTTTATTGTAGGAAAGAACTGATTCTTGCATTGGTCAAGATCTTCTAGTGCGGTGGATGATTTTCCGCCATATATTTCCAATATATTATTTCCATATTTCGTATTCACTTGGGAAAAATTGGCTTCAGATTGTCTCAAAAATAATAGCGCTATTTTTTAAGGCTTTCTTTTATGCAGAGATCTTTATTTCTTAGGCAGGAGCATGTGAATCCCTGCGATTGTGTCTTAAATGCGGTTTAAAGCGTGCATTAATTTCTGTAATCATATGAATAAAAGTGTAAAATATATTTCGGCAGTTTCTCCTGGAACATTACTACGCTGAGCTTGGCTTCCAATCGTTCTTGAAACAATATCATATTGCTTGAACTCATCTGCTTTGCTTGCTCGAAAAGAATCGCGAACTGATATTCGTTCTAAATATTTTCTGAAGTTGCTTTTATTGTTTTTAATAATGGCAAATATTGGTCAGATCGGCATTGTCTTTTTGCAGTGCTTTGCTTAAGATTACTGTATATGAAAATACTTTTCTCAGTATAACTAACGCCTACGCCTACGAGTATCTAGAGTTTATTATTAAAATATTTAAGTTCATCAAGTGTTGCACGTACTTCTTAAGCATTTCCGCTATTTTTCAACAACCACATGTTTCTCTGTCCAGCGTGTCTCACAAAGAATGGGACATCTTGATTTGACCAGCAATTTTTTTTATAAGGCCGTCCCGAATTGGAGATTGTCTAAAAAAGCTCACTATATTTTTTATGGTTCCGTGTAAGTCCATATACTCGTAGTGTACAAATTGCGCTCTTGGGTATTCAATGTGATTATTGGTCTCACATCTGGTGAATGGCCAGTCATCACTGCTGCACCATCAAAGCCTTTACCAAGCAATTTATCCGTATCCAAATTATAGGATAAGAATGTGTTATAATAATAGTAGTTGCTTATGCTTGAGTTGAAACATCTTTTACGTTGATTAAAATATTCACAATAATGATTAATATCAAATTTTTATTATCTATGCAGAGACAAAATCCATTCCGGCTGCCGGAGGGAGTTATGTTTATCGTATGCTAAAGGGGGGAGGTCCGGCCCCCTAAACTACCCCCATATAAGTACGCGGCCTCTCAGAAATAAAATACAAGTTTTTTTAGACTGTTTAGTGTAATTTGAAATAATATTTTTATATTTAGATTTCATAGAGCTTCTTCTCAAAACAGCATAGTGGTCAGAAAGGACCTCAATTCGGCTAGCTCAAGAAACAAAATATTACAACTTTAACCTATCAAGAGACCTGTTAGTTCAGCTGTACTTGGACAGTTGAATTTAATAGGATTTCCATCAAAATTTCACCTTAAAAAAAATCAAGGTCCCTTATCATCTGACAGCCGATGGATGCTGCTATCAACTTAGACCCTGTAGAGATTGCATTTACTGTAACAAACATCAAAAACAGTAATTTTCATTTCCTTTCGATTGTACACTTTAATTGCATCATTTATCTAATATCCGGTTAACCAATAGGAATCAGCAATATGATGACATTGATGGCAAATTGAACTGCTATTGATAACGGTTCGATGTGAGGTTTATTTTCACCCTGGCGCCGAGTAACCTTAGTCGTGTACCCGTTACGTGAGGAGTAATTGTGAACGTGAATTTTGAACAACCATGTGTGGTCCTCCCAAAGTCATTTGAAGATCGTAAACAATATACTATTTCCATTGATTTTTATCACGTGTACTTATTGATTACATAGAAGCGCGTTAGGCCAAATTAACGAAAATACTCCTGTATTTGACTGCTATTTTTTAATAGATACCCTCTCGCGAAGGCAGAAAGCCTATCGCGTTCCAGAAGCGCTACGAGAGAGTGAATGTCTATTCACATTGACCTTGAAACGATGTGGATTTTAACAATCTGGGAACAAACTCCCCGGCAGCCAATTCCACAACGCCGAGGTGTCCAAAACTTTTGGGATAGTCTCGTCAGAGGTTCTAAGCTCGACCTGAAATAGTTTGAAATTTCCTGATTTTTGTCCAAGTGAAGCCTTAGTTCTAATACCAAAATCATAATTGATTAATGCACGTAAAATCAGAGACAATCTACCTGACACCATTTTCAAAAGTCTAAACATCACATTCCGTAATTATTCATGAGCTTTATTCAGTTAAAATGCAGTTCTCTAGTAATAATTACTAAAACAGAGGCCGAACAAATTATTACCATACAAAAATGCATCGAGAATCCATTATATTTATACCGATGTATTAATTCAAATGAAAATTCTAACAAGCATGGTGATTAACAGGTGTCAAAAGGTTGTAAATGTCTTAAAACAAAGTTTAAGCGTTATCTTTGTTTTCCATGTAGAATGTAGGTAGATTTTCTTACTTGGTAAAACTCCTCCACCATGCAGATAAAATAATGGTGACTGAACACACAGTTTAACAATTAAAACTATTTTTTAAGATCAAGAATATAAACGGTAAATTGACATCTCTACTAAGAATTTTGAAATTAAGAAGTTTTTCGGCCCTCTTCACATTATTAACCTACTAGCCTAGTGTCAAAATTCCATCATAATCGGAATGGTATTTTCGGAGTTTAAGAGCTAAGTACATATGAGACAGACGACAGACAGTCAAACAGACAAACCGACGGAAATGGGTGACATGGTCTTCCGTGATGTTAGTGTCACGACTTAAGCAGAAAAAAAATCTTCCGAATTAGCATTTTTCCAGTATTTCAATAAATACCAGTAGAAGTAAGATGATCCATAGCAGTAGTACCATCCTAATGGTGGCATATTCAGCGGAAGTACAACAGTGCACGGAGCATGACATTTATATTTGCTTCGATAGTCGGACAGCTTTGAGAGCGGTAGCATCTCCAAAGATCAGATCATCACTGGTCCAGGAATGCAGCGCCGCCCTCCAACACTCAACCCAATCCAAGAACGTGACCCTCATATGGGTCCCTGGTCACAGTGGGGTGCCAGGTAGCAAGAAAGCAGACTGCTTAGCGAGGATGGGAGCAAGGGGCACATGCACATATAACGAAATGGCGAAAGCATGGTTGGAGAGCGATGACTGCAGACAGTCCAAGAGGTTCATAGCAGGCCCCAACAAACGTAGGGAGCTATGGCTATTGAACAGGAGGAGGGATTCACTCCAGTTGTTTGTAGGGATCCGCACAGGTCACTGCAGATTGAACATGCACCTGTCACTCACAGGAGTGGTCAAAGACCCAATCTATCAGAAGTGCTGGGAGGAGGACAAGAGCTCGTTCCGTATCCTGGGTGATTGTGCCGTATACAGCGGCCTTAGGGCTGAGATGTTGGGCACAGCAGAGTTTGACAGGGAAGAGTGTTACTCAGCGGAATGGTTGCACATCAGGACCTTTATTGAAAGGTCTGGAAGGTTCAACTCCAAGGAACTACCACGTCTGTCCTAGTTTAAGCGATGGTGGTCGGGGTCGGCAGAAAGGGCCAAAAGTGGCCTACTTGCCAGACTTTGCCTTCACATTTCTACTACTACTACTACTACTACACAGCAGTAGTATTTTTATCACTGAGACATCCTAAAACATTTAAGCTCTACCTTGTAAAATGTGAATTATTGGATAATGGTTCATATTGAATTTTCTACGAGCCGCTAAATAAAATCACATAGGATTGACTGAATATATGTACTAACGTTTCTGCTGCTTAGGCAGCCTTTATTATGGTACAAAAAATGAAAAAATAACTTTTAAAAACTGATTAAGAATCTTGCTTATTACACTGTAAAGCAGATCTGTAAGTCTCCTCGTATAGTTTCACTGACACGTAATATTTGTTAGGTTTAATGCATATATCTCGTATTTTATCTCATGGCGATAATGCGATAATGTATTATTCTGAGTGTGTACTCGTGTACTGGCATTTAAAATTATTCATAAACAACTTCTAGGTCAACAAATTAATGCCAATAATGGATGGAAGACGTCTAAAAATAAAAGTTACCTTGAATCTGTTTTTTTTTGTATTTCAGTAAACTGGTTTCCTAAATCATTCATCCTCAAGTCTTTTTCTGAATAGTTCGAGCACATTTCAGGAAGTCAATTACCGTCGAAAAATTGGTGATTACTACTAGATCCAATAATTGATGTGTAATGTGAAAGTGGAGTCAAAAACCTTGTTTTTTCCCCATCAACCATTGATGGATTTTTATTTGTAACCTTTTAGTTCAAATGAGATTTTTTTTTATGAATGGTGGTATTCTGAAATAATTCACTTACATCTATTTAGCATTTTTGATGCATATGAATACTTGAATATCTTATAACTTCAATAATATCATTGCATATTGTATCCGAACATATAGAACGAGGCAATAAGATCAACAAGTTATCGAAAGTATCGCATGAAAATGAACTTAACCCCTCCGATTGACGTCAATACGCCCAGAAAAATATTGGAGATATCTCCTAGAATGGTTATTGATATCATAACAAAACAAGATATCATTTTACTGAAAAACTATGTAAATATTTTCTTGTGCCTCTGATAAATCAGTGGATCTTTGAACCTCAAACCCTGAATATGAGTCAGCTGGGATTTTCTTTCGTTGCCTATTTTACCAAAAATATTATAGTTGGATCAGAGGATATAATTTTATGTATTTTGTATAAATAAGTTTGTACTTTATTTGTCTTTCCTGAACAAATTACAGATGATGATGCTTCGTCTTGTTAAAACTCGTGAGACTTCAGTACGATGAATAAAAGAAGTAATATTTATTACTTACGCCATTTATTGGCAAAAGCAAGGTTCACAAAGTACCGACATAAAAATTGAAATACATCCTTTAAATCTTGCCTAAATTGAAAAATTTTAAATAAGAAAAGCTCGGCAAAATTCACATTATAGTGCTGTTTTTGTCACTTGTTGCACAATATACTATTTTATATAACTACTTCTACTTTTATAAGTAGATTTCACTTTATGGCGCGCTGTATGGAATTTTTTTAGAATATTGTCTTAAAGCATTTTTATTTTAATTCTCTAAGATTTCCGGGTCATTATTGATAACAAATAAAGACCTCACACTTGCGTACATGGGGGCCAGGATTGCGAATATTGCTTCTCTCATCTATCTTAGAATGATTGAGATATCTCTTGATCATGTAGACTGTAGATCCTCTAACTTGGTGAAACACTCATCATTCAGATAAAAAGAGTGTGTAATTAACAGAGTTTCACAAACTTTTTCCTTCAGTGACGCGTTTCGATTCATGTTTAAATCGTCATCGGACTCTCAGTCCGAAAGAAAAAGAGTTTTATTTGTGGAGCTGTGTTAATTACACAATCTTTTGATCTGAATATCTCCTGATGACAACGAAAATTTTGAAATCAGTGTACACAGGGTTTCAAAAACATAGAATGACTTTTACTACGAATTTCAAGATCTCTGTACAATAATAAATCGTAGCATAATTTACAGGAAAGGTTGGAAAAATTAATTTATTGCTGGTAATAATTCAGCCAATAGGTGGGCTGAATATTAATTTCATTTTCCTTTTTCCTAATTTCATGTGAAGACCAAAGCATTAATAATTCTTATATTATATTTATATTTAAACCGAACAGTCATATCTATAATTTATTTTGCTGACTACGCATTATAAAAAATATAATTGGTGACAATACTGAAAATTTCGATAATTTAAATTTAAGTCATAAAATTTTCATTATAACGACGACTATCAAGCTGGCAACCAGGCACGACCTTGTGAATGACGCGTTCCAAAAGTCGTTCCTTTGGAGAACCTCGGCGTTGTGGAATGAGCTACCGGGGACTTTGTTCCCCAATGGTTACAATCTACAGCGTTTCAAGGTCAATGTGAACAGTCATATATCCTCGCGCATTGCTTATGAAGCGCGATGCGATAGGCTATCTGCCTTTGTATGAGGTTATCTATAAAAGGACGTAACCAAATGGATCTCTGTTTGATTTTTTTTATTCAACTATGGTTCATCATTCCTTTAATCTGTTCATGTGTAAAGAGTGAGCAACATAACTCAGAGTCTAAAACTACCGACACAACTTTTTGAACATTTTTAGAACTAAACATTTTAACTTTTCATTAATATTCTATAATTGTATTATACAAGGGCGAGTGTGAGATTCTGAAAAACTTATGAAAATGCTGTGAAATTGCGTATTATAATACAAATTTTAATATTGCCTCAAACATTTCAAGTTCAAGTGACAACTGTGCGGAGTTTCTTATGTTTCTTCAGCAGGTTTGTGATTTGCCGCAGAAAACACTTGATACGTTTATCCTTTGGTTAGAGCTTAATACAACATTGGAGCCTTTTTGAGATTAGCGGTAGCAACTAAAAATAGATCACCCTGTATGTAAATCATCCAGAACATGTGAGCAGTTGTCAAAACAGGCATCTCGAATGTCAAGATTGTTCGAAATTTGGTTATCGAACATCCGAGATGGGCATTTTTGTATGGTACATCGAGCTTTGACAGCAGTCAGTCGATCTTCAGATGTCAAATAGTTAAGAACTAGAAATCGTGGATATACATTTTTGCACATGATTTTCCTAGTAGACTTGTAGGGTCCATATAATCTTCACGCATACTAAACGCGTGTGTAATTTCTATTTAAATCCGCGATCACGTAGGTTTGAGTGTCACTGGCTCTTAGACTATTACCCAATGTTATGAAATGACAACTGTAAAATGAAATTATTGAATGTCATATACTTAGTTCTGACAAGAAAATAATTTTGGGAGCATCTACATACCAGGCATTTTAACCAAATGAATCAGTGCTACAGTGATTGTGAAGTTTCTCAGGTACCTAATCTCTAATTTTTGTGGTTGCAGCTGGGATATTGCACTGCTATCACTTCTCTAATCAGAAACCTATGAGGATATTTCATAACCTCACAAGTTCAATAGACTTCATTTTATAATGGTTAAAATTGTCAGACTTTTGAGGATTGCTCCTGATCGATTTTTCATTATTCCTTAAGTGATGAACACTACTTTCGCCCCACACAGGCAAATATGATCCTATTTCTTGGGCGTAAACCGTAGGAATTACATCAAAAGTAAAGGACAATATTAATTCTATGAGATATTTCACCAATTTACAGCATCTTTTAGTCATTTTTCATAAAAAGATTTATACTTAATTATTATTTGGTAGTAGAGGTAGAATATTTTTGTATAACTTGTAGTCGGCATCACAGAATTAAAAGTATTTAAAGCACAAAACAAGTTTTTCTCGAAAAATATTTCGACTAATCTATCTTTGTCATAAATGTAGGGTTACCAGACATCCCCTCTTTTCTTCTGGGTCGGGTTGTCAGTGTTTCATTCATTCATTTTTATATATTGAGTACTTCATGAAAAAAATTCGTTATTCTGACAATTACGCACCACTAATTGAGGTATATGAAAACTTGCAGTGTAAATCTTAAAAGTTCATAATCTTATTCGCCCGAAAAATGCCACAACTCAGTCACATTCTCACAAAGTTTTTTCTTGTAGGTTGCATTATAAAATATTTGCTTTTCAAACTCGGACCGTCGCGTCGAGTTACCCTATACAAATGGCTCTAATTTAGTTTGTTTCAACGGATTTCTTCCCGGGGGATCAATTAAATAGACCAATACACTTACCAAACCGTTTGATGCACAAAAAGACGTTACCGCCACTCATGCGATAATGATACTGGCTATGTGGATGTGGATAATACTGCTCGACGTTAAATTTTTTTGACCGATTGTTGGAATTTGGCGCGAAACTGTCCGATTAGTAAAGAACACTCGAAAGTACATAATATTTACCTATTTATGACAAAATATTTAAGAAAGTACGCGATTATCAGAGTTGGTGTACATTGTGTAACTCTACCGCTTGGAAAATACTCATCTCTGTTTCAACATTGAGTATCATATTACACTTATATCAAGACTCCTAAATGATTGTATTGGACAGAGAGGTATTACATTTTACACTGCGCAAGGATAAACACAAAAGGATCGCAATATTCACTGACAGTTAGGTGACAGTCCAGGCACGTACCCAGAGGGGGCTCTAGGGGCCCTGGCCCCTCCCGAAATTTCAGAACATTTAGTTCTTTGTATCTTTCGACACGGCTGTTAGAAACAGTTTTATTGTTTTTGAGATAACACATTTTGGCGGGTCCCATCCGAAAGAAAATGCTGGGTACGGACCCGGGTGACAATGTCAACAAGATTCGAGCAAACTGGCGGAACACAAAGTAAATTTGATGTGGGTACCAGGACACTTAGAAGTTATTGGCAACGAAAAGCAGATAATCGTCACTACGACACGTGTAGTGAAAATACAATTTTACCGTAACTTGTTATAATTTTGCCATTTCTTCAATTTCGTAAAAATTTTACGACTCGAAGCAATAAAATACTTCAAGTTACATAACTGATATGTCCATAGCGATAATCTGTGAATGTTCTCGGATAACCAGTATATATGTGTAGAAACAAGGCCTTATCAGGATCAAGATTGAACAAACAACGTTATAAATCTTATCTTTATTGTTTAACCTCTCATATTGTGTTTACAATTACAACAAAATATCATTACACAACTGTCATCGCATAGATAATTATGATGTTCATACTACATTAGTTCGTTCAGAAAAATACCCCGTGTCCCCCTATAGTTACGCCTCTGGCTCTGAAATCACTATTTATGAAAAAAGTATGCAATGTGTCTCTACCAACTGCCAGCATAACTCAGTTGGTGGAGCATCTGTCCGGCAAAGAGGAGATATCTGGTTTTAATGGATTCACTGCATCTTGCTCAACCAGCATATGAATGTATGCCATTTTGCTTAATCAGTGTGGATTTATTCCTTTTTGCTTGATTCTCATTTGGATTTGCCGCGTTTTGCTTAATGATATTTTTATATTATTGTTTAGGTGAAGATCGAAAAAATCAGTAAAAACTTATTTTATTAATACAAATAAAAAAGCTCAATGTGTCAACCTACATCATACAGGTAAATGTTTTTATGGATTTATTGCGCTTTGCTTAAACAGCTAGATTTAATGCATTTGACTAAGTGGAGCAATTTCACCATGGAGATTTCTAATAGATTATAATCACTTTGATCAAACTAGATTTATCATGATGATAGATTAACTAAAATGCACGTCATTTTTATAGCTACCCTTATTATAAAAAATATATTCAAAGCGTTTTGGATAGTTGCTCCTCAATTGCAATCGATCTTATAATGGAAGGTTTCTAAATTTTACAGAAAATAGAATAATGCCTATTGATAAATTAATCTAATGTTATACATTATTTTAACACTTAAACTGTGATGCTGGCTTTTGGCTGTAAAGGTTATTTGGCATTCTTTATAGCACGATAACCTGAGAGGGAACTCTTCCTAGAGTAAAAGGCATATTCAGCGCTTATTTTTCAAGATAACGGAACGATTTTTCTGCAAATGATAGATGAAGAATGGGAAGCCAATTTTTCAATTTTTTTATACAACATTTTAGATATTGTCACATGAATATCGACATTTTGTGAATCATTTTGGATGTCTTTTCAACCCTCTGGTGACCAAAACATCAAGAAATGGGCTTGGCATGGGCATAGAAACAACCTTTTTCTACCATTTGAAAATCGACCCATTATCCGGAAAAATGAGCACTGAAAATGACATATTGGTAACCGGTGCTTCCTCCTTCATCCCCCGAATATCTAAGGTTGATGATTGTTTTAGCTCTTAAACTGTAACGCCGTATTTTGGTTATAATGGTTATTTGTCATACTTCAACACACAATAGCCTAAGTTTAAATCTTGAAAACATTCTCTTTGTTCCAGATTTGATTCGATGAAAATGCAAGAAAGGCGAGTAGCATTGCCTCTACTGGGGGTACTTTTATGGGTACTCTCAATACACTCAGGTACCTATGCGGGTGCCACCTTATTGCCAATCCCGATTACAGGTACAAGCCGCACCTATGCCCTAATAACCAGTAAGATATAAGGGACAATCGAAATGTACCTGCACGCTTATTTTATCAGGAACCTGTAATAACATGTGAGGAAATTCAGAGTGTATCCATTGCCGCCTGATAGCATGAAACTCATATTTTTGAGGTTAGGCTCCGAATACATAGATTGTAATCTGTATTGGAAATATGTGAATGTTGTCCTGCAAATCGGATAATTAGTTTGGCTCTCACATGTCAATTGCATAGCCACACACAAAAAAAATCTGGCCTGAGGATCAGACCATGGTTTCTATGTTTCTTGGTTCGCTGAATAAGAATTCAAGGACCGTTTGACTCTATCACGTCAGGGTTTTGCCATAACCTCAAAAAAGTCAGCAATAGATGCTTTTATCACATGTCAACATTTAGTTTGGAAAACACCTGTCTCTACATAGGTACTCGTGATTTTCGGGTTTGCTGATTCCAATGCAGTGACGTCAGTTTCAAGGTCATTTGAAGCTCAAGAAAGAAAAGGTGGTTGAAAAAGTATGCGTGAAATCGTACAAAAGGAGCAAATAACATTTTTTTGGATGTCTCTCCTATTTGATTTTCGGGTCGTTGATTACGCTTCTGAGGTAGTATTTGCAAAATTCTAGATTGATAAATTCTGTATATGAAGGCTTTATTGGAAATAAATTGAAGTTGAGGTCATATTGAGAGGTCATAATAGCAATATGACCTCAATGTCAATTTGTTTTTAATGTATCCTCCGATTTGCATCCAGCGACCTCTAAAACCTCCATATACAAAATATAGGTTCAATTGGCCATCTTGAATCTTGAGTCTTATCAATACGAACTCGGATTTGTAATCAGCGATCCAAAAATCATAATGGAAAACAGTGTTTAATCCTCAGATTTGGAAAAAATGCGGTATGGTGCTTTTGTATTTATTATTTCCGATTTTTCCAACGACCTCTTCTTAGTTTGACATTTAAATGAGCTTGAATCTGACGTTAAAGAGCTCAACCGACCTCGGCATTGGAATCAGCGTCCGCGAAAACCACTGAGTACTTGGGTAGAATGAGATGTATTTTTCAAACTAAATGTTTACCTTTGAGAAAAGCTATAAAAAGCCTCAATTTTTTGTTTTCTTGAGGTTATGACAAAATTCTGATGTGAGGGTCAAACGGACCTCGAATACAAATGCAGCGATCGAAAAAACATATACAAAACATTGTCTGATCTTTAGGCCAGAATTTTTTTGAGTCTGTTTGGGTTATTCATACATCAAACTGAGATGTAGCTGGGCAATTTTAATTTTACTGTCTTCTGCCTTGACGTTATATATGGACTGCAGGTACTTATTCGATGTCTCCTTAATATGAAAATGTGCTCGTATCATCTTTACAACATTGTATTACTTCATTAAAATCATAATCCATAATTCATACAATATTAAAAAAATTATGAATTTACTACTCTACATTAATATTGGAAAATGCATACAAATACGCCCTCCACCGAGCTAGCCAAAAAAATCATTGAGTTCCTATGATAACTTGATAAAATGGAGACTGGACCATGTCTTTTACACAGTATGCTTCAATCAGTATAATACACTATTTTTTGCTGTGTAAAACAATTGAAGAGTGATGATATGAGCACATTTTCCGTATCAAGCAATATTAAGACGACAAAACATCACAAAACCATCACGAGTTCAAAAAGATTCCAAATGTCATTCAAAGAAGGAACTGGTAACGTTTTGTTCAACAAGAAGCAACAATATTTTAGTAAAATACATTCAAAATGTCAATGATTGTACAACCTCTCTCTTTTAGGTTGTTTTAAAACGTCTACCAGATATGTAAATTATCTAATTATATTATGAAGGAATTAAACTCATCCTACTCTAGTATTTTAGAGGTAAGGACAGTTACAATACATTTTTTATTTATATTTTCCGTTGCAAATTGTAGTTCTTGCACAAAAAACGTTTTGGATTATTGGTGAAGGGAAGACGAAAGTTTTTGTGCAAAGATATACTTTACATATCATCACATTTGTTATTGTTTTTGATAGCTATGTCTGAGTAGGTACATTTGACAAATTCTCGTAGAGTATTAAAACAACTCAGTAAACATTTATTTGAAGCCTTTCAACGAATCAAAAGCTAGATATCTATAAACTAGGGTGATTTGTTGCTGACTGTAGTCTCAGGGGTCGCAATCAAAGAGCATGTTGTTTTCTCATCCTTATCTGAAATAGGTATATATACGACGTATTTGCTTTCAACTATCGGTCGCCGAGTTAGACTGGCGAATCTAGGTAACATCCGAAAAATGCATGCTAAATGTCAATAATACAGTAGGAGCTTTTATTATAGTGTCGAATGTGCCTATTTTTAGTGAGTGAAATAAAACCAAATTTCTGTGCAAATAGATACTGTTTTTATTTCCAACACCTATCATAGCTTTTTTCTTGAAGTAGGTTGGCTTGATCTCCACACTATCTGGCTATGCAGTAGTGTGATTGGTGAAGTTATCCTTCTATTCATCACATCGCATTATGTTGATACAGTTGCCCTACTTTTTTTTGATATTCAACCTCAATGTATATACTTATATGTATAATTCCTTGTGGATTTCTTGTAATGATCATCATGCAATATAGAGTTTGAAAATAACGTTAGTGATCCTGCGATGTACGTTGGAGGAAACTATCTTGAAATAGTTCCATCTGATTAATATTTCCTTTATTAACTCTGTGATAATGCTTTTTAAACATATCCTGTATATATTAAAAAGGTATGGCAGCTCACAGTTCTACTCGCATGTGATCCAGGAACTGAGAAAGCTTTTTTATGCTATGATGCGGAATTTTTCTCTCTTGAAAAAATAGTCATCCGATAATATTATGTAAAAACAGTATTGTTTTTTTGAATTAAAGTTCCTAGAGCACTGAAATATCTATATATTTTGCGAACATTGTTACAAAAGATTTTGGTATTACTCGATGCGTTTTTCCTATAAAAATGTTATCACTGGTATGTCGTTGGTTCCCAAATATGGGTCAATTCTGATAAAATTACAGATTCAGTTTCCTTGGCTAATCGTTCTACTTGCTGTTTTCACTACGCTTTACGATAAACATTTTGTACTTCCTATGCATTGGCAGTAGTTTCAAATTTCAAGTAAAGACTTTTATAAAAGGTATTTCAACTATGAAACAAAGTTTCACAACTAATATGAATGTTCAGTAAATCCATCTCTTCAAATTAGGTTACTTTACTAGATCAAAATGTATATCAGCAAGATCGCAAACCATACTCAGGAAATAAACAAAGCTTATGCAGTTTCGCATAATACCTAATTATATAACTGCTTATCTCACCTGTTGACGATACAATTCCTCAATGGTAACAATTCACATTTGAATTCCTGTTAAGTTTTGTTTAGCTAAACGTTTCATATTGGAAATAGCGAAAGGATACAAGGAAATATCGATGATAAGCTTTTTAAGTAAAAAATATAATTTGAATGCTGTATATTCATATTCGCATTTTAAAATTTGAATTCACCCTATTCATTTAACTTTAGAAACATATATTTTTACTAGTCGCTTTTGTCCTATGCCTACATTTTTCATTTGTACGCATAGCAACTGACTTTATAATAATGTTGATGCCATACAAATTACTGCCAAGTAAGAATGGCAATCTTGGGAATAATTCAAATTTTTTGCATTTTATTCATCTACTCATATATAACAAAAATGACATACCAGTGAAGATGTAGTCATCAAAATTGGAAGAGTACTGTATATATATGAACATTTTGGAATAATATCTGAATTAGGCTTCAAAAAAGTGCAATATTCCATTATTTCAATACCAGTGACGTTTGATAGGATCCGTGATCATCTATGCCGTTTCATGACAATATCCAATAAAGAATTTAATGTGATACAGATTCTAGTTGCTCTCAATTGTTGAAATTCTTCCATCCTCAAAATTGTGTTTAACACAGAAGTTTCACGAATAAATGTCTTTTTATAGTGACGCTTTCGATATATATTTGAATCATCGTCGGACTATTAGATTTGACTGTTTACAAAGGCTACCCAAGCACTCAGTTACTTGTCAACTAGCTAACTAGATCCTATCATAAATAAAAAGCTAGAGTTCTCAAATCTAGCATACTATTTATTATGTCTAGCGTCTGTTCTATTCTTTCATTTCTTTTGTATGTCTTAAATATTTTTTTGGCAACTTCATTTGCATTAGTATTAAGGGAAACCTTAACCATAGTCGTGAACATGTCCTTAAGATCTTTCATGTTTTAGGATATTCTATTCCTTAAGCTATTTTATTCTTTTTAATACATTCCACGACTCAAGATATTTTAAGAGTAAGTTAACATAGACTACAAATAGATGCAAATAGGAAACCTGTAGTCTGTAGTAGTGTATCGATAAAAATTAAATTCAGAAAATAAGTCTGTTCATTTACGACAATGCAATCAGGGTTACACAGTTTTAGAATTTATAAGCATTATGAAATTCTTTTTTCCTAAAATGAAAAATTGAAATATTTTTCTTGTACTTGAGATTAAAACATATTATGGATAAACATTTTTTGGCGATGGAAACTATGACTAGATCGATTTCAATGCCTCCACACTCCAATTCGCTTCAAGTACCCTTCAAATCCACCATCGTTCCTCAAGTCACGCCCAATCTACCATCAAGCCACGCCTCTAATATTTCTCCGCCCGTAGGCTTTGGTTCTCTGCGTTCGTCCGTCGACCACCGCGAGCCCCCCCTTCCCGACGCCTATGACCGTCTGTTGGTCACGCCCTCTGACCTGAATGACAGCGTCGTGTTCGCCGAACGCATCGTGCAGACGCTGCGCCGATTGGAGGCGAACTTGGTCAGTGCCGACGTGATGCTGAAAGACGGCACGCCTTTGAAGGGCGCGTTCGCCGCAGGCTCGCCTGATCAAGAGGCGTTGCAGAGAGGGAGGCAGGCGGTCCGAGCTGTCGAGGCTAGCATTCAGCTGGTTGCGCATATGTGTGGCAGGTGAGCGTAGCTTTAGAAGCATTCGTGATTGCACCGGTATCTGCTTCAGGAGAACAAAGTAAAAGAGTAGAGTCGTAGCTAGGACCTAAGGGCAAGTTCCGTAATTTGACACAACCCCTTCCCTCTCCGTCCTCACCCCACTTTCCCCTTTCCCCGCTGCCCATTCCTTTCTAACACTTAACTCTAAATAATGTCTTATAATCTGCCATTACAACCGCAAACAGCCCTGTTTACTTTAAGTTAGCGGAGGAGTAAGTGCAGAATAATCTCTCTTTATCATTGGTGGACATGAAAATGTGTATTTAATAAGTTCAGTGATGAATATAAATATAAATTCAAAACAGAAAACGAGAAAGATATCCAGATAAACTATATAAGACAGAAACTGGTTAGACAAAAACAGTGTTCCTTCCTGTGTTGATGAATTTCTTCGCTCATATAAGACTATTAAATAGTACTTGGTCTACTTGGATAAGATACGCTGATCATTATATCACCAATTAATGTTAATGCAAGAAGATACACAGGGGGAACGGGAAGGGTTGGGTGATTGAAATTGCCACTTCGATTCGAATCCATATTGCCGACTATTTATTATTTCGGATAAATTCATAGCGTTATATCAAAATCCTGCGCATCTAGTGTCAACTCTTTTTGAATGGCAACACACTGTTTACGGGGAATCAAAGTGTTTTTTAGAGTTTTATTTTGGCCATGTCTATAATGGAAACATTTTTTTCATCGAAAAACGAAAATACGTGGTATTAAAACTATGAAATGACTAATAAATATATTAAAAGGATTTTTTTTAATTAAAAACAAGCTTTTATTTAAAGTCGTTAAAAAGAATAAAATAAACTTTTCCTTCAAAACTTTTACTATCAACTTATAACGGCAATACACAATTAATATGATATAAAAGCTTGTCGCAAGATTTAAGTTCTCCGTATTTACTTAGTTTGAAAATTTAAAAAATCAAAATGAATCAGATCAAGTTATTAAATTCAGTTGTTTATGTACATAGGTAAATCTCGCGACAAGCTTTCATATCATATAAATTATGAAATGACGTTATAAGTTGATAGTAAAAGTTTCAAAGGAAAATTTCATTTTATGCTTTTAATCGCATTTAAATAAAAACTTGTGTTAAACTTTTAACTTTTAGTTTATTTGTTACTTTTTAGTTATCGCTGGATAGGTTTTTCAGTCTGTTCATCTCATTCGTATTCTCAACAAGTCCTTTTATTTGATACTCACATTGTAGGAAATCATAAAAAACTCCATATTGGATTTTGAGTGACGTCACTTTATTTTTCGAGTTCTCCTCAGAATGCCCTTTCATTTGATTCCCATATTGTGGGAGTGCATCAAAAATAACTAGTCCTACTTTGTATGAAAGCTTAAAAAACTCAGTCCGCTATATTGGATTTAGAGTGACTTCACTCTATTTTTCGAGCTATTCTCAGCAAGCCCTTTCATTTATATATTGTAGGAATGCATTGAAAATAACTAGTCCGCCATCTTGGGTGTTCCGCCATGTTGGATTTAGAATGACGTCTAACAGAAAATTTAAGTTGAATAAAAGCTTGTAATATATATTTCTTCTCCAGCCTGTCCTTCAACTATAAAGATTGTTCTCGCTTCATGAGCCGCTTTACTTTGGATGGAACTCCCTTGGGTTCATCGTGCGAACATCTCGGGAAGAAGTGTACTCCGGAAGAATATAGTTTCATGTATAGATCGGCGGATGGTCAGTGCAACAACGGCAAAAATGGAGTTTGGGGAGAAGCTTTTACTGCATATGCAAGGTAATCCGTAAATATATTTAATATTTTACAAGAAAACTTTTTTAGTAAATATATATTTTTTTCGGAGAACTGGGCGTTGTAATTTAAACCCCAGCACACTATTGGATTTAATGGAAATACTCACATCAAACAGAGTGGAGCAATAAGGGGAATTTCTCCCTTAAATGAGTGTCTGAAGGTGGCGTTAGAAAATCGTTTTAAATCGATACCTTAGAAATGTACAGTTAGAAACATATTTTTCAAGCAAGACGAATACTGGTGACCTGTGGAATTAGGAGGCGTTGATTGCAACTTACAACCAATCTATTTTTTATATATGCTTAATTAGTTTACGAACTGACAGAAAAATATTCAGAAACTAAATCATTTATAATCTCAAAATCCCAAAAACTTTCTTATCTTTATAATATTTAGTTCGGATGAATCATCAGCTGTAAAATTTGATTACAATCTTCAATAAAGTGATACAACTGCACGTGAAATATAGAGTCAACTCACTTGACTTAATGGTACTTTTCTCATTATCCGAGATCCCTATTCAGCTAATATGCTGCTATCTGTAGTAAAAGCCACTGAAACATACATTTAGCTTATACCACCGCTACTACTAACTGTAAAATCAGAAACTGGATTTGAAATATAAAATAAATGTGTCCGCCTTATTTGTTTCCCTAACTTTGTGATTTAAAGTAACACAAAAGGATGAAATTTCACCATCAAAGTATGAGAGCATGAGATTCCCTTCGAAAACAAGACTTGCATAAAAAATAGACCTGGCATCACTGTACGTCTCTTCTGTTGCCTGCCTGCACTGAAACGCCGGCGAAAAAACACTAACTTTCACCTCTCGATACATCCACGGCAGACTGTTCGTTTGTTTCGTAGGAAATCTACGGGCATCTCGAATACATGTTTATCTGTTCATAAGGTGAACTTCTGAACATGTTTGAAAAGTATAATTACCGAGGTAACATTCTACAGACGATGGACTGTCTTTTACCTACTTCAGAAACATTCGCGGTCATCTATCCGCGAGTGCAAACTAATAATTTGCAATTTACGTTACAAACTACCCTTTCAACCTGGCTAAATAGCGATTCATCTGAATTGGAACATCGATCCAATAAGTTTATTGAAACTATTTCAGATTTTGAGAATTCGCATTCTGCGTAATTCAGATACTTTCAAGCAAATATTTTTTATATAATATGTTTTTCACCTGATAACAACATTTAACTCCATAGTAAATCTAGAAAAATGATACAATTGATCACTTGATAGTAGCGAGCTACAAAAAAATATATACAAAATACTTGCTTCTGCGATTTACTCGATTTCGACCAGCAATATCATTTCTAAAAGGTACAGCTAATTACAACAACCATTATTTACAAACATGGAAGACAAACGAAAAATTGAAGAGATACTGTTGAGTAAACAAAACAATGTCAACATAAATACTCGGTAAGCGTTTATCATTTAACTCCAGTTCATTGACCAATATGGATCTTTTAAATTTCGTAATTTTGTTATCAATCCAGTGGCGCACCCACTATTTTGGTATGAGGGAGTTGATTGGTAAATTAATAGCATAACGTATAGAAAAAGTAAAACAAACTGTTTATGGTAAGTGATACTACGGAAACATATTATTTCAGTTGGCGACAGTATACAAATTCGGATTTAGGAATTGAAAAAGTTATCCACGGTGCTATTCGAACCCCACACCTTCCGCTTGCTGGAGATACACTCTACTATTGAACTACGTAAGCACGTTTATCTCCGAAATTCAAATTTCACGCGCGTTTTGTACCTAAAAAGACAGAGCCAGTGTCTCCCAACAATAGATATATCTTGAAATCCTTGCAGGTCAGGACAGACAAATCTCAGTATTGGATAATCATATCCTCTGTGTAATTAACATAAGTGACTATTACGCGCACAAAGTCTTAACATCAAAAATGTATAAGTTGCTATGCCTATTTTTGTTCCAGATCCTGTTGATATATTGTGATTCACGTTAAGAGACATGCAATAACATTTAATGCGTTGCCATGCATAGAAAGTTACATGAATATTCTATGAGCTACGTAATCTGAATACTGTAAATAAGCCGTATGATAGGATGTCACAGAAAATAAAGCGCATACTACATACTGCAATTTACACGGATTATTCTTAGGGCAGTCATTTCTTAATTACAATGTAGTATTCAAGATGCTGCGTTGATTTCAATGTAGTATTCAAGATGCTGCGTTGATTTCGCCAAAAGATTCGAGTTGGAGGTTGGCGAATATTTTTTTAAAAATTTTGACGTTGTTGAGAGACGTTCTATACATTTTTATCCCGCTTATCCTTCATACTTGTTAGACAAAGATGATTGGTCTTCAAAACGGCCTACCATGCGCATCTCATATGTTGGTGCTTTCAGTGTGTGTATTTAATGCGAGGAATTCTGGGACAGGGTTGCCACTTGTGTCAGACAGTTTGCCCTGTTCAGAGTTTTCTAGAATTGCCACTTTTTTCACCAGGTCCTGCAAATTATGCTTAAATATCATCTGAATGATCTTACAGTAAATTAATTAATAATTAATTGAATTAAAAGATATTTTAGCAAAATACCTACTATTTATCATTTATATGATGTAGAATAGATTAGTCGGTAGATATTATATTACAAAAATATCAACATTTATTTAAATCCTATTTATAAGCTTGAGAAAAATAAAAATACAAAATAAAAAGGAATTCTCAATTCAAAAATTTCGGTTTTTATTGTAAAGATATACTCACGATAAGAACATCTGATCTTACTTTAAAACAAGTTACTTGATAAGAATATTGTTATTAATTTGAAACAAGAAAAGGATATTTTCCAATTAAATACTCATTCTAAACAAATATACTCTAAATAAAAATATAATTTTGTTCAAACTAAGATTGCAATGCTTTTTTAATAAGTATTCATTTTTTTGTAAGGTTATCATTTTTTCCAACGAAGCTCCGTTTACTTCAATCAAGAATATGAACATTTTGCGATTCCCTTCAAGTAATTCATTTACTTGTTTGGAATCGCCATATTCATCAATGGCAATGCAGCGGTACGCGTGTGTCTATCTCCGAGCCTTTTAGTTTCTATTGGATTTAATTTTAACCAACCACCTCTCAGGATGAATGTGCTATATGACCAAAATTCAGTATGATACTTAGATTATTATAGCTTTGCGCATATTGGAAGATACGGTATTCTTGGATGAAACCACAATTTCTTAGTCTGAGAATTTATTTTTATGTGTGTACCTATTTACATAGCATTATATATGTTGTATCAAAATATGGCAAACATAAACGCTATCGAGAATTAATATTTTTTTGCATATATATCCAGAAAATATGTCTAACATATTAGAGTCATCGCCAGTTACATTGTGTAACATAGTTTTCACTTTGTGTAAAGCTAGAATAGTCAATGCCCATTAGATGACATCGCGCTTTTATTATTAAAGCTGCGTTGGAAAATGCCACACGGAGGAAGTACGACATCAACATACTTGATGCATTTTTTTTGTGTATTCGTATCAACATTTGCTGTTAATCTATTTTTTTCAAATATTTCAAAATTTTTCAGAATTCATCCGATTTTTTCTTGCTTTGCCTAATTTCCAATAATTATACTAGATGTTCCTCTATTTTCCTGAATTCCATATAATTCTCCTGTTTTCCCTAATTTTTTTAAATTTTTATCTTTTCAAAATTTTTCCATATTTTTCCTTACTGCTACCTATATTTCCTAATTTTTCTTAAATTATTTTTAGGTTTTTTAAGTTCTTCATTTTCAAAATTGCTAATTACCAAGAAGAACAAATATGTACTTATTTCGTGAAACCTTCTATTGGACTTTAAGAACAAAATGTTGCGATAGGACGCCCTTTTCTTTGAGTCTGAAAAATAATATCTTTGTTTAAATTATATTATATTAAATTTTCTAGGCTACTGCCAGCTGACTACCTCGACGGCATCCGTATTCCACACAGAGCTGTGAACAGGCAATCGTTGCCCAATCCAAGACTTGTCAGTGTCACATTAGTCAAGAATACTCAGATTCCTCACAATGATTTGACGTTGGCTGTGATGCAATGGGGACAGTTTCTGGAACATGACCTTAGCAGAACTGCAGTATCTTTGATGCGTGAGTTTCTTTTACCTTTTTTGAAAACTGAAGAACCGTTGAAACGCGATGAGGCTCTGGCATAAAGAAATCGAAGCATATTCAATTTCTTTAACGTAAAACCATTTTTCTTGTTACAGTCCATTCAGATAACACAATAAGATGCTGTAACTCAGACGGTTACAACTTATCACCGAGGTACATTCACCCATTCTGCTCCCCCATAGAAGTGCCTCAGTCAGACGAGTACTACCATAAACACAACGTCGCATGTATGAATTACGTCAGGTCGGTACCCGCTGTTCGGCCTGATTGTAGTTTTGGATATGCTGAGCAAGTAAGTAGATTGATATTTACCATCCGACTAGATAGAGAATAAAGCGACGAGAGGAAGAAATGCGTTAACCCTTTACGGGGTCATAGGCGTCGAAACGTTTAATCAAATAAAATAAGATGGAGTCTAGCAAAATAATATTATGCTGCTTGAGCATTTCTAACAGCAAGCGAATGACTAACTGCATCGTTTCAAGCTTCTTTGCCAGGGATATCACTAGACCAGTCATACACAACAACAAACTGTCCTAAGTGCCTCAAAGCTGAGCAAATGCTATGGACTATCAATAGCATCGATGTCAAAGAAACTCTAGAAAATGAATATACACATTGTTGCTTACCAAGTATACACGCATAATCTATGGAAGATCATAACATAATCCAAAGGGTTACTTACTAGCTATTACTCTAGGATACATTTCATTATCAGGTAGTAGACGATACCAGATGCGGAATTCGCCTCTTCTCGATACGTCACTACAAGTGATTTTTATTATAAGAAGTTCCCACTTCTTGGCAGCAAGCGATTCTCAAATTATGCAATAATTATCACGTATGGATCAGCACAGGAAGTCTCATTGGATATCTACTGATGAATATGGAGGCGTACGTGGGTTTTACAATTAGATAATTGCAGATTATATTTGAGTGCGACATAGGTGTTCTTGAATTTAATAATCAAATTGTATTCCAATTTACCTGCTGATACTGGCAAAGAAATTAATAACCTATACAGCTCATCTCTATCCTAGAATACCTTTCGGATTTACATATTATTTTTTATTTAACCTTATATACCAACGATTTACCTAAAAACAGCTCTGAATAAAATCATATTGCTTTGATTTCCAGTTGAATCAAGCCACTCACTTTTTGGATGGGTCTCAAATATACGGATCAACAGTGAATAAAACTGCAAGTCTTCGTACTTTCTACAATGGAAAACTGAAAGTTTCCAGGTCTCATGATGCTCAGTTCCCTCCGCTCTCTGCTCATCCAACGGAGGACTGTCTTGTAAGTAGAAAAACAAGGCTGTTGAAATTAAACATCCGAAATAAAAAACCTACAGTTTTTTGAACCTCGAATGATTTTGACTATCTGAAGTCCGTGCCAGGGGTGAAAAATCGTAGGCTGAAAGGGCGGGAAACGTCTTTAGTAGGGAGTTTTTTTGGCTTCAGGATTTTCGGTGCGGGGGGGGGGGGTGCATGTACAAATTGACGCAAATTATAGCAAAGGTCCCAGCTACGACGAAATTAATATATTTGCTAACTTCAACTGAACAGCTTCATGTTAATTAATGTACAAAGGCGCTTCCGCAGTATAACCTGTAAAAGCTTCACGAAGAAGGAAATATTAAATTTTAACTGCAAAAAATACCGGAAACGGTCGTTTAATTTAAGAATAAAATAGTGGACGTGCAACTTTAGTTTTTATTATTTTCTAATATGTGTGGTAGTAATATGAAGACAGATCAATATTCCATCCAGTGGGTCTGGAGTATCTATGAAGATTTCATTACAGATGACCACCATAGTTCAAAAAGGATGTCTTATCATCTGCTTATCAAAAATATTCACGATTGATTGTATCATGGTAGACAGTGATACCAAAGCTAACCTCAAATTTTATATCTCGAATCTGATCTCCAGATGCGGTTTTTGATAACCAAAATAGATCTCTACGTTTTGACTCGATGTATTCCTTTAAAGTTCATCCAAATAACAGATAGACTTGAAAACAATGATGCACTATACTCATGATCTTAGATAGCTAAACATTTGAGCAGGCGTATGTAGCTCACGCCTTTAGTGACAGTACTTATGTTTAAAATTTTCATAAGCATCTCACAATAAACACTATAACAATGAAGACTAACAATAACAGAGACAAAACCAACTTCTTAATGATATAAACTAAAAACAACAACAAATAAAACCAAAAGGAAGTGATGTAAAACACGTGCACATCAAGCGCACGTGTTTTGTTTTGTTCCACTCTATCTTGGCTGTGGATAAAATGAAATACTGTCAATTGTTTCATAAGTCTCACACATTCTACATTGGTTAACAATGCCTTTTTTTATAGGTATCTTCGGAGTCTGACGTATGCTTCACTTCTGGAGATCCTCGAGTGAACTTTGAACCTCTGCTCACAGCAATGCACACGCTTTGGTTCAGGGAACACAACAGAATAGCTGATCGGCTGGCGACACTCAACAAAGATTGGGATGATGAGGTGATTTTCCAAGAGGCTAGACGAATTGTCATTGCTGAGATGCAACATATTACCTACAACGACTGGATGAACAAGGTTTTAGGTATGTTCATCTCTGTTGATATTTTGGGAACAAAAATTGGTTTTGTACGCTGTCGGATGGATACGAAAACAATATTTGACCTCTAACTGTTGTTTCTTGTGCTAAATCATAGACTTGCTGGAAAAACGTAAACAATTCCGCACTGTCGCCACTTGAATTTGACTGTCTGGGGCAGTACTATAGTTAGTATAATAATATTCGGCTTCACGCCACTTTGATAAGTCATTGACACCCTCCCACTTGCTTTATCGTCCTATAATTAAATTACATAATATCAAACTATCTTTCCCTTTATCAAATTCAAAATGTTTGGTTATTATAAACTAACTGTTTTTCTTTAAAAAGAGTCTGAAAAAAATATGTTCGCTCTATTAGGTCCTAAGGGATGTCCATTGTTAATAACCCATCCACCATGTCATAAAAAATTAATAAGATATCATATGTCACAGCGGCAACAAATTATTTGTGAAACTGTGTGTTACACAACTTTTTATCTGCATGATGGAAGAGTTTCACCAAGGTAGAGCATCTACAATCTACATAACTTTGCAATAAGTTAGATCTACAGTACAGAGATGTTTGAAAGCAGACACTCAGAGTAATATAGACCGATCTTATTTCATTCTCCAGCTCCAAGATACGTGAGGACCATCAACAGGCTCTCCGATTACAGCCCCAACACGAACCCGTCAGTGAGTAACAGTTTCGCCACAGCGGTGATGAGGGCGCTGAAATCGCTCTACAGTGGGAAGATCTGGATGGTGAAGGAGGGACGTCTGGAGAACGCCAGTGTTTTGAATCTCCACGAGCACTACAATAAGCCTGGAGTGATCCAGAAACCTGGCGCTTTGGATGAGATATTGAGAGGTCTGACCACGCAGAGCAGCCAGAAGTTGGATTTCGCCTTCACTGATGATGTGAGTTGTACATCTTTGTAGGGACATTCTCACATTATTGTTCAGTATTTCTGCTTTATTCGAAGCAATTTATTTCCTTCAATCCTTCCACCATCGTTGATCCAGCTCAAAACTCCACTATGTTTCTAAATAACCCCTCAGCCGAAATTCGCTGGTTTAAGATCAGAAGATCTTGCAGTTCATAGATTTCCAAATGTTGCCTACACGAATTTGAAAAGAAGCAAAAGTTAACAATGTTTAAGTTGTCGGTGAATATGTGGAAGTACTCTATACTATTGAAAAAGTTATGTGTCTAACTTCCATTGTCCATTGACAACTATGTTTTTTAACACTCAGCTCCAAGTGACGCGCGCAGTGGCGCTGACCATTGATGGCTTACGAAGTCAAGGACATTTAACCGGGACTGCCTTAAAGCTATGCCCTTATTTTCTTAATTTTAGATATAATTTTAGCTGCAACTATTGTTTTCCATTTCCAGCTTGTCAACGAATTGTACAGTGACGGAAACTATGGTTACGACGCATTAAGTTTGGACATAATCAGAAGTAGAGACCATGGACTTCCTGGTTACAATGACTTCCGGGGCTTGTGTGGATATCCATTGGCTAGCTCATTCGATGATTTCTCTGACGTCATGTCGCAAGAGGTAAGTTACACGATTTGGAGCTGGTGAAGCATGACATTACAACTAATCATTATCTTTGTTTATAAAGAAAGATTTGGATCGGAGTTTGAAATTCGATCTTCTGGAAATATTGAGGAAAAGCATTAACAGTTCCATATTTCAATTCCAAAAATTCACAGATATTGAAAAGAATATTTGTCGTTATGTGAACAACAATACATTTGTTCACAATGGAGTATTACCGGGACTAAGTTTCATAGATAATATAACGTATTCTATCATCACCTACAGATATCTTCTCCGCCACCACCTCATTCTCATCCACATTTTTTTACGCCTCGCCACTTTTGGCCCTTTTTGCCAACCTCGAGAACCAACACTAAAACTATCATGGTGATTTCTTAGTGTTGAACCTACAAAATCTCTCGATAAAGACCAGTTTGTTGAGTATATATCCACTCTACCAAATTCCACCCTGCTGAGTACCTCATCTCCAAGGCCGAGGTATACGGCACATTTTACTAGGAAGTGGATAAAGTCTCGTCCTCCTTCCAGCACTTCTGCGACTGAAAAGTGTCTGTTCAATCTGCAGTGGCCTGTGAGGATCCCTACCAATAAGTGGAGTGATCACTTTTTCCTGTTCAGCAGCAACAACTCCCGATGTTTGTCAGGGAATCTCTTGGCCTGCCTGCAGTCATCTTTCTTAAGCCATGCTTTCGTCGTTTTATATCTAATCGTCTCTTATTTTATTTTTAACCAATTATAACCAAAACTTTCATGTATAGAGGGCGTAACAATCACAATGCTTAATTATCAGAAGTATAAATAATTATTCAGTTAATTTTAATTTTTGCAGAATATTCAAGCACTGCAGAGCATCTACAACGACCCTGCTGACGTTGATTTGATCATCGGTGGACTAGCCGAAACGCCGGAATCATCATCAGTCTTCGGTCCGATATTTTCTTGCATTGCTGCAGATCAGCTACTGCGTACGAGGCGCGGGGATCGCTACTTCTATAGCAACCCTTGGCAACCCAAGCCTTTCACGTCAGAACAACTGAAGGAGATCAGAAAGGTATATTGGTTTGGTTGGAAATCACTTTAGAAGGCATAAATGATAAATGATCTGTCAATTTGCCTTGTAAACAAGAAGAGATAGTATAGTCAACATTTTCATCATAATCATCATAAGATATCCTAATTAACAGTGAGTAACCTGGAAGATACTCTTATTTTTAGCTTATTTACTGTTTATTACGCAAAGTTTTAATTATGATGACGATTTTGATTAATCTACCTAATGCAGTAAAAGATGAGCTTGAGAATGACGTTGCATCTCGAAAATTATGATAGTTAAACATTTGAAAATTTATCTCCAACTTACAGTAAAACTCACATTCCATAATATGTCATATTCAACCAAATCTACTTTTAGCCATTTTCAACCGATTCCATACATAAATGATTAATACGCAGTATAAAATGATAAATTTGTATTTTTTTAGAAGTATTAGCATTCAAATAGATAATACAAACATTTTTCTTACAAATACTCTCAGAAGAATTGACATTTAGCTTCATAAGAAAGCACTTATGTAAACGCTGATTCATATCTTTAATTATTCATCTCAAATTCACATTTAAAAACTTCTCTATGATACAAATACTTGATATGCAACCAACTGTAAATTCAAGTAAAAGGAATATTATTAAATATATATATATTCACTTTCTGTAACTTGTCGTCCATGTCTCTATGAATTACAGCTTTTTCTAATATTGAGTCAAAATATACTAGAAATTGAAGTACTGTTTCTTTTCCAGACAACCCTCGCCAGGATAATCTGTGATAATGCAGATGATGTCAAACAGATGCAACCAGACGCTTTCAGGAAGTTGAGTGAATAGTAAGTTGCTAAGCTAGCAATTGGTTTTATTTTAATAAATTAAGAATTAAAGTGATAAACGGATGTGATTTTTTGTATTTCATGCGAATAATAGAGCTATTGTCATCAAGAATTTTTGCCGTCTTTGTCGTTTCCGAGTGATAAAATGGTGATACACGAGTTGTAAAACTTTCAAGACTACTTTGCAAGTTAACAATTGAACTTAGAGAACTCGTTCTCTACCCACGCATGGTGGTGCTGCCCATTGGCATCAATGGCCTGACCCTTTGAGATGAGTTTTGATGTTGTTATCACATCCTTGACTGGGTTACTTATATATTATCCGATTGCTCTCTACAGTTAAACGGTTAGGCTATACTGACGAGTCTAGGCTAAAGATGGAACACGAAGGTCAATGACAGGTCTCATGCATAGTGGAGAGCATACACTTAATCGATTTGTAAGCAAACTTAAGGGTGTTCAACGACACCAACTATTTTAAGCATAATTTCGCATAAAATTTAATCAAAATTCTGGCCGTCTAGGCTAAACTAAATTGTGCTTTAGTACCAAGCCGCCAAGGTATACTGTCGAGTCTAGGCAAAAGACGGAACATGCATGCCTATAGCAGGTTCAGGCCGCATTTTTAGTGGCATTCTAACTTCAATTATGCAATTTTCAACTAATGTATGAATTGAGAACAATAATGGTTTCCCACATTACCATTATATTACTTAAGGTTTTCGTCGTTTTTCAGTAACAAACTCGTGAGCTGTGATAACGAAGCCCTGATTCCGAAGCTGAATTTCATCCCATGGGTGAATAATAGGGATAAGTATTCCTTTTAGGAAGTTTGCTGTAGATGAACACGTATAAGCAAGCGAAACTCCACTGTCTTCGAAGACTGATACTATAATGGCTGTTCCTAATATTAAGTTGTCGTTTTTATATATATTGTATTTGCGCGTGATGCTCAAAGTTCGTACAATCCTAGCTGTAGTACTTTATATGTGTAGAGAAGAGATGGGTTTTATGCGAAGCTGATTTTCATGAAATTTTCAATACATTTTGAGGTTTGATGCCTTCACGAGAGATCGAGATAAGTGATAAAAATGATTCTATATAATGCGAAAAAAAGATTTGATGATTATTTTTTTGTTTTATAATTGCAACGGAAATATTCACACATTTAACGAATTAAGCAATTTAATTTAATCTATAGATAAAAGAATGTCCTTATTTTCTTACCAATTTACAAGATTTTTGCAAAATTTGATTGAGGCTGATTCTGACATTTTATGTTGGACAGTGGTAAAAAATCTTAAAAATGTCAATTCAATTCTTCGGTATAATTATGCATTAAAGATGAAACGATCGTTTTTGAATCGTGAAGAACATATCTACGAAACTGTTTTATGAAGGTAAGTTTTGCTTAAAATCGGCTGTAATAGCTTTAGAAGCAGTAGCATGAGTTAATCGAGATTATTTAAAGAACTCATATATGTTAATAATATCGTCGAAAAATACGACCTTTGTGGTTAATTTATGTTCCATGTTCCATTCAGAATATTTCAAGAATGTTAGTTCTAGTACGGTTGTCTCTTGAAATGTTGTAATAGCTCTTGAGTACAAGCCTTGAAATTTATTTCTGATCATCGTTTTTGTCATTAGTAACAATTTCTTCTGCGACTTTTTTTGGAATTCATCTCTGGACTTTGAGGTGGCCGAGAAGTACCCTTTCCGAGAATCTGCGGGGCCAAACTACCATTTTGTTCTGAATACTTTTGTTAAACGCTTCTGAAGTCATCAGCTGTTAGGCAATGTGTTTAATGACGTCATAATTTGCCTTGTTGGTGTATCATAAATCGTCATTAAGTTTACCTAATTGTCGATTTTAGCAGAATCGTTTAATGAAAATATTCAAAATAATAATAATATATAATAATATTATCCGACAAAGTTCTGAAGGGGGTACTTGCTAGAGTCGTGAGGGGGGGGGGAATGGGGGGTGGGGCGCTCACATAAAACGCCACTATAAAAAATCCTAGCTATAGAAAATTGGTCCGACAAAACGTCAAAAATAAATGTATAATAGTTCACAAGATCTTCAAGGCGTTAACCTAAGGGCTATAAAAGGATTTGTTTGTCCAGTCATTATTTTCTGGATTTATCATTTATAAAAGAACCAAACTTACACTGTTTGTGTTTGATATTTGATATTCATTGTAACACAAAATCGAGTACCTTCATGGCAAAAGATTAGTTCCAGAATTTTATAAAGATTGTTAAAGAAATTTGGAATTGAAGATTTAGGAACAGGAGGTGAGGAGTCGAAATTTTATCATTTTCTATATTTATAGCAGAGACTCAAAAACCGTATATTTTGTTCAGATTATCCTGCTAAGACTAGGTTGAGATAATCGATGTATTTTTCTATCAGAATTGTGGTTGATATGTTCTGTTTTCGGTTTCCTTCATTCATACGTTTTTTCATCGTTTGACATTTTGTAGACGGATGAAATAGATTAATAATTCGAATAGCAATCCACGCGAAAGAGAGATACCTTTCATTGTTGGAAGATTAGAATTAACAGAATTTTGCAAAGATTTTTGGCGAAAATGAGCAGTGTCGATCAGTTTACACGATAAACCGAAATGAGAATCGTAAGATATGATCTTCGCTGACTTTGACTTCCAATAACTTATTATTAAAAATGTATTACATAAAAAAGTTCAAATACAAAATTCACTGAATATTAGTGAAAATCTAAACTTTCATCATTACTCAGAATGATCATTGAATCGCCCCTGGCCTGAAAAACTAGGTATTTCGCTCGTTCGTTCGGACTTTACTTATTCATTTTACGGTATTTGGATATTGTCCCGTACTCTCCTTTTCATTTGCAAATGTTTATTTCCATTTATAGCATCAATATCCAGTAAGCTTGGATCCAGAAATTTAGTTATAGAAATAACAGATTTCTGTTTCCACCACTTACACTACTAATCGTATTTGTGAAGTATTTATATTAATTTACCGAATTTTCAACAACTACTCAATATTTATTAAGATTTTATGTAAAGCTATATTAGTTTTACATCATCTGTTATGTTGTTTATTAGATTTATTGTAATAAATATATTTTCAGTATTCAGAGAAGTTGTTTTAATATAATGTATTGATTAAATTACGAGTGTTCAGGTATAACCCCTGAAATTTTACTGTGACGATTAATTGAGAATTCAGAATTGAGATAATAGTAATATACAAATAAAGCAATGCAAAACCGTAGATAAAATAATTAGTGGCATTAAAACTAATTGCAACCTGGTAAAAAATCTCCAACGTTCAATTATCAAAATCTATGCCGTGAAACACCCTAAAGGAAGTACCTAAAAAAATCGCTGTTCAATCAAAGTTCTTTAACTCTGGAACATTACATTCTCTAAAGGCTGAGAAATCTGGAACAAAACGATACATTTTTATAAAACTAAAATCAATATTGAATACTTTCCAATACTTCCGTTTCTTTCATACGTCGATTTTATCGGATACCTCTACCGTCCCCTAAAAGTCTCGAACGTCATAAAGGGGGCGTTATCGCCCACGTTGAGAACCTATGGATTATGGAGGTCGACTTATTGTTAGGCGCATCCACTGGGCGTATTGCTCATTTCTGGATCGTGTCCAGAAGCTTCAGATGGTGGTTCGAAACGCATCTACACACATGTGATCAATATGTCAAAAGATGATCAATTGTGGCTTTTTGGAATTGTTTGGAAACTTCCAGAGACTATTATTTCAGATTCAGTTATCAGCAATATTTTCCTCAATCACTTAAACATAAATTATTGTCGAAGCATTTAACTGATAGGAAGATAACTCAAGTGCAGATAATAATTAAAAATCACAATCAATCCACTCAGTCAACAGGAGAAATGAGTACCTAAATACTTGAGAATGCATCATTCTGGAAGCAGTTCGCGATGAATAAGTTTGCTGTCCTGTTCTTTTTTTCAAAACTGATTTTACTGGCCCATTCGATACCAACTTTGTACCAATACTACACCAATGATGGGATTCAAACTGGTCTATCAGATACAAAACCTTACTTCACCCTCAACAACAAAAACATCACGATATATAGTGGCAGTTTCCACTACTTCAGAACCCCCAGAGCGTATTGGAGAGATCGAATGAGGAAAATGAGAGCTGCTGGGTTGAATGCCGTTACAACTTATGTTCCCTGGAATTTACATGAGCCTCATACAGGTAAGTGGCTGTTAATCTGATAACATTCCTGAAACACTGTACTAGAGAGCTTACACCAGTCCTACAAGCTATTTAAAATCAGTTTAAGGCGCTGAAGACTTGGACAACAACCCTGACAAAGAAATCGCATGTTGGTCTGCCCACATGTAGGTCGAGGGAAACCCAATCATTTGCCATCATGCTTCTGGGAATTAACATCAAAAATATCATTCCATTGCACGATTACCTTGCCGACCTCGTCAGATCGACGTCCCAGAAGCTGGGATTTTTCTCTCGCTCCAATAAATTGTACACTGTGAAACAGCTACCGCTACTCTACAAGGCCCAGATCAGATCATCGCTAGAGCAATGCAATACAATTCAAGAACGAGCAATACGTGTACTGGAAGCTCCTGATCTTCCAAAAGACCTCAACATCGATGGTGGGTGGCTCCCCTGTCTCTGAACATCGAAGAAAAGTGGCTGATCTATGGTTGATCTATAGATTCGATGAATTATTCTAGATTCGAATTGAACATAAACATCATTATGTCACAATTTCCAGGAGTATTTGACTTCGGCAGTGGTGGTTCAGCAATGGAAGATTTCCTGCACTTGGAAGAGTTCCTTCAAACTGCCAAAGATGAGGATCTATTCGTGTTACTCCGTTCTGGTCCTTACATGAACTCTGAGTGGGAGTTTGGAGGACTACCCAGCTGGTTGGCAAGACATTGCAAGACAGTGCGAAACTCAAAAGACCAGAAATTCTTGTATTTCGTGAAAAGATATTTCAACGTTTTGTTACCCTTACTGTCAAAGCATCAATTCCAGAAAGGTAAGTACCATACTTTTGTCTGTATACCAAGACAAATTGTGTTGAGGTGAAAAAACTTTGCTACGTGATGATCTGATAACATCATTGATTTCCCAAAAGGTGGACCAATAATCGCAATTCAAGTGGAAAACGAGTATGCTAATACAGGAAGACGCGACGTAGAATATCTTGAATCTCTAAAAGAAATGTATGACACCCACGGAATCATTGAGCTGCTTTGCACGTGTGACAGACCAAGTTCGATGGGCAGAGGATCTATTCCAGGTAAGCTTTATATTTCTGCTCTTCAGCTAAGGATAAAATGCAGCTAGTGTTTAATGTAAATTTTGAAACTTATTTTTAATGAGTGGTCAGTAGAAAATTTAAGATAAATTAGCTTTTTTTACACCACAGGTACGGTTGTCATCGCTCTCTCTCTGGGGACGCCCATTGGCAACTTACGAAGTCAAAGGACAGCTGATGCTACTATCACACCCTTGACTTGGTTACGTATATATCACCCGATTGCTTTCTACTGTTAGAGCACCAGGCTATACTGACGAGTCTAGGCTAAAGACGAAACATGCATGTCTGTAGCTGGTCTGATGCATAGTGGATATTCTAATTGTTTGCTGGACCATTACTCCAAAGAAAAGATCTGGTCGACTCATGTAGATCATAGGTGATCTAAGTCAATGAAAGTCCTCTATCATTTAGATAAAAATATTTGTAATTTGAACATGTGTCAAAAAAAATTTTGATTTTGTGATTTTTTTCAATTTTATATTTAAGTCTACCATCAGACTGTCAGGATTGATCATTTGAATATATATATATATATATATATATATATATATATATATATATATATATATATATATATATATATATATATATATATATCGTTGCCGATTTGTTAGAGAACAAAATTGTAGCAAAGTAGCTGGGAAGCGGCAAAAAAAAAACAGCGAAGTGTACTTTTAGAACACTATTTCCTAGCTTTCGAGATCTTTTGCAACATGTGCCTGTTCCATTTTTACCAAGTAACTCGCCGGCGTAATTTAATAAAACTTTTATCTTGATTTTATAAAAGTTACATTTTACTTCGCAAACTGTTCAACTGTGTTGATAATTAAGATTATTTTAATGTATTGTTTTGTGAGTACCAAAGTGTTTTATCATGTTTGTTTCTTAAATTTTCATTCACTATTATGAGTCTACACGCTCCTTGCCTCTTACTGTAACAACTTTCAGCAACATTCTCATGTGACTTCTTCCATGAAGAAGGGGTCAAAAGATCTCGAAAGCCAGGAAATAGAGTTCTAAGTATATATATATATATATATATATATATATATATATATATATAATCGGAACGCATCTCCAAAACTGAGCATTATTTGTCAAACCTTGCATTCAAGTTACACAATTCTATCTATTCCACAATAAATTATTCTAGGTGTACTGCAAACAGCAAACTTCAAAGTAGATCCTAAAGGGCATCTGGACATGCTGAAGAAGTTGCAACCAGGGAAACCAGTGATGACTATGGAGTTTTGGACTGGTTGGTTTGACCATTGGTTGGACTCCAAACATCACACGGATTCAGTCAGAATATTCAGAACGGTGTTGGAGCAAATTATGGATTATCCCTCTTCCGTCAACATGTATATGTTTGTAGGTGGTACCGATTTTAGGTTTATGAATGGGGCTACCATGTCCTCGAGGTAAGTCTTTTCCACTAGTATTTTTTATATTACAGGGCCCTGCAATAGGTATCACCTAATTTGATCAGGCTAGGGTGGTGACAGTTGTATTGTCTGTCTTATGTGCGCCAGTTAAAGCAATTTAATAAATCGTGAATAAGTTTCCGATTCATCAACGTATTTATGGGGTTAAGAAGGTTTATAGCAACTTACCAGTTGTGCAAGTTCAAAGGCAGTTTCGTCGCAAGTTGAATATTCCAAGATACGGGAGAATTGCAACCCGGCAAACCATTACGAGGTGGGTTAGAGACTTGGATGATACAGTTTAGAGGTGGTGTAAGAACAGTAATAACCCGTAAAGTAATCGACGCTGACAGACAAGCTACTCAAAAAATCCGCAGCGATCAGCACTGACATTCAATGGCATTGCATAAATTCAGCATTCAGATTTGCACTAGAAAATACTCAAATTTGCATTTAAAACCCTAAAAAAAACTTGGCCTATTACGGGATTCGAACAGCATACCTACTGATTGTCGGTCAGACGCTCTAACCAACTGAGCTAAGTAGAAACTTTGCACACTCCATGCATCGATATTGATCAGTCTGACTTGCAATGAAACTTCAAAGGCGGTCAATTTAAGCTTGATAATTTACGCAGAAACTTAACAATAGCGTTGGAGATACCGAGTTAATCTATTTGATCCAATTTTATTATATACTAATTTGGTATTCAGAATGTAATTTGTAGTATGCGCTGGTAAACTAGCAAGATGCTTTTGGAAGACAACGGTTTTTATGTGGATATTTATTCCTTCACTTTATTTTTCAGGAATTTCTCCAACTACCTACCAGACACCACCAGCTATGACTACGATGCACCCATATCTGAAAATGGAGCACTGACACCAAAATACTATGCTGTAAAAGAGGCAATAGCTCTAAGAAACCCTGTCAAAACCAAACTCCCAGATATTCCAGAAGTACGAAAGCTTATTACCTACCCTTCTATCAAAGTTACTAGTCAACTGACAATTTCAGATGCTCTTCCTAATCTTGGTAAGCCTTTGAAGAGTGAAAGACTACTTGCCATGGAGCAACTGCCGATTAACAACAACTCTGGACAAAGCTATGGCTATATAGCTTACAGGAAAGAAAATGTTAATATACCAGCTGGTGCTAAGTTGATGATATCTGGCTTTGTACGAGACACAGTGCTTTTATTGGTGAATGGTAGATTGGTGCAAAAGCCTCCCAAAGATTTGAATGACATAAATGGGTTTGGATTTTGGATACTGAAAGACTCAAGTATTGTTCTTAGTGACAAAGACATGCAGAACGCTACAGTAGATCTGGTTGTTGAGAATTTTGGAAGAAACACATTAGGTGTTTTTGTCTTGAAAGGACTGACAGGTGACGTATATCTCAACAACCAGAAATTGAACGATTGGACGATAATACCTATCGAATTCGGTCCATCCTCAACCCACTTGCCAGGACACTGGCAAGATTGTGGCGATGTGTCAAACTCCACAACTCTTCATAAGTTTGGAATGTACATCCAAGGAGAACCTCAAGATACGTATCTGGATATGAGAGAATGGACCAAAGGTATAGCTGTCGTGAATGGGTTCGTGTTGGGAAGGTACTTTTTCCTGGGACCACAACAAACCCTTTATTTGCCTGCGCCTTTGTTGAAGACTGGAAACAATGAAATAGTGGTGTTTGAGCATTTTGAGGCACCTGACACGTTGAAGTTTATTGATAGACCTGTTTATGAGACACCTGGACGACTTGTATGATTTAAGTTATTAATTAAATCTTATCAAATGTTTTTCACAGTATTTTTATGTTTTGAGGGATACTTGGACATTCATTCCAAACTATGTTCCGACTTAGAGTGGAGATTTGGCTGCATTACCAGCAGCGCAACTCTTTACTAGCGAACTACGAAATGAAATGTTCTTTTATTACGTTGAGTACTTCTGTAGTAAACACAATATAATTTTATGCTTCATATACATTTATCGAGTTTTAAGTGAACATATTTTTGTTTTATACACTTACATAACATGTGTCTGGTGATAAAGTTTATGACCCGCTAAAACCAGGTTCGTGCCAAAAATTAGAAAATAACCCACGTCTTGCGGTTATGAATATAGGCGAATAAATTACTAACGCTTAGCACGTTTAGGATTATGCTCATTCATGAGTTAGTTACGTCAAATTAGATCTGAAAATTCGCCAATATGGATTTAAACGAACGGTTTTCCAGAAATAATAAATTATTTGATTGATATTCTAAGTGTTGGCCAAATTTTAACGTAAAAATGGTACCGGGTAGTCGCGATTTTTGATCCATGATTTTGTATGACTATAAAAAGGGACTAAAATAAGCGAAATGTCACGAAAGTTTAATGAGTTACTTTGGGGACTCTGCCCCTTCTAGGGCTACAGTTGTTAGTTGGTTTGCTGAGTTTAAAAGGGGCCGGGTCACACTCGATGATGGACTTCGCACAGGTTGACCGCTCACTGCTGTTACTCCGGAAACTGTACGAAATATGATATAAAAATATCGACATATAACCTACACCGAGATTGAGGCTTCTCTGGGGATTGGATTGGCAGCGGTCCGAACAATCATTCATGATCACCTTCGCCTAAGGAAGCGGTATTTCAGAGGGGTGCCACATTTGTTGACCAGTGAGCAAAAAGCAACAAGAGTTGATTGGGCTAAGTTTATGCTTGAAAAATATGATTACGAGCACAGTAAAAACACTTTTAATATCGTAACCGGAGACGAAACATGGTTATATCATTATGATCCCAAAACTAAACAGCAGTCATTAGTTTGGTGCTTTGAAAGTGAGCAGCTTCCAACGAAAATTCGTCATTCCAAGAGTCTTGGAAAGAAAATGGTCACATCTTCTTTTTCAAAAGTGGATACAGCACAACGGTAGCCTTGGAAAATCAAAGGACATTTACTTTTGAACGGTATATAACCAAATGTGTTCCTGTAGTTTTCCAAAAACTATGCAAGAGCCGTCCAAAGACTGGTCTGCGGGGTATTCAATGGCACCATGACAACGCACGCGCCCACAGCGCCACTAGAACACTCGATTTTTTTGCTGAACAGGATGTCAAATTATTGCCTCATTCACCTTATTCTCCGTAACTAGCTCCGTATGACATCTTCTTATTCCCTAAGATCAAAGAACAGCTACAAGGTCGCCATTTTTCCATCGATGAAGAAGCAATAGCTGCATTTGAGTAGGAAATTAGCAACCTTTCAAAAAAACGTTGGTCACAAGAATTTGACAAGTCGTTTTACCGAATGCGTAAATGTATTCAGGTAGGGAGAGAATATGTTGAATAAACAGAATCAAGTTTTTTAAAAAAACCTTGTTGTTTTCCTATATCTAAAAATTGTCAGCGTGACCTACGTTTGCGTACTTCGGACATTTTGAGTGGGTTGTACTTAAGGAAAATGTGACGTTACTTCATTAGGACAAAAAAATATCAGTAAGATATATCAAGAGATGATGCCTGTTCTGCTCGATAAGGTACGCCAGTTGGAATCGCATAAAAGCTTTTTTGCAATATTCAGTCAGATATATGTATGAACTACTGTCATTTTTCCGACTTAGATGGCTTATAGTGATGATGATTTTTAATAGAAGACGTAGGGCGCACTTATCACCGCAGTTGATCATCACACGATTAGTTTGTACCATGTGGTTTTTGCTTTGCTTCATATCGTCGTGTGGAGTGAGATTGATTATAAAAAAACAATCCAGAGAATTATGTCAGCGTAAAAAACATTTTCTGTAGCTAATCGGTTTCAGCAGAAAATATTTAAGAAAATAATTAAACGCGCAAAATAGGAAAAATGGATTGGTATAGGATACTACCTGCCTTTTGATCAGAAAGAAATTTGATTCATGTCATAGGCATTTTGCTCTATACAAATTGATCTATCCACCCTCAGTTTATTTCGCACATATGGTTCTATTGTTGTACGACTTTTCATTGTTTGGGGTGAGATTGATTAATGAGAAATTAGTGATGCAATGACAAAATGAATACCTTATGATTAGAAATTTATTTATTTAGGTCATATATAAAATGGAAAGTTTTTATCAACTAAATATTTGATTATCAAAAATAGAATCAGAAGCATAGTAGTTAACTTCGAAGATGTTGATTTATAGATTAATAACACTGAGTTGGTTAAGTGGCTGTCACGTCTTCTACGTCATCCAGAAACTTATCACCAGGTAGAAGAGAAAATAGTTTTGGTGAATTGTCAAAAGATTTCAATCCTAAAAATGATATATACTGTTTTTTCTTGCTTTCTATCACATTTACTGGTATAAATTTACCAAATTCAGTATCTTCAAATCGTGGTTCAAAGTATTTAGTTTCTTGTCGCACAAATCTCTTTAAGGTCGTCATGAGTTTCGTTATCTGAATTATCAATGGTTTCTGGTTCAAGGACATATTTATCACTAGAGCTGTTATCGTTCGCTGTAACGCTATCCTAAAAACGCTGACATTTTATTAGTCTTACATTCCATCCGTGATCTTCTGATCCCAACTAATAAATTAATCATCAACTCGTCAACTGTTAACAAAAACGACTAGATTTTAAAATATGTCGACAAAAAGGACTGACAAATATATGCCATACAGAGAGATTATTTAAACCATAAACCATAATTTGACTTAACAATACACTTGTAATTCGTTAGATACAATACAAAACAATACAATACAAATATTAATCATTCGAAATGCAAATTTTCCTGGACTATAACGCAAGCCTACAGGTTGGAAGATTCACGCACTTATTCTGTTTTTTTCTTACACATTGATTCTACATGGTGAAGGAATTTCGGTCAGTACTTATGTAAGGATATTTGTGGAATGAAACTGCAAACGACTCCATTGCTCTGCAAACAAAGACAAATTCAAAAGTCGCTGAAAATTCTCTTGTACCGTGACAGTACCAGTCAGCTTATTTGAATCGACTGATCATTAAAACATTACTGTTCGCCGCTCCTTGGTAACTATTCAGAATATCCGTTTTTCAGCTCATAACCATCTGGCAATTACATGCGCTCTCGGACCACAGACGGTGCGGTATGACTGGAGTCTCGCGGCCTGCCGGGCACTTTGATTAGTGACCATTCTTGTCGAAAAACAAGCGAACGTCGCTTTGCGGCGGTTAGTAAGACATTTAAAGTAAGGGAGGATACCGTGGAATGTGGAATGGGCCATTTGCTCCATTTAATCACGTCCACATAAGCCACCGACCAGACGAGAGCGGTGGTCTTCGTCTGATGCGGTGTTGCCAGCTGTCTATGTTTCGGTTTCTATCCCACCAAACAAGTTAAACGCAATTACCAATTCTTGATAGAAAACGATCTAATGTGGATTGCGGATCCCCTCATTTGGCGATGGTAGCAGCAAATCAATTTCGATTGATAGTATCAATCACTGGCACTAGATGTCTAATCAAGGTGGAGCTGTACAGGTTAGAAAATTGGAAAAAAGAATCGCGCCTTCCTTAGCGTATTTGTCGTTTTGTGTGGTAGCTCGTCATGGCTAAACGGTTAAAGCGTCTGCCTGGAATGCAAGAGGTTGTGGAATCGATCCCCACTGGCGACAAATTATTCCTTCTAATTTGTCTAATTATTATCTGTCCAGTCCCCTCTTACGGATTGCTTTGGAATCTGATAGAATTCTGTAGTAATGCATTACTACTTTTACTTTCCACGCCAATTGGCAAAAAAATTATAATTTAAGGTATTATCATTTGTTGACGTTTGATGATATATGTACAGGATTGCCGATTGGCGTAGAATTCTACGATTTAAGTAGAATTTGGCCATCTCTGTAGAATGTGGCATAGAACAACTATTTACGTAGGAATGGTGTAAAAAGTACTAGTTGCTTCTGTGTTACCTATGGTTGTGGTTCTTTTGAAGATTTCAGGAGAGGATGCGTTTTTTGTGTTTTTCTGTTCTTCAAGTTTTTTTAACAGAAAATCATGTAACTCATTCAACCCGGTGAGTCTGTCTGCCTGTACTCTGTTCGGTAATCCTTGATCCTTCTATGACTCGGAAAGTAATGTTTGGATTTCGATGAAATTTTGGTATCGTTTCCGTAGCGGCGGAGGTATCGTCATAAAACAAAAAAAAACATTCGGCCAAGCGAAGAGTCGCCGAAAACCAACAACGTTCCGATATCCTTGAACTGGACGAATGCGCAATAAAACGAGCAAAGATTCTCAAGGTGTCACCCATAGATACCTCTATCTCTATCTCTCTTTCCCACCTATACAGTATGCTGGAACATTTGGTGTACTTGTCGCGTCACCTATCGATTAATCGTTGAACTCAATATTATTCTATTCGATCCAAGTAATTCGTTTATTTTACATCGCCATCTTTGTCAACGCCATTTCAGCGGTAGGTACGCGTCTCCTATTTCATGTCTGCTTCCATGCCTGTTACTTTCTATTCTTACATATTCTCAACCCCCTCAGGATTAATCAGCTGTTGAAAAGTTGGGGTTGTAACTGATGTGAGGAGCGTAAAGGTCTGTATTTGATATATAAGTTGTGAATAGGCACTGCTACTAATGGTGGATGTATATATTCTGCCCTAAATACAGGTATACATTCAATAAAAATGAGAGATAAAACCTTTGACTAAAGTTAGGGAAGAGGTCAATCGATACAGTTTGAACACTTCTTTAGGTCTTCTTTTGAAAGATTGAGAAACCAATGGAGTCTTTGCTAACAGCTCATCAAAACTACCAAATGCTTATACTAATTCTCGTAAATTCCTCCTCCAATAAGAACAAACTTTTATAATTAATTTGAACTATTTGCGCCAAGATTATCATATGCTTAATTTAAGATGTTCGTATTCTTACTTCCAAGACTTTCCCGGGTTTGAATTGAAAATTCTTAGGTACTTTAATACTATTTTTATGGCTTTGCCTATAGAGGAAGATATGGCATACTTGAATAAAAGCACATATTTATCGTCCGATAATATACTTTTATGTGTGTAATAGGTCTGAAATTTCCAAACAGCAGACAGACTGGACATTTTGAAAACAGGTACGCGTCGCCCGGTAGCCGTCAGCAGCCAACAAGCGACAGAGGGCAAAAATGTGAAGAAGAAAACAAAAAAGCTCCGAGGATGAATGTGTTCGTCGTGTGCGGTGGGTTCCTCAGCGTTGAAAACCACTAGGACATTACCATCATTCCGGGCAGATATTGCACGATATGTTTTTGTGTAGGTCGTACCGACCACAAGCATCGCTACAGAGGTATATCAACAGATTCTTTATTCGAGAAGAAGCAGTGAGTCGTATTAGCCTAGACGGCGAGGAGCTTTAATTGAATCATTCTTCCATGGACTGGGGCGCATACCAAAGGGGGCGGGGGGCAACAGGGTTATTAATCTGGTATCATTGAAATCAGAATTAAATTTTGCAAGCCTTCCGATAACTCAAAATCAGTTGCATAATTCTTGTGCGATTTCCAAAATACCATAGTGGAACTAAAAGGGTAAGCGCGCATTTGTACGTATCAGAGACACAGATCGAATGAAAATGATTCACATCAGTCGATGTTTTATTTAATCTTACTAAAATGCAAAAGACGCCACTGTTTCACTTGCAGCTTATCTTCTCCTCAACTATCTCGTCGAAGATACTAAAAAACATGATGAAAGCATATACAATCTCCATACCCTGCTACCCTCCCCCTCATGACTGAGGTCTAGATACGTCCAGGTCCAGGGGTGGGAATATTGTTGGAATTGCTCCATTTTGGGGTGACGTTGAATATCTTAAATATGCTTATAAATTGATGAATAAACCATTAGAGGAAAAATAGTATTTTTTATTTATTTGCATTTATTTTATATATTTCCTTTTTTATTAACTTATAGTATAACATAATCATTGGGAAAATCGTTTGTTATGAAATTCTCTAACAAAATGATTACTGCTCAAGGTCGTTAGGTGTGATTGTCGATTTGAAGATGGCCACGAAAATTTTTTTCTTCACTATTTTTCTACTCAAAGCAACTACACGTAGAAACAAAAAATCTTAAAGATGGTGTTCATTTGACAATGTAAACTTATGTTTAGCAAGATCTGTTCATTACATATTGACTAATTGAATGATCAACCTGGTATCAATAATTCCGCACCGTCCATTCACCAACGAAGGGCGCTGATGTTCCACTTCTCTCAACCATCGCGGATTTTCTACACTCCAGTACTGCATGTCGATTCACTTCACCATAGTTTGTAAAACCAGATTAATCTGAGTAGGACAAACAAAAGAAAGAAATACTATTTATTCAATTTCTTGCCCACTGAGAAAATGCGACTCAGTCAATAATATTCAAAAGAAATGTTTACAGCTTTGTCTACCGTTGCGGCATTGAAAAATTTCGTAAACAAACAAATGTTTTATTTTTTTATCGACATAAGTTGCAATTGGATTAAAATATCTTGTGTATTTTCTTATTCTCGTAGAGTAAAATTCTGCAATATAAAAAATATGCTACTATTAAAAAACGTGATTGACCTTGAAAAAACCTTGAAAACGCTGTCAATGTAAAACAAAAGTCATCATTAACTCTCTCCTGTTGCACCCAAGAACTTTTAAGTTAAATGGACCACCCGTTATATGATTTATTTCACAATACTTTCATGAACGATGTATCACTCAAGAGTATTCTAGTATGAAAATTTCATGAAGGTCAAGGATCACTACCTAGCCAGATAAACTGACGGTCTTTCCTGATGTGAGCGCTACGAAAATATAAAATCTCAAATTTTAAATTTTCGCGAGTACAATCCTACCCCGCCCATTGGCGTGGGAAATAAACATCGACTCCCTATATCATAAATTTCTGCAGATAGCCGATCATTACTCGAGTTTGCTAAATATATTCTTCTCGAACTTTTTCTCCATTCATAGTGGCGCCTGCTAACAAGCTAGTTCATTGTGGCCCGTGAGCAGTTCGACCCCCTTCAAATGTGGGCTTATGAATCAAGGTGGCATGTCAGCGTAAGCTGTCGGCCCTATAATTTCGGGGCCGACGTTAGACCCAACATCAACATATCACCGGTACCACTTGACTGAACATGACGTGTCTGTCAGACAACAGTGGCGTAGTGAGTGAGAGGTAGAAGGTTTGAAACCTAGGTAGGTATTTTAGTAACGTAACTGAAGGAAAACGTAATGCAACATAGTCTAAGAGCCAGTGATAGATAGAAGAATTACAGACGCGTTTGGTATGTATAAGTCTGCCAGGAAAATGCTGGGCAAAAATCTATATACACGATTTTTAGGTCTTAACTGTTTGACATCTGCAGTATTAATAATTGTCAATATTATCACTTTTGAAACTGCGGGCCCACTCCGAAAAGAAATCCTGGGTACAGGCCTGGGCACACCTAGAAGTGCTAGGGTCGTGTTTCATTGGCACTTATACTAATATTCGTTACATTGATATAGATTTAAATTAAATTAAGTAGCTTTGATTATTCGGTAATACCTTGTGTATCTGCTGAATTGTGCAAAACAAAAAAATCTCCTAACTAGATGACATTCTTCGAAGTAACCAGTATCGTATCTTGCAACAAAGAATAAAAGGCAAGATGAAGCGACGAAGAGGAGTTGCTGGAAAACAAGCATCAGGGTGAAAAACAGTCGCGACTGGACGAGTGCAGCCACTGTCCATCAATTGGATCAATTATTTAATCTAAGTGTAAGCAATGTGTCGGACCTCTTTACTAATGTTTGCTTTCCACCATACATAACACCTGCCATAGACATGCATATTTCGTCGTAAGGGAATCTGTCACCGATTCAAAACAGTTCAAGTGTTAGGACCTTGACTTTGACAGGTTTTTTTTTAGGAGGGGGAAAGCTATTATAGCCGGAGTGTGGGAGTCTCCACCGGCTACCCACTACCGTCATGATTACACAGTAGTAGATAGTACACCTGGTGGCATACGCACTAAAACACAAACCTCCGAACGCCAACCGCCACCGCGGAACTGTTTAACACATTACTTCACGGTGGCAGCCTTGTAGCTGGCACCTACAATCAGGTTTGCCCAACCCATAAGAACCAGATTGCGGGCACTATTGCCAGCGCCCACAATCAGGCTCGCACGTTCCGGGTCACCTGCTGTAGGGCCCTTTCCTCTGATTTTTTCTCCCGTAGAACCATCTCTACAAATCCCGCCACAGCATTCCAATTCTGAGGCGATCGAACCATGCAGTTCACTATGGTACCTGGCGTAACAACTTCGCCCAGGGTCATCATCATTGATGCCCTCCACACGTTCCACCTTTCGCAGGTAAAGAACGTGTGCTCTGGTCTATCCACTGCACCTGGACAATAAGTGCAGTTAGGCGAGTCGAGTAGAGTCCTTTGTGTAGATAGCTTTGACAGGTAGCGCCTCAGCATCTGCACATGCTTCTTGTAAGTATAAATACTAATTTATTTTTTTCATTTAGAATGAATAATGTGACACTGAATTAAGAATGTACTTAATTGTAGGTGTGTGATGTCGTAATGGGCTCTTTCAGGTACGCCAGAAACTAGGGCCAGGAAAAATAATATTTTGATCGTAGAGTACAATTAACCAAGGCTTCACCTTGTCTCCAAGAAGTCGATTTAGGTATTTTGTGATATCTCAGATTAGATGATTAGGTTTTACGCGAACCCGAACAAGTCTTGTGACAATTTGGAGTTATGGATTTATGAGGTTTATAATATCTGCCGCATTTACTAATCATTTCGAGAAGACCTACACAGAAGTATCATATCAAATAGCAGGATAACATAACGAGGCTTGAAGCTTTCATTTAGAAAACTCGGCTCATCGAAAAGGGAATCACCCTAGTAAACGAAGTTTTTTCATAAAGGTTATATAGTATTCCATTTGGTTGAAGCAATTTTGATTTCCAGGTTGAAACATAATACAACTCATTTTGTCATTGATTTTCTAGCATTTAGAAGTGCATTTTCGACGGGAAATGGAGTCGATCTATCACACCTAAAAGTCGGCAGCACTGCCTTTGCTTCAGCTCAGGCTGATGCCAACGCTGGAGCTTCTTCAGGAGCTATAGCGGGTGCAGGTTCTCGAGCTATATATCGGAGGATCTGGTAAGTATTTGATTAATACGGATATTACATAACCTAGATGCGAGGTATGGTAGGGGCAGTGGCGGCTGGTGCATAAACGCTGCAGAGCTCTCAATAAAATAAAACAATTACGTCATTCAACTAAAATATTTTCTATTACAAAGAAGTAACTATATACCGATGCGCTCTGGAGTGCCGTAGGGTTCTATCTTAGGAGCAATTTTATTTGCCTTGTATATTTCTTATCTACCTTCTGTCATCGCTTATAACACTTGTATTTTCGGACCGCAACATTCGATTAAGAATTTGTAGTATTTACATAGTTGGAAAAGTTGGTTGATGAAATGAGGGTAAAAGAAATTGTTTTAAGGGGGGGGGGGGAAGGAGGTACAAAGTGATTTTCATGGTTTTTGGTTATTTATTCAACCGGTGTACAACTTTGATATGTTATATTTATCAAAATACCATCGAAATAATTGAGATGAGAAAAACTATTTTCCCTCTTCCAAAAATACGTTACCTAGTTCAAAAAAACGACAAGAAAAATCAGAAAAGAAAATTGGTTGGCAGTGGAGATTGAATCCACTACCTCATAGATACTAGACAGACACTTTACTTTCCACTTTCCAATTTTATAACTTGTAGAGCTCGATCTTGCGTAGATATCTAATGCCAAATTTTCTTTTTGATTCTTCATATCATTACTTCAGTCCCTCTTACAGAATGCAGCAATTTATTTCCTTCACATCTTGAAATTAGACGTTAAATGCCATATAAATAAATTTAATCACCGTAACAAACTTAGTCTCAGTGTCTCGAAAATTTCAGAAATGAAAAAAATTAGTGGTTTCAAAAAACCCTCACAGTTTATATTAATCAGTAAGATCGAGATAGCCATGATATTGCCCTCGGCATATTCAGCCCATCCGATTGGCCTCATACAAACTCATTACATAACAAAAGCCTACTGGATGCAACATCATTCAATCAGAAATCAAGTAGGCTACGATTTAAAATGCAATCGCTCTACCAGGACGATGAAAAGGCTGTGCGATTCTTGGAAACCTGACGAACATCTTTTCGGCCGATCGACAGGGTGACCCTTTTTTAACACGCTTTGACGATTCCTCGATTATGTAATTCTGAGTTTAAATACAATCTGAAGTGGGGAAATCATACCTTAGTGTTGTGTGTTGTCGGCAAAGAATTGCATGTTACAGTGCGTTGCAGTATCTGACAAAAACAATAATGGGACTAAAACGGTATCCTGTGTGTATTCCACACTGATTATTGATCTTTGTGGCCGATAATTCAAATACGGCTTCGTGAGCCAAAGTAGTGACATTTGGTTATAGGCAGCTTGTGATTTGACGTATCAAATACTCAAAAGATTGAATAATACCAAAGCACTGATATTATTGTTTACTCACTACATGACACCTTTCTTTTGTTTAGGTTTTTTTAATCTGTAAGTTACATATTGTGGCCGATAAGATACTTCGTTTTTTAGTACACTGGGCGTCATTTCTTTCAAAATTCTCGTCATACAAAATTCAGGCTCTGCGAAATTGTGTGGTACTCAACTTGAATACAGTTTTTTCTACAGAATGTTGTAAAATAGTATTAAAATTATAGCTATACAAACCTGGTTTGAACATAAATAGCATGATGTTTACCATCAATGCAGGTGTTCCTCAAGCATCCGTTTTATCTTTGTCAATCAACGAAATTTTGGAAATATCATCTAATCCTGTAGATGACGGAACTCTCATTTCCTGTATGGAAGCAGGCAAACCAGGCGAGGTACCATACTTCGGCGAGGGCAGTACGTTGCTCAGATTAATGAGGACATTGGTCGAATTGTGAATGGGGATCTACAAATAGAGCTGATTCTATTTGTGCATTTGCGTGAGTCTATCTAGAAATAATATTTATAAGATGATTGTAAATGTATACACTTTTCTTAAATCTGAGCCAATCTTCTTCACAATAACAAGTGCCTAATCAGAACGCTCAACTCTTTATCCCTTTGGGGGTTACAAAAAAGAAGTCTAATAGATTAAAAAGTATGAAATATTTATACAAATCCGTTCTTCCGGCCAACGGGCAAGAAGAATTCACCATGTTTCTGTCCGTATAAGTTTTAATTTTTTAATTAATCTTAATCTGTGTTTATATATTGTATAATCGAGTAATAATGTGATACCTCACAATTAATACATTTTAAGTGACATGTTCCATATTGTCTACTACATAACATCGTTAGCAACAACCTCAATAACTTATGTAAGTCATATGCTGATTTTCTCACACCTGTTGCTTACGTATTTACTCATCGTAGTCCTGAAGATGGATGCATAGCCATGCGAAAGCTTGGATTGAAAAATCTTAAAGAGTAAGTACACTTTGCAATTATTGCCGCTTGCCAGTGACAACACAATCACATATATATATATATATATATATATATATATATATGTGTGTGTGTGTGTGTGTGTGAATGTATATATATATATATTGAAAATACGTGCAGAAGCTACTGATAATACAATTTTCACAAAATTATTTGTTAAGCAAACATCTGAAAAAATACTAACTTTGAGGTGACACATAGAAGACTACTTCAAGTCTCCACCATGTAATCTTATTGAAAAAGCTCACACCGTCTTGGCCGCCGTCCATTGTAGTGCAATATCTTAGAACCGTAAATAGGCAACAAGATGACGATGAAAGGCTTTCAATAACAACGTCGATCAAATTTGGATTAATTGTCCCCACTGATTTAATATATATCTCACTTCCTAGAATTTTGAGAGAGGACTAGGTGGGGTACCCTTTGCGGATGAAACGATTTATTAGTTATGATCCAGTGGTCACGTGAGATGTTTGGCAAGGAAGAGGGCTGAGGTAAGTCTACAATGCTTATTAGCTTGAAAATTCTGAAATTTTAGTAGCATCAGAGACAATATCATATTCTTTGAGATTGTACTGGATATCTAGGATTTTCATTAAGAAAAAAATATTATGTAGACTGTAGGCTCTCTTGTTTGGTGAAACTCTTCCATCATTGAAATACAATAAATTGTGCCTAGTTTATACACAATCTTTCACAAATAAAATCTGTCTTGTGATCCGTTTCCAATTTAATTTCATATACTGCTTATAAAGTAACTTGGTTAAACAGTCATTTTTGAGAACCTGACGATAATTTAAAGGTTAGATAACTGTCTCAAACTTATTTGTGGATTCATGCGAATAAGTTTCAAAATTTTATCTTAAAATTATAGTATATATCTTTAAGCTATGATTCTGTTTATAATACTGAAATCATCATCAGGTATCTACAATGTTTGAAAAACCAAATTGTCAATATTATATGTATAGATCATCACGTAGTTTTCACCTCAGATAAATTTAAAATTTTCCACACGTATTAAGGATCATAATGTAATAAATCGGGAATAAATCCATACCCGGCTTTTAAGGAAATTGAAAGATGACAATAACATAGCAAAAAAATGAAAATACTCTTTAATTGCGCAAACTTCAACTAAAACACTAAAAAGTAAAAATAATTTCAATTATTCAGGTTTTGTTAGTTTTATTGTGAAAAATCATGAAGTGCTACAGTTAGTTAACAAATATAGAAATGATCAACTTACGTAGATAAAAAGTTGTGTAATAAAACTCTTTCTTTTTTTTTGTGAAACTGTGTGAAAACTACACAACTTTTTATCTACATGATGGAAGAGTTCTACCAAGTAAGAGCGTCTACAATCTACATGATCAACTTACGCTTTTTTACATTGAAATAATTAACAAAACCTGAATAGTTAATCATGTTTCTTAGTGTTTAAAGTATAATTCATCTTACTTTATTTCTTTCAAGCCTATTGGCCATTGAACTCAGTAAATTTGTAATGCATTTCGGATATTTCAAATATGTATATTCAAATCAATCACATATTTCATATGTATAAGGCATTTTTGGAAGTAGTTCAGATTTTTCTAAAACAAGCTATTTCGTTCTGCTTTTGTTTTAGCAACTACTACATATTACTACACTTTTGTCATATAAAAACAACTACGATACTGCTATTCAGCCTCCTGAAAATAGTGTCAGGTAGTAGTAATGGTAATAATATTAATACTCAATAATCAATAATTGAAAATAATGGTGCTGTCGATACTGATGATAATAATAATACTTAGAGCATTTATGAGTTATTGCGTGACAAACCTGCTCCTACGGAATTTCTTGACCGTGACCGGAGTAAGAAGAATTCTCGGAATCTTGCTCCTGAATGGGATAAATGGCATATTTGATCCAAAACCCAGCCAAATCCGTGTGAGGAAGGTGGATTCAGATTTAAAGATTCTTTTGCACTATACCAAGCAGTTAATTTGTGTGCTTAACTGGTTGGAAACTACGATCTACGTGCTAAATTGACAATATAACTTTATAGTGGAACCGATCATCCTGGATGCAATTTTATTTCTATCAGCACCATGCAAAAACAAGTTAATTAAATAAGAAAATCCGCCACCTGTACAATAATGGACTCAAGTCAGCGACGTTCCGTTAGTAAAACCACTTACCATCTGGTACGCGTATAGAAAACCCGGCGTAATGGCGGTATTGAAATCAGCCAATAACGATATCGGATTGATGCTAAGTCATCCAGTCCAATAACATCCCCGCTCGATCGAATTGAAAGTCGTTGCGAATTACGTTCGGGTTCAACCATTGGTTCCGATCGGCAAAGGTAAAAAAAGAGCCTGTGTGCCGGTACAACCTGTACTGGGCCATTGTTTGGTCGGAATCTATTTTGCTGCGGGAAGTTGCTTAAAGCGACCCAATTCAAGATATCCTCACATAATATTCAGTGAAGTTAAACCATGTTAATAATTAAGAGGGAAATCGACCTAGGAATGAAAGGCGTTTTGCATTAGTTTCCAATATTTCGTTTCCAGCGCTCATTTTTCAAGATAATGGAACGATTCTGTGTGCGAATGATAGAGAAAGGTCGGTTCTATTACTCGTGTAAGCCCTTTCTTGAATTTTGTATACAACATTTTAGATATTGTCACATGAATATGATATTTTTGACTCATGTCGAATGTTTATTCAACCTTTTGACAACCAAAATATCAAGAAAACGGCTAAGCATGGGTGTCATCCTTCTTCTATGATTTGCACAAGATATATGTTCAATATGTTCAAAACCAAGCGCTTCAAATAAAGTACCGTACATGTATATATTTTTACCGCTGATACGAGCGGCCTCGAGAGAATATCTGAATTTTCTTATCAAAATTTGAAAAAAATGGCTTCACCCGAGCATAAAATTAACCTTTCTCTATCATTTAAAAAAAATGTTCCATTATCTTCAAAAGTGAGCGCTGGAAAGAAAATATTGGAAGGCCATATAAAATGCCTTTTATTTTAGGTAGAGTTCCCTCATAAGGGCTTTAAATGCAAAAGTCACAATCATCGCTTTATCAAATTTTAGGGAAAACGTGAAAAACCACTACCTACATTCAAATTGAAGAGGTTTAGCTCGAAGTCACATTATTGTTCTGGTATTTCAAAAAAAAACGTATTGACGTGTAGTTTCTTATAACGGGTCATTCATCGTGACTGTTTTGACAGATGAAGCGTGAGTAACGCTAATCTGTCATTTTGATTTGATTCAGTATTGTATACCATTTAATCAGGGAAAAACTTACACCTGGATGTCGTCTACAACTTTTGGAACTTTATTACGAAAATCAAAGTTCTGTCAGAAGTGTGTTCTATGCATTCCGAGCTATGATCACTCGATTCATCACCATTTTCAGCTGTTTGCTTTGGCTCTGACTTGGTACATTTTATGTAAGGATCAAGGTTTGAGGGCATAGAAAATCCAACTCGTTCAAACACTGAATCCTCCAAACCTTCGTTTACGCTTTAATTTCAGTGAATGGGCTCTACAATGGCTCAATAAAGATCCTCTGCTATATCGCAGAGCTTTGTTCAGTGATGAGGATTTCTGGATCAAAAGGGTACGTCATAAAACAAAATTATCGTATTTGGACTGATGAGCAACCCAAAAAATATAAAAAGCTATTATTACATCAAGATAAATTCACTTTCTGCGCTGGTGAATCGGCCACCAAGGTCATGTCATATCACATTTTTTTTATTATTATCTTTGAGGCTACGTGAAGCCTCAAGTCTACGTGAATAAGCCAGAATCTATTCAGGCCTTGGAATTGAAATCACTCGTGTCAATACCCAGATTCCATTTGTACCTAGAATCAAAGGCGTTTCACATGCTTTTCCAATATTTCATGTCCAGTGATCATTTTTCAAGATTTTTCTGCAATTGATAGAGAAAGGTAGATTCTATGCTCTTGTGAAGCCTGTTTTGCAATTTTTTATACAAAGTCTTAGATATTCTACATATGAATATTGAACTTTTTTACTCATTTCGGATATCTTTTAACCTTTTGGAAACCAAAGTAACCAAAATTTCAAGAAAACGTTTGTACACGGGTATAGAACCATCCTTTCTCTACGACCTGCATGAAAAATTTGATCAATATCTTCAAAATCAAGCGCTTCAAACGTAATATTGTGGCACCGATATTCCAAGTGTCAGACAAATATACTCACGGAAATAAACAGATTTTTGTAAGGTAGACTTCATAAAACATCCCAAAAACCTAGTATCTCAAACTCAAACTTATTTACATCATAGCATCGCAATGCTTCCTTAACCTATGTTATGTAGGAAGCAAACGCAGATATTTTTAGTACCTAACATCATAATAGGGTATCTAGGTCAAATTTTATACCTGACAGTTGATAATAGCGGGTCAGTCAATGTTTTGTCTAGCCATATTGAGTTACGTACAAAAAACGGTCGGTAGCCTCCTTTCTTCACTTGCTGTTCAGCCCCCTTCAATGTGCAGTACAATTTGTTACAGGCCACCTAAAGATAATGGCCCAATAAATTATTATTATACTTGACATATGTTTGTAAACACCAATCTAAACATTTGTTTCTTATTACTAATTGAAGCTGTCAGTCATTAATTTTCAATTACATTTTTATTCGTTGCTCGTGGTCGTGTTGGTTTTTTGATGTATGCTCCAAGCTCACGCAAGAATTATAATGGCTTCGAATAGATTAAGGATTTACTTTCGACGCAAAGATATCATTTGAGGAATTAATATTTGAGATATTTTATCATTTGGAATCAAATTAGAAAAATATTAGAAATATTCATTAGTTCCTTTTCAACTTTAGGATTGACAAAAATTTCACGTTTCCAGAAATTTACATAATTCCTCATATTTCAAAAACTAATTTCAGCTGGCTCAACAGTCCTGAAATTTAACCAAAATATGCGAAAAAACTGAGTCCACCGACTTTGTTCAATCTTTAAGTGTCTAAAATGAAATTTTATAGCCTTTATGAATCTTGTTCCAATAAAATGCACTAATTTGCGGTACAGGGTCCTATGACAAGTGAAACAGGTTAGCATCTTTGTATTTATTCGAAAATATTAGACTTTTATGCAAGACCAATTAAGCAGTCTATGACTGATACCGTGTTACCGACGCCACCGCAGCTCAGCCCAAATCCCGAATATAGACGCAATGTAAAGTCATTATTTATATATTATTTATGACCTAAAATATAAGCGTTTAGCATTGTTAGAATGTGAATGGATCAAATCAATCGAGAATTCGAGAATCAGTGTATCGTAACATGGTAAAAGAACACAGTAATTTAGAGCTATTTGCATTTATGAAGGTCATTTCCTCATTGGAACCTCACTCTCAACCGTTCCTCAAGATGACCTCACAGAAGTGCCGGAGAATCGATTCAACCACTATCAACAAAGTCTCCAGAAATATAAATTCGTCTGGTCCCAATGGTCGATAGATTATTTACAAACCCGTTAGAAATGGCATTCAGATACCAACTCTCCATCATTGCTCTTCCCACTACTCTATTGGCGATTGGGCCGTGTAACTAAGCTTCATCCCAGCAGTGACAACAAGAAGAGGGTGGCTACTGTCAGAACTGCCATTGGTCATTCAATCAGAGCCGTCCGGGAATTTGACTTCTGCTGATCAGTACTTCATCTACTTTTTGTTGATGGCCGTCGCAACAAGGCCGCCGATATGTTGTAGATCCGACAACACTGCCAGTACCACGGCCTACGAAAGAAGACGCTTCGATGGGGGTCGCAGGGGACAAGGGTTGTTCGGCAATAAATCCGTTTAATCAATCAAAACAGTTTGCTATAGTGACATGACGAGCCCGGCTCGGCTCCGGCACGATGTAACCTGAATCATCCTTCATACCTACTCTTTGACTTACTGCCATTTAATATTTTTCAATATTTGTTTTTGAATCAATAATTTGAAGCTCACACTCAAAGAGCGCCTTGAAATACAAAGGAAACAGCTTGTCTGTAGCTTATTCACTCTGCATTGCTTCCTAAATTATATATTGGAAACTAACAATATCCATGACATCCGTTCCCCCCTAAGTTAGAGGAACACCCACATAATAAATTGCATCATAATTCGTGAAAGTATGCCGAAACGTTCAATGCTCCACCCTCAATTTTCCGACTTTTCCCGCACTAACAATGTGTAAACAAACTAAGCCTTTGACGAAAATAAATCGACTTAATATTTACTCGCTAGAAGGTCAGTCTCGGTTTCCGTCGCGTTCTAGCGTTAGGTTGTGTCGTTCTATCCATCTCGTTACATAACTCTGTTTTCTGTTCCGTTTTAAAGTCTGTTGGTGCCCGGTATATTCATAAACAAAAGAATCAGGCCGCGTTATAGTTTATCGAACTATTTTGACGATCAGCGGGTTTTACTTCCAGTCTAGTTTCATGTTCCGAGTGCGTGTAGTGTATTGTAGAATATAGGTTAGATATATGTTTGTATTAAGTATTCACTGAACTGAGTCGCGTGATTATTCCAGTGATCTTCAAAGATAACTGCAGTGGGTGGTTTTGCTGTGTGTGCTAGGATAGTGTAAACGCGACCCAGTTCATTTGTAGGTGAGATATAATTTTATTTTCAATCAGTATAACGACACGTCTATGAGGATGATTTGTTTTGGTTAAGCTTTGGGGTGTCAACCTAGAAGTAAGCTTGCAATATTTTTTTCAATATAAAACCATCTAAAAACATAACATCAAGCAGTGGCAAATCTAGGATTTTTCTTGGGGACGGGAAGGGGCAAAGGTAACTTTCCTTGGGACTTACCTGGGGGATTTGCTGAGGGTATTCAGGTACGTACTGCCTATTAATAAAATATCTATATTCTAGACAAAAGCAGATTTCAAAATTGGCATATATCGAGGTACAGAATACCAAATAGAATGCGGAGTGGGGCAAGGATACGTCTTGTCATCCTAACTGTATAATTTATACTCTGACAAAGTCTGATAATACTGTAATATTATGTTATCTCCAGCATCTACGGAACTAGGCGTGGTAGGAGAAAAAGGGAATAGGTTTGAATATAAATGTGAATTAAACCAAATTTCTGATGGAGAGCCAATTGAAATAATATTTGGGAAGATATTTCACGGAGTGATGGAACCTGATGAAGGAATCAGACATAGAATTGAGCTGACTCGTGCCCCTTCATCAAAATTCTTTCTGTAATGATAACAGCGCATGGTAGAATGCTACATATGGTCAACGCTCTTGTATGGTACTGAAATCTGGACTTTGAAAACAGCAAATATAAATCGGTTAGAAGCTCTAGAGATGTGGATACATAGATGAGTGCTGCCGATATCAAGGGATGCAAAACGATCAAAAGGAGAAGATCTACAAAGGGCTAACACTATTCGAGCACAGTTAAGAACCATATAATGTCTAAAAATCTTCTATCCATGTCACATTCTCATAGATAACCAGTATCTTATCTTGCAACTAATAATAAAATGCAAGATAGGATGAAGAGGAGTTGGTAGAATAACATTTGCGACTGGACAGGTATACGTGCTGTCGACCAATTATTTAAACTTGCGCTGGATCCAGAAAACTTGGCCAGAATAATGGCCAACGTCAGCAAGACCGGACTGTTTTTAACTTAGTTTTATATACCTATATAAATAACTAACTAGCTTTGAATGATGTAGATTGTAAATGCTCTTGCTGGAATTATTTCATCATTAAGATGAAAATTGTGTAATTTAAACAAAAAAAAACTATGACTGATCTACAATGTTTCAATCATCGTCAGATTTTAAAAGTTGACCATTTACAAAGGTTAGCCAGGCTGCTTGTCAATTAGCTAACTAAGTACTTCTATTATTTTTTTCCTACGTGTAAGGGAAGTATTATTTTGGCGACTGCATATTTGTACTAGCTTTAGGGGAAACCCCGAAGATACCTCGACAATCGCAATCAAAATGACGTTAAGATATTTCATGTCATAAAATATTCTATGTCCTGAGATATCTCGTTATAAACTGGACAAAAAGAATAAATTTTGATGATTTTGAAGTGAAATTGATAGGATTTCGCTCCTAAGCGTTGCTGTCTTGCGATCAATTTAACGTAATCTCATAAATCGAAATATGTACGTTTTCCACTGAATTTGTACTGTACGTACTGTATATTACGTGTATAAAATTATGCTTCGTCTCTATTTTGATAACTTTTCTTTGAAAAATAATGTGAATTTCGTGTGTACCTGTAGCAGAACCAGAGAAAAATGAGGTATTTTAGAAACATCCGAGAAAAGGTGGGAAATGTGAGAAAATAAAATTTCCGTAAATACAGATTATGTATACATCGAGCAAGATTGCAACGTTGCCAAATCATGTTTTGTGTATATGAATAGTTTCGATAAAACTTCCGTAGTACGGTGCCAATGAAAACATAGTTGTAATGGTGTTTGTTTTGGAATAAAAATGATCCACTTTGGGGGTTACACATAAGAAATAATGACTGACCAACGGTTATAAGTCAAAATTCAAAACTTTCCGCAATTACTATACTTACCTTGCCTATTAACGTGGAATGTAAAAAAATACAGATCTCTCGATCTCCAATATCAACCTAGCATTTGGTTCATAAGATTTGATTACATTTAGTATTTAAAGCTTCATTACTGTAGTATGACGAGTTTATTATTTTTCTGATGAGAAATAACATATTAATTAGTAAGCGCTGTAAATCGATGATAACGAAAGAATGCAAATAGTTACAAGCCTCAATCAATATCAATATAAGCATTGCTAATGATGTTTTTCATGGTTGAGTCATCATTGGTTATGTGCATATGTCATTTTTTTTGTTTTTGAAGCTATGAAACCCACAGTAGACGACTTTACTCACAACGATTGGAACACGTATAACAAAAATAATAATGTTCCCAATATGTAAGATATGTCAACATGAGATGAGTATCCAATTCTTCAATTCAGGAATGAAATTAATACAATTTATGTAAGTCTACGAAGAAATCTCTGTAGTTTCTCGTTAAACGTCGATGTGCGAATCAGAGTTCTTCGATGCTATGTAATATCTGTGCTTTTATATGGGGCAGAAAATTGGAGCCTTAGTGAAAATGCATTTAAGCGATTGGAAGTGTTTGAAATGTCGTGCGCTACCGGGAATCCTGCGAGTGTGATATGTGCATATCATTAATAAAGACCTTAGACGCTTCTTCTGGCTGGAAAATCTCAGAAAATGGACAGGCTTAACGTCAGCAAAACTATTCAGAACGGCAGTGAACAACATAGGATGTAATATCAAATGCTTACTTGAGAGAATTGGGAAACAATAAATGTTGAACACCATAAGGATACAAAAGTTGCATGTGATGAGAGGGGAAAAATACAATCTGTTTTGCAAATTCTTATTCACCGTGCTATAAACAAAATCTTCTCGTATCCAGATGATGTTAGAATGAGTGGACATTGGGCAGTACAAGTGGAAAACTCCCGGATTTGTTCTACCAAATTATCATTTTTTGGCCTTGCAAGCTAACTATTAACACATCAGATATTTTTATATTTTAAACAATTAGATCAGGGGTGAGCAACCTTTTTAATCAACGAGCCAATTTAAATTTTAAAATTTTTTGGCGGGCCGCATATAAAGTAATATTTATTAATATTTTATAAATCTTATTTATAATAAGCATTAGAATAAAAAAAATTTAGAGTTTAAAAAAAAGTAAAGATTTCATATACAAATTTTCATGCAAAAAACATACAAGAGAAGAACATAAAAACGATTTTTACTTGAAATTATTAATGAGAAATTAGGCATTGTTTTTCCAATACAAGCTAATCAATATCAGCCGGAATTGATGAGAGGTAGCTATACATACGCAGCACATAAGATTTATAAAAAAATTCGATGTCTACTGAGAAAAATATTTTTTTTAAATCGGTATTATTCTGAATGTCAATCACTTCCATTTGTCTTCGGGAACTGTATCCACATCGATATGAAATGTCCAGGAAAACATTTTCATGAAAACCGCTGTTTTCTCAGCTTTGAACATTTGGAATCGTAGTTGAAATAAATTCGTTGATTAAAATGTCTATATATTGTGCGCAGTTTTGAGTAGTAACGTTTCATTTTTCTAAATGAGGAAAGTGAGACACATTATTCTGCAAAAGTTGCTGTTTACCCAATTTTAATTTGCGCTCAAAGCCCTGAATTTTATCATACAAATTGTGAATATACTGTCCTTTGCCTTGAAGTTCCACATTAAGATCATTGAGATGCTGAGTCATGTCGATGAGAAACCCAAAATCGCACATTCAAGTGAGTATATCGTCACAAAAAAAACGTGCAGACGCGGAGCGTTCGTATTGCATGTTTAAAAGAGTTTCGGTTTAGTATGTACTACCGTTTCATTATAAGTAATTTTATAAAAATATATTGATAGAAGAAAGTCGATAAAATAAAATCAATTCTAGAAATCCCTAGCGGACTGCATAAACATGTTTAACGAGCCGCGTGTTGCTCATCCCTGAATTAGATGATGAATAGGCTAAATTTCCAAATATCTATAATTCTTCCACCTACCATTTAGGACTCTGGTTCCTTGTTCTCTATAGATATTTACCGTTCTACATTTTACCAGAAAGTAAGTTTGACGAAATTTATTCAACTACTTGCACGTGTAAATGTGTGGCTCTCCAATTCATGGACTATTTTAAACCAGATCGATAGTTTCCTTGAAATGCACAGGGAAAATAATTGCTTCCTCCCATACCAAAATCGCGTGTCTGCTATCTATAAATCGGCACCTTGTACTCAGTCAGTGGCGGAACTTTTTAAGGGTGAGGCAAACTGGATAATCTAATTGTGATTATTATACACCTTCAATACTCTTCTCCAAGAGGCACGCACGGTGGCTTTGTCCATTGGCATCTTACGAATTCAAGGTCAACACTTGGACTGCATTGAAGCGGCAAACAGATGTCACTTACGACTTTCGTTAACAAGAGTGAGCTGATTTACAACGACATCCCTTGTTCTTCGTAAACGCTGAACAAGCTGAAAATGAAAGCATCTACTAATCTATGAGTTACATCAGAGGTTTAAGAGGGAACTATAACTTGGAATAAAGGCGTTTCCCATAGTTCGTTTTCAGCACTAATTCTTCAAGATAATGGAACTTTTTTTTGCTAATGATAGAGAAAATTTCAGACTTTGTCTCGGGGGATGGCGAATTAGCAGTAAAAATATGTTTATGTGCGGGGCGACAACATTTTGAACATATTTAAAATTTTGTGTGTGCAAATGATAGAAGCATGACAGGTCTTGGTATTTCGGGTACCAAAATTCAAAAGAAACATCCAAAATGATTGAAAAATGTCAATATCCATGTGACAATATCTAACATTTTGTTTAAAAAAATAAAAAAGGTCTTTGCACGAGCTTAGAACCAACTTTTCTCTATCATTGTAAAAAACCTCAAAAGATTATGATCGACCATACCCTATTGACATTTATAATCGCTCCTGACGAGTTGTACTACTCTTCTAAAGTAACTTAATAGATAAGCAGACACTTGCATGTTTAGATAAAATAATTGTTCATTTAACTTACACTTTCACAAATATATTTATGTGTTAAATACACACTTATTTTATCTGCATGATGGAAGAGCTTCACCAAGTAATGGCATTTACAATCGACATTTATGTTTAGTTTTTTACCGTCCAATAGGAAGTGTTATGATGATGATTTTGATTACGCTCTCGAATGCAGAAAAAATAAGGTTTCTAAGCTTTCGTATGATATCCATTTTGACTAGCAGCGCTATTGAAAAAAATAAGTCGGCGCTTTAAAAGTGTGATAGGTAATCATTTTGAATTTTATGATGAACAATTGTTAATTACAGTTAACATTACATTCCAAATTTAATGTTGATCCAACAAATACTTTAGGAGATATTGAGCCGGTTGCAGACATAATGAACATGGTGTAAAATGTTACTGTTAATATTATTACTTGGATAGTTTATACATTATCGGATAGCATACAATCTACCCAGATATCTGGTTAATTGAAATCATGAAAAATGTAGGCAGCTCATTCATTTATATAAAAAATGCTAAACCAAAAATTTTCGATTCCTGATTTTCGTTTTGGTCTCACTCCTTATATTAATGAAACATGACGCTGGAGACATGGAATTTTTATTAAAAACATTTCATATGCAGCATTTACACTTAAGGTCAATTTCCGTAAATAGCAACTATACAAATCAAGTATTGTATCATGGCTAGTGACAGCACCTTTGTCAGGCATTTGCTGCCAATGAATAACGTTTGACAACACTGTTTGCAAATGCTCCTTTAATGAGTACCCGAGGTATTTATGTATTAGCTCCAACACAGCTACAAATTTGGCGGCTTTTAAGTGTCGCCAATCTACATCTAACATTTTTGTGACAAATCATCAAATAAAACACTTTATTAAAAATTAAAACACTTTATTTGAAAACAAACTAGTCAATTGGATTTCGGTGGAAAATAGGCCGATATAGAGTTTAACATAGATTCAAAAGTCTCTATTTTCTTTCACCTGATGCTGTCGCCATATAAAATCTGATAATAAGATTCCAAATCATGTCTCGCTGTCCCCCTATTTCTCTTGTTCCTCCATTTAGCACTGCTCCACATTCTCTCCAATGTTTTTGTATGAACTTTTGTATCAGGATCAATAAAATTGTATTTGTGATTAACTTTAGCCTGTAGGAATCGTTCTATTTATATTCTATTTGTTTGGTAACCTTTCCAACTGTCAGAATAAATTGTACTACCATCTGCAACGTTTTAAATAATTGTATCAAGAAGGGTAGAGCCAGTTCTATTAGGAACAGTGACAACAAAAGAATCTTTGGTTTCCCTACATATACCACCAAACACCCACTGTTATAAAGTTTCATGTCATGGGAAATGGTAGATTTTTGTTTTTTTTTGGTAAATTATGAAGCTCCTGAAAACCACTGTTATAAAGTTTCATGTCATGGGAATTGGTAGATTTTTGTTTTTTTGGTAAAATATGAAGCTCCTGAAAAAATTAAATTGCTGCTGGTTCTGTTCTTGGCAAATCCTAAATACGCATTTTCCTAGCACTAAAAAATGACGTAAAAAATCAGCAAACAACAAGGCAACACGGAATGCAAAAGATAACTGCGTGTGTACGCGAACACCAAGGTTGCTTTTATTGGTGCATTAACGCAACTTTTGCTACGGTGGCGTTAATACGTAAGTGCCGGACCTGGGGTTATGCAGACATTTTCAATTATCTAGTCACCTAGGCGCGGTTACGGCGTAGACAGAGAATGCTGGAGACACGGGTTCGAGTCCCGTCTACTCCAAAAAACATTTTTCAACCTTCCAGTCCAAAATTATTTTCTAAACCTCCGGTTACACAGTTCCTTTGAAGGGTTTGAAGTAAATAACCTTCCCAAATGTGCCAAATTTGATAAATTTTCCAGGCAATGACTACCTACAATCTTGTACTATAAATGCAACAATCTAAACATGAGAACGCCTCTCCTATGCATTTACATAACAGTTTATTGGCTTCTCGCGACAAATTCCGTACACCCACGCGTATTTCGAAGTTCGAGATCACTAGAATGAAATCCTACCATATGAAATTAAATGCAATCCTTCATGTGAAGGGGCGAGTGGATACAGGTCTTATGTGATATTTTTATGAGAATTGATACTTTGTGTGTATTAATGTATTAGGTATATGCATCTTTGTACTTTGTTTTATAGTCATCAGAACATTATAAAGATTTCCAAAGAATATGAAGGTGCTATATCGCAAATATCCCCTCAGTTCCAGTTGAAGACTGTTTCAAATACATCTTAGAATGCGCAGAAATCAGACTTTATGACCATTGAGTGTATCTCCTCTCCATTTTGAAAAGTATGCATTTAAAAAAAGACAAGCTATGTACGCATTATCCCTTTGCTCTGAATTTACAACGTCTGAATGGAAAACGCAGAAGAGTTTTTAAAGAAAATTTGGGCAACCTGCGAACTCAACTTCAATATATTCTCGATAAGCTCAGATGCCTTCACAATGAAATTTTTTAACGGTACAATCAGTAGCCGTCGGTTACAGCAGTAACATGGATTTTAAAAACATTTTTGTACTCCCAGCGGCGCCAAAGGTCTAACCAAAAATAATATTCTATAAAGTAGGTGCAAGCTCTTAGCTCAAATTTTTATCAGCATCGTAGGATGTCATGAAGTTATAATTCGTGTAATTCATTAGCCAACATGCTGCAGAAGAAGCAACGTGTTTCTAAGTTCAGATGCCATTGGCTGACGGTATGGACTATGGGGTCAAAAAGATTATTGGGTCTGGATTTCTGTATTATTTGTAGTTTGTGTATCCGAAAGAAACAATAATTTCAAGGTAAATGGATGAAAGGGAGATAAATTGAACGGAAGCGAAAAAGCACAGGATGTAACGCATCCCGTAGGACCTTCGTTATTGCTTGCAAATCCTGTTTGGTTCTGTTGTGTTGGGCTACCAGACTACATAATTATTCTTTTCATTTCATTGTAAGTAGTAGTAAGCTCAGGCAACCAGATATACAACTGTCTGTATAGTAGGTTACCTATGATATATTACCTTATAGATGTACAAAATTATTTTAAAATGAGTAACTTTAGAGTTACGAATACTATGTTGTACTAGATTGGTAGGTTTTCCAAATGTCTCGATTTTTTACTAAAGTCTTTTTACAACCTGTAATGGCGACCTAAAAGTGTACCTGCCGATTGGCAACTTTGGTTGCGTAGAATACACGTTACAGGCCACTACTGGTGCTTTGTCACATCTTATTTCCCTGATTGTTCTCATAAACCATATGAATTGGTTTTTCAAAAATTAAATAACTGACGTTGATCACATGTCAAATGTTTGACAAGAAACTGTTTGAAAATAGCTTAGTAAACTAGTAAAACAGTACATTAAAGCTAAACCCAAATAACAAAATCAGCAACAATTTTTTTTCTAACGTTGATAAGTTATTATTGCTCATGGGGTGTAATTACCCCCGTTAGCCCCTCGTAGCCCTCAGCGCACTATGCATGGGGTTGAAAATCGTGTTGCATATGTGGAAATATCAGGAGGGCAGATCTTTTTAGTCCATTTTTCTCTTCAAGTTCTTTTCACTGTGCACCTCCCTTTCCCTTACACTGTCTCACCATCCCAACACTATACTCCTATTTCTTATTTAATATAATATACTTTCCGTCAGCCATCACGCCGTCACAGCTGAGCACAATACTGGTGGTGATATGTACAACGATCTGGTTTGTTTGTTTATGGTTTAAGTTCTGCCAAATAAATTATCATTAATCTGCCTGAATTGAATAACTTCTATGATGATGAGTGTAGATATCTCAATAGAGTGTGATTCTTGAAATTTTTATTCCATTTTACTATTTGTCTGTACGCATTGATCCTCAAAAATTTTAAAAACTTCGATTATTTCCATGTGACTGTTTTCTACATTTTTTAAAGTCTTCACATACTCCCCCACCGATGGAAGGGTACACATCGAATAACTTTTTTTTCTTTCTACAATCTATCCCCGAAAATCAAAAGGTCCCCATGACGCTCGAATAAATTCCCATTTTAGAATTGTGGGCTCCCCTATTATAAGGGAAAGGACTATTTCGCTCCGGAATGAATAAATTCGACCTCCGTGTCCGGTTCGGTCTGGACGGAGCCTTAGAGGAAACTCGGGGACTTGCTACCCCGTTACGCTTTTCTAATGATCATATTCGGATTTAGTCCTCGCAAATACGAGGACAAAAATATACCAAGTCTGATGACATTTTTATAGATCGACAATGCCTACTCATAATATCTAACTCTAGGATTCTGTGTTTTAGTTATACATTTATTTCATGCGGAAAACATCGATATCTTGTATTTGTATTTCCACCTCGTTATATCTAACCTACGCATTCCAATTTGGATCGTTTCTACATTAACCAATTACTTTTTCATTCCGGATTTCTACTAACATGGGAAATATCTTTATATCGTAGTAAAAATGCTGTGCATTTTTTGCTGTTCAAATATCGCATTTTTTATCAAGGTTTCTTTTGTAACTTGCTAAGTTTTTAGATAGAAATGTTCATATGAAAGTTCTTGAAAGCAATGGGGGAGAGGTAATGATGCCTCTTATTTTCGACCTTGACATCGTTTTCAAGGTTTTTTTCAAGGTGAACCATGTTTTTCCATAGAAACCTACCCTTTTTATTCCAGAATCTTACTCTACCAGAAAAAACAAATAAATTTTGTTCTCGAAATTATTTTATCCGATTGCAACCTATGTAGATAAGAAATAAAACATTTGTTCCTCTTCGAAACGTTTCCATACCGCAACGATAGACAACGCCGTTATCATTTCTTCAAAACATTATTCCAGAAGCTTCTGTTAAAACATTATTGACTGAGTTGTATTTTCTCAGTGGGCAAGAAATTGAATATAATTGAATAGAAATTTGTTTCGTGTTCTCAGAGGAACCTGGTTTTACAAACCATGGTGAAGTGTATCGACATAATCGTAATATGCAGTGCTTGAGTGTAGAAAATCCGCGATGGTTGAGAGAAGTGGAACATCAGCGCCTTTCTTTGGTGAATGTATGGTGCGGAATTACTGGTGACACAGGTTGATAGATCTATATTTTATTAAAGGAACTTTGAATGGGCATAAATACCGAGACTTTCTACAACACCATATACGATAGCTAATAGATTATATACAACTTCAAGGAAGGGCAAGTGTGCGGTTTCAACATGATGGCTACCCTGCTCATTATCCCAAATTTTTTTGGGAAGTGCTGGATCAGGAATACCCTAGCCGATGGATCGGTTAAGGTGATCCCGTTATGTGGCCTACTAGAACACTAGATTTAACCCCTCTCAATTTCTTTTTATTGGGCCATCTAAAAGAAGTTCTTTATTCTAGAAGCTCCCACTACACGTCTATTGTAGTTGGAGGGCATCATTTTGAACATTTATTATGATAAATTTGAAGGATTTTAATATGATAATTACGATATTTATGTCTTTGTGAGGAGAAAAGCATTGCTGACAAATCGTGTAATCATTGGAAAATCTATAAAAAGGATAAATATTGTATTTTTTATCTCCTTAAGTTGCAATCGGATTTCAAAATTTGAATAAAATCTGCATTTTTGGTAAAATTTTTCGTTTTTTTACGATTTTCGAACGACGACTTTTGACTCATTGGTATATTCAGATTTGTGCTACGAGGTTCCGTTCTAAGGGAAATATATTTTCCGAGAAGATGGAAATGCCGAACGGGGACCAAAAATTCATCTTCCTCAAACAGGACAAAATAGTGTTATGCGTAATTTAGGGAGCGCTTATCACGGAGCTGGTCTTTGTTTCTGCACCGGATGTAGGGGGGCCAAGTAGGTACCAGGGGAGACAAGGTAGACTATCTTAGCGCTTACCCTGTCTGCAAATGGACACCTCATGATAACTTGGATTCAGGGCCCTGAAATACATAGGGAAATCGTTTATTTTTGAAGTCGGCAGTTTTTCTGTGGTTTTGTTATAATGAGACACAAATCCTTCGCGAGCGGAACGTTTATGTATATTTGGTGGCGCTGAATGCAAATATTATCATTATAAGTCCCATTTTGAGGGAGGTAATTGCCCAGAGGCCTGTCAGGGGGGCTCCTTCAGGCCTGAGCTGAAAACGGAGGCGATATTCATGATTAGCGCACCTCGAAAACGATTTTTTGCCTGATTTAAAAAATTCTACTTTGTTAGTTAAATATTTCGAAGGTTTTTTCACGATTTTCGAGCGCCGAATTTTGACTCCTATCGTGAGGCGAAAAATAATTTGACCTTTCATTGTTGGTCTCTATCCATTAGGGGGGCCAAGTAGGTACCAGGGGAGACAAGGTAGACTATCTTAGCGCTTACCCTGTCTGCAAATGGACACCTCATGATAACTTGGATTCAGGGCCCTGAAATACATAGGGATATCGTTTATTTTTGAAGTCGACAGTTTTTCTGTGGTTTTGTTATAATGAGACACAAATCCTTCGCGAGCGGAACGTTTATGTATATTTGGTGGCGCTGAATGCAAATATTATCATTATAAGTCCCATTTTGAGGGAGGTAATTGCCCAGAGGCCTGTCAGGGGGGCTCCTTCAGGCCTGAGCTGAAAACGGAGGCGATATTCATGATTAGCGCACCTCGAAAACGATTTTTTGCCTGATTTAAAAAATTCTACTTTGTTAGTTAAATATTTCGAAGGTTTTTTCACGATTTTCGAGCGCCGAATTTTGACTCCTATTGTGAGGCGAAAAATAATTTGACCTTTCATTGTTGGTCTCTATCCATTGTAAAATTTTCTGTTGATATTTGCGCTACAAGTTTTCGTTCTGCAGAAGAAAAAGATAGAAGGAACCTTAGATTAGGTAATTCAAGTAAAAGTCGATGCTTTGATCAACAATTGAAATTGAAATTGCTCATATTCTGACAGAAAACGAATTTTTTCAGTAGTTATAATTCATTTAGAAAATATTGGCTAAAAGGTATATTAATTTTCTGGAATATATCTCCGATCCCAATTATATAACTAGTTACTGTTACTGCTATTTTAAGGCTGTAATCGATATCCCAATTACCACTTTCCTTAATATAGAGAAAGGTGGAACTAAATGTGCATTGTCCTCCGTTGTCTGATTAGTAACTTGTTATGTGCACCCCACGCTCTTTGTTATATATATAGGTCGGTTACTAGGAGGGAAAAGTAGGGCATAAATATGCTGTTTTAACCAGTGTCGTACCTAAAGACTGTGGCGCATAGAGAAACTTCTGCAATTTGCACCCCTGTGGCATTTCTCACTACTCTTTTGGATATTCCCCGTCCAAAAATCCTGAAGAGGAGAACACTAAATAAACCTCCCTACTCAAGGCATTTTCCGCCCTTTCAACCCACAAGTTTGCATCCCTTGGCGGGCCCCGCTTGCCCTGCCCTAGTTCTGAGTGATTCAACTATTGAATGAGCATCTTTGTGAACGCCTTTCTAAAAGTGGTTGGAGTTCGGTTTTGTTTTGTTTATCTGTTGCTTCGTTATATAATTAGGAATCTCATTGGGTGCGACTTGAAAATTAAAAAAATCTAAACGTCGATGTCGTGCTTTCATTTGGCCAATTATGGATTCATTACTATGTGCTTTTTGGTATATCCAACATAATTTTGAAGTGAGAGAAACGGAAAAAGGTTTTTGGTGCAGACAGGACTCGAACCCGTGTCTCCAGAATTCCGTACTGTCGCTGTAGCCTACTGCACTCCAGTGGTTAAGTTTGTGACTTCTTGACTTCAATGGATGGTGAATGTACTATGTATCCAATAATATACACCTTCACCAATAATGAAAAACTACTTTGAAGCTTTGTATACAAAACTAGTGTCTAAGTTTTGAGTACGGAAACCGACAGATAAAACTAGGTCTAAATTGTTCTTCAGAATATAAGCTCACTAATGAAAAAATGGTATTAAGTAGGTTTACGCTATACTTATCATGCAATGGTAAATGTACATCTTATGCTGTTTGTATTTTGGACTTATTGGACAGTTGAAATTGAATTGAAAGACATTGAAAACTATTCTTTTATGATCTCAAATATTTCCGGAATTGGCTGGTATTAAGGAAATAACCACAATTTGCAATATTCTCAAAAACACTTCCAACTGCACGTGATATACAGAGTCACTTCACTTTAAACATTATTCATGTTATTTTTTTAAGTAATACTGCTTCGGAGAGTTTTTGAGTTTCTTAGCATTTCGATTGATGAGTCGTCTTCAGGTGAAGATTTTTGTAGTGTTGTTTAAAGATCCATATTTTCTACCAGTTTCAAACAACAGGCCTTTGCAGTTAAAATGTAAGAATATTCAGTAGAAGTCGCTAAAGCAGAAACGGAATAAATTTGCTCTTTTGAGAAAAGCTAGCTACACCCTGGAATACCGAAGAACATGAACATGAACATAATTCAGTTCAATTTTTTTGAAATATTCAAAATGCGTCAAAAATTTTCTACGTTTATAAGTTGTATGTATTGTATAGTTTTAAAAGTAATAAACGTGTTGAAAGCGTTTTTAGAGGCAAAGGTGTGAATAATTATCCATGTCTTACAAGTAAAGAGGATTACCGTATTCAATAATGTATAGATGATAGAAAGTCTCATACCAACGTAAAAAAAAATGTGTCACTTTTTTTTCGTTTTTCGACAATAACTCCATGGCAACTCAGGTTCGTACCCATGATTTTGTTTTTTTTTGGCGGAGGAGGACATAAACAACTAGCCAAATTTATTGCACTGAGAAAAAACGTTTATTTATGATTAATAAATATATTTATCTATTCATTGTGTCGAAAGTCTGTTTAATGTAATGAAATATATTATTTGGGAATAGTTCCGGTGATCTGTACAATGCTACTTTGTATAGCTGACTAAAATACTGTATTTTCTTAGAATATTACTTCATAGTTTGTAAAGTATTTTGGAATAAACGTTTTACTTCAAAAAACCTTTAACTGCATTAGCAGTCCTATGGAATTAGAGAAATTACATTTTCTTAAATTTCGGGAGCGGAGGGCTAGGATTCCTTGGCTCCCCTATGGGTACATGCCTGTTGGCTCTACATAGATTTTCAAAAGCAACAAAATTTCGACAGAAAACATATGTTCATTCGTCGGATGTATTCTCGTAAAATTCTCCACACATAAAAAAAATCTCGATTCAAGAATTTCGATATTCTTGTGAAGATATACTCACAACAAGAACATCTGATCTTGCTCTGAGACAATTTACTTGACAGGAATTTAATTTGAATCAAGAAAAGTATATCTTTGAATTCAATACTCATTCTAAAGAAATATACTCTAAAGAAAAATATAATTTCCTTCACAACTAAGATATTTTCTAACGGATCTTGCCATTCCCTCCAAGTAATTCATTTACTTGTTTGGCATCACCATATTCGTCAACGGCAATTCAGTGGCAGGTGTGTGTTTGTTCCCGCGTCCGTCAGTTTCTATTGGATTTAATTCTGACCAACCACCTCTCAGGATGAATGTGTTGTTAAAAAGTTGGGGTAGTAGCTGTTGAGAGGATCACATACAAGTACAGGTGTTGATGTGATGTGAGTGATATGTGAGTTGTGAATAAGTTCTATTACAAATGGTAGACGTTATATCTTTTGGCGTAATTAGAAGTGCATATATTTTATATTCTGTTTATCTGTACAACACCATTCAAACCTGAATTAGGAAAAATATTATATGATGCAGGAGAATGTAAGAAAGAAGTCACATTGGTACAGAATTGATACTTGTTTAGTTCTTCTTTTCAAGGTTAAGGAACCAACAATAGCTTTGATAACAGCTCATCAAAATTACAGACTCGTCATACCAATAATAAATTATATAATGAAGTGGAAATCTTTCGCCAAGATCATGAAATGCTTCAATCAACACCATGGTATTCTTATAAGTTAGATTCTCTCTGTTTTATGCCAAGATTATGATATGGACAATTTGAGATTTTGGTATTCTTACTTCCAACACCTTCCCAGGTTTGAATTTTATATTTAATTAAATTTATTCTATATGATCAAAAACCAAGGTTATTCCTATAGCTTAGCGCATATAGGAAGTTATGGTATATGTACTTGAATGAAAACACATATTTTTGGTCTGATAATTTATTTTTATGTATGTATACATCACAGCTTTGGGAATCTAATATTTTCGCGATTTGAATACCGATGTGTGAACAATAATATCTGTCTAACAAGTACGAAGTATTATTAGGGTCAACATTTCATACAGATATATATTGTAGAATATATTCTATAAAAATCAATTTTATTGAGATCTACTGTTTCCTCACCCCAATTTCAGTCTTCTCCCAAAATTCAAGAAAAATGATCCGGGTCTCAGAGAGCCAAAAGACCAATTTTTTGGTTGTGATTTTATACTAACAATAATTCCACCGCCACAACCACTTTTTGAAATCTACAAAGCTTTTTTGTCCTTATCACAGTAGCAGTTTAGTATCAAAGTTTCATAACAAATGTACCCAAACGCAAAACGAGGATGTGTACATTACTTCGTGGGAAGACATACACATAAACCTACCGGACTCATTTTTTTATGAGTGTAGTTGGAATCGTTACGTACGGCATAGGCGTCACTCATGAAAGCCAGGGAGTCCCCATGAAACAGCTCCGTATTGTATACACAAATTTCCTGTAAACAAATTGACATTGAGGCTTTTACGTAATTCGGTTACGTCACTGATACTGAACGTGTTGAGGTCAAGATTATTACGTACTCTACGTACGAGCTATGAATTTATGTCACACGTCACGATTCCGTGGAAATTTGTCTGGGAAATCAACTGTGCATATCGTAGTTCAGCTTTGCCCCAATAGATGTCACAGCGTGCTAGAGTAACCAGTAACCGGAAAAGATTATATGATATTAGTGCAGGTAGAATATTACAGGATGAGTAATTTATGGTGTAACGAAAACGGCAGCTGGCGATAGGGGCATCTAGACCTCAGTCTTGGGTGGGGGCATCAAGGCATCAGGTTTGAGCATGCCTTCACCATTTTTCATAATACATTCGTCGAGGTAGTTGCGGCCACAGAAAGCGGTATGTTGAAAAAATTGGGGGAAGGGGGAATTGCCAGTTACCCTCTCTTGTATACGCATCTGTCAGGTAGCGAGCAGGGGTTTCACGTTCTCAACACCTCCTAGACCCACCAGCAAACTCAGATGATATTCAAATAAAAAATGCTCATCATGGTAAACATCTTTATCTTAGTAGTAGTGGGCGACGAGCAACAGTGTTAACAATTTTTTAGGAATAATAAATTAGATATTCAAGCATCTGTAATTTTATTAAATGGATGGCTTTTGTCTTATGGGAAAAGTTACTCTTTACATCCATTTTATGTATATACGCATATACAATATAACACAAGAACGATAAAAATGTCATTTGGGTCTTAAAAAGATCCAATAAACATTTGATTTTTAAACTACATATACATATTTTTATAATGGCAACTTTAACAGTGACAACGTTTTCTTGAGAAATATCGCTTTCTTCTCTAAAATTATCCGAGGAAGTCTACTGGGCATAACAGACAAAGTTCTTGATACCTCTGCCTTCCAAAATAGAGGATCTACATTTATCTGCGTCATATAGTATTTTCCCTAATTCAAGTTTGAAAGGTGTTATACAGATAAACAATATAAAAATATGTACTGTAAATTAAATGTAAATTAAGCCAAAAGATAAACGGCCACCATTTGTAATAGAACTTATTCACAACTCACATATCACTTATATCAATCACATCAACACCTGTACACTTGTAGGAAATACTCACAACAGTCACAACCCCAACTCCTTAATAGCACATTCATCCTGAGGGGAGGTTGGTAGAAATTAAATCCAATAGAAACTAACGGACGCGGAACAGAAACACGTGTACCGCTGAATTGCCGTTGACGAATATGGCGATGCCAAACAAGTAAATGAATTACTTGGAGCACTTAGCAAGATGTTCGTAATCTTGATTGCAGCAAACGGAGCTCTGTTGGAAAATATAATAACCTTACACAAAAATATGGGATACTTGATAGAAATCTTACTTATGAAGAAAATTATATATTTATTCAAAGTAGGTATATTTCTTTAGAATGAGTATTGAATTCGAAAATATTATACTTTTCTTGGTCCAAATTAATAATATTCTTATCAAGCGAATTGTCTTAGAGTTAGATTTGATGTTCTTGTCGTGTTTATATCTTTAGAAGAATATCGAAATTTTTGAATTGGGAATTTCTTTTTATGTGGGTGTGAATACAAAATCTTCTTCGTGTTTGACCAAAGATATTTTATATCACAACAAAAATGAGTGTTTGAGGTTTGAAACTATGTTTTACATTTGTGTCTCCTGTAAAAATGTAGCTTTAGAGTTTTTTCCGGTGTCATTCATGGTACAAGTCAACCAACTCGACATAATTATAATATTTTTTATGATAGATACATATGAATTCGATCTCTGCATGCCACTGCTTTTATTTTGCTTAGATTCCCTGGTAATTTCATCTTGTTTTATGTGCGATATTGGTTAACCATAATTACCGTAGGCGCTCGTTAATAAATACATTAGCAAGGCTAATTAAAAAGCCAAAAACCTCAGTCCGTTTTATAGCTACAAATTTAAATTAGGTTGGCAATAAACTATTTTGATTACTCTTCTGTCTTGACTCATTATATTATAAGGAAACCGTATTTATGGTCGATATTATCAACTCCAATTAGCCGCTTAAATCGTAACACGCCCTCGGTTTTCTCTACAGGATGAGCATGAGTATACATGGAAAAATTCCCAGAAATTCGGATGACGCAAATGCTTGTTTGCAGGCTATAGAAAAGTCAAGTTGGCGGGGCTAGGGAAACTGTGTTTATTTAATTTGTGTCATAGTTGTTATTTTGTGACGTCATGGATGTTTCCAGGATTGCATTGTTTCACACTTGTTTCCCCGATAAATGACATGTTGTGCGTCAAATCAAGTCATCATTGTGGTTCCGGTACTATCATTATAAGCCTAGCCTTCATAGACAAAATTTTTATACATAATTACACATGAGGGTGAAGTTCAGACTTCTATTAAAAACTTTGAATATACTTAGATAATCTCTCACAGAGTCAGAATAGAGCCCATCGCGCCCCAAAAAGCGCTGCGAGACAACAAATTACTATTTACATTGACATTAGAAGGCTGTGAATTGGAACAATCGGAGAACTCCCTAGCAGCTCATTCCACAACGCTGAAGATATTCCGTGGATCTTGTGCTTGTGAAAGCCGTATTAGTGATCATTGATGATGGTATTTGTCTTTAGGTATGGGTTGCACTGACCGACAAACAGAGTGTAAATCCATGTGTAAAGTATAACAGTTAACAATTACAAGATCTGTAGCTTGCATGTAAGGTAAGGTTCCTCAAACTATGGTACGCGTACCAACAGAGGTACGATTGACCTAAAAAGGTAGTACGTGAGCATACGTCTCTTGGATATCAACATTAGCTTACTCAGCAGACATGTTTAATAACAAATCAGTTTTCGCTACACGAAAAACCAGGGCTTTTATCAATAATCGTCAAATGATGAATAACGTTGTTTGAAGTGTAAACCTTCATTCAAAATTTTCGAGACTGGGATACATCCCCGCCTATTAACGTGGGAAGTGAAAGAACAAAAAATATCCGATGCGAATAAATAAGTCTAGACCTCCCCTTATCTCTGACGGTGCTGTGGTCGTAAACCAAACAAAAATCGCTTTAATTATGTTATAAACACAATAAATGCATCAAGATTTAATGCCGATTTTATTATAATGTAATGATAGCGAGAAAGAGAGAGATCTGTTGCACAGACACACAAATGCAATGCGTACAGTAACCTTGAGTGTCGGTTCTCAAAACAAAAGCTGGGTCAAAAACCCTGTAGACCTACGCGAAAATTTTCATGTGCACGCTAAACGGTAAATCGGAGTGACGGATGTGCGTCTATTGCACCAGGTGTCGCAAAATGTACTCGCACCATGGAAGTGCAACTAGCATTACAGAGTGGGAATCAAGGCGATGTTGTAAAACACAGTCTAACAACTCTGGTAACCTACCCATAATAAAGGTGGCTCACATGACACGGTGAAATTCAAATTTCTCTCCAAATGTTTACACAACTAACCTCAACTTATCTCCAAGGAACGCCTGTTGGCAACTTACGAAGTCAAAGGTCCTAACACCTGGACTGCCTTGAAGTGGCAACAGATGTCCCTTATGACATGTCCTGAGTTAGATCGCTAAGCTATACTCACGAGTCTAGGCTAAAGACGATACATGCATGTCTATAGCAGGTCTGATGCATTGTGGAGAGCATACACTTAATATCAGTTGTCAGCTTCTGATGTGACTTGTAGATGCGTTGATAAGGCTTTGTGCCTTCCTGAGACGTTTTCGATAAAAAAATTCAGAGAAAATAGTATAAGTACCAATCCAGTCACTAACACTACTAATAGCAGGCTTACTCGTTTAAGTAAGCAGGGCTTTTAAATTTTTGGGCTTAAAAAAATACGGGCGCGTGGACAACTACCGCTGGTGGAACAACTACCTAGTTCTCTCATGTTCATTCAATCTTTGATGAAAATTTAATCAACACCTGCTTCAGATAACACTGTGAGCAAGCATTGAGCATAAATGCGCGCGATGGAAGTCTATTTTAAGAGTGTGCATAATCTACAATTTTTCTATAAATATTGAAAGAAACACGATACTTACTAGCTGAGAGTATTCAGATTTTGCGCTGCAAGTGTGCATTGAGATATTCGCTAGTTATTTGATGACATAATGGATTCAAGCATTCCTAGTCAGTTAGGAAACAACACATATTCATTACTACACAACTTGGTGGGGTTGGAATGTCCATCCCATCCTGTTCAGTGCACGGTTCCACTGGTTGTCTAGGAAATGGCGGTTATTATTTTTTTGGTATGTTGTTATCAGGAAAGAAATGGAGTCAAGTAGATTGATGTGAAAAAACAGACACATAGAAACACTCGAGAGTGTCGGATTTTGATATCGTCTCCGATAATAGAGGAAGTATATCTACTAATCTGCCAGTTTGCATGGTGGGAGTGACCGTACAGCGGGGTTAATAATGAAGGAAAAAATGTAATTGGACGTGTCAGAAATTCAAAGGGGATGTTAAGTGAACCCGAATGGAGCCGCCATTCAAAATACTGATTCGGATGTGATGCAAGCTCGTGGCGGCTTTTTGAAAATGCAAGGAAATCTCGCCGATTTGAGCCGATCAAGCGCGTCAGATTTTTATAGGAAGTTTGATGTCCTGGCTCCTTGTCATGCTGTTATTTGGAGAGATTTTTGTAATCTCATTTGAATAAGAACGTTTTTTTTTGACCACTGAAAATGGCAAATGAAATGCACAGAAAATAACATGCAGATGAAGAAGGTAAATTGTAGAATCCCTGCGATACATTTAATTGTAGCTTAGGCGAGATTAAGAATAAGTCACGTGCCTATCTCTGTCAAATCTAAATCTGAGATTTATTCCAATGTATCTGTTTTTATATCCAAATGTCAGGATGAAATAGTATTGCACCATATGTGCATGTATATCTGTAGGTAAGGGTGTATACGCTTATGTTGTAATTACTACACAGTGTTAACTTTTTCTTGGTTAATGCTCTGTAAATGGTGATAAGCTGTTAGGCAATAAATGCTTTATTATTATTATTATTATTATTATTATTATTATTATTATTATTATTATTATTATTATTATTATTATTATTATTATTATTATTATTATTATTATTATTATTATTATTATTATTATTATTATTATTATTATTATTATTATTATTATTATTATTATTATCATTATTATTATTATTATTATCTGTTTCTCCGATAAAATTAGAAATGATAAATAATCAAAAGGTAAAGAAATGTGAACAAAGTTAATAAAAAACGACGTTTTTGAGAGTTTCGATAGTTTTCTTGATGGCTTATCACTTCACAGATTTCAGAAAAAAATAGTAAAATAACATTTTTTTCCACAATACACAATTTATATTATTGTAATCGTCGTAGACTATTCTGTCGTCGAAGAACTTAAAATGCAAACTAATAAGTCAGAGCGTTGTACATATCACCACGAGTACTGTGATCACCTGTCATGGCGTGATGGCTGACGGAAAGTATATTAACTTGAATTGAATTGGAGTCTTGTATGGGGACGAATCGAGAGAAAGAGATATTAAGCAAGAGTGAAAGAGATGGAGAGGCGCAGATTGGCCAATTATATTTACCTGTTATCGTTGAACTATTTCCTTCAACATAAAAGAAAGGTATGTATCTCCCTATATGTTAATCTGCTATGCTTGATTAAATCTAAAAAACCACTGTTCGGCTTCTCAACTAATATAGCTATACAAATGAGGGATTCAAAAATTAACTGTGTAGAAAACATTTCTAAAAATAAAGCAGTCGTTACATTTTCCTGAATGAATAATTGCCACAGATAAATAAATCATTGGGTACCTACAGATCCGATTGTAACCTAACCATAACGTCACGCAGACAGTCGTAGGCACGTCGAGAAAGTTACATCATGTACAAAACGAAATCGATGTAGTTCAAATGCTGTATTACAGCAAAATCGTAGGTTCTATGATTCATTGCGATATTTACCTACAGAGACGGACTAGGCGTATTCAACTCAAGACTGTATATTCCGATCCTTTTACTTTCCACGCCAGTGGGCGGGGAAGCATTGTCATTGCAAATAATTACGATTTCGATTTTTATTTGGTTTTGCATGATTTAGACGTCATGAAAAGTGATGTACTCTATTTTGTCTGTCTCTGTCTGTCTTCTGTTCGGCAAAGTAGTTCTGCTATTTTGATGAAGTTTTCACACTAGGCTTAATTACTGTGCTAGATGTGAAAAATCATTGAAGTTTTATAATCGGTTCTTTATTATGCTCAAAAATAATAAAATGAAAAACGCACAAACTTATTTTGAGTAATATGAAATTTTGATCGGTATATACATGTAGTTAATCGTTTTCTTATTTATATACTCATAAATCTTTAATCCTTGAGAGTAATTAAATACCAAATGTAAATTCAACCTTGAACAGGACTTTGACTTCCAATCTAGACATATTTTGATCGATAACATGCTAATCAAAATAATGTTCACACGTTTTAAATAATGGCATCTGCTCATAAGAGGATAGTAACTGCGATCACACATAAAGGAATAATAACGTTTAGTTGACAGAATCCATTGTAAAATGTCCTACTTATCAACACTGCATCATGGTCGCTTCCAGCTACACGTGGCTGTTACCAGAACTAACACACATAATGGAACAAGGATATTCAGTTGGAAGGATCTGTTTAGAAATCTTCTATTTTTCAACACCACTCCACGGCCTTTTTCAACTGCTGGTTCAGTCCATGGGTCGACGGTATTACTACCAGTACTACCACACATAGCATGAGAAATGTCTTACCAATAAACATCAAGTCTTGGTATCTTCAATTTGAAGGCTCTGTCTATGAGAGAGCGGTAGTACTATCATGGATAATGGCAAAAGAAAATGCAGTTTAAATAATCCATTGAAAAATGTCTTAGTTGTCAATACCTCTCCACAACCTTCTTCAACTGCAAGTTTTGTGCATGGGTGGGCGGTGTACTACTACCAGTATCACCAAGTATAACGGAAGAAGAAAGCTCAGTTTAAAGAATATATTGCAATATACTTTACTTGACAAAACCGCATCACGGCTTATTTCACCAACAGTTTTGGTCTATGGGTCGCCAGTACTACTACCAGTACTATCACACATAGCATAAGAGGGCAATTCAGTTAAAATTAATTATTTCGAAAATGTCTTGCCTGTAAACATCAAATCTTGGCATCTTCAATTTGTAGGTGTTGTAGAACTAATCTATAAAAAAATGTCAATACCACTTCACGACCTGTTTCAACTGCAGATTCTGTCCATAGGTGGAAGGTACTACCACACATAGCGGAAGAAGAAAATTCAGTTGAAAAACTTCACTGGAAAACGTCTTACCTGTCGACATTCATCATGGCATCTTCAACCTGCATGTTTTGTGCATGAGAGGACGTTAGTACCATGATATAAGAAGAAGAAAATTCAGTTTGAAGAATCTATTGCAAACTGGACTACATGACAAAACCGCATCACGGCCTCTTTCCCCTAAAGGTTCAGACCATAGGTTGACGGTACTACTACTAGTACTATCCCACATTAAGCAAGAAGAAAATTCAGTTGAAAGAATTCGTTAAAAAATATCTTACCTCTGAAAATATCAACTTTACATCTTTAACCTGTCGACTCTGCCTATGAGAGGACATGAGAGGACGGTAGTACTAACATACATAACGGAAGAAAAAAAATCAGGTGTAATAATCCACTACAAAATTTGTCAATACCGCATCATGGCCTCCTTCACCTGCTGGTTCTGTTCATGGGTGGATGGTACTACTACCAGTACTACCACACATAATGACATTGAGAAACGTCTACTTCCACTCGCCACGCTGTACGTTCATATAATTATTATGTATATTGCGGAATATAAAACAAACTTGAACTATCGGTACTGCTTACAGGTGTGATTTCTGTCGTAAATTCAAATTGGTAATTTGGTACATTGTTATGTTGGTATATAAAAGGCTTATAGGTGGTTTTATAGTATATTACCACTATGTTCCCAAGAGTGAGTCATCTACAGAATGTCATATATTTCATTTCGCATACCAATTGGCGATGAGGCAGTGTGATTATGTCAAATTTCGATTTGGGGATATTAGGTTTAATTGCTGTTTCATGTCTCACTGTCATCTGAAACTCGGAGATCATAAAAAGTGGCATCCTTTAGCTACTAAAATTTTTATCCAGAATTTCAAATATTTCCACATGGATCAAATCTATTTAAAATATACACACTGCATGTCATTTTCTTAAAAAGCACAGTTGTACTTCGTCATTTCTTATGATCCTTATTCACAATGCAGAAATCTGTAGTAGCAGTTGCTCGAACAGAATCCATCATAAAAGGCTCCTGTAGAAAAAGCTAGCGAAGCTCTAAAAAGCCGTACAATGTTAATGGTTTAGGTTTTTTGACTTCCAAATATCTTCTGGGTCTCGGAGACATTCCAAAAGTAGGTGTGATTCTTATTTTTGTCCCTTTTCATTATATTATATTTTTTTAAGTGTGTTTGTATGTGAGTTAATTGAGGAAGGATTCTATCTCTGGAGAGAGTGGGCAACTTCCCCAAGTCTCCATCCATGGGCGTGTGAAGTGAATCTGTCAAGCGATATCGTACTGTGAAATAGTTAACGGTTTATGGTTTCTTAGGAATTACCAGCTGAAAACTGCGGATGTAGACCTGCATGTGAATGTGGGATAAATGGAAAGAATTTGCAACGAAATTCGTATATCGAAACATTCTGAGTACCCAGACATACTGCCGCGTTTGACAATTACTCATTGAAATACGATATGACAACATGTGGTTGAGATAAAGTTGTGTGCGATGAATGAATCCACTATTGTTGTAGCGCAGCACTGATATACAGGTCAATGTGCAGCAGGATATCTCACTGCTGTCAGAATTCCCGAAGATACATTCAACTTTGAAGAAAACGAGATTTGATGATTTTGGCACCACGTGTGAATGTATTCTGATTATTTCAATTAATTTAGTCCATTTATTTTTTGTTGTTGGACAGCACTTTAGGGCGTAGTTAACTTTTTCTAAAAAGACTAATTTGTCCTGTCTTTGTTATAGCAACTACTACTGAAGATTACTGCGTTTTAATTGAATTCTAATCATAAATAATTACGAAAGTGCGACTTAGCCTCTCAAAAAATGACTTCAAGAAGATGGACTATGTGTTTGTACAGTGGTATCAGATTTTGATTGGGTCTTAGAACTGATGACCCACTTCGAATGTTTATTGAAAGTATTTTTAACTAAGTTTTTGATATCCTCGAAACTGTATGAGGTTTATTCTTCAATATTCACAATATTACTTAAATTAAATCACAAAACAGTGCCTGTCTATTGTTTCGGTCGTCGCTCTTGCTGCTGGGCTGCCTGTCAATCTGTCGGCCTTCAGTAACAGCTTAATTGATCCTCCTATGACTCCTAGCCATAGAATTGTTGACACTATCACACCGACAATGTCAATGACTGCCATCGGTATATCTGTCGGTTTGCGTGTTTGTCTGTATGTATGTTGGTCTATTTGTCAGTGAAATCAGTACAATGACTAATATAGCTCCAAACTTATATTGTTCCACGACGAGGTCATTGTCAAGGAACCGTAGTGGTATAGACGAAGCTTCAAGGTATCAGCTATCATCGCTAACAATGACAACGTTTATAGCAAACCTAGCGTAGAAAAAAACTATATAGCAGCAGAATCCGAGCGTGACACGCGATGACCACCGAACATTCAGATATCCTCGCGCAGTGCTTATGAAGCTCGATAAGCTTTCTACCTTTGCCTGACGTTATCTATATAAAAAAGAACAGCCGAGTCCGCAGAACTAACCAGAATGATATCTGAACCAATCAGGATCATCCCCATCAACGGCAGGCCAGCCAAATGATTATAAATAGATATCGAAGAGACATCTTAAGTAGTTCACCTGACGACGATTGAAGATAATAGATCAATAGAAACACAGTTTTAAATATCTACGTTAGGTACAAATCTCACAACCGTTCTGTGTTGCTTTATGCGTTTTTCACAGAAATAAAATTCTCAATTCAAGAATTCTTGTAAAGATATACTTACGGCAAGAATATCTGATGTCATTCTAAGACGATTCACCTGATAAGAAAATTATTATTAATTTGAACCAAGAAAAGTATATTTTCGAATTCAATACTCATTTTAAAGAAATACACTTTAAATAGATTTATAATTTTCTTCATAGGTAACATTTCAATGCTTTTCTAACAACCAATTCACATTTTTTTTTGTAAGGTTATCATATTTTCCAACGGAGCTCCGTTTACTTCAATCAAGAATACGAACATCTTGCGATGCGATTACTTATTTTGCATCGCCATCTTCTTCACCGCATTTCAGTGATAGGCGTGTGTCTGTTTCCGCGCCCGTTATTTTTTATCGGATTTAATGATTTATGAAATGATTCAGTCAACATTATAGTATTCTTATAGGTTAGATTTCCTCTGTGTTGTGTCAATATTGTGATACGCTGAATTTGAGACTTCGGTATTCTCACTTCCAAGAATTGAATTAAAAATATTTATTTGAATTAGCTTTTCATGGTCACAACTACAGTATTCTTACTTCAAGATTATTATAGTTTTGCGCATATAGGAAGATATGATATATTTGAATGAAAGCACATAGGTATTCTTGGTCTGATAATTTTTTTTGTGTACGTTGCTAATCTAATGTTGCAACCTCTGAGGTCTTTATAATATTTTCAATAACTAGCACATATGGCTGAAATTATACCAGTATACGCAATATTAATCGTTATAAATCTATGTAAAATAATTCCTTAATTCACGACATATTTTGTTTTTTGTCCGTTGGTGAAGGTTTCTTGCTTATGCGCTCATTGCAATCACAATTTGTTCTGAGTTGACTGACTTCACATTTGTCCGTAATTTTCCAAACTATCGGTCATGTTTAGACATTGTCATGCAGTCATGGAGGAACTCTTTGGATCTGGTGAACCCACAGATGCTCCACAGTGCATTTGTTCCGAAGTCACATCGGGAGCTTTCGGTCGGCTGATGGGATGGTTACCTTTAGGGGCTCCCCATCCTATATAAAAAAACATTGATTGTAACGGGTCAACCGTTTTCAAAATAGGACGATCAGTCCAGTTCTACCTGCGCTATCTGACACGTCTGCATCTGTCAACAAAACATAGTTCATTTACCAGATAGCTCTTGAAATACCTGGACGTATTACGAAACCATTATCACGCATCAAAGATGAGCTAAAAAATCTTTAAATGAGTATGTCTCATGTTTGAAAATGATGAGTGTGTTTAATTAATTTTGTTGCTTTGTTGCTTAACTCCAATTTCTGAGTATTTCTCTGTTTTGAACTTATTGACTGATTTTTCCTCTTTATGAGCACAATCTCGTTTTATTATTGCAATCATGAGTCTTTCTATTCGAAATATTAGATAGAAAGCATTTAAATACTCTCAGTCTATATTTAAAATGTATATTTCTTGTATTTATTGACCGACACATCCTAAAATATTTTACCAATGGAAATCTACACTACAACAGTGTTTATGAGTTTCGGATTAATCAAATAATGCTGAAATTGGCAAATTTTGAAGACGCAGTTAAAAAATACGAGACTCAAAAGAGCATCTTCTGAGAAACGATAACATTTGGGTGACAGGCCGCTTTTTTGAAAAACGTCAACGTTTTTGGGGAACACGAACGGAACAACCTGAATGAAAATCTATAAGTAAAGATAGACGCTCCCGGGTCGCCACATTAATAAAAAATTCGCACTTTTTGTTTAGCTATTGCTACTAATGCTTCCCGCTTCCTATTTCGCCACTGCTACGAATCCATATTGATGTATTTTAATTGAGTCAGGCTAATAAATATATAACTACCAATATGCTACTTAACCTTAAGAAAAGTGGCGTCAAGTAGGTAGACACTGTATCAATTTATTTTAAAGTTTCATCGAATCTTGGGGATAACAGATTGAACAAAGAAGAAATTATAATTATTTGGGGACGAATAATAATGAATCAAATGACTATTCTAAAGAAATCAGGATAAGAATAGAAAAATCTAGAAGCGCATTCAACAATATGATACAACTGTTGTGCAGTAGAGATTTAAGCTTAAGTTTGAGAGTGAGGATGCTCAAATGTTACGTTTTCTCGGTCCTCCTATATGGTGTAGAGGCTTGGACTTTAAGTAAACAATGCATGAATAGACTGGAAGCCTTCGGGATGTGGGCGTACCATAGAATTTTAAAAATCTCATCGGAAGATAGAGAAGAGTTTTTAATATACTTTTTTAAAATGTGATTCCTAAAGACCATCACTACGAACTGATACTATTACGTAAAACGTACAGCGTATATATTCTAACGTTAGGTCTATATGGCGGAGCTTAGCGTTTGCTACTGTTATACTTGACCATATAGATCAGAAGCAGAAGATTTAATTGTTAACAAGAAAATGACATGAAGTGAATGCTCTCCACTATGAATCAGACCGGCTATAGCCTAGACTCGTCAATATAGCCGCTTCAGGGCCTTCCAGGTGTTAGGACCTTTGACTTTGTAAGTTTCCAATGGGCGTCCCCCATAGAGGGCAACACTTGGAGATGAGTTAAAAAATTACATATTTATGACAAAAAATTCATGAACAGATATAAGAAAAAAAGAACTGGCATACGTTCCAAAGTGGTTTATACAGCTACAGCATAAAGAAGTGTCCTCTTCATCTCTGTACTACTGAACTAGCGTCGCCACATCCTTACTCAAAACGTATTAATTATTCTGTGAGTACATCCTGTTTAAATGTATGACCATGCACTTTCCCGAATTCCCAAAACCAATATACGTAAGTTTGTATAATCTTACGTTTCGATCTCTAACCACAGACTTAGACGTGAGTGAAAAACGCTCGTGATACACTGCACATACCTGCCACTTCTCATATCATACAACGGCGCATGAATCATGGTTTGCGATGTATGAATGGCCTACTCGCACACCCGATTTAGGTCGGCTGACATTACAGATCCGCAGCCAGCCGGTAAATATTGGTGTGTGGTTCAAGCCATTCAAGCCAAGTGAGGTCACGTAGATCGATTAGGGTTAATGTTGAGGGAATATATTTTATAGCTGTGATTATTGATTAGCTTTTCGCAATAACTTAAAATAGAAAAAATATAGTTAAAAAAGCTAAAAGAACACGCTTCAATACCAAACCGAAGACAAAAGTGAAAAATAATAGTTAATCATTAAGATTTTTTTCAATAACTAAATGAGTTTGAATGTTTGAAAAAATAAGCTGAATTGCAAAAAATATAATATTTAAAAATTGGGTGCTTGATATAAATATTCTATTGGTGGCTACCTGTAAAAGTAGACTTTGTAGAAAAAATATTGTTAAAAACCACCCATGTTTATTTTACAATGAAATATGTTTTTAATCACTTTATTCATGTAAATTGTAGATTTTATTACTTGGTGACACACTTCCATCATGCAAATAAAATAGTTGTGTATTTAACACACATTTGCAGAAATGAAACTGTAGTTCGAAAGGCGTCACTGGAAGAAATAGAATTTTATTTATAAGCTGTGTGTTAAATACACAATTATTTTGTCTACAATTGCATTATTTTTATTTTAAATAGTAATATGATATATTCCTAATGAGTTAATGAACTTTCTATATGTATTGATCAAAATCCTAAATAATAAGACATTGTTTTTACAAGCTTTTATTTAACTCATTAAATGAAAGAGCTTGCTGAGAATAACTTGAAAAAATAAAGTCACTCTGAATCCAATATGGCGAATATGTAGGGATGGCGGGCTAAGTTTTTCATGCTTTCTAGTGTTTCAAATGAAAGGCCTTACTATAAACTCCGTTGCACCAATTCGTCTAAAATTTTGGGTACTGGTGTTTTTGCCGACCTGTCCAGCTATAACTAAAAATGAAAAATAAATTAAAAGTAAAAAAAATATTTTTAAAATACAAGCTTTTATTTAAATGCGCCTTGTAACTGATACTCTATGAATTACTACCTAAGTACGCCTCATATCATAATATACATTTATCTGGTAACAGTGCTTTCACTTTCAAGATAATCTCCTTCTTGGACGTCTTCCAAACAGCGAGATCCATCACAGCGTGTAGTGAATCTCTTTATGTTTTTTCGCTATATTGCTGTAAAGAGTATGAGAAACGACCGTGGAGGAATGTGAACATTTTAATAAGTGACCGGGCAGCGCGACAGACGACGCGACGCAACGCGGTGCGGCGGCGTTGTTATCTAGTTTTGATCTGAGCGTACGTTTCCCAAGGTTTCTAGCCGGGCCAGTTATTTATGAGGGTCACTTCTGTTCCGACAGCCACCAGCTTTGCTATATTATATTAAAAAATTTAAAATACAAATAAAATGCGGCCTTATAATGGATGTGTTTCGCCCGCGGTTTGACGTAAAGGAGCCGACAGTCTTTTGTTCTCTATTCTTCGGTCGCCTCCTTGCCTGAGCAGTTTGAGCGTACGTCCCGACGTTCTTTTTGAGTTTATGGCGCTGATTCATCAAGAAAATGGAGTCAAGTAGGTGGACCCGTACGCAGTTTTTCATCAGAGTTTGGTATTGTAGGGTATAATTGAATCAGAAATTCAAAAGGTCTCCACGGACGCATAATTCAGAAACTTGTATAAAATCTCATACTGCGCCATACACAGACCTTCTGGTTGTCGGTCAAATGCTCTTACCAAGGGATCAGTAGTAGTAGTAGTAGTAGAAGGGAGGCAAAGCCTGGCAAATAGACCACCTTTGGCCCTTCTTGCCGACCCCCAAAGACCATCACTAAAACTATGGCAGACCTGGTAACTCCCTAGTGTCGAACCTTCCAGACCTTTTAGTAAAGGTCACGACGTCCGACCATTCCGCTAAGTAGGATTCTTGTCAAACTCTGCTGTGCCGAATACCTCAGTCCTAAGGCCCTGTATACGGTACATTCGCCCAGGAAGTGGAGCGAGGTCTCGTCCTCCTCCCAGCACTTCTGACAGATTGGGTCTTTGACCATTCCTATGAGTGTCATGTGCCTGTCCAATCTGCAGTGACCTGTGAGGATCCCCACTAACAAGTGGAGTGAATCTCTCTTCCGGTTCAGCAGCCATAGCTCCCTACGTTTGTTGGGACCTGCTTTGAACCTCTTTGACTGCCTGCAGTCGTTTCTCTCCAACCATGCTTCCGTAAGTTCGTTATATATTCAGGCATCTATGGCATTACTACCCTGGCCTCTGCTATGCCCAGCAAGGGTTCGAGGCCAATGCATGCGCCCCTTGCTATCCTTGCCAGGCAGTCTGGTTTCTCGTTACCTGGCACCCTTCTGTGACCAGGGACCCACATGAGGGTCACGTTCTTGGATTGGGCGAAGCATTGGAGGGCGGCACTGCATTCCTGGACCAGTGGTGATCTGATCCTAGGAGATGCTACCGCTCTTAAAGCTGCCTGACTATCGGAGCATATATAGATGTCCTGCTGCGTGCATTGTTGTACTTCCACTGAATGTGCCACCATCAGGATGGCAAATATCTCCGCCTGAAAAACTGACGTGTGGAGATATTTGCCATCCATTTACCAAGGGATAATATCTAAAGAGTAGAGACAGATCAGCAACCCTCTTTCGATGTTCTAGGCTGTAGAGGTTATTGTAAGGTCAGGCGCATCCATTAGGCATATTGATGGCTTTTGGATTCTGTCGAAAAGCTTTAGGGAGTGATTCAAGGTGCATCCCCACATATGCAAGTGATGCTCTAGGCCTTGTAGAGAAGAGGTAGCTGTTCTCGAGGATACAATTCTGTGGAACGGAAGCTTCTAGGATGCCGACGTAGCTAGGCTGACAACATAATCGCGCTATGACATGTTTAGTGTTGATGTTATTTCTCAAAAGTGGAAGATGATTCAAGGATTGGGTGCCCCTCAATCTTAACGTCTGGAAAAGCAGCATGCATTTTCTTATTTAGGTTTGTTGTCTAAGTTTTCTGCAGTTAAGCTGAATTGTTGATCCTCATTCCACAATGTTCTCAATATCCTCAATAATCTGAATAACATGCTACCCAGATGTATCATGTAAGGTCTCTGGGTATGGTAGTGTTTTGCCCGATTCCATGCAGAAGATAAGGGTGATATCACCTGCGAAATTGTAGATAGAATTGGATCTTATTTCCAAAAATTCGTTGATGTACAACAGAAAGGAACATCAGCATCGGGAGCATAGTCATCCACCACCACAAGTAATGAGAGATCCCCTTGAAAATTATCCAACCATTTGCATAGACCCGGTGGCAGCCGATAGACAGCAAGCTTGATCAGAAGTCCCTCATACCATTGCCATCGCAAGCTTCCAATATATCGAGTGCGTCGAATCGAGCTTGTCCATAAAGTTCAATTTCTCTGCTTTACATATGTGTGACTTCAGGAACTGCACGTTAATGGCAATATGCATTACCTTCACATAGACGTGATTTAGGAAAGTCATAGGTATATATCTGCGGTGTATATTTTTTCTGCCATTTTTAGATATAGGTTGCTCTTGGATGATCTTCCATCCAGCAGGGCAGACTGCTCGCTGGAAGAGCAGTACAGTAAATTATATCGTCTGTGGACTGTTTAAACTTCGGTACGACTCAACTGTCCTACGATTAGTTGAATAATTACAGCGCCACACGTTTATTGATATATATATATATATATATATATATATATATATATATATATATATATATATATATATATATATATATATATATATATATTGATATTATATTTCAAATGTTTGTGTCAACCAAGATCGTACAGCTTGTAGTACAACAAATTTCACCATCTGTGGGTAGCTTTAAACCTAAAATCATAATAAGAATAGTGTAGTGTAGTGAACCAAACAAATATCTCTATTATACTCTGCTTATATCTCCGTCTGCATCTAAATTACACCTGCTGTCTAATAAATACTCGTAAATTCAGTGATAACATGGCATTTTATGACAAAATAAATAACTTTAGCGAAAGAAAACATCACACCATCTTTTTATACCCGAACATGGCGGTATAAAAATAACTAATGTTCTGTACGTGTTCTGGATTTCGTATGTGCCTATAATGACGTTAATGCCGATGATATCGCCAGACATCTGACGGTGTCTCCGTCCACAAAAAATTTCTGTCCCCAAAATTATGTTGAGGAATTTCCGTTTTACGTCTTTTTTAGATAGAACAAGAACAATTGTACGCGACAACGAAATATGTCACCATGTAGCTAATAAATAATAAATATTATTATGTTGTACAGGCTGATCATGACGTTAGGATGGTGAGGTGAAGGATTTTAGGTATTATGGTGATATTGATGAAAAAATGGTGACTTCTTGTCTATAGTTAGGAGAAAGCTTTCATAAGTTTTTTCCAGTGAAGATTCTTACTTTGTTCCAAGAGCGTTGCGATACAATATATATGATTATTTAGATCAACTTTCAGATGCTGTAAATGATAATAATTGAAGTACAAACTCCAAGGCAGCTCATTCCAAAACGCTGAGGTTCTCTAAAGGAATGACTTCTTGGAGACGCTCGTTCGAGGTGTTAGAAGTTCGACCTGATGAAGATGCTCATTTGGACATCATAATTGTAGCATCTTTGGATAGAAGCAGATCAGCAACTTGACGCCTCTGTGAGGTTAGGCGGATCCACTTAACGTATTGATCTTCTCTCGATCATTTCCAGCAGCTTCAAGGAGTAATTCGAGACGCATCTCCACACATGCAAAAAGTATGCCAACGATGGTAAGATCTGAGCCTTGTAGAGCACTAGTAGGTTCTCCGGTGGATACAACTTTCAAGAGCGGCAGAGAATCCACGTCTTCTGGGAGGGCGACATGGCAAGGCTGGAAATAAGGTCGTGTCAGGACATTGTTGCTGAGGTTTTGATAACGTATAAACTAACCCGCGACTCAAAAATGAGAAATGGTGGATTTCTAAAATAAAGTATCTCCTGAATATGTATTTAAATATGCGATGGAATGACCAAGGTCTTGCGAAAGCTGCAAAAACAGAAAACGAAATTTTAAAAGACAATTTTTATCTCTCATTAAAAGTTTTTTACAATGCCCAAAAATGAGCAAACGATGACGTTGAGGATGTCGATGCCGTAATTTTAGGTATCAGTTGAGTAATAAAGCATTGCATCCAATTTTCCAACAACTGTTCTTTAGAATTATACCAAAAATATTCAAAAAGAATTAAAAAAAATTCCTAATATTGTGGAATGAGGATCTACAAATGAAGTTCAGTTTAACGTGTAGAAGACACAAACAATAACCCTGACAACGAAACCACATGTTGTTCTGTCAGCCATGGAGATGGACGGATGCCCAATACTTGAATCATCTCCGATCAATTAATATCAGGTCTCGCTAAGTTTGGTTGTCGTCCGCTCCAGGAAATTGTATTCTCCGGAACCTCTATAAGGCTCACATCAGACCATAGCTGGATTCTTGCTCAGATATGTGAGGATATATTCCCAGACACTCGCTAAAGCTTCTGGACACAATCCATAACCAAACAGTACATCTAGTGGATGCGTTTGATCTCACAAAGGAGCTCCATGGATTAGCATACCGAAAGAGAGTAGCTGATCTGTCTTTATTCTATAGATATTATCATGACGTAATTTCGACCTAGCTGTATCGCATAATAAAACGAAGAGTGGTTGGTACAGCAAACAGGAGAGATGCTAGATGGGCGCATACCTCCAGGTCGAGCTTCCAATAGCTCGAACTATCTTCATCCAAAAGTTGTTATTTGGATAACGTCGGCGTTGTGGAATGAGTTACTGGGAAGTTTTTTGTAGGATAGTTACAATTTGCAGCAGTTTGAGGTCAATGTGAATGACATTAGGTTATTTATTAAAAAATGAAACATCAAAAAAAGATCATATCCCTAACGCCTATTAGCGTGGAAAGTACAATGCCGATTTGGATGCTCATTTGTGGTACAAATTCAAAATTGATAATCAGCCCCATTGATGGCCGACATGGGCAACACATCAAAGCAACCTATTCAACCGGAGGATAAATAAAGCATGCGCTAACTGGCGCCGACAGGTAGTCGAAAATAGTGAATCCGGAGACCGAATAAAAAGAAAAAGGGGCCTTTTTCTCACAACAGCCACTCGCTCACCGCCCGCGAACAACACAATAAAATATCGAATGATTTCTTGGAACAATCGACGCCGACGTTGCCAAATTTATCGGTTACACGGTAGATCTGCTACAGTTTCGATAATTTCATTGAATGCATCTGGATTTGAAATTCTTAGGTGAGGTAAATATTCAACAAGTATTGTTTGAGGCTTCTTTTGTCTAGGTCGATGACGTTTCGTGCTGTTATGTTAACATAATATTTGCTAGATGCCTTTCTTGCATGTTTCGTCTTTAGCATAGACTCGTCAGTATAGCCTGGCGGTCTAACAAATAAAAACTATTTTCTATTCCTCTGTTTGAGATTTTGAATTAAAATATTTTTTTCCTTTCAAATTAATTATTATTAAAAAGTTTTCAGATTATAATATCGTCATTGGTCGTAAATACGTGCGCAAATTTACGAATTAATCAAACGTCTTGAAGTCGTTCAAAATGACATTGGAAGATTATATTGATAGATACATACAGTTCAAGCTGTTAAGAGCGTGTAAAAAAATAGCGTTGAATAGGTTGACTCGGTACTTGGCACCCAATCGCATCACTTAGGAAATAAGGATTCCATTTGGATTTAGGAGCTGTTAATCTTTTGAATAAAAATTATCGAAATTCTTAAAAAAAATATGTTATAATTCTGAAAAAAAAACAGAAGATTGGTTTTTTAAGATACCTAAAACTTCCAAAACATACTACACGTAAAATACACAGGCATTATTTAAAAAAACTAAATATCACTTTTGCAATTATTTCTTATCCTAATTCAGGTAACTATGGCAAACAAGTATGTCGCTCCTATTTCTATTATATGTATATTCGCTTAGTGGGGGTGTTTTTACACGAGATACATACTGGCACGTGCGTTTTTATATCCGTACGTTTATTCAGTATTACTCCGCTGCCACTGGATAGATGGATAGAACGTCTTCCAGCAAGAGCTAATCTGCTTGAGACTTCCCACTCACCGCCACTTACCACCCAACTCCAGGATTCCCGGACGGAGTACGAACAGAGACCGACGAAAATGATTGATATATTTATTTGTGGTTTATATGTCATGAAACATCAAGAAAACACAATATCTCGAATTAGAAATCCTTCTCAATGACAATACGCCACTTGATGAGAGAAGTGAAAACACATCTCCATATACTCCCTTCATTCCATAAACTGACTCAAGAACCGTTTGGCAACAGCGCGGATGGTGTGCTTCTCCTCAATGAGGCCCACAGCTAGACAAGCCGGAATGTTAGCGCCAGAGGCTACGAGTCCGATGAAGAAGAAGCAGAAGAAGAAGAAGAGTAGCAGGAAATGAATGGAGCTCGTCGTGGAATTTTGCTGGGCCGCCGCCTTTTACCTAAACACTGCGGTTCCTTTGCCCGTAATCGGGTTACATATGTAGAAGGCTGTTAGACAAGCTCGAATTTCGCATGGAATTTGGAGGCGCCTCGTTAGGGACGTCGAGATTTGTATCTAGCGGGTCTTTAAAATTTATCGAAATGCTAAAAATATCCGGAGAGAGAAACTGGTCCTAAAAACAACATCTTCGGCAATGGAATCAAAGAAAATAATTGGAATAATTAATATCTACAGTTTATAGAAGTAAGGCTCGGTTTGGGTTTTATATTGTACAGAATGTTGGAACCTTAGCGTTTGGATGTGTATCGAAATGTGGTGCTACTGGCGAATGCTGCCAGAGTCATATTTGCAGGTGCTTCACCAATGAGGCTATACTAGAAAGGCTGGGGGGAGATAGAGACATCCTCAACAAGATTAAATATAGGAAAGCGACATATTCTGGACTTATGTGCAACACGAAGTACCGATTGCTGCAGCTGATTTTACAAGGAAAGAAAGGCCTCTGATACAGACGCATTCCCTGGCTGCAAATCTCAGAAGATGGACAGGTTCAACATCAACAGATCTGTTCGGAACGACAGTAAACAAGATACGATAAGCTAATGTGATCATCAACACCAACAGATGATAAAAGAAGAACATGAAAGTAAGCTCCCGTTCACATTTTTTTAGATTGACCTTAAATCGCTTAAACTCATCTGTAACTCACTCCACCATGGTGAGGTTCTCGAAAAGAATGACTTTGGAATAGGTTTGGAAGAACATTTACCGTGGTAGAATGCATGGAGTAGCGACTTTTCTATGATGATCCAGACTGTGGATGTTACGTGCGTCCACCAGGTCTAGAACATTCAGCGAGTGCTTTCTCACATATATCCAAGCAGAATGCCGGAGATTGTCTAACCTTGCCTTGTGAGCAAAATTTTCTGCAAGAGAAGATAACTACTAGCTCCTGGGACGCCAACCTAGCAATGTCGGTACCATGACCGTATAAGGACATGTTATTTTTGAACTTGATGAAGATGAGTTTTATGAATGCCGGCGTTGAACGCAAATACATAAAAAGCATATCCATCTTAGCACAAATTAGGAACGGTATCTGGATAAACTATCGAACTATTAGCATAGACCCGGTGGATGTGACTAGAAGTCTCTAATGCCACACCATGAAGCTGCATGAAGCCGAATTGCACTGCCACTGCCACTGTCCACATATGGGTGACGTGAGCTAGAATACCTGCCGTGGATATATGCTCCCGGAAGCCGTATTGGCGAACATTAATGATGTTTTTGTTCAGGTACTTTAGAAGCTGTAAGTTAATGACCGTCTCCGTCTTGTTGCTAATTTGATTTCCTCTACATGTTGGATACGTAGTCCAGAAGGTATGGCGTGGCTTTATGCTTGCGGAAGCCTTAATGGCGATCATTGAAGATGATATCGTTTTTATCCAGGTGCTCCAAACACTGCACGTTGATGACAGTCTTCATAACTTTGGACATAATGCAGAACAGTCACAGGTTCGTTTGATGGATCTGCACTTCGTCTGTGAATGGATATAATTTACGGCTATATCTTTCCAAGCTCTGGATTCGGTAATTTGGATTTTCAACTACTACATAGGAGCTTCAGCCATCTTTTAATAATCTTTGTTATATCATGGAATAGAATAACGCAACGCAGCCCAATTATTCGACTAAGCTCACTCCTTTATCGTCGATCCATTTGTTGTAGTCGAAAACGAACCAGTCTTGTTACACGATAACCGATAACAGACGCATTTACAAATCTAAAACAACAACGAAACGAGTGCCACCCTTTGTGGTGTCCGATCGTCCATTGTTAATGGCGATCATTGGTCCTCAGGTATCTGGTATCTCGCTTTTTTATCTCCGTTGGAATGTCGGTGTGTCGTGACATTATCATATTATTTTACATGGACTTTGGTACCGCGCCGGCTTGTGGCCAGACTACCTACGCCGAAGATTTTTTTGGGTCGTCCAAATATCTTTATTTTTGCACTCGGATGTTTTCTGTGGTTTATCGCCTTGTAAGCAATGTTGTCTTCTATAAGTTAGATAACTCACAGGTGGGCTTTATGATTGATGTATTTTGTCTCGACGACTCATGAGAGCCATCGCTAGATTCACTCAGCTGCCACAGGCTGTCAAAATATGCAAGAGTTGTTCTATCGATTTTGCAGTAAAACAAAATTACGTCAAGTAGGTGGAGTCTGTATTTCCCACGCAATGATATCACTTTGGATGTAAAGATTTTAATTGGATTTTGAAGATGTTGAAATTTTGAATTTCAAAACAAAAGTCTGGGAACTACTAATGATTTGAAAATTTCAAAATTTTTAAAAATTCACGTCAGTTCTGTGACCCAATAACAATATTTAGTGAACTGATACCACCACTGTACGTGAAATATCCTAGTTTATTTTTCACGGAGGTATAATTAGTTTTCATTCATATTTTCCGATCAGTGCTTCAAAGTAGTTCTATTATTCTATAAGTCTAATGCAAGGTGTTGTCTAAGGTATTTATAAAAAAAATTGATGAATTACTGGTTCTCAAAAATACTTTTTATGCGGAAAACTCACGTCTAGCCTGGATAAGCCCGATTTGTTTTATTTTGGTGACATTTTATCTACAACTTAGATGAAATTAACGTACACAAAAGGTCTAGTGAAGTTTATTCTATACTTTAGAGTGTAAATTATTGATATTTTGAAATTTTTCGTGCCAAGAGGCACCACTGGTTTTTTATTTCTTTATCTCGCGGTTTAAAGTGGCCTTTCAACGTTGCGAACGAGCTGCAGTTGGAACGAGTTTTCATTATATTTCTACCATGTTTCTCATCGCCAAGTGTATTCCTCTATGGGACGCCCATTGGCAACTTACGAAGTCAAAGATTCTTAACACCTGGGCTGCCTTGAAATAGCAACAAATGTCCCTTACGATATCTGTCAACAAGGGTGAACTGATTTGCAGAGACATCCCTTGTCACAACAACAACAACACTTATCCGTTATCTTGGCTCATTCACATCTGAAGCTGACAACTGGTATTAAGTGTATGCTCTCCATTATGCAACAGACCTGCTATAAACATGTATGTTTCGTCTTTAGGACCTTTGACTTCGTAAGTTGCCAATGGGCGTCCCCAGTTAGACCACCAGGCTATACTGGCGGGTCTAGGCTAAAGACGAAACATGCATGTCTATAGCAGGTCTGATACATAGTGGAGAGCATACACTCAAATCTTCTCATCACCATTTTTGCACATATTTTTTTAAATAATAAACATGGAGTACAGCCTACGTAAACTTTACAGAAAAAACAGTTAATTCAGAAAGCAGCGTAAAATTCACGTTAATGTTATCCATAATTTGCATACAATTTGCTAATAGTTTACCAACAATCTGCGTAAGCCACTTACTAATAATTTATAAGGCGTTTACCGTAAATTTGTCTATTAGGGATATTTGAACATTGGAATAAAGTATCCTAAAACTGAATAGACTATCAGTTTGGCATCATTTTTATATTTCAAATATTGTACTATTTTCAAATCTCTCGATTCAAAAAATACATACATATGATTTGACGACAATTGGGCGACTTTTCGACTTTTGGTCAGCTCATCTTGATCGGTCATCGAGCCATGGACAGAATATGTAATCAAAACCAAGGTCGTATCTAGACCTCAGTGTTAGGGGAGGGGTAGCAGGACATGAGGTTTGTGTATGCTTTCACTATGTTCTCTAATAACTCCGTCGAGGTAGTTGAGACAACATTAAGGGATATGTCAATAGTATTACAATAAAGAAAGAAAAGATAAACAAGTGGAACAGTTGTATCTTTGGCATTTTAGGAAGATGAAATAAAATATCTATTCATACGCTAATCAATTTTAATTTGATGAAATACAAAATAGAAATGTAGTACGTAAACCAAACATTTTATTGACACAGCATGAAAGACGAAATGATCATAAACACTAAAGAGTCAGGTAACCTATTGTTACCTATTTCAATAATATATATAGATGTGAAACGATAATTTTTTCGGAAACCGCACAAGAAATATGCACCTGATCCTGAGTTATAACAAGATTAGAGACATTTTATTTTGATTTCAGTGATACGAAACTGATATTATTTATTTCGGAAATCAGAATTGTGAAATAATACGAATCAAACGGTGAAGAAAATAACTTAAAATAGAAATGCAGCTTGTATCGATCTGCTATTTACATTCGAAATGCAATATATAGGAATAGATATAGAATTATCAATATATTTTTATATTATTACATAACTCAAATTCAGATATGAACCATTTATTCCTTGAGAAATAAATTATATATTAGACTTGCTATTCAATACATCACAACTAACGGGTCTGAAGGGTATTCTCTCCGTTTGGTAGGCCTCGTATATCTTTATATTTCAAATATTCTGTCTCAATAGATACAGGTTGAACTGACAAAAGTGTGTTAAGAAGGAATATTAAATGTCATTATGAAAATAAATAATGAGACAAGCTTATCAAACTATCGCATCATCATCGGTCTTTGATAAGTGTGCAAAATTTAAAATTAATCTGGAGTTTTGAAGTGGGTGAAAATAGCGTTCGAATATTCCGTTACAAACATACATACATACATACAAGTGAACATAATATAAAGGGTGATAAAAACAAAACTGAATTAAATTTTTGTGAAAACATCTTAGGAAGATGGGTTACCCAGTTACGCTCCCCTTGTATGCGCTTCTGATCAAAACTTATTGTGGTTTAGGATATTCTGGGGTTCTATTCCGATCAAGTTTTAGTTATATGGAATTGCGAGAGCAATCACGTAGCCAGGAACTGTAGTTTATTATTTAGTATTCTATGTCGTTACAAGTCTGAATTTGAGAGTCCTGATTACTGTATAAAAAGTGGCATAGTTTTACTGAGTAAAAACCTTGGAATTTCGGGAGGGAAGGGGTCCGAACCCTTGGACCCCTTCCCTAGCTACGTGCCTGAGCGAGATTATTTCTTCATACACCCTGTAAATCCGTAGGCAGCCAGTTCGCCGATGTGTGCAAGGTGCACTTGTCTAGTTGACAACAGCCGTCGCCGTCCCGGCCGCCTTTCTCCTGCCTGCCGCGTCGCGGTGTGCGTAGCCGCGGAACCATGAATGAAACAGTTGAACGGCGTCGCCGCAGCACGGCCCGCTGCGATCGTGTGTGCGTTGTATCAATGAACATTCGATCGAGGGGGCGGCATATGCACACATCGCCCACTGAGATCAAGCGTGTGTGTGTGCGCGAACCGCAAACGGCGTTTCCTGTTAGGCGATCGCAATTGCCTCCACCTGCGACACTATTCACAACGGTGAATATCACGAAGTGACGTAACTCAGAAAAAAATGACTTAAGTCGAATTTATTGAATATCACAATTAACCGAGGAGGAAACCAGTGCCTGAAGTTTGTACAATAAAATATCCATTTCAACAAAAATTGCCCAATACCAGATAATACTTCCAAATATATTTTATATAATGATATCTAATAATAATAATAATAACGTCTTTATTCACGAATACATATGAGAGACAAAAGCAGCGAAGTTTAGCCTAGGCTCTCTTACTAGGCTACTCTTACTCTTAACTACCTTTATCAGTACAGCGAAGTAAGTGCTCGATGTTCTGCAATATACATAAAAAAATATATATTTCTATAATCCCAAATAGAAAATTTAAAAAAAAACTAAGTATTTAAATTACACTACTACTATATAAGTATATACACGTATGCTTAATAAACACAGAAGAAAACACACAACTCATGTAACACATGAGTCTATAGCAAGTAGAAATGTCTTAGCCTGCCTACGGAAACTGTCTAGAGACATGATCTTGTAACTACCTTGTAATGTATTGTAAAGTACGGCAGCATTATACGAAAAACAGTGATTAAATAGTGTCATAGAGTGCGGTGGTATTCTGATCACAAAGCGTTCCCTAGTATTTCTGTCGTGGACCTGGTGGCTGAACATTATTTTTTCTCGCAGATAAACGGGTTTTGACGAAGCCATCAACTTGTGTAAAAACACTAAGTATTTATACTCTACCAATTTATCAATTTTCAACCACTTCATTGTCTTGTATTTATCCCTAACGTGATCAAACTTTCTGAGCCCATGAATAAAACGAATGCAATTATTCTGAATAATTTGTAACCTATTTTTCATGAGCTGATCTAGACAAAGATAATACAAGATATCACAGTAGCTCAAAACTGGTAACACTAAAGACTCGCACATTTTTTTTCGCAATTTTAAATTAAGTAAGTGGCGATTTGCATATAATATCCTCATTCTAGAATATGTCTTTTTTGTCAGATCCATGACGTGGCTCCTGAATCCCATTTTGCTGTCAAGTTCAACTCCTAAAATTTCTGCTAACTCTGTATGCTGCAGTGGTGAGCCATCTAGATGCACTTTAAATGCGTTTTCCACATTTTTTCGCTTTGCTTCTGAACAGAATAGCAATATTTGAGTTTTGCCAGGGTTTATATTGAAATTGTGATCCCTTGAGTACTTTTGTACTCTGCCAAAATCTAGCTCTGATAGGGCAGCAGCATCCCGTGCACAAGAGGCGTCAAAATAGTGGATAAGTTGTGTATCATCAGCAAAAGTTTGCAAATCGGAATGTATAACAGATTTGTGCACGTCAAAGGTGTATATCAGAAATAACACTGGACCGAGGATAGAACCCTGGGGGACTCCTGACGGTATTAAACTGGTCCCTGACAGCCTGTTATCCACAGAAACACACTGTGTGCGATTTGAAAGATAGTTTTTGAAAAACGAAATGGACAAATTATCAAACCCAATGTATTGCATCTTAGAAAGCAAAAGTTTGTGATTTATCTTATCAAACGCATTTGAGTAATCTATAGAAACCACTGAATAAAGATTTGTTAAGAGAGCAGCGTTTATTGCTCAAAAATTTATCATATTCATATGAATGTCATGATACTTACCAACCCTTCTTTTGAGATATCGACTCAGTGGTAGAAGAATACTATTTGGCATTGATATTACAACGCGCGATAGAGACTGAACGATACTGACAGAATGGTTGGATTAGAAGTGCAGATAAAAAAATAATCGTGTATTTAACAAATAGTTTCACAAATAACTCTCTTTCTTAGAGTGATGCGTTTCGATTTATATTTGAATCATCGTCGGGCTGTTAGATTTGACTGTTGACAAAGGCAACCCAGGTTACTTGCGAACCAGTTAGAAATGCGTCAGCGTGAGAGTTTCATTTGCGAAACCGTGTGTTACATACAGGATTATATTATATGCATAATGGAATAATTTTACCAACTAAGAGCACCTACAATATTTAGAAACCCTTTCGGCTTTTGTCAGGGTGCCACGTTTACTTTAACAGTAGCTTGGCCTGCCTTTGATTGTGTGATATAAATGTCTTTTCAGCGAATTCCAGAATTGTTTGTTCAGTTGAGGTAAGTTTTGAAAACTTTGGAAATTTTGGGATATTTTAAATTTGCGGTATTTGTCAAATATAATAAGATATTTCAGTTGTTACTTTTTCATTGAAATCAAAGGATCAGCAGCTCCAAATTTCGATTCGATTTTTACCATTGCGTGGTACAGAGTCAACCTATTTGACGTAATTTTTACCGCAATACTCCCCTGTTTATACATGGTATATGAGAGTGGTACGCAATTTGCTTCACAATATTTGTAAAATACTGAACCCATCCAGTTGACCTTTTTTGGATCCTGAAGAACAGTCAATATTCTTCATCTGTGCTATGATTTCAGTGCTTTTTTAAGATGATAACTGATTCATTAAACATTATCCCACTAAAAATATATTTTTCTTTTACAGACAATTGCATTTCCGAATATAGGAGCCTAACCAGTAAGGTAAGCAACATTTTTCGTATACTGCTCTATAGTAGAGTGTATTTATTACCTATATGACACACTACGCATTATGACACTTAAATCTCAACTTTCCTTTCATCGTCCTTTTGGATTCTGGTAGTTTTTCACAATGCTTTATGGATGAAAATGAATAAAATCAGTGACGCTTTGTATTATACGAGGACTGGATGAAGTGTCCGTGTTCGTCGATAGACTGATTGAAGTCCCTATCCCCATCTTGTTATACGTGATGCGCGCTTCTCGATAAAATGGGGAGAGAATAATGTCGATCCGCAATCCGCTTTTTACTTTAACATGTCGACCCTTCAAGTTCTATGACACCTATCAGATGTTAGTTCAACGAACTTAAACGTATTCCCAAATGGGTCTTTATTAAAATTGTGTAGAAACACTCCCATTGCCTTAGTAAATTTAACAAACTTATTAGGATCGTTGACTATCTAGATCTGCTAGGGTAACTACTTGTTATGCATGCTCGACATTTTTTCTATAAAAACTTTCAATAAACCACCACTAATATAACTTTCGTGGAGCTTTTGCGTTTCTCTGGTAGTAATTCTTTATAAAATGAAGTTCATATAACATACTTTATATTTTTGGCAGTTTAGATTCTTCATGTAGATAAAATAATTGTAAAACTGTGTGTTAAGTACACAATTAGTTTAGATTCTTTATTTCGAAGCCTGCGATTTCTAGAGCTTCATAAAATTTGTAACCAAAGTAAGACGTAATCCATGGTCTACAGACAGTACCCAAAAAGATGGTGAATATAGGGAACAATGCGATTTCAGCGTCCATTTTTCAGCGCTCATTTGTTGTGTTTCCAGTTTGTCTATTTTAAATAAAAACTGTTATATCATTGATTGTGTCAAACTGTGAAAGTCAATCCGCCAGATTGCCAAACAGGTAAGCATCTTCTGAAAGCACTATGTTTAATTTTTTTATGAAGTTAGAATAATAAAACCCTGCATCTCCATAAATATTGACTGTATACTCATCACTCCTATGGACATCTGTTCCAGTGACACCGTTCAATGGAAATGATTTCAACTAATAGAAAATACTTCTTTATTTTAACTCGAATAATCTAATGGTAGTATTTTGTTGGTTAGAATTACAGTTTCAAATGAAAATTTACAAAAAGAAAGAAATCGCTTTTACCAAAAATTACTTCCTTAGACCAAAATATATAAAAAAATAAAAAAATACTACATAATGAAAATGAAATTATAAATATTTTCAGAAAATGCACATTATTACAAATCGCCTAAAGAAAGGGTACCAGAGATCGTTGATACTGCATGAACTGTACTACGAAATGCTGCTGCAGCCATATGCCTGCGACTTATTTCTATTTATATAAGACAGTAGCATATTTTGAACTGTTTTTTTTTGAAGAGTAACAAATTCTTCAAATAGATAAAAAGTTGTGTAATCACACAGTTTCACAAATAAAACTCTTCAGTGACGCGTTTCGATTTTTATTAAAATCATCGTCGGACTGTCAGATTTGACTGCTAACAAGGCTATCCAGATTACTTGCGAAATAACTAACTAGTCCTATCCTGGATACAAAACTAGGGGTCTCAAAACTAGCATACTATTTATCCTGTTTAGTTATTTTCCTATTAAATTATTTTTTCATTTGTTGTGTCCTTCTTAGGGGACATATTTTTTGGTGTTAAGGGAAGCCCCTACAAAATCTTGACCATCGCCGTCAAAATGTCCTTAAGATATTTCATGTGATAAACCATTTTATTTCTTAAAATGTTTCATGTTTTAAGATATTTTATTCCTTACACTATTTCATTCTTCTTAATACATTCCATAACTTAAGTAGTAAGTTTACCTAGTTAGTTAACATTTCCTCCGATAGGACATCCTAGGAACAGACCTGGGTACACCTGTATTTTTTTAAAGTGCTGGTCGCCCCCTACAAGGCTATATAATTTCTTATTCAATCCGACATCATGTTAAATTTCAAGATTCTTTGATTTTTCAATGAATAATTAATGCATTTTTGCACTGGATTTTTCTGGCAGACTCAGGGATTCCATAATACCCTATACGCATACTGAATGCTCTCATACTAACTGGAGCTTCCTTTAAATCACATATGCTTTCAAACTTCTTTCACCTATAGCTATTTTTGGGAAATTCCAGCTGTTCCTAAAACTTTGAATTTTATTACTTTCTTCATAATGATTCACTAAACAGAGTCAATGTCCCCTAATTTTTTTCTACTGCCCCCACTAAGATCTTCGGCGCCCACAGAGAGGAGCTATTGCGCGCTGCTGATTGATTACTTCTAAATAGTTGTTAGATGTGATTGAAACAAATCACTATCCATTGTTAAAAGGAACGTCTCTTAGACATAAGTTTTCCTAGATCAAAGTACACACGTAGAAATAGGTAAACGTGACAACTACCTGGGCATACTTTTCTCCTATTATTCAAATGGTCCTAAGCAAAGCCCCATGTTAAATCTCGGTTTAATCTCAATATTTATACTGTACTCCATTATAACAGTAGCTGCCACTTTTCTACCCTTTATTGACTCCCTGTAAACCTGAAAAGAAATTAGCATACGTCCTGTTAATCCCGCAATGTGGTACAAAGTAGACCGAAAGTGTATTGAAAACAGGTACCGATGAGAAAATTATGTTAATAAATACCCTATTTTGGAATTAGTGAGGTCAGTTAAAGGATTAAATCGGCATACTAAAATCCCGCCCAAGATAAACGGATCATATAAAAATCAGATCGGTTGTAGAATTTTACAACTTCAATACTGCAAACGTAAAATATGTGATCCTTCCGGGGTACCTCAAGGTGCGGCTCTTGGACCGCTTCGATTTTCGATATATATATTTGATTTGATTTGCAAACATAGAAGCTGTACTGGCAATTTTTATGTTGAAGACGAATTTAGAACTGGTGGTACTTGGAATTAAAATTAAAAAGCTATGGAATTTCAAGTAATTTTTAATCCAAAAAGTATTAGAATGTCGTAATTTTTCACAATTTTTATGATTTAATTCAAGCGGATCAGTAGCTCTAAAATTCGTTAATGAAAACTAGAAATATTTATAAAAAGCATTAAATCACGCCCTCAAAATAACATATGACGTGAAGAAATTTGCTTGAAAGATACAAAAAGCGTCATCGAAAATCTATGTTGATAAGTCCGATGTATTGTATAATTCGAGTCCATAACTATTGACAAAATTATGTTTATCTGTTCTGAAGGTGTTAATAATCATCTATATCTAATAAGTATCAGGTTTAAAAATTTATAGATAATAAGATGTTTTTCAGCAACATCAAACACTTTTTGGATTTCCCTATTCTCCCAACACCCACCCCCAATTTATGACCCTCAACATTTTTTATAAATCGATTGTCATGTCATGTTTAGCCTGTTTACTATTGATTAGCACATGTTTTCAGTATGATGTTGGATTATATAACATTTTCGAAGGTAGTGAAGATTATGTCAATGCTATTTGATTCCAAAATTTTGCTAATGCAACAGGAAGCATTTCATATGCACATTAATTTTTACAAAGTTTATCGTTTTCCCCTGACCCTTCATAAAGCTTATACGAAACAAAATTGCATACATGCATACCATTGACAACTAACAGTAATAATTGGTTAATGCTACCGCAATTCCACACAGTTTTTTATTGAATTCACTGGAATGCATGGCTTAGATATTAAATAAACATCTGGTGGATAAACTAAAATTTAATTGAGCACATATATGAATTGATTATGAATAGATCGATTATAGAATTGTGTCAAGTAACCAGTAATTGAGTATGTTTGTGCAATATATTTTACGTTGACCTATACTTGAAACTGCAGGCGAAAGGCTGAAGTATCTTTACTAACATTTCGGCTGCCTCGTAGAACAAAATTAAAGTATTAGATATAGAAAATATGATGATATTTTTTTATTGCTTGTAGAACAGATTCGTTTTGTTTTCAAACAAAACGGATTATTTAGTAAGAATGCCGACAGAAGAACATTGCGGGCTTTTCGCAGTGTTTTATTTAAAACCATGAAACTTAGCCTATTTTCCTGATCAGCAAGACACAAGTGCACAGCCTACTCCGTCGGCAGATATTTGGCAACGCTATAGAAATTTTTTTTTTTAATGTGATTTCATAGTGGGGTTCCTAACTTAACACCTTTAGACTTTTTGTGGGATATTCAAAGCTGAAGGTGTAATAGACTGGAATAAACGCTATTTCTAAGATGATTTTAGCACGCTTTATGTTATCTTATCATATTAATTTTCAATTTTGCACTAGTTTTAATAAGTTTGTCCCGATTATTGCTTCTCATTAACAATTTAAGGGTCGACTTAAAAATACGTGACACTAAAGATAGAAACCCATGAGGTCTAATTTATAATGGGAGGCTTGCGAAAGGTCCTAACCAAGATCAGTTGTTTGTCTCTATAAGTATTCTTTAGAATTTCCTGGAAACCCGGCTGTCCTAACACCATTATAAATCATTTATCCTTTCGTGGATAAAAGTAACGTAATGGCTAAATTCATTATACAATGAATACAGCGGTTATTTTGATGGTGAAAATTTGCTAATCCGTAAGATGGAACTTAGAAACTCGGAAGAAGTTCCAATCCTTAACAATGACTAATGTATGTTATGTTTTTGACTGTTGAATAAAAATATCAATTCGGTTCTTATAATTCTTGTCGAGTTTCTTTAAGCATTTGGAAGCTAGGAACTATATGGTTCCTTGTTATACAAATGTTTGGTGTGATTCGCAGTGTAAGGAAATTGTGTTAAAAATACATGTTATATATAGAATTTTCCTCCAATAAAATGATCTATTACTGTTCTCAGCTTTTCCCCAATTAAGATATCTATTATTGTCGTTGTCCTCTACTTGAGGTGATATTCCGGTCCGTAAGACAAGGCAATTGATCCGGTACATTTTATTGCAATTCTGCCTCCAGCTTCCTGTTGACGTCTTCTTCTATTCGCTCCACTTCATCGCTTTTCGTCCCACGTTCCTCCTACGAACTTTCCTAATTTCTATCGGAACGTAGAGGACATAGGAGGATATATCCAGTAAAACCAGATATATAACAAAATGCTGTCAAGTAGTTTGACTGAGTACTCCTCACGCATTGGCAAAGGAAATCGTCGAAAAGTCCAAGACATGATTTTTGCTGATAGGTGAACTTACGAGCCTGAACTAGCAGATACCGTAGGGGTTAATAATATACATCCATCATCAGGGCTACAATAACAATGCTCTGTAAGACAGAAAAAGTGATTATAAAATTACACTCACCAGGAAGTGGTTAAGTTTGATACAGCAAGTAATGTAGAACAAGTAGTCTTGTAAGAACATTGGTCAAAGTACAATTAATCATATAAGTATATGAATAAATGTAAAATAGCTTAAAGATACATTGAAGGAAATGTGATCTTTTTGCTAAATAATTGGCATGCCTCCTAAGCCTGAAAAAACGGAAAAAAACGATAGGTTATGTGTTAGCTGTTAGAAATTGTGACCATTGGAATGAAATTCAACAAAAAGTCATGATAAAGTAGAGATGGGATTCTACTATAAGAACTACAAGCGATCAAGTCAATTTTGTGGACGTGTGATGGTACGACTTGCTCAATTAACTAGAGAGATAATGGTGTATAAACATCATTATGATGATGCAATATAAAGGGAGGGAGCTTATCCAATATTCAGTTAGGTGAAAAATTATGACTATGGACAATTAAGAGTTGAATGTGGGAATTAAGTTCACAAAATTAATTTAAGAAATGGTATATAATAAGTCCCAAAAACTGACTTTAGAGGGAAGAGATGTTATGAGAGAATTAAACGATAAAACGCATATTGGGGGTTGGTGATAGGATTATAAGTTTATTGTGTGGGGCTAGATTTGGAGATAGCCGACGTGTTACTTAGGTTTGATATTTTTTCAACTGAGAAGATATGCTTATATAACGCTAACCTGTTTGATATCAGTTCTACTATTCATGCAATAGTCCGAGAAATAAATGTGGGCCATTTCTAAAAAAGTGCGTTTTGAGGGGTTGATTTCTTATCCAAGGACAATGCCAGAGTCCAGATTCATCTTATAAGTGTTCTTCACAGCGTATTTTGTCGTACATCCCAATGATATTTGGTTTATGACCTAACTAGTTATTGTCGGCAATAACTACGACTAGACTATATTTATATAATTATATAAATTTTGCTTATAATCACTATCTGAAGAAGTGTAATGCACTATTATATCCAAAACCATTACACGACCCTCGTACACAAAATAAGCAATACAGCAATCTACGCTTTCGCCCTGTAAACTATCAGTCCACTGAAAAAGTCACCTAAAGGGGAGTAGGGTAACTGTTGAAATACTGGAACTTCCTATTAGTCACTCCACTGGAAATTCCGCGAAATCATGAGACTGACGTGACTTTGACCTATTGCCGATTCTATCAAACCAATAATTACATTGTAACGTTTTGTATCGCCATGTTTGCTATAAATCAAAGGTTTCGTTTTTCCAGTTATGCGAAAAGTCTTTGCCTGTCAACATTTTTCAGATCTCTGATCTTAAGGGGACTGTATATTGCCTTCTGTTATCTCAGTACTTGCTATCATCTAGTATTTGTCTAACGATTGTCTGTTATCAGAGATGGGCATGCGATTACCACACTAATTTACAAGTCCAGTTAAATGTTGACATCAATCAACAAGATGCAGGGGTGTGTTAGTACCAACGGTCTGAGATCTTTACCGACCCAACACTGGCGCTGCACCTCGTGATAGGAAGGACACACGCAGTTTGAAATTTGAAAGAAAAATGACCTTCCTGGAAGTGTATCTAACATCATTGGTGTTTGAGATCAAGTAAACGGAGTGTCTGCTCAGCCCCGCTGGCTTGAGCGTCAGACCGGCAGTCATAAGATATGTGAAACGAATAACGCAGTCGGTTAGAGCTTTTTTTCAAACTTCTTGATACAAATTTGTATATCCAACGGACTGTTGTTGTGGGATTTCAACCCAAAATTCAGTTGCTAGCTTCAAACTTTAACTTCTTACTCACTAGGTGGAGAAAGTGCAAACATTTATCCTGTATACATAACGTATGTACATGCGACTATTTCCCGTCGGTCTGTCTGTTGATCATTAATGTTTCTTTTACAGCGTAATCAGTACCGGCACCGTACTAAAATTGGGGGGCGGGGGTGGGGAAGGGGATGTATGTGGCCATGCAGTAGGTTTTGCTTTTTTCGGTGCATTGGCGGCAAAAGAACAAATACATTACAGGAAGTTTCCAAACTCCGTTTTGCATATTTTCATCAAGTATGTTGACTCTTTATTTCTGGTGAAGTGATATATTACTGTATTGAAGATTTTCGTCGTAATACAGAACTGTCTCGCTTGAGGCAAGTTATGAAATAATGGAAAGTCAGGAATAATGTTTAACTTTTATCTGAAACAAAAAATAAAGTAATAATATCTAGCACTTCCCCCCAAATACTATCAAATTCTGAAATGATGCAGTGATAAAAACACCAATTAATGAAAGACAGACAGACCGACGGAAATTGGTGACATGGTTTTAGTTTTTTTAGGATAATCTCTCACAAAGACATATCCCGCTTCAGAAGCGCTGCGAGGAGATGAATTACTATTAATTACTTTGACCTTGAAGCGCTGTAAATTGTAAACATCGGGGGAACAGGTTTCTTGGTCGCTCATTCTACAACGTCGAGATTCTCTAAATGAACGAATTTTGGAGGAGTCTGATTCGAGGTAGAGGAAGCTCGACCTGGAGTGTTTGCTGTACTGACAGCTTTTGGTGTTCGAATAGTTATCATGAGAGCGTCTATATCTTTAAGACAGATCAGCCACTCTCCTTTGCTGTTCCAGACTGGAGGTCTTCAGTAAGTTTTGGCGCATTAACCAGACGCTCTGCTTGTGATTGTGTTCAGAGACTCCAGGGAGTGCTTTGGAGCGCATTTCCATACATTAGAGCGGTACTCCAGTGATTGTATAACCTGAGCCTTGTAGAGTAGCAACATTTTTTCCGGTGTAAACAATTTTCTGAAGGCTATGAGGAACGCTAGCTTCTGGGATGCCGACCTAGCCAGGCTAATAGCATGATCGTGCCAGGATATATCGTTGATGTTAATTTCCAGAAGATGGAAGTACTGCGCATCAATTCATCTCCACGACTGGCAGGCCAGCTTGTGACTTCCTTGTCAGAGTTCTTCTGTGCTTAGAACTGGACTGCATGTTCCATGCAAGGGTTCTGTCGTCTGCGAAGTCATAGATTGGATTGGATGTAATTTCCAACAATCAGTTGATGTACAGAAGGCGTTGATAGTAAATACATCTGAAGCAGATCATTCTCTGAGGAGGCTATCCACCAACCAGCCTAGACCTGGCGGCAGCCCATTGGCAGCTTGATCAGAAGTCTCTCGTGTCACACCTCAACAAAAGCGCGACGATTCTAGAAATCCCATGAAAGCGATATTGGCTTCTATTGTTTATGGCTTTTTTATCCAGATACTTCAGAAGCTGCACTCCAATGAACATCTCTATAACATTGGACATGATGCAGCGCCATAGATATATAGTCGGTAAATGCAACCTCCTGGAGCAGAAGAGAACGCCCAGCTTCTTCAGAGATCATAGAATGGCGAAAGAACCTGTGATATCAAACTCGAAAACTTCCCACAATCATTCGTGGGAAATGAAGATTCACAACACCTTCTCAACGTCCCCTTAAATCTGTACATTTAACAGCAAAAGCGACCATTTTGGCAGATCTGAAATGAAATCTGGAAATCGACACTTTGTCAATCAACAACAGTTCTCCGAAAAAGACCGTATCTACATTTCCCGAATTTCCTCCGATTTCTGTCGGAAATGAGATTCATTTCTGTTCGCTGTTCGTAGTAGCGCTTCGCGGAAATAGCGATGCTGGATCGCATGCAAGTTCAAGGCCGTCGTTGGTGAAATCGATAAGCAGCGGAAGGTCATGGCTGTCCCCTAGTTTTTCTACTCGGTTCATTGAACTAAATCAGGTCGCTTTAGTCGGGTCCCAGTAAGCGTGAATGGACTTGATAGAGGATTACTTTATATTTTTATGTGAGACAGTCCAAAGCAGGGACTACCAATTAGCTTTATTTGGAGCTCGTTTTCAATAATAGTGTGACAGTAACTGTCCGTTTCTATTTATGACACCAAATGACGTTCTAGGCCAGTGAGGTTCCCCCCCCACCTTACTACATCACTTGTATTTCCTTTATTTAATATTATTTAACATAAATATGAAAATATAAGACTATATATACCAATAAAAGAATGAAACAAAATGAAACCTGAATATTATTTTATTACTGAGGTCCGCACGAAATAGGTCGGCGGTCCTTATCCGAACCGCAGTCCGTCATTTGGTGACCTCTGCTCTACAGTATACGTCAAATATTTTCTTTTGTAATGCGTGTATGATTTTTTCATGATTTGCGCAAATGTTGTTTGTTGTATTACAACTAAATACTGAGAATATCTATCTATTGCATATACCTCTCACAATTTGAAAAAATGACGTCAAGTAGGTTTAGTCTGTACACACATGAAAATAAACTTTCAAATACCATATTTACCTATATGCGCAAAGCTATAATGATCTTAAATTAAGATTACTGTACTTTTTATCATATAGAGTTAACTGAAGTGAATATTTTCGATTCAAATCTGAGAAAGTCTTGGGAGTAAGAATACCAAAATCAAAAATGAGAATATGATAATTTTGGCACAAAACAGAGAATGTCCATAATCTTGGCGCAAATAGTTCAAAATCTTTATAAAAATTTGTTATTCTTGGAAGTATGAAAAATCAGTAATTTCGATGAGCTGTTAGCAATGCCATTGTTGTTTCCAAACCAAACACTGTACCAATGTGACGCCTTGCCGATGAAAAGGTTGTGTAATTAACACACAGTTTCACAAATAAAACTCTTTTTCTTACAGTGACGCGTTTCAAATTATATTTGAATCGTCATCGGACTGTCAGTCCGACGAGTGAGAACATCAGATGTTCTCATCGTGAGTATATATTTAAAAGGATAACGCAATTCTTGAATTGAGGATTTCTTTTTTGGTGTGTACGATATTGATTTTGAGTGTTTCTGTTAAACCGAGGTGCTTCAATTTACTTAAGAAATAGTGAATAATAAGGTACGGAACATCGCTGATTATATTTTCGACTGCCACTGTATGTATAGCGAAGAGCACTAGTGGCACCACCCTGTAGGTGTAACCTCGTGCATTGCATCGCACCTGCTGAGCGCGCCAGCCTACGTCCCTTCTAAAAACTTATGAAATTTGGTTTCAGCTAGACGAGTCCACATTCTAGAATAATAAGGCACCCACAGTACAGTTTGAATCGATTTCATAACTTTCGCTTACACGTTGAACAGCTGATTTGAATTCCTGACCTCTTTCGGGCTCCTCGTTCCGTCATGTGCGCTTTACGTTTGTGATTTCGGCGACGGCTCGCGATCTTCTTCACACTTTGAGCGGTTTTTGGATTTCGCGGTACCAAAAGTGATTTGTGACGGACATTTTTTGTAAAATGTAACTTGTTGTGGTTGTCTTGATGATTTATCTTATATTTGTACTGGCCGCTAATTGAAACTACATGTGATTGATTAAATATCTATATTAATATTTTGGCTGTTTCACTAGCTTTTATAAAATTACAAAAGATGATACGGTTAAATTATTTTTTTCGTCTTTCGTACTTTGACAAAGGCTGCCGAAAGTGCCGGAATGTTTATGTTATTGAATGTGGTTTCAATTATTAGCCATTACAAGGAGAATACTTTTCCGAAAATATTATTTTTATCTGTAAATTTGGTATCGTTCGTGGTTTCTTATTTACATTTTAGGCAGTTGAAGGATTCTTTCGTACTGACTGAGATTACTTATTGTGCTAAAAATATTCATTACTGTACCATTAGCAACAAAACCTACTACTTATATCCATCTTACCTTTCCTAAATTTCATCCAAATTAGTGTATGTATTAAGCAGTAACAAAAACGCAAATTGATATATAGACCGACAGACCGGAAGATCGACAGACCGACAGACGGATAGACGGACAGACCGACACTTACTGCCTACTTAGAGTCTACTACATCCCTCAGATCCACCGAAGTTCTCGCATAATATCTCGGTGTTAACTTTGACTTTGACTTTGACAGCTCGATTGTCGGGAATGATGTTTTGTCGGTCACTTTAGACGGTTTTAAAGGAATGATTTTATTTGTATATAGTTTTAAACATGTAGGTGATTTTAAGAATTTTTTCCGTGGACCTTGGTGCAGTTTTGAAGCTGTATTTTAGAAAATTGCAAGATGCCAAATGAGGAACGTAGAGGAAGATTTTGGTGGTGAGTGAATTTTTGCATTAGATTTTATTAACTGAGGATAATGAGGCCTTAGCCGTTTTAGTTTTTTAATTTTCTAAAGCCGTGTACAAATACCTGAGGACTTCAGTCTACTTAACTCTCTTATTTTTATTTTCCTTTCTTACTGTGAGTTATAATGATAAAACAGCATTTGAATTAATTTTCTGTCGAATGACGATTCTTGGCGAAGAATGGCTTCCAGGCTACTGAAAAATTGTCTGCAAAGCAATAATATGAATTATTGTCATCTTCGGCATGGTTCATACAGGCATCGCATATACATCATATATTTGTTCCATTTTTTGTCATCCTAAATGAAACGATTACAGCCTGGGAGGTACTTTTTGTTGTTATTTTTAAGGAATTCATCATTGGCATAATCGCAATTACCGCATACTGTTGTAATAATATATTGCAGAAAGCTATATGACTCACAAAAAGTGGACGAAGGTAATTATCTACTAATTATTGTTTTTGTATCAACTTGAGAGAGTTGTCGGCATGACGAAAAATGCTAATATAATGCTTGCGGTATGGGATCGACTGCAGAATACATCATGAATATGCTATGCAAGTAGACTGAGTGCAAGTATGCATGTTTTGGTTTCGGCTTAAACCCTCGTCAGTGCAGCTCGCTGAGCAACAATTAATAGAATCAATACATATGCATGTACCTATCTACCACCATCGTCTCCAGTTTTGGGTGGTTAAACACCCAGTTCTGAGCAACCTCTGGGTAGGATGCACAAGGTCTCAGTCCTGTGATCCTGGCATAAAAAAGTGTTTACTTAGGAATTACTGAATTGATCCGAGTGACACCATTAAAAAAATGCGCAAGTATTTCTGATTGGAATAACGAACTAGACTTGACTTGAAGATTATAGAAGGGATCAAATTGGTAGACCGTTTTTGCATATATCGTCAGATTTCTCAATCATATACATATTCAATTCTCCTCATGCCCCGCCTCTGAGCATCAGAACGTTTCATCAACCACCTCAAAAGTTGCTCTAATTCCGTAAACGACTGTGGGAGTACAGGTGTCCTACAGCCACACGTTTATGTCTCTAATTATTATAACAAACCCACACGACAGAAACATTCGTCTTGAGCAATATTTCTAGCAAGGATGTTATTAGTACTTGTTAGTGTTTTATATATAACAGTAACAGTGGATAAATAGTCAGGTACATATAGAATTCGCCTTCAATTAAAACAGATTCTAAAACGTTTGACAATATGGAATTTAACAAATAGCGTGCTCGGAAAAAAGTTATAGATCGGTGCTGTCTATACATTTTTAAGGACATTCATTATCCATATTTTTTCAAAATATATAAAAATGAATTAAAAAAATAAAACTTTAAAAAACAACCTTCCTTATCAAATGCGCTGAAAAGAATATAATAAACTTTTCCTTCAAAACTTTTACTATCAACTTAAAACGTCATTCCACAATTTATATGATATAAAAGCTTGTCTCGAGATTTAAATACTCGTATTTCCTTAATTTGAAAGCTTTAAAGATTGAAATCAATAATTAAATCTAGTTATTTAATTTACTTGGTTATCTACACAGGTGAATCTCGTGACAAGCTTCTATATCATATAAATTATGTAATGAAGTTATAATTGACAGTAGAAGTTTAAATTATTGTTATAAAAAAATTATCCTTGCTTTTCCAATATTTTCAAAACTTACTTACAAGAAGATTAGCAACTCTAAAATCCGGAAGAAATTTATAGGCCGACATTTGTTTGGAACATTCGAAATGTATCCAAGACAGATCATGGGTTGGATGTATCGTAAAATTCCTATAGTTCACAACCTACAACTATTAAAATTAATCCATTATTTTTGAAATTTGAATGCACAGGTGTGATCAATATTGTGTGTCAAAAAATATGGGCCAGTATTCCATCTACGGTAGAACCTATTACCTTTACCAACACTTTAATATCTTCTTTTGAGATTTCTAACTCTTCCGAATTTATGATTAAAAAAAATGTGAAACGTTAAGCGACGAAGTTTGAAAGTGTTTTATTTCTCTTTGTTTTATGACACTAAGGACTTCTTACTACGCTGCACTGATTTTAGAGAACTAAAAAAGCGTCTTCGACCCGTTCACAATAGTACCGTAGTTTTGAAGTTTCATCAAATTCGGGTAAGTAGTTTCCGAACTATAAAAGGGTCCATGATAACTGAAAGGATAAAAGACGCACAGACCGACAAAAATGAGATACATTACCTCTGATTCTTTTTTTTCGCGAATAAAATACTTTCCCGCCCATTGACGTTGGAGAGTAAATCGACTCTGTATGAGATTATAAACAATTATTATCAAACCTTAGAGCTGCTGATCGACTTGAAGTAAGGTTTCAAAATGAAGCAAATTACGATTCATTTTTGGAACAAGAATTGTATAAATTTTTGAGACTGAAAAATTTATATTCAAATTTTTATTTCTGTTGGTTTTTTCCTATCATCATTGAACGTGCTTTCAACAAGTTTCTTGGTATGCTCAAACTTTAGTACGTATTTCAAAAATAATTCTATATTTATGCATGAGGAGCGTTGAGCTATTTTGCTACTTATCTAACCTCGTTATTTTAGAATTTTTGAACCTTCTAAATTGCTCCTTAATTACGCTACAAATTAAAAAAATGAAACAAATATATAAAAACAGTGTTGCGTTTGCTTTGGCTGTAAAAGTACAGATGCAGGTTGACCATAATGACTGGACATCAATCCAGCCACCCAAAGGTATAAATCCGTCCTTCAGAAAGACAATCCTGTTGTTAGATGAGATCTCGATTAAACAATAAAGTATACGTGATGATCGCCGATAAGCTGTGTACACTGTGACAAATCCAAGCACAGCACATTTTCTTTAAGCGAATCAGTTACCAAATCAATTCGCGAAAGACTTCTGTACTTGAATGTCAAAAGGTGGAACCAGCATAGTTGTCAACACTGTTGATATCTTTTGCAAATTGTCCTTCAGTCTGTCGCATCTATACCACGTACCTAGTACAAACAAAAAACTTAGAACTCATGATAATATCCTAACATTTATAAATGTATCTTGTAAATCCTCTTGCCCTTGGATCATTTGCAGCAAAAGTGGTGCACCATGTCCTCGCCACAACATACAAACTAAAAGAAAACACTGATCGGGTACCGACTTTGCACAGGCCGTCAGTACCTGATTATACCGGAATCTTGCGGTTGTGAAGAGTGAATATGATGATGAAATATTTAGAAAAACTACATCAAGATATGGGTTAGAGCCTTTGTGCATCTAATTACTTAACAAACTGGACTGTAGTCTGTATAGCGATGTATCTCCGCATACTGATGTTTTTGAGTCTTTCTCTTCGATATAACAATAATACCCTCTAAGTGATTAATCTAATTGACATTTTTTCGGTGTTGCATTCTTCGTTGATACCCTCACTTTCTTGTCACAATGAGTGTTATTTGTCTCTGACCATGAACGATGGTGACTGATCCGAAAATATGTCAAATAAGCAGTGCTCTTGCTACTTATAATCCTTGTTTTCCTGTTTGCAGCCATAACAGGAATAAATAATGAACTCGACAAAAGATTCCTGAGTCTATTTTTAACCTGTAACATTAAATCACAGTGGTTATATGTATGAGACGATTAAAAAGCGATAATACTATTGCACAACAATGATTTGTATTGGTAAACGACATATTTATTAGTTCTCAGAATACTACAAGCTTTCCTGGTACAAACAACGACTTTTGGTTTCAGATTGCGCTGGTATTGGATAACGGAATGTGTAAACCAAGTTTTTTTTTTTGCAATGTCAGCGATTTTATGGGAGCAAATCATGCACCTGCCGAAAAAACTCGTACTGCCTTCTTCATGTTTTGCGAAGCGTGAATACGTCTTTATATTTTCTGAAGGCTCATTTATATTTGGCAAATGTAATAGTGGAAACTACTTGCTGTTACTGAACTTACCAAGTGTAACCTAACAGAAAGTGTAATTGATACTTGTCGGCCATCGACAAGCAGGAGCTGGGAAGCCGTCTAGTTTAGAATTTGTTCATTATGATATTGAAAAATGAATTGGAACAGTGACTAAATAACAAATTTGTAAGTTAAGTATCGACGCAAGCGAAGTAGGTTTTCAAAAAACGGTTACTCAGCAAGACGGATATCGAGTTACCTACATATGGTTATTTATGAGTAGAAAACATAAAAAAATACCACTCAACTCTAGGAGGGTACATGGGAAGATGTTCTATACATCTGCCTAGATTGAGAACGGATATAATCCAAAGTACGTTTAGTCTATATTACAGGAGTAGCTGTTTCATAATTTGTATGATGATAAAATTATATGAGATTCTTTGAGCTATCAGAATTATAAAAATAAGAACTGTAGGTAACTTAAACTAGTGATCTAGTTATAGCATAAATATAAGCTTTGCTAAAATGACATAGTTCTGAAGACTCTGAGGTCTTTCACTATTAGGTTATAGTGTACAATAATTTTTTTCGATCATATTCAGGAGCGTAGCTAGGGTGGGGCAATCGAGGCTCGCGCCCAGAGCGCAAAATCCTGGGCTGAATGAGCGGTAAATGCCTTGAGTAGGGAGGTTCCTCTTGTTATTAAGGTTTTTTCGATATTTGGAGGGGGAGGGGGCGAGTGTCCAAACAGTGGGAACTGCTATTAGTAAGAGGTTTCTTCACTTATCAGGTCTTTTGGGGTGGATAAATGTCCAAAAAGGTGGAAGAGGAGGGATGATGTTTATTGTACTGGCGACTCTTGGTTTTATTATGCAAGACAGCTCTGTCCAACATCTGCCATAATATTATCTATGAATAGAGACTGGTAGCACTGGTATAGTCATATTTCCTTAGATTCATAGCCAACCGACCACATATATTTTTTTGTTTTTGGTGGCGTTAGAATGTAAAAGAATCAAGAAGAGTATACTAAAATGCAATACACACACACACACACATTTTTTTTTGTTTTCAAATCAAGTACTTATTTGTTACTAAGTAATCTAAGGACTGTATAACAGCTCTTACTGACGTTATTGTGATGACGGATAAATTTAATTTTCTCGTCAAAAAGTATAACTAAATTTCTTCCTGCTTCTTAAGTTCAATTTGCACGCATAGATTTGGGAGCAAATACCATGGCAGTTGACTTGGACGGATTCAGCTGAAGGTATTGTTTAGCATAATTATCGATTGAATTCAGATTTTCATTTACTTTACGCTATGTGTCCTGAATAGGTCGCAATCGAAATGGCGTGTCGTCAGCAAAAAATTGAATGTTGCATTCTTTATACACTTAGTCTGAACATCAGAAATAGGAGCGGACCAAGAACTGACCCCTGAGGACACCTGATACTACTGGACGTTCATCAGATGACACCATATGAGCAACGACTTTTTGAGTGCGATTTAATAAATACCTTGACATCATCTTAAGCGAATTTTTAGAAAAGCCGTCGAACCTGCCTTTAGCGAATGATAAAGAGTGGTTGATTGTATCAAACGCCATATAAAACTCAAGTTGAATCGACGCGGCAGCATATCGGAACAACATCCATCCACAACCACAAATAAGGAGCAATTCCTCAGAAAACGATTGCAAAAACCATTGCAACTTAAAAAACTTCAAGTAAGACTTTCATTCCATACAACTATAAATAAAACAGTAGGGCAAACGTAGTTCTGGCAACTCTGTAATCTTGTACTATTAGGTTGTAGTGTCCAAGTATGTTTACTGCTCACATTGGACTTTTTGGCAGTTACGGATTTTTCCGTTGCGTAAAATGCAAAAATGACCAATAAAACGGCAATCAAAAACCGATTTTGCAGCGCGGCACATTTCACAAGCTGCTAGCGAGCGTTTCGAAAACGAGGGAATTCCCTGCCGATTTGACACCGGCAACGAGCCAATCCATTCAACAACCACGAGTACGCGTCTCCGTATTCAGGTGTGTAATTATTCGGTCGTTGAATAATGAATCATGGTTAGCTGTGAGCTGTGACCTTGGCCAGCCGTGGTCGGTAATAGGCTTGTCGCAGTGCTTTGCCGGCCGGTTTCAATTTACTTGATAGGTCTTAAAGGAGGCACTCGCTATCAAAAGAGAAAAAACACTTTTTTAAAGGCTATTGCATTATTATCGTTTATCCAAAAAATATGTTTAGACGTAAGATGATCCTGCATGGATAATTATGTCCTGTCCTGTGTTATGTTTTATCCTCTGATATGACGAATTATTTGAAACACTAAACTGACGTTGAACTGGATTTCCTATTTAACAAATTGAAGGCATTGGGTGTCAGTGAAGCTGCTGCCAAAAATATTCTTGCTGTATACCATATACAAAACGGAGGATTTTTATTCGGGATCATAGAAATGACTTACATCGTCTACGTATTGTCAGGGATTGTATTCCACAGGGATCAATACGACGTTTCCAATATACCAGGTGGTCGATTTAACTTGACGTATAGCACGATAACAGTGAGTTCTTTGATGAAAACGTTCAGATGAAAGTTCTTGGATAAGTAGTTCATAGCGCTCAAAATTGGCCTATGGATTTAAGGCTTAGATTGTCTGCAGTAAAATCTGTTTGCAGTAAAATGTGTTTTTCACACGAAGTAGGTTGAATGTTGTGGTCACTAAGCTGAAATTACGAGACATCACCTTCCGAGAGTTCGACCACATCAAATGCTTGGGAGTTGTGCTTGACTCTAAGCTACTATGGACGAAACAAATACACTACGTAAAGATGCGTGGCGAGAGTGGTTTGAGCATGCTTCGTTGTGTTACCAAATTTAATTGGGGTGCTGACCTCTACACAGCACTCCTTTTTTTATAAATCATACATAAGGTCAATCTTTCACTATGGATACATTTTATACGGCTCGAGTTCAATATAAAGTCACCTGTATAGGAGCAGTGAAGTCGTCTCCGTGTCCTGCTTTACGAGAGTCACGCTGAAAGTTTTTAGATACAGAAAACTACAAGGTTTTTTCAAAAACTTTATTCAACATATGCAACCCCTACCTCAATACATTTACGCATTCGGTAAAACCACTTGTCAAATTCTTAGGGAATAAGAAGAAGTCGCACGGAGATAGGTCTGAAGAATAAGGTGGGTGAGGCAACAGTTTGACACCCTGTTCAGCAAAAAAATCGAGTGCTCTAGAGGCGCTGTGGGCGGGTGCATTGTCATGGTGCCATTGAATACCTTGCAGACCAGTCTTTGGACGCCTCTTACATAGTTCTTGGAATACTACAGGAACACATTTAGTTATGAATGAATTCAAATGAATGATTCAAACGTTGCCTTTGCGTGTAAACACTTACAACTTTAGACAAAATAGCTGCGTGCTTAAACTTGTTTAAACTTGTATAGATTAGGAATATCTAAAGACTATCAGCGTGGCCCTCGTACTAGCAGAATCCAGTGAACGTCCCTTGAGTATCAGATGACAATACCTGGCCCATAAAGTTATCATTAAATATAGAGCATCAATGATACTAACAAGAGAGATATGTTTACTGAACCTTAAGCATCGGCGTTTCAAGAAATCACCTCTTTTGGCAACAGCCTTTCTTGGTACCAGTAAATTTCGACAGTATAACTTTCCCCATATATTCAGAAAAATTCAGCTGAACAACGCCATACTGCGTACAGTGTTGGATAGCTTAAGCTCCTCAATCCACATTTATGGCGATAAAATCGGATTTGGAATGGGTATTGGTTGATATGGGACAACCCACATGTAACTATAATTTGATACCGGTATATTGGGCAATGAAATAGTTGATTAAGCTGCCAAGAATGCTTGTCAAATAGACTGTATCGTATCAGCAATTGCTCTCTACAGCTAGACCGCCAGGCTATACTGACAAGTCTGGGCTAAACACGAAACATGCATGTCTATAGCAGGTCTGATGCATAGGGGAGAGCACCCACTTAATATCAGTTGTCAGCTTCTGATCTTGATGAGCCAAGGTAAGGGTACATCGTAAACAGTGTTTACGAAGAACAAGGGATGTCGCTATAAATCAGTTCACCCTTGTTGACAGATGTCGCAAGGGACATCTGTTGCCGCTTTAAGTCAGTCTAGTTGTTAGGACCTTTGACTTCGTGAGTTGCCAATGGGCTTCCACTATTTGAATATTCCTGGTGAATACTAAGGGTCTGCCAATTTACTTTCGCCCAGGATATGCTAAAAGCTCCCACATATCTTAGAAACTTTGCAGATCAAATATGCGTGTACTTGTTCACATCTAACCTTTTTACTTCAGGCAGATGAGTTTCTATGAGCAGTATTTCAATTTATTTAGTTAGAAAAATCACCATGAAATGAACGAAATTAGCCTAATTACGGAGCTACAGCGGGCAAGCTCATGTGTACAAAATAAGCCAATCACGGAGCCCATATTTACGTATCTAGGAGGCTGCGGCTTTATATCAACAAATGGGATCTTGACCCAGACGTTTGTACTAAAAACAAACAAAATACGTGTGCCTTTGCACTTTGAACTTAACCTAACTTTATTTAAATAGTTGTTGTGATGATCAACGGTTTTATGATTATTTTTATTATATTCAAGTAATAAGTGTTGATTAAATACACATTTAAAAACCCATTTCAATAAACTGTTGTCATGTGGACGTTCAAATACATGTGGGAAAAAGAACGTGGTTATTTAAGTACCTATTTTAGTAAACAGGTTAGGTTGCTATTCTCTGATATTGCAGTATCCACATTTCTTCGACCACGTGATAACGTTAAGAAAAGACAAAATATAATATTTACTGAAATAGATATCGAAATAGGCATGAGCTCCATTAAATATTCATTCAAAATCCCTTTTCTTTATTAATTTTTTCCAATAAAGCAGTTCAAATCGTTTACTTCCTAAGACATTCTAGTTTGTTCTAAAACTTATCAGGTAATGTACAGAGATCCTAACATATACAATACTTGAAAATACGGTGTGATGTCCAGCTTACGCTACTATACTTAACTCCATAACAATTTATTTCAGACAAGAATAATCTGGACGACTAGGGCTATAAGGACGGCATAGTACCAAAAATATTCATTTGAAAAAATAGCACCTATTATGTTACAATAAATAATAATAAATGCCGTGATGTATAATATTTTATTTTAAACATATCGGTTCTTATCCACTTAATCATTATGCTTTATTAGAGCCTCACGATAATTTTATTGAGTCCTTATGTTTAATTTACCAAGCATGGACAAGCTGGAAACATTATCCATATGTACATTCGATGTTTATTCTTTAGGTCTCATTTCTTTAATACATGGACAAGATCGTCTATGCCTTTTTTCATCTCCAAGCAAAACGCACACGAAACAAAACAGTTTGATAGCATCTTCACAGCCACATATCCAACTGTTTTTATCATACTTTTTTGATTGATAAAAGTTGCGACAGCGCGATTTTTGTTCACTACCACTATGTTTTTCTATTTTTAAATTTGTTATTGGCCGTTCTAATTCTTTAGATTTTATTCCAGCGAAATACTACTAAATGTGTTTACTAAAGCTCCGACTTATTCATTTTGATAATTTCACTCCAATATATTGTAATTTCCCCAAACAAATATCTATTCCAAATTTCGCTCAAACCAATACAAAATGTTGACATTAGCATCAGACGTAATCAAACTGGAACGGCTTGAGCTGAAAACAAAACAATAATGCTTAACCAGAATGGAGATATCGGTGATGTGCCTGGCACAAATTCTGCTCAGATTTTCGTATTTAACATGGAGGAAAACGCCCAGAATAGCGGTATCTTTGTTGCTCATATACGATGCTGTTTAGATCTCTCTCACTCCGTTTGGGTCTGATAAGAAATGGCACGGTACGCGGTTGCCCATATGTCATTTGATATAATAGAGAAGTATAAAGGCAACTTAGCAAATTAGCACTACTACACACGCCGCCACTGACCTAATAAAAAAATTGTGAGTTGATGAAATAAAAACAAAAATAAATCCAGCAGAGCCTTACTCAATATGACAGCATAGTTAATATTTTTTTTAATTGTTTCTTAACGATTTGAAGTGTATAAGACGTGACTGCATTAACTGCATGATAAGTTTAAAAACAAGCAATGGAAAATTAGGTATTGCTAGCATATCTACGTTTCGTACATTGATATGATACAATTCAAGTCTATAAACCAATTTTATTTATTGTGTGAACTGGTGGACTAGGCCCATGTAATACTTGAACATACCATTTGTTTTAAGCTACCTTACTTCCTTATTTTACAACAATTAGGAGCTTATATTTCGTTAGTAAGTCCAAGCAAGAGTTATACGCTGATAAATTAGTGTCTTGCGTAACTTGAAATTTAAGCCTTAATTTAAGAAAAAGTTAGGACATCTCGACTTAAAATGAAACATACTCCAGAGATCTAGGCTTACAATCAAACTTCATGCCAAGACAGGCAGCTCAGATTCATTTTTGTTATTATAGTAGTATTTCATAGTGATTTCATTAATATTGTTAATTTTTGACATTCATTTATTTCCATCCGATATGCAGTTCAACACCTGTTCTATCAGTTAACCCCTTAAAACAATTTTCCTGCATACAAAATAATCTTTCCTTTCATCAATTCTACAGCGCAACGTATAAAGAGTCTATGCGAGGAACACCTGTGTCGATCAGTATATCAATTACTGAAACCTAAGTGAAATCTATAACAACCCGAACATCCAGTGTTAAACAGATTTGAAAAATTAAAACCGTAAAATATCTATTCATAGTCCACAAAGCCATGGAGGGTAGTCGACGAAACACATATATCCTTTGACTAAAATTAACCTGTCAATAAACACTTTTACTTTTTGTGGTCCGAAATGGTACCGAAATTATCCACTTGTTACCGAAACGGTTGGAACAAAGTCACCCTTTTCCAATCGGTTCGTTAAGGGTCTCCCCTTATGGACCGCCGAGCATTTTATGGTGGCCAGTGGCGTAGCAGACGATCATGTCATTTGCAACTTGTTTCCTGTCTGGGTGTTAACATTGCTTCTAGGAAAAGGGAACGATGGAATGGGAAGCCAACATAATAATAATCCACAATATTTCAAGGTAGGGGGTGTGTTTCTCAGCTACTATGCTATTTTGGGAACTAGGCTGATCTAGGGACATCACGAAATTATGCGACTGAAAACCCTATTTTATTCGCCCCATTTTGGTCATTATAGCGTCGTTTAAGCCGCCCAAAACATGCAGCAAACAAGATTGTTAATAAGCACCAAAACCCTTACACTGGGTTTGTTTTTTGTCTTAATTGGGATTGAATCCCTACTTTCATTCACATGGTAAGAGAGGGAGAGAATGAGGAATGTGGAATTTACATGGATCATGTGCAGTATCTCCTTTCATCAATGATTGATTTAGGTCAAGCAGGATTTGCGCACTTGATGCAACCTATCGAGTAGAGTTTTATTCTCATCTTCAAAAGCTAATGTTTACATAGCATTTTGTTGGTTCTAATAATACAGCTTTAACATCTGGAGTCTTGGCTTCTGCCTCACCAGTCATGGTGAGGCTTGTGCTTTGGAAACATCCAGAATCTGACATTTTATGCTTATATATTATGGGCATAATATGTGGACTTAAATTATGCTGCTGCGATTGCTGACAAACTACAACTCAAAACATGCAAAATTGTTCATATTTAAGCGCTTTAACTGAAATCGAGAAATAATGCGATTAGTAATTCCGTGGTCTGTATTGATCTACACACCCCAGCCTCTAATATTATACAAGTACGCCACTGTTCTAACAAAGCATTGAAGTAGTGGTGGCCACCTGGAAGTGAAGGATAATTTTAAGTCTTTGGTTTCGCCGCATAACAATAAAAACTTAAAACGCAATAATTTCGAAATGACTGCTGGATTTTCGAACGTTTTGATGTGAGACCAAAACGCCGAAATCACACACATTGGAATATCTGAAAGGAAATCCTCAAACGGTTGCCGACCAGCCACTTTCATGGAGATGCTTAGTCATCTTACCAATATTGCGGATAATGTTTCAGTTTTGAGAGATAAAACTTGATGTAAGGCGTAAATCAAACGTAAGTTAAAGCGATACCGACTGATTTGCATTGATTTTTGGTAATCGGCAGTGAATTTATAGCATAGAAGTTTTGAGAGAGAATATAGACGGTGTGGGCCTGAAAGGGAACCTCCCGCTCATATTCGCTTTGTGCGGGCTTTTAGACTAAAAACCTTATCTTCACAAGGGCAAAAATTTCAATGAATGACTCATGAAAAGAGGAAAATCTGCTACCAGATTTCTTAGTTTCAGTCCGCTGCGTGTTGATTCGATTTTCTCTAATTCTCTTTATTTATTCAACGTAGGTATATATGCTCTCAAACTCACAAGGCATCTGGTAGATGCAGTGTTTGTTGCCCTGTCGTTCGTCTTGGGGCTTGGTTACCGTGAAGAGATAGCCTTCCTTGAACATATTGTTTGAATTGAATCTCGTACCGTTGCTCTATCCTTCTGATCGCATCAGATATTTCTTCGACATATGGCAGAATAAGGAAATGCCGGGTACCTCTCGATCAGGTTTTCTGCTGCTGATGCAGCTCTTAGACCAACCTTCTCGGATAAACTTTGGTCAATAATCATCCGTTGATCGTAGAAGCTCATCCTGAAAACCCGATTCTGTATTGTAGACATCCTCCGCTCTATGTATGAGTGTTTCCGTAGCTATCGGCTGACTTGGGGTATAGTGCAAGCACTGTTCTGTAGTTGTCGCAATTCTGTACACTGAGGTCTGTGTTCGCCAACACATCGAGTAAAGGAAGGATCACGTAGATTGTAGATGCTTTTACTTGGTGAAACACTTGCATCATGCAGATAAAAATATTGTGTATTTAACACATAGTTTCACAAATAAAACTCTTTTTTTTCACGTTGACACTACTAGCTAACTAGATCCTATCATGGATTAGCTGCATATAACTCTATGGTATGTATAACTAGATGGACGAAAAAACAAATTGCCACAAGGACTAGTAAAATGTCAGTAATAGTGTAATGAAACATGAAAAAAACATGATGGAATCGATAGACCTGTAGCTAATTTTCCTTGTCAGATGAAAACAAAAACTGAATATTTATTAGCTGGCGCCCAAACATTTTTTGAACTGATTTATGTTGCCTTCTATGGCACATCTCTGCACGCTAATCATGCAAAGTTCATACAAACCGTTTTCGCCAATATTGAACTGAATCCATGGTACAAAACATTGATATGGCTTCAGATATCGCAGAATATACTGAGTGATCCAGCAAATCAATTGTTGGCATGTCTAAAACTTGCAGATAAAACATACTATCGGATTCGAGTTCTAACAAATGCAACCCAGATTACTTGCCAATTAGATTCTATCATGGATACAAAACTATAGCTCTCAAATATAGCATTCTATTTATCCTGTCTAGCTATTTTCCTCTTAAATTCTTTTTTCTTTCCTATGTCTATCTTAGGGGATTTTTTGGCGACTGCATTTACGGGAATCCCCGACCAATCGTCGTCAAAATGTCCTTAAGATATGTCATGTAATAAACTATTTTATTTTTTAAGACATTTCACGTTTTAAGATATTTTATTCCTTAAGCTGTTTCAAGAGTAACTCAGTCTAACGGCGATGGTTGAGGTTTTTTAGGGGTTTCCCTGTAAATGCAGTCGCCAAAAAAATCCCCTAAGACAGACACAAGAAATAAAAAGTCATTTAATAGAAAAATTGCTAGACATGCTACATTTGAGAGTTCTAGTTTTGTATCCGTGATAGGATCTAGTTAGTTAGTTGGCAAGTAATTTGGGTAGCCTTGTTAGCAGTCAAATCTGACAGTACGACGATGATTTAAATATAAATCGAAACGCGTCACTGAAAGAAAAAGAGTTTTATTTGTGAAGCTGTGTGTTAATGATACAATCTTTTTATCTGAATGATGGACATGTTTCAGTTAGTAAGAGCATCTACAATTTACATGTCTACGACTTTACCAAAAAAATATAAAATATTTGCTTACTGATCAAATAATCGAAGAACGTTTTTCACGGACGGGTTGCTGGTTCGACCAAAGCCATGGGGGGGGGGCATATGCCTTCTCTGTTCCTTCCTCATATTGTCTGGAAGATGCAAAACCAAGGTTACTCAACGAAGTGTCACTCCAATTACAAATTGAACGGAAAATCGCTGACAATGCCACCCTTGTCAGACAACGCGTGCATAAAAAGAATTCTGCCACCTTCAGTCTCTACCCCGGCCCTCCCACCACTAAAAACAAACAATTTTTCACCTCGTCATATTGCACCTGCAATCTTTGTCCGCGATTTTTCACGCTGTCGGTCCCCGTTATCCGGGACTTTGAATGGCAGTCCGGAATATTAGGGAGAAATCACTGTCACTTCTTTGAACGCTGCTCGTTTTATGGTTATTTACAGGCCTATCGGTTTTTATGGTAGTTTTATGTGCAGCCATTGTCAACCGTTGGCACGAGGAGAGCTGCTCTGTACATCTCAATCGCTTCTTTACCTGCTGCGTGGGGTCCTTCGGAACGGGTACCACCTAAGGTCTCATTTGAGAAAATGACTTGATTCGGAGGTCAGCAAGCATCAATTAGGCAGTCTTAAAGCCGAATCTTCGGTTACTCTATGCGTTACTATGTAGGAATTTAAAAGTTTGATTGATAGATAGATATTTATTGAGCCAGAGAATGTGTAAAACACGTTTGGCAAGTCAAATGTGGCACTTTTCATAATACAGCGTTCTGTGTAGATCATTACATGAATAAATCAAATGGATGTATCACAATTTATGAGCAAATTTAGGATAATGTATGTATATGCATAAAAAAATTGAAACAAACAGTAAGATTATAAATTTTTATTATAAATGAAAATGCTAACATGTCAAAAATTGGCTAACAACTGCGACTATTTATCTAGAAGGAACACTCTAACAGTACGCTTTGATATTCTAAAAACTGTATAAACGTCTATTAAAATTTATTCAATCTTCCTTTTGAAAACACTCAGCTACAGTCAATTTTTGAAAAGTATTAGACTTTAAAAGCGGTCAAATGTTACGATGCTATTAACACTAACCATAGACCAAACATTTTGGTGGGATTTAAAAGGTTAATAGAAAGTCGGCTGTTAAATTCCAATTCATATCTATCATCTCTAGGATCATGTATGATATTGAATTAAAAATTCTCCAAAAATGGTATATATATATATATTTTTTTTTTTTAATTTATGTAAGTATATTAATATCATTAACGTCGTCAGGCTAAGCTCAATGTTGAATGTACTTTGAGATTACATGGAAGAGTAGCCATCAGTTTCCTGACTGCACACATAAATAGAAACTGTCAAATTGAGAATTGCGATATTCTTGTATATTTTCAGGTTTAATACTCATTATACAGGAGTATACTCCAAAGAAAAATATAAATTTCTTCACAACTAAGATTCGATGCTTTTCTAACAAGTATGCCGAATTTATTAAGCAAGGTTATCTCATTTTCTCCGTTTACTTTGATCAAGAATACAAACATCTTGAAATTCGCTTAAAGTAATCCGTTTATATCGGATCACCATCTTCGTCAATAGCATTCCAGCGATACGGATTTCTTATTACATGTCTATTTCCGCGCCTATTATTTTCCATGGTTTTTTATTTAAAATGCTTGAGACGACATTATAGTATCTTTATAGGTTAGATATCCTCTGTTTTGTGCCAAGATTATTATCCGCTCTATCTGAGATTTTGGTATTCCTACTGCCAACACCTTCCCCGGTTTGAATCGAAACATTTATTTTAGTTAACTCTATATGATTAAACATACAGCATTCTTACTTTAAAATTACTAGTAAAGCTTTGCGCATAGAGGAAGACATGGTGTACTTGAATGAAAGCACATATTTTTTGTCTGATAATTTATTTTTAAGTGTGTAGTGGATCAATAAAGGCATTATTATTATACTTTGCTGTTTCCCTAAATTCTAAGCAGTAATTATTGTACATCAAGCTGCTCTGTCTGGCAGACAAAGAATATTCTTTGCGGGCACCTCAGCTGTCAAGAGGGTGGCATTCAACAAAATGGATGAGAGAGATGTTAAAAGTTCACCGACATTCCGCTACGCAGGCAGGCAACAGGTTGTTATAGGAAGGGTGAAACGGATTACGGCTTGTTATTTATTTTACCTACCTCGCAAGATTAGGGTCAAAACAGTGGGCAGGCAGAAGAGCTTGCGTTCATTCATATTCATGAAGACGAGCCGATTGTTGTAGGGACAGTAGCTGTTAAATCATTATTTAACTAAAATAAAATTGTACTTTATGATCGGGGTTAATTTTAGGGGATTACGGGATGATTCTGAGGGATTAGTGCTAATTTGGGTAAGATGTCTTGTACGTATTTGTTATATGCTCCAACAGCATTAGTAAAGATTATGTCGGAAATAGAGCTCCTATTTTCTATTGTTTTTTTTTTGTTTTATGATGATAGAGAAAGGTTGGTTCTATACTCCTGCGAAGCCCTATTTTCAATTTTTGATACAAGATCATTGGAAAAGGGTTGTTCTATAACTGCGAAACCGATATTTTGGTGACTTTGGTTATCAAAAAGTAAAAAATACATCTGAAATTAGTCAACAAATGTTAACATTCATGTGATCAAATCTAAATTTTTTATCAAATATTGCAAAAAGGGGTTCGCGCGAGCATTGAACCAACATTTCTCTAACATCTGTGAAAAAAAGCGTTCCATTATGTTGGAAGATGAATGCTGGAAACGAAATACTGGAAGCCCATACGAAAGGCATTTTATTCTAGATAGAGTCCCTTCTTAAGGCCGCATCAGGACGTATTATTTCATTCTCTTCCAACGTTCCTTTCTGGAGTGAAAAATATGTATCTGAATGATCTTTTCTGACGTTTGGTATGCCTCAGCAGTCGTTCTCAAAAATTATTCGTAGAAGTTATTTTGTCTTTAGATTTGATCCAACCAAGCAAATTACTCAGAGATAACTGACTGCTGTTAAAATGTATGGGCTTCAATATTTTTCGTTGAATTAGTGACGATGTAAAAATCACAAAATAGGGAAGTATTGCTTTAACAATAAATTTCGAATTTGTGGTAATAACCTTTTAACATGTCTCTTTATGGCTACATCACGAAAATTCGTGTCAACCATTCTTGTTCATCTGTATGTCTGTATGTCCGTATATGCTTTTCTCACCGCAGAATCTCAGTGAACGATTAAGTTTGATGATGTAGAAGATGTTGGGACGTAGTAAGAACAGCTGCGTCCGTTTCTGAAATCACTGCATTTTTCACGGAATAATAGCCAAAAAAATAGTCTTAAAGCTTCGTTTTTTACGCTTGTCCATTTTTTCCGTAACGTTACATTAATGATGGAAATTACATGGGCTAATTATCGGTCGGGGCATCAATAATAAAAATACAGACTTTAAATAGAACCGAGCACGATAGTGAAACTCTGCTTTTCTATTATTGAAGGAAATTATTTTTTCAAGTAAATTGCAGCGTGGGCAATACCGAGTCAATCCACTTGACTACACACGCTCTCTGATGGCTTATCGCTAACCATTTCTAGGACAAAAAATCATCAAACTTTTCCGCAAACGTAATAAGCACTTGTTGGAGGCAAGTTCGCTTCCAGGTAATAAATAACACTAAAAATAGACCATCTAATGCATGTCCAAGTTAATTGGGGGATTCCATTCCACTCCCAGCTGTGTGTTGGTGCCTGATGTCGAGATGCAAACTATGCGTCACCGCATCGCACAAATTGCCTCCAATAGATTACACGGAATTTGTTATGTGTCACATTTTATTTAATCATTTGAGGACGTTGAAAGGTGCACTCGATTTGTTCGTCAACACTCGAAATGTTTTCACAAGTCATTGATTGTGCGCTTTGAGGAAAGTGCTATGGCTTTTGAAAAAAAAATATCGGTCAAGTAGATTCGGCTAGAACCTCTTATGCAGGCATTTTCGGAATTCCCTACAGGTGATTCATTCTCTTTGGGCCGGATATCATCCAGTGTCTATAAATCTCAGAATATTGTATCCAAATTGATGACAAACTAGCGTTACAGACTAGAGTAACTATTAATCATTAGTTCAAATAAGATAAGAATTCAGTGTTTAAGATTATGTATAGGTGACCCTATTCCAAATACAATCAGCTTGCCGGGATTTGATTCACCCTGCACTTGACAGCAGAGCAAACAATTAAATATATTGATTATATCATAATTAATCCAAATGGCATTGGGCCCTTGACGTATTATGAATTGCAAAATTTTCTATTCGATTTAATTTCGCAACTTAATTTTATGGTAGGTTGCCTTTGTTATTTACATACATCCAACCATATGGACTAGGGAACCATCTCGCAATTATTCGGAGAGAGTACATGAAAGGCATCTGTCCACTCCGATACACTACATTCAAATTTATTATTAAACACTGAGTAGAGTTGCTCTCGTTAGTAACATACATTTCTCTCACGGAACAACGTCTTAAGCTAAAGTGAGAGGCAGAAGAGCAAAATCAAATACTTTCATGCTCTCGAGTGAGTTTAAAGGGCTTTAGGCTTTCGAACCGGATGTTACCCGAAGACGTCTGATCTTTTGTGAATTGGGTTGGTTGATCTGTCCTTATTCTATAAATACCATCATCGCATAACACCAAGAGTCGTCAGAACAGGAAACACAAAAGGGACCAAGCGGGCGCATCCTCACAAGGACAAACTCAAAACACCTCGAACCAGCCCCATCCAAAAGTGGTTCTTTTGGAGAACCTTGCCGTTATGGAATGAGCTGGCTGGGCGTTTGCTCCCCAATAGTTAGGTTACAATTTACAATGGTTTAGATCAATGTAAATAGTATTTTGTCCTCTTGCAGCTGTTCTGGGGCATGATAGTCTTTCTCTCTTTGTGAGAGGTTACCTATATATAAAAAAATCTATCGGCCTTGGTCCTTCGAGCCGGATATTATCCGGATATCTATGAATTGAAGAATTTCCTATACAAAGCGAAAATAATCTCGCCCAATTAAGTAACAATTTTTTATTTGCATCCGGATGTTTGAACGAATCAGTCATCTCGGAAGTATTTGGGATACATACGTCAGAGGCGCTACTTTACACAAAAAAATCAGCGTAATCAAGTGCAGTAGTTCCATAAGGTGTATAGCAAAACATCAAGACTAAATATACTTTCCATTATTCCTATCGAATTTAAAAGGCGTTAGGCTTTCAACCCGAATATCGTCCAGCGACCCATGGGTTACAGGTTTTCCGTCCAAGCTCCGTCCAAGCGTCCGAGCTACTTCACATACGAATTTAGCTTACGACATTGACATGATGAGGGAAGTATCTGAAACAAAACGCTCGTTCCAGTTTGGAACTGTCATTTGCATGAGCCAGATACTTAGCATACATTTAGGGTACCTAAATCTTAGGCGCTTGTGATATCCGATACTTCACAGAAAAATTCAGCATTCAACGTCAATAATAGTTTAAGATACAGTCGCTATCAAACCAGTGATTTACCTAGTACTGAACAGAATATCCATACTTAATACTTTCTTCATTCTTCTTGGTGAAATCGGAAGCCTATGAGCCTTCTAGCCGGATATTATCCTGCAATCTATAGATTGCAGAATATATGAAATAATCTGGTGCATTTACGTAAAAGTTTGTTATTTGCATTTGGATTTTTGAATGGGTCAATGATGATAAAAAAAAGAAATTGCAGCATAGATCAACGTGACAGTAACGATTGCAACGTTGTGCACTGTAGTTTGAATGAGGTTTTTTATTTTGCAAATATTTGGTAACATTCACCCAGTAGTGAACAGCATAACATACTGAATATATTCTGCATTCTCTCTAACGAGTCCAAAAGACTTTGATCCTTCGAGCCGGATATCATCCGGTATCTATGTATTGCAGAAGATATGAAATAATCTGGCGCACTTACGTAACAATTTGTCACATGCATCCGGATATTCGGATGAGTCAGTAATCTCGAAAATATTTGGAGTGAATTCCTCTCCTACACCGTGGCGCCAAAGCTATGATGAATTTGCTTATTGATACCGCGAATTACACACTTGAAAGTGTGCATACGGGTCGAGTATTAATAGATCGCATTCCAATTAGTCACCTTTCATCGCATTTTGGAAAATTGTTGAATATTGACGTCGAATTGTGCTGTTGTGTACCTTTATGAGGCTGGAATGTGCGAGTATATTTATTAACTGCGATTTGATTTATGCAGCTGTAATTTGAATTCCTCATAGAAAATTGTTAAATGCGTTAACGATGCCAAGGTTTCGTTAACGATCGGACATTCTCAGTTTCAGTCTTCTTGGATCTCTGAGGATGTCCTTTGAAATTGTGAACGAAACCTCTGATTTCAACATGCAAATGCAGGTATTATACAGAATTGGCAAATTTCTTAGTGACAATTATTAATGTCTTCTGGTAATATGACTACTAGAATACTAGAGGCTTGTGCAATTTTGTCTGTTTCGTATCCAAGGTTCTGGTAAAGCTTGCTGGCTATGGGCTGCCACCGGGTCTATGCCCATAGCTGGATGGTTTTCTTAGGAACCATTTCTTACTCGTACTCGTGTAAAGATATGCTTTTGATGTATGTATGTCGTTCTGCAGGGATCTTTTCTCTTTCCAATGCTCTTCTTGCTAATCAAATCAAAGATTTGTCTGTACTTTTCTCACAAAAAATTGACTTTAATTCCTATTGTGCACCATTTACAGTAGTATAACCGACAAAAATAGATTGAGTATTTAATGGTACACATACACTGATCTTCCACAAATATGCAGTATTCTAAATATAAACGGATGTGAAGGCTATTTTCGTACCTCGACCTCAAATGGTTTGCAAGCAGTGTATAAATTTATCGAACTCAAAACTTGTGAATGAATTCAAATCAACCTACCACAACTATACACACACTCGTATACTATAATTTTATGGGGTATCAAATATTAGATCATTTCCACTTATTCTAGTTCTGAATGTCGATTTTTTGCCAATATGACTGAAATATATCATTGAATCGAATTATGGAGGCAGATATTTATGAACTGCTAGATCAATGCGGATAACATGATGTATTTTATTATTTCATATCATCAGTTTATATTAAGATCAGTCAGTAGTGATGCTAATAAGTTTTTTTTTGTAGTGTAGCTGACGCCATTTTTATAGATAGCCCTTCGCAAATGTAGGAAATTTATGGCGTTTCAGAAGAGCCATCTTGATTTTTAAATTAGTACAACGTCGCACCGACTGGCAGCTTTGCATTCCTTTCGCTTTCTATCTTTTTTGCTGATTCACTCACTCCTATACTCTTAGCGTTCAGATCAACATAGCCTCAACCTCGCTTTGGCAGTTGCTGTTGTTTTTTTGTAAAGATCATTACACAATGTCGAAGTTTCGTATCGCCGCTCGCTGTTGGACATACAGAGAGAAATAGCGTTGCCACATTTTGTAGTGACCCTCAAAATTGGTATAGTGTCTCTTAAAGATGAGGTTTTGGAAACTTACTATCGGGTTTATGGAAGAACCACATTTAGTGCTATTCATGTTTCTACTTAAAAGCTAATGCCTTCTTATTTCATTCCACATTCCTCTCGGTACCTTTTTATTAAATTTTGACAATTGAATTCAGAGAACTTAAAAGACAAACAGATAAGCCAGAGCGTACAGTGCTGTGATCAGCTGAGATGGCGTGATGGCTAACAGAAGGTGTTATCTTGAATTAGGAATTGGAGTATATTTTGGGGAAGGTGAGGGTGATATATGGAGAAAAAGGAAGAGAGGCGTGAGGTAGGGAATACATTTTTCACATTATGACCATGTTTGTTATTATTAAGGTGACGTTTGTAATCCCCCCAGTCACTTGCGCACGCACAATTCGTCAGATTATCGAATTGCACAATTTTCAGCGTATAAATAACCAATCACCTCTTAATCTGATGCGCTCAAATTCTGATGGAGAGAAATTGAGGTACTCAACAGGGTGCTTGAACAAATCCCAGAATCCCCAATCGGTTTCTCCTTACACTGCTGGTTCATCCATATTTAGTATGTTCCGGGATGACTCCGTGGGAAAGCAAAGGCATGTAGGACGGGCCTAACGACTGCTAAGAAATGTGACTAAATACAAAAACAAACATTTGCTACGTTTGATCTGATTCAAGCTAGCAATTACGGCCTGACTCGCTTATTTTGATAAGCCGAGCTGTACGAAATCAAATAAAAAGTATAATGGGTTCCAGTCGCATCGTTCATTCATGTAAATTGTTACTTGATATCTTATTACAGGTGCGGACTTATCTCGTGGGAATAAATTTAGTGAAGTATAATGCTGTGTGCCTAAAACACTGCTTTATTAACAGTCTTTCATTGCACTTCCTTAAATTAAATGAGACCCTTTGAATGGTTTATGCCAATCCCGTGACATAAGATGGCAAACGCATTTTAAAAATGGGCATGAGGACTTAACTGATGATCAATATGTTGGGCAATCAAAAACTGTGATCACCTGAAGATTCCATTCAAAACAGTGTATGCATTTATCAAATATCCACCAAAATCTACATTTAAATATCAAGCATCAACTTGTCACATTTTGATGCAAAATTTGGGCTACCAAAAGTTGCTTGCACAATTTGTTCCTCACAAGTTTATTCATCACCAAAATATATGCTCAGAATTCCCACATTCGAAGGACATCATTAATAGGCAAGAAAGGATAAAACCTTCCTCTGCAACATTGTAACTGGTGACGAAACATGTGGCATCTGATACGTCCCTGAAACCAAGCGACAAAGTAAAGGGTGAGTGAGTCCAAGTGAGCCAAATCCCAAAAAACCTAAGAATTCAAAAATGAAGATAATTGACCAAACCATTAATGGGTTATTCTATCTTGGAGTTATGAAGTGTTTGGTGTATTGTATTCAACCAGAATATCGCGCAGAAGGAAGTTTGCTTTTGGATTCTGACGGACTTCTTAACAAAAAGTCTTATATTAACTGTCACTCATTCCCCGTTTTCACCTGATTCGGCATCGTGTGACACCTACCTTTCCGGAAAAATGCATCTGCCCATGAGAGGAAAGCATTTTATTCACGTAGAAGCCATTGAAAATATTTGAACCGACATCTTTGAAGGCTTTCGAGTCGTCTTGAAAAACATTTTATTTAAAATATGAGTCTGGATATCATATTGATAAGATGAACTATAATAATTAGTGAGATCATACAACTAAAACCGAAGATTTTCAATTTAATATACAAGTGGATGACTACAAGAAACATAAGTACTTAAAATCTTCATACTCATTCATTCATATCATAATACGAAATTCAGCTTAAAAATTACGGAAGATAAATTATTTGCTATTATATCGGACATATGTAATAATACTTCCTACAAACCATTGTTTAGTATGTTCCAATTTTACATGACTCATGTGTCTGAGTCAAGGCATCTTTCCCTTTATCTACGGTTTATCAAACTTGCCACAAGCACTCCACAATACATCTTCAGGGCTGGCCCTCAGACTGACCCTTGTTGAACTCCAATGAAATGTTACTATTTTATTTTTTCTCTACCTTGTCTACAAGCCGGGTAATTTAGCTAATTTAGCTTTTTTCATATTAACAATAACAGTAGGTTCGAAAAACGGAGTAGATCTATTATTTCCTTTGGTAGGTCCTTTGTAAGGCCAGGAGCATCCACTAGAGGTATTGCTTGTTTATGGATTGTGCCCAGAAGTTCTAGAGAGTACTTCGGAGCGCGTCCCCAGACATGCGAGCAGGTTTCCAGCGATGGTTATACCTGGGCCTTGCAAAGCAGCAGTAGCTGTTCCGGAGAATACATTTTCCTGGAGTGCAAGAGAACTCCTAGTTACTGGGACATCAACCTAGCGAGGCCAACAGCATGATCACGCCGTGACATGTGATTGTTGATATAAATGCACATATGCTTGATTGAAGATGATTACAGTATTGAGCGTCACTCCCTGCGGCGGGCAGACCAGGATGCGACTTCTTTGTAAGGATTTTTGTCTGGGCATTCTGTGCGCCAAGCTGAATACCATTTGTGGATCTTCATACATCGTAAACAGAAGTGATTTATCTTAACATAAGAGTAGCAAGTTTATCCAATTAGCAGATTTTCCCAATCTGTTTTCCTTCTTTTTCGACAGTAGCGCCTGAAATAGGAATTCCGCTATAATGTTATAAAAAGATTGATAGCACTATGTTATTGATATCTAGTATGCCTTTTGATTAGTCTGCGTTTTGGTTTCTAAAATGGTACATTGAGAGACGCGGGATTTTTCCAGTCGCCCGAGTTGATTGGAATGCATCATTAATTTTTCCATTAATTAAACTAAACGTGATATTTTGTGGTTGGTAAATATTTATTCAAAAATTGTCGTTAGTGAGGATTAATTCCACATTATAGGCAAACGCTTCATCTTCGAGACCGCTATGGAGGGAGTTCAACGCGAACTTTATTGTGTTGTACTATTGTGCCAGATGTGGAAAATTGCCGCCATCGACAAAGGTATTACTCGGATTCTGCTGCAATCCATAAACGAGGTTTAATAAAAATTTAGAAAAAATATATCTAAAAATTATAAGAATCATAAAGATTATAAAAGTTATAAATATAATAAAAACTATAACCACCATAGCTGAATTGTAAAACGTCTTGGTAGAATTCAGGAGGTTGTGGGTTCGATCCTCCAAAGTAATTAGTCGTCTAGCTTACAGATTGCATTGGAATTTCAGTGAAAAATCTATCAAATATCTATTTAACGACTTTATAGCTAGATCCGATTCTGTATCGGATGTCTAGGCTGAGTCTCCCGCCATATCCCAGTGAGTAAATGCAAAATACGCTCGCGTCGCTTACCGATAACGGCTCACACAATCGCATACGTCACTAGGGTCAAACAGGAAGCGACGAGGAAGATGAAAAAAAAGAAACGGATTTCAGAAGTGATCCCGACAGATTAGCGGTAGTGGGGGCTCCATTGATAATACCCGCCTATAGACACACCTTCTTAAATAGAGAGTGTGTATGCCTGGTGTCCAGTTTAAGGCTGACAGACGAGGCGGCTGTGTAAATCGAAGCGACGGACGGCGTCTGTTTACAAACAAACGACAAGCGATCTCCCTGCGGGCAGCACTCTAGATCGGGCGCGTAATAGTAGTTCCATGATGGAGCATTTGGAAGGGATGCTGGACCGGGATCAAAGGACCGCCAAGATGCGATTTCTGACTAGTGATAGTGACAGATCGACGGAGAGTCGCGGGTTCTTTAGTTCGTGCAGTCTAGCAAAATGTGATTGTTTTAGAAGGACAGACCGGTACGGGGTTTCGTACTTAATAGGAAAAAAAGGATACTTAGCACGGAAATTGAGGAGTAAGTTCATATTTTTTTAAATTAAATATTGCATATTCTGCTGAATGATGATAGTAATAGCTGTTTGTTATAAGTTAACGTAGCGTCTTTATGATTATATCTATTCCATTAGAAAAGCTTTCTATGAAATAAGTTTTTGCTGGATGTTGCACTACAATGTTTGAAGTTATGTTAACGGGACCGGAATGATCAATCGGATTCAAATCGCCGTGATTAAAGTTCATTTAACCGTACAAATAAGGATATGAATATTTGGACATGTTTAATCAACCTATATCTCAACGACTAAGTTGTTAGCAACTCATTTTTTTATAATTATTTAAATTTAACAGGATATTTCTGAATCTTTTGATCTGTGTTGTTATAGGGAAACTCGTTAAGTTCAATAAACATATGTTGCACTATATATTTGAGGTTGTGTTACCGGAACCGAATAGATGAACTGGTGCCAATCTACTTACGCGATTTAATGAAATCTCAAACAACGTATAACTTTCCTCTAAGGATGCATTTGCACTCTATATTTGAGGTTATGTTAATTTAACCGGATGCAATCGCAGGAATGGAATATAATAAATGTTCACATCACTGTATAAATTAATTAATTTGCTATCAATCAAACTTTCTGCAGTAAAGAATTTCGTTTGTTTTTCTTTCAATATATATAGACTGAGCTATGATTCATAATTTTTTGAAACCGCTATAAGCCATATTACGAAATATTTCTTAAAATTGTAACATCCTTATTATTGTTATATACTCATTTCAACAGTTGGATGAAAAGCATTGACAACTTATTTTCCTTCCTGAAAAACACGAAAATTTATATAACAAACCGAAGATTAATGTTACTATGCTATATTGATTAATATTTCTTGAGAAAATTGCAATCTTTTTTGATTTCATCATATCTAAAACAAGATTGACCTATTTTCATCCAACTCAAGGCGTTATTGTGGAGCAATATTTTTGTCGAAGTCCATTAATTCAGAGGCAATGGTCAGATCTCTTCAACCATATTTAATCGGATAAATGCCATTTTAAAGGCAATTAACTCCTCTTAACTTATGAACATGTTCTTAGAAACAAAACTGCAAATTTTTCTGTTTGAATAAAATACTTTAAATATCGTTTCAAGGTTATCTTAGGGTTTCGTACAACCACAGTTGAAAAATAGTCACTAAGATCTATAATCTCTGTGTAACTGAAATATTCAATTTAATTCAAATGTTGAAACGGAAGAATGCCACGTAACTTGAGCATATTTTTTCAAATATTATATCTTAAGTATGCGTTTATTAACCTCATAGCAGGTGTAATTTCAGTTTTAAATCATTTATCTAACATACAATAGCGGTGAAGTCATACGATTCTTATCACCTGTGGTATTTATCAGTATAATATCGTATCTTTGGAAATACTGCGATGTCATCATTGGTGATACAGCATTTGTTCAAACTACGTTACAAGCTATTTTACCTATAAGTCAATTACACTATGTAAAGCTTATGTGGCGATAGATTCTTGGAACCGCTGATATTTTGAGAATTTACGCTGGATTTCAATGTAAATAGCTGAGAGAAACCAAGCTATGAATCATCCACATTGACTAATCTATGTGTACACATATGTTAACTTGGAAAATTGAGAAAAATCGTTCTGCCATTCAAGTGCGTCCGTGGGAGGGGGGGGCAAGTTTATGCAATGAATCACGGGTCGATCGAGCCAGTCTTTGTTTTTTTTAAAATGTCTGGTCGATAGCGGTTTGCTTTAGATTTCGGCAAAATTTTTTCAAGGAAAGTAATCTATGTAACTTTGTGTATTATTCAAAATTTGTTAATAAATAGCCAATAGATCTCATCTGTCTCATCGTTAGCTGTGTACAATGTTATTGTCATATAAATAAAGACGTCTATTATTATTATCAATGATCTGCCTACAATTGGCAGATTTGACTTTGTGCCGAGTTGATAATATATCAAAGCACTTATGATTTTGTTGTCTCAAAACAATGTCAATTACTTGAGTTAAGTCCCCTCTTTATCGCAGAAAATTACAGCTTTAAATACATACGGTTAATTTGAAATCATTTAAATATTAAGATAGATGGAATGGAGTTGAACGAAATTGCGATTAAGGCGATAAAAACAGATATTTGATCAAAAAATGACAGTTGGTGATTTTGAAGGTTGCAGGATGAATAAAATGGTAACAAATATTTGTTTGTCAGTGTAAAGAGGTGGCATACCTAAAAATCTTTGACTACTGAATATTTTATGTCAAAGTATATGTATCTCGATGGGAGATATTAAAATGGATATAGATAGCCAAAACTGTAAATTCACTGTAAGATATCTTTAAATTTCTTCAAACAAAATTATTTCATCGAGTTTTGAAGTGGAGGCAAATGGTAACTGACGTAGCATATAGCTGTGCCAGTTCTGACTTGTTTTCATCTCTTCACTAAAACAGGTAAGGGTTTTGATCGTTACCAGTTACCTCCTTTCACAGAGTCGATATGTTCAATAAATTGATCATTTACGTTAGGGATTTGATGAAATCTCCATTTTGATCATTTTCCCTGCGATATAATATAAATTAATCAAGGTGTAAAAGACGGGTTTCCAACGGATCTTTGACCTCTGACGAGCGGGGTGTCGACGTTCAATTGTTGCAGAGATAACAGCCATGAGGTCGGTTGTACCTGGCAGGTAAATCAAATCGTTGCTGTAATATCTGTAACGAAGAGGGGGGCGGAGCTTCGGAGGCGAAAGGTAGCCAATGGCGGCCGTCGACGAGGACGAGCCGTTCGTGGGAATTCACAATTTCACTGATGCACGGCGTACTCAATTTAATCGAAGAATTTGCTCCTTTATTCCGGGAAATAGTACGATCCACTTACTAACGAAATGGGAAAAATTCATATAGCATTATCTAGAGGAGCTGCTGTTGGATTTTTTAGCGTACTATGGATTTGAATAAATCTAAAGTTGTGCATTTTTACTCATTATACTGTAAACCGAATTCAAAAAATGTAACGAATACAACAAATTCAAAATCCAAGCATGATGTTTTCGACCATGAATCCCAGATATCGTCATGTTATTACCTTATATCGGCAATATAAAATTCTTCGTTTTGAAAAACCATGGACCCTACACCTTATCTGCTTAGTGCATCAAATACTCAGGAAAATAACTTCCATCTTATTTATATAACAGACTAACTAAGAAATACGTTGCGTTTTAGAGTTACCCCCCTACACATCCCACAACCCAAAACTGAGATTCATGGAAATATTTTTCTTATATTGCTGTTCAATATTACAATAAAATATCACCAAACATTAAAAGCCCTCAGTAGACGGAGAGAACCGAGGTTGACTGTTTTCGGCTTCTTCTGGCCAAGGTGTTTGCCGCGGCACGGCATAGAGCATATTCCACGTCCCATCTAAGGTCCAGTAGACTAACAGTATGGTCTGCTAGTTATGGTCTGCCTGCGAAGCCGGCTGTGGAGCTCCTGGTACTCGGTCTGTTTCTCCTCCTTCTTCATATTTGTTGGTGGTCGAGGAGGACTATGTCTGGCATCTCTCGTTCTCCACCAGGAAATTGAAATCCCCTGAAGCGTGAGGCAGCATAGGTTTCTCATCTATATCACAGGAGTGCCTTAAATGGTGATGATTATTATTATTATATACTGCTGTAGCGGAATTATTGCTCATTTATCTGATTCATTAATTTACTACTCTTCTAAAATATGAGGGCAAAAGCATCATGTAAATTCTCATTCATGTACTACGTCACTAACAAAAGAACATTTAATTCTCATTAAATCCCAATAATGCTATAGTAAAACTGAGTTGTTACTATATGGCATCGAAATTATTGAAAATATGGTGGGAATTTCATTCATTAATCTATTATTGTATTCCGTATTTCCGTCTGGTGACTAACTTCACTTGCATGGTCCATATTAGTCACCATGACGAGATTCCATGGTGGGCACCCAATTGTTGAATATGGTAACTGCGAAAAATACTCAATAAGTATATTTCTTATAATCTTTACTTGTCCGACTATTGAACTAGACCTTTAGAAACACAAAAACAGTATTATTGGAACTAGTTTGTTAATAGCAAGACCTAATTAGTGCATTCTTGCATTCTTGTTGGGACACATCGTTCATAAACATTGAATTATAAGTCCAGAAAAAAGTTTACCTCATGGAGAGCCTCAGGTCATAGAAGGCTTCCGATAGGGTGTGGCATAAGAGACTTCTGATCTAGCTAGCAGCTCGTGGGCTGCCACCGGGTCTGCGCCACTGGTTGGATAGTTTTATCAGGGATCGCGCCTTATTTGTGGTGGCGGACGGATGCTGGGGATTCTCTTCCGCTCCAGGAAATTATATTTTCCCTACAGATGCTGACAAGGCTCAGATCAGAGCATCGCTGGAGTACTGCTGTCCAAAGCACTCCATGAAGCTTCTGGACACAATCCACGAGCGAGTAATATGTCTAGTGGATGCGCCTGACCTCACGACCTTCACACTGTAACATCGAAGAAATATGGCTGATCTGTACCTTTTCTATAGATATTATTATGGCAGATGTTCGCCGGCATAATTACTCCAAGAGTCGCCAGTACAGCAGATACGAGACGAACTCATCGTTCGCATCTTCACCAGGTCGAGCTTACAATGCTTCGAACAAGCCTGTTTCAAAAGTCGTTCTTTTGGAGAACCTCGGCGTTGTGGAATGAGCTACCGAGGACTTTGTTTCCCAATGGTTACAATCTACAGCAAGGTAAATTTATATTTGACCTCGCGCAGTTCTTATAAAGCGCTCTAGGCGATCTGCCTGCGTGAGGTTATCTATTAAAAAAATACCTGGAAAACGTTTTTTGTGTGAGTATACCGCCATATTCGTTTTTGCGAGGCATTATGAGAACGCAGGTCATGGAAATTTTGACATTTACTCATGTTACAAGAAGCACCGTGGTTGATATTAAAGCGGTTGCCTCATTCAAGGCGGTCGAGATTAAGATTTGCGCGCATCCATCCAATCGTTAATGACAGTTGAGATTCTTTGGATGCAACCATACGACATTCCGTCGCAGAACAGTACATAAAGATCATTTGCCAACCAGGTGTGGGTAACTTGATCTATTTGTTGTTTAGAATGAACTATGGGGTCCGCTAATAGCTGGTAATGATCGGTAATTGTAGGCCTTTTAACTTTTATGTATCATTGTTAACTATTTACCGCATTTTTGTAAAATTATAATCGTTGGAAAAACGCACAGGTGTACCGGCCGACATTCTATCAAATAAAAATTATTTTCAAGACGGTGCCACAAAGGCTAGGTTAATTCAATTACGGTTTTTTCGAAAAAAAAAGTTACAAGTAAAGTAAAAGACGGTTAATTACCGTTGCAGATTCTTCATACTTCTGCGTTTATTGGGTTGTACGTTTTTTGAAATTAGGATAATTGAGGTTTATTGTCCGAACGACATTCAGTTTTCTCCAAGAGATCCTAACGGACATATGAGAAGACGAACATCTCAAAAATGTCATAGTCTAAGAAGCAGGTATGTCGCAGATATTGGTGTACAATTTTTTTGCGAAATACTTTCAAAAAATCATAATACAATACAATTTATAAGTAGGAAAAAATAGTGTAATTTGTGTTTAAAAATGTAAGAGCATCACAGTAATTAAAATGAAATAATTACTGTGATACTTTATTTTTATTGGGAGAGGTTTTATTTTCACAGTTCCTATTTATATTATATAGGTATCTATATTGATGAGTTTTTAGTATTCAATGAGTTACGGTGGCCGAGCGTTTTAAGGCAGTATGGAATGCTAGAATGCTAGAAACATGGGTTCGAGTCCCGTTTGCTACTAAAATTTTCCTCACCCATACCAATATACAGATGCTTGTTTCAAAGGTCAGAGAGTGGCAGACTTGTGTAGCGTGTAATCCAGATCGTGTGCGTTTGGGAGTGAGGAGATAATGGGGTGGGCGTGAAAGTACTTATAAGACGACTTAGACCATATTAACACTACAACCAATAATTTAGGAGTTGACAGTAACTGCGATTATGAAGAAGTAGATATTCATTATTATATTTTTAGGTATTCGTGATCTTCGATGTCCTGTATAGAGAATATAGCGAACACTATTTTTAGCACATAGAATGACAGGAAGATAAAGCAATGACTTATAAGAGATAATTGCTTTCTTTTGTTGCTAAACGTTTTTGTTCGTATATGTGGAAGCAGCTCATTAAAGTCAATAATGATTATAATAAGTCAGACGTTTCTTGAGGAAAAATAAATGTCATTTTGATTCGAGTATCGTCACGCTGCTTCTTGGAGACATTTGAACTTGGGCGATAAATTTCAATTATACTAAATTCGGGAGTTTTATGACCTCATAAACGTCGAAGTTTCTGCAATAGCAATTTGGCGATTTTTTCGTGATAAATACGTAACTATCATCTTGTAACAAATACTGGTTGTGTTATTCAAAATTTCTGTGCCAAAAGCTTTTCACCTTAACAAAAACTGTTGAAATATCATTGAGCTCAAAACTTTTTTTTTGGGTTACAGAGGGGTTAAGAATAACCTGACAGATAGACCGAATATTCAAAAATTTGAAATTAGAAAATATTTTTTTTTAGCTAAATATTTTTGGAAAATAATTTACAAAATTGAACGATTTCCTGGCTGTTCCCTCATCAAAAAATCGCCTCATTAGTCACTTTTACATTCAAACTTGTAGTAAGATTAAAACATATAAAAATGAATTCTAGTAAATAAATACTGAATTACACGCTTTAATAGCAAACCACACTAAATAAGGTATATAATATAATAAGGAATACTTTTTAATAATTTTAATATAAGAATAGAGTAATTAATAAGCACAAAAGTGAGCAGTGCTTGGTATCAACTAGTACAAACGCTATAAATATTTCACTGGTAGCAATTTGTAAAAATACGGCTCTTCATTCGTTCACATTACAACAAATACTTTGTAAATCCCTGATTTTATTTGAAATTTATTATAAACCATCCAATTCTATCGAGTGCTACTTGAGCACGCATTTTAATTTTTTCTACATTAATTTATTGTGAATGTAGACATTTTTCTGGACTGAAATACTTCCGCATGTTGTCGTGAGAAGGAAAATTATTACATGACCCATTTGCAGCTCCATTTAGATTGTAGTATGATGTAGCATAAAATAAAATAGCCACATGCCACTCAACAGTTGGTTGGATAAAAGAACCAAACGCAATATTCCAGCTGAATGACTGGCAGAGGGGGCTTCTGAGACAAAAATTCGTCCTGAGGCACTGTATTCTCCCGTCTGTGCTCTACTGAAAGAAAATACCCACTCGGTTTTGAAAAAAATGTGGGTATACACATTTGGCTGTCTATTTGTTATTTACACAGCTTAGGATGTCTGAACTCCAAGTTTTGAGCAACTCCTTGGGGGCGTACAAGAGCCTCAAAGATGCCTGAGTACCGTGAACATGGCAAATTACCCTTCCTCCAATACAAAATACAGAATGCCACTGTTAACATCTCCGCCACGCGAAAGAAACAAAAACAGAAATAAAAAGTTGATTCAAATTAGTGTGACCGGTGAGCGCATATACATATTCCTGTGACAAAGGCAACTCACCGTCTCGTCGGTCAACGTTAAACAGGTCGTTAAAATCGTAAAAAGTCTTGTAGCATTTTTATATTTGAGCCGGCGCAGCTATTTGGAGATGGCAGGCAACGACACAAGCTATATAAATATATACAAGATTGTGGACACATAATACGAGAAAACCGTGAGAATTTCTTGGAGCCGGCTTGACCCTACCGCGAAGGTGACAGTCAGCGCCAAAATAGCGGTCACTTCTTCCAGTTGGCGCAGTGTTGCCACGTTTCATTTGGGAAGTCCACCAAATGCACGGTTATAATCTACTCAACTGTGTCAACTCAAAAATCAAAATCTACTCAAACCATACTAACGTGTTTTTGCAGAATTCATATACTTTCAGCAATTCCAGAGCTTACATAATCAGATAATATAAAGTTTTACGGTTTATTCCTGGTGAATAACTATATTCAAACTGGTTTTTTATATTTTCACCATTTTCGTATCTCTGCATTTCTGATAAAAAATCGTGAATGACTTTAAATTTTTACCCGAAAAGACATCTTTACAGCTCCCACATTTCAAATCCTTTATGGGAATTTGTAAAATTTCCCATTTTTGTGATTTTTGATATACACATTATTTCTCAAAGAACATTTTCAAAAGCAGATGTAGCATACTTTTATATAAGTAGAGTACAGTAAAAACTCGTGAAAAACGTAGATTTTACTTAAAAATCGTCAAAACATATCCGTCATGTCAACTTGTTATTTTTTTAATTTACTGCGCTAATTTACACCGTTACTATTATTCCCCACAGTTCGTTAATGTATAACAACGAGAGCGTTGGAGGAAGAACAAGTTCTTGTGGAACGCCGGCGTCGATGGTAAATTGATTGCGATGCACGCTCATCTAGAGCCACTCTTATTCCTTCACAAAATGCCACACTAACCATTCTGACGTAAACATTTGTCAACACGATTTTCTCTTCGCATTGCAGGTCTCAAGAACGTCTTACTAGTAAGCGTGTATCTAACGTTACTGAGTCTACCGCCAACGAATTCAGCGCCATCTTCGATCAGGATGCAGGACGCTGCTCAAAGTCGACAGAGACAACCGCCGAAGTGGATCAATCCCTGCAGCTACCCGAATAACTGTTCAGATCCAGAGCATAACGCGGGGATGTCAACCGTTTCCGACAGAGACCTGGCCACGCAGATCATCACGCAGACCGGAGTCGCCCTCAACTGGGCGAAGGAGTTCAAGGAGACCTATGTGAGTATAGTGTGACTTGTAATATTTGTGTTTTCCTTTATTTCTTCTTCATGGATAGCCTAATGCGAAGGCAGAAATGCTATCATGATCAGGGAACAAACTCTGCGGTAGCTTATACGACTTAGTGCGTCTTGGTGTGCTATTATGCGAGGCAGCTTGGTCGAAAATCTGCTCTCCACTATGTATCAGACCTGCTATAGACATGCATGTTTCGTCTTCAGCCTATACTCGTCAGTATAGCCTGTTGAGAGCAATCGGTATTAGGATCTTTGAATTCGTAAGTTGCCAATGGGCGTCCCCATAAAAGGCGACACTTGGAGATGAGTTGATCTGCCATTATAATATGTGCCAGTTTAAAATTGATAGGATAGAGAAAGATCCTCCTTCATTGTTCACCGTGGATGCCCTTTGTTAGGTCAGACGCACCCGCTAGACGTATTGCTCGTCTCTGGATTGTGTCCAAGTGCTTCAGAGCGCATCACCATATATGCGAGCAGTAGTCCAGCGATGGTCTGATCTGGGCCTTGTAGAGTATCGCTAGCTATTCCGGAGACTACAATTTCATGGAGCAGAAGGAAGCTCCTAACTTCTGATATGCCGACATAGCGAAGTCCGCAACATAGTCATGCCATGACATGTTATTGTTGATGCTAATTACCAGAACCTTTATGGAAGATGATTTAGGTATTGGGCGTCCTCCATTTCAATGCTGGCAAAATAGCATGTGACTTCTTTGTCTTCTATGCGTTAAACTGAACTCCATTTTTTGATCCTCTTCCAAAAATGTTCTACTTGCCTCCATTAATCAGAACAGAGTGGTAGTGGTTTGTCCGGTACCATGCAGGAAACAAGGGTGCTGTCATCTGTGAAGTTGTAGATAGGATTAGATGTTATTTCGAAAATTTCAGGAAATATCAAGACATCTGCCATTATAACCTCGACTAGCTTAAGTCTACATTAAATAGTCGTTAATGGCTACTTATTTAAAGAAAGCGTAAGTGCAAAATTATCTGTCCTTATCCTTGGTGCAACTGCAAGCGAATTATAGTCCCTTAAAAACGCTGATGCGTCGCCCATATTTCTTTACAAAAATTTCATAAGAAAAATTCCTTCATCATCTGAATTACAAGACGTAAAATAAACCACACGGTCAGAACCGAAATAAGACGTACGATTCGACCAGGTACTACGAATAAACTATGGACTTTTTTATGATTTCCCAGAAAATGGCCAATAAATATCGTATACGTCCGTTTAAAATTCGAGTGTTACAACTTCCCGATGTCGAACAGAAGCTTAATGTTTTAATTACTCCGCAAGCAGAAGTGTGCTGCCACTAAATACATAGGGCAAAATTATGTTAATAAATTAGTTGAGACGCTCGTACCAATTTTAATTAAAACAGTCTCGTGTCTTGAGATGTCTTTTTCTGAATATCAATTGATGTGGAAGGTTTTGAGGATTTTAGAAATCCATACACATATCATGAGAGGAATAAACATCTACTGGCAGCTAATTAATATCACATACGATTGAATGATTATCTTCACCAACGTTCCGGCTGCTTCTGCTGCTTTGGCAGTCTTCATCACAGCATAAAATATGAAAAATTAACATCAATACTCATCTCCAAGCATCGCGCACTATGGCGCTGCAAATTGGCAACTTACGACGTCAACGGTCCTAACGTAAGTTGCCTATGGGCAGCGCCATAGTGCGCGACGCTTTGGGGTGAGTGTTGATGTTGCTATCACACCCTTGACTGAGTTACGTATATACTACCTCTAGGCTGAAAACGAAACATGCATGTCTATAGCAGGTGGAGAGCATACACTTATGAGAAATTGGATTTTGAAATCATGACATGATATTTTGACTTCTTCCAGGGAAACGGTTTTGTTTTAAGACAAGATAAGGCTAGAATACAGATGATGTTGATAAATCCAAAACAAGGGACGTGATACATTTCCCCTCCAGAAGCAGCACGCTGTCTGTCTCATAAGATAAAACACAATATAGAAATACAATAATTATTCTACTTCATATATATTTTTGACCTTGTTCTCTTGAAATTTTCATCTTTTTTGTGTAGTATACTTACACTGCACACACTGACACTAGTGTTTCCATTTATCTTATTAGACAAACAGCGTTGTGCTCTAGTGTGGTAATGCATTACGTCACTTGTTTTGGATTTATCAACAATGCAAATGCATCATCTGTATTCTAGCTTTTCATAATAGTCCATACTTAGGTCTTGCTTGTTGTTCCCTTGAAGGCAGTACAAAAATCGAAATGCCATTATGATTTCAAAACTCGATATTACAAATTTTGTACACTGATAAATGCAGTCGCGGCAGCCGTAACGATAGTAAGGGGAGTCATGCAATCGTTTCAGAATTTATATACATATGTATTTTAGCATGAGGAGCTGCTACTAGAAACCATATATATTGATTTATTCAATACAAAAACATATAGAATTTTTCACAAACTGCGCCGATATATCTACTACAAATATTCATTATGAAGATCCGAAAATATATGATGTTTGTCGTTTTTATTCCTTACGTCACTATCCATCATTATAAAAATAAATAGATCAATTAAAAATTATTCATATTCATCATACAAGATATAGAAAATGTCGCAAATCGAGTTCCAAAATCAAATAAATGTATAATGCTATGATCTTATTCTATCATATCCCCAAGGCTATAAGATATGATACCTTCCGTTTTGTTAATGACATTTGCAAAATCAGTTGATTAAAAAAATCTCAAATGTTCTATTGATCAATTGCCTCGTTTAAAGATTCAAAAGCATATAGAAATTCCGTAAAACAGCATATGGTGCCATCTACATACATTCTCCTACACCTGAAAAATGTGTACATCAACTGTAAAGTGGAACAACTTGAGTCAATTATCTTATACGTACCCCGCACAAAATAGTTCTACTTTTTGCAGATATTCCACGTTTATTCGTCTTTTTTTCTAACAGCCTTGCTTATTATAATATTGGTTTGATGTATTTATTGCATACCGTCATCATGCCATCTCAAGTCAGTTGAGCTAAGATGCATTGTTCTATGTATTTATATTTAGGCCCTACATCATTTTTGAAGAAATGTTTCGTGAAGAAGAAATGTTTGAATGGAAATTTCTGCAAGAACCATGACATCTACATCGATATTACTATTTCCCTGAAAAGCGTGCCAACTTAGATTCGAAATATAAACATAAAATATGTAGAGTACGAGTGGAAGGAATTCAGTTGTATTTGCCAAAACTGAAGTATGTTAAGATATTTGTTTCAGAACGGCTATTACTTATGGGGTATGATATATATTTGAGATAATTGAGTCAACTGGGAACTGTACTGACTATATAAATAATCCAATGATACATCGTTGTCATTGAAATTTGGAATTACTATCTTTTATAGGGGTTATTTTCAGGACTACTCACTTTTTCTTGTATGCTTGGTAACATGACACGGCATTTCATTAACTTATAACTTTCCGGCGTAGGCAAAATTCACGTGCCTCATTTTTTAGATAAATCATACATTCCTCCACTTACTGGCATCATCGGAGTGATGATCGACAGTTTTGAGATTAGGATCATCACGTAGTCCTAATATATTAGATCGTAATCTAGTGAGCATCTCGATTGGTTCGATGTGCGAAGTATAAGAAGTCCCTACTTGTAATACCGTTAGCTCATAGATAAAGATCGATATTTTTTACTCAACTTTTATGAAATCACTCGAAAGTGTTCTAAGTAGGTAAAAAATACTACTCGTAATTATTATCTAAATCTATGGTGTTTCGGGATTCCATTTAGCGCTTCGTTTTTCGCCTACCACCATCAAGTTCATATCTATCATATTCGATATTCAAGGACTTTTAGGAGTCCTTAATTTCGAACTGAATGATGTGTACCACCACTTGAGGAAATACCAGCTTATAACCTCAGAAATTAATCAAAATTAAGATTTTGAAATTGGCTTTGATTATTTTACACTTAGAAGTCGTAAAAAGTGACTCCATAATTGTTCAGTTTTATCTGTTTTATATTCCAATACCGGAAAACAATATAGGAAGCTTAAAAAAACTTTGAATCTAAGGTACAAGGTTTTTTCTGCGCTTAATGTCTCTCTTAATAGATAGAATCGTGCCCCAAAAGTGCTGGGACAGGATGTCTATTAGCACTGACTTTGAAATACTGTAAGTTGTGCCTATCGGAAAACAAACTACTTGGCAGCCCATTCCACAACGTTGAGCTTCTCCAGAAGAATGGCTTTTGGAAGAGGTGCTGGAAATACGATCTGGTTAGAATGCCTCCGTTGGGTCCACCTAATCTCGGAATTTATTCATAAATTCCCTCATATCTTGTGTTAGAACGTTCATAGAAAACATTAACCGCCGCATTTCACAATTTCCTCGAACTACATACAACATTGTGTTCGAAAGAATGACGAACCGCAAAGTTCCCAAGTCAGCAGCGATATTGTTTCGTGTCAAAACTCGAAATTCCTCGCCAGAGAGAGGAAATCACCTGATGATATCGTATCCCGTCTACAGGTGGTTGTGAGAATAAAATAGCATCGCCCGGCCACTGATGCTCAATTGTTCGTCATATCCTGGCAGCCACTATCAGGCTATCTGGCATTCCTGCGTGAGTATTCGCTTGCTCATCAAAACTGACGTTCGCCGTTCAGCTTTTCATTCATGGGTGTCTTGATTTCCCATCGCGTCCACCCGGTTCAAGTTTTACGATTCATTTAGTCCGATAGCACTCGTTTTTGTTATCGAGATATGAGATAGCTTATTTTTTATTTCGAAGTCACACTTGAGTCGATAATTTTTTTGGTAGTGAAGTAGATTGATTAGGTGCTTCCCAGTCATTTATATATATCCCACCCATTGTATTACCATATTAAAAAATGGAATCAACTACTGTACTTCCCAAACTATTTTATGAATGAAGGATGATTTGGATTGTGGAGCTGATCCTTTGGAAGGGGGTTTTGAAAAAATCCAACAAAAATAAACTAAACATTATGATTTTAAAGACTCCCAAAATTTCCACAGAGAACAGTTCTAAAATCAGACGAAATCACCAACTACATGTAAAAATACTGAGCCAACATATGTGAGGCCAATTTTTGAAAGTCTACATAGCACTTCCGTAATTATTTATGATCGATGAATAATTCGATGAAAATGCAGTAATCTCTAGTACTAGGAGTAGCTAAAACATAATCGGAACAAATTAGTCTCCTTTTGTCTCTAATACAGACTGAGATAATTCTTTAACGTTATCGTATGAAGCTAACAATCAATTGCACCTGAAGATGGCCTTGAAGTACGCCAAAACGTCTAAATGAACAACAATTTTGCGTTGAGCGGACAGGAACTTTTCATCAGAAATTAAAACATTCAATATCGTAGCAACAGGCTCTATGCAGGAACCGTCGTTAGCAACCAAAATAAATTTATTTAGAAAAATTGTTTGGAATAATTTTAATTTTGTGTGTTTGTCACCTTTATGATAATTTAGCGAGTTCTAAAAAACAGTTGTATTAACAAGATAATATATCACGCAAATCAGCATTTAGCAATGTGAGGAAATAGGCCCACGGCGTGGTTCAAACTATGCACCTTTCACTTGCCGAGCACATTTTACAGAATTTTGTGCCTACGTAGCTCAGTTGGTAGTATCTGTCCGGCAATCGGAAGATGCGTGGTTTGAATTTCGACATGGGTTAGTTTCTTGAGATTTTTGAACGCGAATTTCAATTTTTCAATGTTATTCAAACATCAGTAAGTTGGGTTACTGTTGTTTCAACAAACACAAATTAAATCTAATATAATTAACGTAAATCTGTTAGATGATGTGGCACCTCTTTCATACAAGGACAGCTTTGATGTAGATGTAATACAGCCAAATAGATAATGAGAGACGATTTTCTGACTCCATCTGCTCCGTGGCATGACGTGCCAGATATTAAAAAAAATGTACTCAATTAGCTGTGCACAGATGCGAGAGTTTGCATCAGGATATGAGTTTTTGGCTAAAGATCATGGAGAATGGATTACATAAACAAATATGCATCTAATTTGGCTTTTAACCTAGTAAGCAAACGCTATGGTGGACATTTATATAGTGATACGTTGATCAAAACGAATATTTTCATTAAGTAACAGTCTGGGGAGCCTGCTAAACAGCCCGAGTCGAGTCCATCGGAATTAATATTCTTGGTAGCCACTGTATTATGCCGTGCCGTGCTGATGTCTGATTACACACTATCATATTTTTCGTCCCATTCTTTAATTGAATACCACCTGTATTGTCGTCTTCTTCTATCGGATATAAATAACTTGCGTCTTCGTTACATCCGGCTAAATGTGTCGCTTTTCCTCTGCCATTAATAAAAGTAACAATAAAAACTATTGTTTCCATGGGCGTCTTGGGTATTGGTTGTGATGAATTACCCCAAATTATTATAAGTGGCTTCAAACGTCAATGTTTTCTTATGACTACGCTTCTATAAGCTTGATCTGTATTTATGTATGTATCTAAGGTTATCTAAATATCATGATTAGGATTATCAGGATAAAAAAACACTATTTTACAGGTTAAGCATGTACCGTCCAAATACAAAAATAGTCTTTTGTTACTATTACATTTCAGCCCGTGTTTAGGATGAAAAAAAATTTCTAAAAACACAATAATCACGCTATGATATATAAAAAGTTTGCTAAGTTAACAATAAAATGATGAATGAACATCCAAAGGACCTCGGCGTTCTGGAATGAGCTGTATGGCTGTTTGTTTTCCGATGGTTACAATTTATAGCGTTTCTTTCTCTGCGAGAGCTTATCTATAGAAAGTCAGCCTTTTTGTTATCCTCGAATGGTACGCCCATGAGAGTTCGTAAAGACTACCGATTTTTATTGAAGAGGAAGTTGGTGCAATTCCTGAGAAGCGTGAGGTGCTTCCTCTGGCGACAATAGAATAGATGCCAATTATCCGAAAAACGAAAATACCGAAGTACACAGACTAGACGACAGGATGTTGAGTGGATGTCTCGTGAGAGATTAAGGACGTCAACGGAACGACGTCCCAGACATCATATTTTCGTTTCAATAGTTCTTCATCTGATCCGTTCACCTTTCAGATTATGAGCAGTATTAATAGTAACCCAATCAAGAGGTCTATTTAGTTGAGTGTTTTTGGGATATTCTGTTTTGTACTTACAGGACACGCAAAAGGCTTGCAAACGTTTGCAAATACAAAGGGCGTGTGGCGAGAACTTGAATGTCACGTGAGAGATTAAGGACGTCAACGGAACGACGTCCCAGACATCATATTTTCGTTTCAATAGTTCTTCATCTGATCCGTTCACCTTTCAGATTATGAGCAGTATTAATAGTAACCCAATCAAGAGGTCTATTTAGTTGAGTGTTTTTGGGATATTCTGTTTTGTACTTACAGGACACGCAAAAGGCTTGCAAACGTTTGCAAATACAAAGGGCGTGTGGCGAGAACTTGAATGTCACGTGAGAGATTAAGGACGTCAACGGAACGACGTCCCAGACATCATATTTTCGTTTCAATAGTTCTTCATCTGATCCGTTCACCTTTCAGATTATGAGCAGTATTAATAGTAACCCAATCAAGAGGTCTATTTAGTTGAGTGTTTTTGGGATATTCTGTTTTGTACTCACAGGACACGCAAAAGGTTTGCAAACGTTTGCAAATACAAAGGGCGTGTGGCGAGAACTTGAACTACATGTTTGTAGATATTTGCGAAAGTCGATAAGATCAAAGGTTGTTTGTGGGTTTGTCGTTAATTTAGTGTTGACTGATTTCCGGAGTGACGGAGTCAATTTGACAGCATCTTATCCTATTTTTGGTTGTTTTGTGTCCGAATTTCAAGCAGCGCCTCAAGATATATGGTTTTGTTTTCTTATACGATGAATATTTCATTGCTCAGGAATTAATATATAGTGGTTTGATTCATCTGGAGATGTTTTGATATTGGATTCTGTTTAATTGCATCATATAAAATTGATCTTTACAGCCAGACCGCCAAGCTATATTCTCGAGTCTAGGCTAAAGACGAAACATGTCATGTATAGTAGAGAGCATATACTCACAAAAGTGATATTTGGTCATTTAAAAAATACCATCAAGTAGGTTCACTCTCATTTTCACATGCAATGATAGCTGTATGATGAATATCCTTATTAGATCTGAGAACTGTTAATTCAGTTGAATTAGGTTGTGGAAATCATTTGTTAGAAATTCCAATAATTAACAGCTCCAAAATCCGATTCAAGTCTCCATTTTGCAAGAAGATACCATTTACTGGAAAGAACAGTATCAACCTACTTGATGCCATTTCTCTTCAGCGATTAAATTAACTTCTGGAGTTTCTCAGGACTGAGATTTCCTGGTTTCAAATACGTCTCGCGTTTGAAACATGAAAATATTTGAAAATTAAGTTTTATGGTAATGCCAGCTAATCACATTTGTAATTATTGTCCAATAAAACTAGTAACAATTTACGTAGCTTGTTTTATAGCCTGTTGAAAATCAATTTTTTATAACAGCTGAACGCCGCACATGAACAGTTCATCAATAATACGAAATTGCTGGGAGTCGATGCGTCATTATTATATATTTTAGTTTGGCCAGGCATTAGGGCAGATGTAGCAATATTCAACATCATGTTCAATGTACAGGAATTTGACATTATACTCATTGAGTAGACTGTTGATCATCACACTTATATGAAACTTTTACTTCGCTCCGATTGCTCTGCGCTAGTGTTGCGTTTCGCGTTATTTAAAAGCGTGTTCAAATTGAATGTTGCATGGAGACCCAGGTTAGGTGAAATCAGTCTTAGTATGAATCTAGAACTTGATATGGGATCTAGAACCTCACATCGTAATATTTGTACATAGCTAATATTTTATTGTTCCTTACTTCTATTGGTCGCTAATTAAAATGACATATAAAGAAAAAAAGAAATTTTACTGACGTTTCGGGTACCTCTGCAGTCTATTAAGGTACAACTTGGAATTAAATTACTATTACGACTACTGCAAAGTATGTCAAGAGAAGAAATAGTCTTATTTTTTATCATGAAATTTTATATAAATAGATAAAATGAGATACATAGGTATGTTTTGTGTTGTGTTGTAAAGCCCGTCGGAGCAACAGAAACGTCGAGTGATTTATTCAATCACATGTGCTTTTACCTAGCGTTCAGTACAAGTACGAGATCGAACGACTGGATAAGATGGAGCAGTAAGATTTACAATTCCGCAAAAACGGTTTCGTAAAACGATGGAGGATGACTAATCTCCAACGACATGAGCGTGCATTTTGAATAATCTGATATCACCGCGCGTTTTGAAACGGATAAATACCACAATCTGGCTTGCGGCGTTCATAAACATCAACCGAACGTTCGAGGCAATGGCGACCTGCGGAGCTGCCGCGTGTTGGCGTCGAGCGGTCTGTCGATCAAGCAGGCGGGCAGGCAAGGCCGACTTTGACTTTCCTATCTGCCACCACAACTCGCCATTATCGCTCATTCACACACATACACACCACAATTCTAACCTTACATCGATGATCGATGGCGATGACGATTGACACAAGTCAAGGGCAGAGATGGGTGAAATGTTATATAAAGGAAAGTGATTGCTAAAAAATCCGTAATAGATGAATGCTTTTTAGTATCTCAAGCGCTAAAATGTATAAAATGATATGTTCTACGAATTAGCTGAATTTGACTATAATTAAAAGATTGGGGTGGTCTGAGAGGTCAGCAGCATCAATAATCTACTACTTTCGTCTAGTGATTTCATTTGTACTTACAAATTGATACTTACCTCGAGATCCTAAGTTTACGTGAATTAATTCTTCCTTTTTAATTTCAGGCTCAAAGAACGTTCAAAAAAAACTATACCTCGGTGCATACGATAATGGAAGAAGTAAAGAATGACTGGCTAGAGTTGCTGCCTAAAAAATTAGGAGAAGAGATGGATCGGGAGTATTTGAAGAACTTAGAGGTAACTGATACATGTTATTCCTTTGCAATATGTTTCTGTACAGGTTAGAATATTGGGAAGAAGAGTTGCAGGGGGATGTACCTTCCATAAAGTATTTGCCTTTATGTGTGGCAGTTCGCCATAGCTAAATGGTCAAAAGCCTTTTCCTAGGATGTGGGAGGCTGTGAGTTCGATCCCCACCGGCGAAAAACATACTTTCTAATTTTTCTAATCACTTGATAGGCCAATAATATATTAAACTTCTTTATCTACTCATGAGACGGTTCGTTTTAGATAGGAAGGTCAGCAGAATGAGGCACCAAAAACAATTTTCTGTATGTAAGCCTGTGTAATATACAAGCATTTGTAATTGAGTCTTGTTTCGTGTATGGCATTTTAATACACAAAAATTTATTGACCAGCTTTTCCATATTCCCCCTCTAATCTATCATGTTTCTTTCCAGCTGGACGAGACGTTACTCAACGTCTATAGATACCTGCAGACGATCGCCGTTGGTCTAGAACAGATGACCTGGGACCAGGAGGACCGCAAAGGCGACTTCATCGACGAGTTCCGCATCATGGAACAACAATTGAAAAGCGTTCTGTGCGAGTTGCAGAACGCTATGTGCGAGAAGAACATTCCGATCAGGTACAACGTGCAGCGTGACGTCATGAAGGAGGAGGATCGCCGGGACAAGGATGACACGTCCAGCAACTCCAGGGACTGGATCATCTTCCGGGAGTACATGAACACGCTGGAGTACGTCCTGCAGGCCTTCCAACACTTCAAGGATAGGCTTTGAAGGAAGTACTGAGGCAGCTATTGGACCTGGATCGGTGGTTCTCGAAAGTTTTATAGTACCCTGACGACCGTTTGAGAATTTCTTTTTGGAAGAAAGTCTTAGTGAGCAATTTTTCGTTCGTTGATATCAATGTATTAGGTGAATATTGTATGACGAGCCCTTGTCGAATTGTTGCTATATGAAAATGTTCAAGGTAAAAACGTTGTGAATGATGGTTTTTAGTTGAATATCTCATAGTACCATTTTATGTTATGAATAAGATTGTTCAGTTGTATATCTAGTATAAAGGCACATGAAGTGAATTAGCAATACGTTGCTCAGTATTCATGGTAAAATCAGCAGCTTAAGGGAGATTAAAGAAAAGTCAATTCTCATTACATTTGACCTTGAATACTTTTCCGCTAGGCGTAATTTTGTAGGGAACTTCTGAATGCTTAATACCAATCAACGAACAAACTCACTATACCTCTTTTGAAGTAAACTATTAAAAACTATATGACTAGATCCAGGTCAAATTTGAAAAAAACTAATTTCTTCTGTATGCAACATTGTGGCTAGTTCATAACCATATTCGGACCTTAGGAAGATGTGACGGTTTCTGTATTTTGGTCAAAATTTTGTGTCGGAAGAAGTATTCAAATTTGACTGGCAGCTATGAGTTCTTTGAAATTAAAATGAGTATTATTGTATGACAGTTGAAGTGTGTATAGAGATGATTTATGAAAATCCGCAGGTGGCTAGATACTTATTGTTAAACGTTGATTATTGTAGTTGGCGGTAGTCACATTTTTTAATTTATTTTAAATAGTAAGATTATTTATTGTAATTTTATAATTTTATTTATTTTAAGTTGTACATATTTATATTATATTGATTTTTTATAAGTATTATTACTGAGTTTTTGTGACTGAATGTTTCTATCTTAACATTTTATTTAAAATGTGTACATTTTAAAATTTTTAGATCTGTGATACAAATACAGTACTCACATAAATGTTTTTGTTTTTTAAATGGTGTTTTATTTTTATTCACTCCCCCGCATCGGAAGTTGAAAGATAGAAGGGCATTGATTTATTTAAAAAAATGATTACAAAATGACCAAAAAAATCAATTCATTGAATAGATTCGAACATACTAACTCAGGACTCAGAAAAAAGTCTAGAGCCATTACGGAAAAATAAGATATCTTTAAGGCTCCCAGATAGGCTACATTCACTTTTTTCTCGGCATAAAGTTTCAGATAAAGGAAACAAGTATCATTTTACTTTCCCTATATACCTTGGATGTGGTAATAATTTAAAAATTTCAGACAATACGTAACAAACCGCATTGATGTTCGATTCATGGAATGTCTTTATTTTTATGGCACAACTTGACTTCAATCAATTTTGGCTACATTTAATTTAATTTACCTTTCTTATGCCCCGATCATATCAGTTTTTTGCGTATTTTCAATAATTTTGTCCTGAAAAAATCGTGACACTTCGAAATAGTCCAGTCGGTAAGGGGGTGGGATTTCAAAGAGCTTAATACCGATATTTTTGTTTTTAATTAGATCATCCTTTTGGCGTTAATTCCTAACCTAAAATCGTTACAAAAATCGGGAACAATCTTTAGAAACAAATTTTGTTTCTACTTTTTCACATATGAAGATGGTTACATTTCCTGGGTAATTTTGGCATGTCTGACTGATTGTTATTATTAATCTAACAACAACCAGCTGAAACCTAATCATAGTAATATTACGAAGTAATTGATCGATTATCGTATTTGTTACAATCCATTTCTATTAACAAATTGAGTTATTTTTATGAATTCCTGATCAATTGATGCTATTTGCAAATCGTACCATATTATGTTGAGCAGAGCCTGTTAATAACAATATGTCGATTATCAGTCACCATTCTACCGCATTTTTTGCCTTCTGGGTTTCCAGAGTATAAAAATCTTCACGGTATGAAATCTGCTATATGATAATTGGATTGGATTAAATATTGGATAATTCAGATCTTCTTACAAGTTTCAACTGGATCGTAAGGGGTTGAGGTCATTAAGTAGTGTTTAAGTTATCTGGCGTAGAAGAGTTTATCGAGTATAAATCATAATAAAATCGGACAAAATTGCAATTTTATGAAAATCCCTACGGAATATTATTTCTCAATGATACATTGCATTTTTTGAAATAATTTTCTTAAATATGAACTAATTTTACAAATAATGGCACGACCGGCATAACACTTTTTTTTGTTAATTCAAATTGTAATCCGATCTCGCTGATATGTTTTGCAGGCTTTTGCTGTTAACTTCCAAAAGTTATTATCTAGGTTTTAGCGTTAGTTACTTATGATTTAGATATGATTCGACACGCGTCACTGAAAGGAAGACAGTTATATTTGTGAAACTTCTAATTCTAATACACACCACTGATATGCACCTCCACTAATTCCTTTTATTGCAAGCGCAATAAAACAAGTATAAAATGCAAATATTTAGTCTCTAATCGTACGGAACAAAACTAAGATAATTAGAAACAGTTTACTAACAGGAGAGCCAAGAAAACTCATTACAAATCGCTACATAATCGTTATGTTATTACTTGATGATACAATGGATGCATAATGTCTAAAAATATATTTTTGTCTCAAATGAAACCACACCAATTACCGGATAGACCAAGAGTATTAATCACAGATTGACATTTCAGGTATTTTAATTGTGGTTTTTTCTCACTATATTAACTGTTTTTTGTTCATCATTGTTTGTCTATCAATTTCAGACGGATTTACCAGTGTATATATAGGATGAGTAAATAGCTTTCATCTGTGATTACACAGGATTTGAAGAAATAATTATTATATGCATACATCATACGTCATCCAACAGCTTTTATATTGTATTTTATATATATTATATTACGAGGGGCAGTTGTTACAAGTTTCTTGTGCAAAGTGGCGTTGCCCATTGGTCACAGAGCACGTGGGTTGGAAATCATGCAAGTCTGACCGAAAGACGAAAAAATAATTCATATAAATTTTCGTTGATTGGTATTACATTAGTGATGGACTTCGCATCATTTTCCACTGTCAGAAATAGGCAGCGTCTTTGCCTTATGAAGATATGGAGCTGAATTTCGTGAGTGAAATGTCAAACGTGTTTGCCGACGTACAAAAAATTCATTAAGAGTGCACAATCTATCGATGGATTGGCCAATTTCAATTTCACAAAATGCGTACGCTTGACAGCCCTTGAAAGCACGGTGTACCAATTTCTATTAAATAACTTTTGAAACATTTTCTCTCCATTTTGAATCTTCCATTGTGTTTTTCAGGGAACCTCAAGTTTCAAATCAACAAACCTCAAAACCCCAGCACATCTGTTTTCATAAAATTCAAATGACTTTTTCTGAAAGACGTCTGCCATTTTGATTCTGTCATTTTTTTCCAAATATCGAATTTTCAACCAGCGATTTCAAAAGCTATGACACTTTTTTGACATAGCATCTTCATGTTTTGGACAGATTTCCATGATTTTCAACCACTCGACACAGTCAATTTGGACTCTGGCTAGAAGCAGTTGATATCAACATATGTTAAAAAAGGTGAACTACTGATTTACAACGACATCCCTGTACAACAAGAAATGCCCTAGATGGTTGGCATACAACGAGCTGGCGAAAGCTTGGTTGGAGAGATATGACAGCAGGCAGGCCAAGAAGTTCATAGCAGGCTCCGACAAACGTCAGGTGCTGTGGCTGCTAAACAGAAAAAGGGAATCACTCCACCTGTTGGTAGGGATCTTCACAGATCACTTCATTTTGACCTGAGAATTGTCACTTATAGGAGTGGAAAAAGATCATGTCTGTCAGAAGGGCCTGGAGAAGGACGAGACCTCATTCCACTTCCTAGGAAACTGCCATATTGATACAGATGGATTCACATTCGATGCGTTCAACTATTAGGTTGCCTTTTAATGAAATAAATGAAAAAAAACTTGTGTGGTACATATTACATGGGAAATACTTTTAATACTCCAGGAACTCGGATACATCATTAAAAGTCACACCTTTTCATGACTGAAAAATAATAGTAGGATGTTTTTATAATTCCTGTGCCATGTTTCTCATGTGCGTGGTAAACAATGTATTATTATAAGTATTGAATATTATTTAATTGAAAAAATAACTATTTATGGTATCCTACTAGATGTTATGAACAAGATTCATGTACATCATTCTTGATTAACTGCATCTTTAGTAGATGTTATCTTTTAAACGGTTATGAATACTGCATGTATAATACCGGTTGTTTTATTTTTAATCTTGGGTGTCTACAATGCAGTACCCCAACGACACCTACAGTCTATCCACAGCCAAGATAGAGTTGAACAAAGCAAACTCAGAAACATGATTGTCACGTGCCTGCTTTTCTGTATTTTACTTGTTATTGTTAAGTTTATATGATGAACTAGTTGTGCTTCTTATTTTTATACCTTCTTGATGTAGCATTTGTTGATTTTTTGCACGTATTCAAAGACATTACAGCTTTTTGTGAGAGTCTCGTTAGATGCCAAGATATAGTTAAACAAAGCAAATTCTAGTTTTTAGTCGGGTGAAATCTTTATAGAAGTAGACAGAACAATGTCCAAAAGCCCCTGGAATATCTTTGAATACCCAACAAATAAACGAGGCCTAGAGAAATGGAAAAAACGGAGTCAGGTAGATTGAGGAAATGAGAATCTGAATGGGGTGCCATCGTGAATCCTCAAACGAAACCTGCTTGTTCTTTGCACTTCCTTGTGGTCCTATTTTCGACGGAATTCTTTTAATTACTATTCGATAGTAATCGGCAAATCTTCAGTCAGACAGACAGACCGGCCAAAATGAGTGATCTGGTTTTTTGTGAGGTAGACACCATACACCAGGGAAAAACGGATTCTGTATTTCATAGTAGCTTGTGCTTGAAATTCGAAGAAGCTTAGTTGTAGAAAGCCTAAATATGTTTCATATTTTAAGATAGAAAATTTGAAAAAACGGGCCCCTCTCTGGACTACGCCCGAAAATGAAAATATACTTGTGAAACATTCACATGTTCAGTCTGTTTACTTTTCGAAATGTTTTAACTCTCCAAAAAAAAAAATATTCACATGACTGCGTCCAAAAATTATTGAAACATAAACAATCAATAACCTGCAATAATTCTATGATTCCTCAAATTTCCATAAAAATCGGTGCAGCATCTACTGAGATTACGCGGTGACTAAAAAAGCAGGTAGAGCGACGGAAATGAGTGACATGTCGGTATGTGTATACAAAATGACACATGTCGTCATAGAATTGACAGTTCTAAAAATTTCAGTTTCATGTATTTTGAAGGAGGATGCCTGCCGATGCCACCGAAACGTCGAGCCGCCGTCCGTTGGTTGAGTTCGTATAGTAATCACAATGTATGGTTTAGATTATCGGCCAGAACAAGTGCGATGAACCAATAACATAATATATTTAATGTTCCAGCATCTCACATCCAGCACCTTGCTATCCGCGGTTTGAACAAAATAATTAACTCACTTTTTGTTGAATACGAAATGAACAATGAATAATAGGCAAAACTGGTATATCTATATTCGTAGTGTATTGACCTTCGAAACGAGTAACGCGTGGTCCGAGGCAGATAATTAATTATTGAATAATTTGTAACCTAGAATATAAGGAAATATAAATTAGAGCACATATGCAGCCTATTGTTTGGATTTGTAAATGTTCTTAAGCATATAAGGCACTGTAGGGCGGATTTAGCACTAAACTATAGGAAGAGGGGGGTAGGGGGGGGGGTTTAAAAAGATACATATGAAAAGTGAACATTATGCTGTGGTTCTTTCATTGATTTGTTGCGCTCTTCATGGTAACAACTTGAGCCAGAATATTTTCTCCTGCTGATCATTGAAGAATTATGAAGACAATGGAAGTCCTAAGCAGTGTTATTGTAACCCTCTCTACATTGTCGATAAAAAGTCGTTTTGTAGAGCCGCTATAAAGATTCAAAAAATTGATTCATGTAACTTTCAACTGAAATGTTTTACACGCGTATTGTTTCAAAAGCATAGTGGGATCGAATCTAATTTGATGTAATTCGACCTCTCCAAAGTCTCCTCGAATATCTTCAAATCCACGACAAATGAACGGGGCCTGAATAAATGTACAAAAATAGAGTCAAGTAGATCGACTCAATACTTCTCATGCTGTAAAGTCGATTGGAGACACCATTCCTGGTATAATGAAGTCAGACTCACACTAGGCACCGAGCTCTTGTAGATACCGTACATTTTGGTCGATAGAATTCCTTCTCTTTATTATTTGATTGTTCTGATATATGGACAGGTGGATAGTCCTTATAATGTATCAATAAGATGCAAATATAATACTTTACATTCGCGAATTGATTTATGAAAATTGCACACTTCAAAAATTTTTCAGGAGCCGTCATGCATGGAAGCATAGATACTAGTAGGATTAGGGACAAACGTCCAACAAGTTGGGTTAAAGTAAACAATCAAGCCTTTACCTCACTAGTTTGGCTATGTTCAAGAAAGGCGGAAAGTTTATTGTGCTCCACAAGCGCTGCGAAAGGACAAATGACTGCTTATATTGACCTTAAAACGCTGTAAATTGTAACCATCGGAAAACAGACTCCACGGCAGCTCATTTCACAACGCTGAGCTTCTTCAAAAGAATAACCTCTGGTAGAGGCTGTTTCGAGGCGTTGCAACTTCAACTTGGTGGAGGATGCGCCTGTTTGCCCCCCCCCCCCTTGTCTTTCACTCTACTGGTGATTCTTGGTGTTATGATGTGAGACAATTTTTGCTCCGAATGGATCTATGAGATAAGCACAGATCAGCCATCTTCTTTCGATGTTCCAGGCTATGGAGGATCTTTGTAATGTCAGACGGATTCACCAGATGCACTGCTTGTTTTTGGATTGTGTCCAGACATTTTAAGGAGTTCTTCGGAGAGCTTGGTCTGTTCAGGTTTTAGGTAGAGTAACAACAGGTGTTCTAGTGAAGAATATAGTCTTCCGGAACAGAAGAGAACCTCTGATTTCTGCGACGCCGACTTGGCAAGGCCGAAAACTTCATCGTGCCAGAATATCTTATTGTTGATGATAATACTCAGAATTTTGATGCATCATGTGATATTTATGTCAGGGCTGTTGCATGAGTCTTCTAGGTACGAAACCGATACCCATTTGTAGATCTCTATTAGAAAATTCTTTCAATGAGACTGTAGACTGTATATCAGCTACATAGATGATATTGATCTGCGAGTACATTTTCACTTATTTTAACGAAAATAATTTATAGGCACTTAATTGAATTATTCATTATTGTCAACCAATGACATGACCTTTATTCTTCTGTGATCAATGACGGCGCTCTAATATTAGACATAACAGTGTCATTGGAAAAGGTAGCAAGTCCTAGCGTAGAATTTTCGTAAATCGTATTGGTAACGCTGGCTGTACTACGCACCATACAGTTCAAACCTGTTAGGAAGCAAACAAAGACGCAACAGAAGAACACAGCTCTAACCAGGGTATTTTTAAAACATAATAAACTCGTAATTTCTTTCATTCTCACCTCATTATCCTCAAAGAAAACGCAAGCCATTGAAATGCGTTGACATTTATTTGCTTATCTCGTCTACCTCATCTACCAAATTTCGGCCCTTGAAAGACTGTTTACTCAAGGACTTAGCAACTGCTTGTGGACTATTGTTAACGGATTTAGCGTTACGGTGCAACGTCTGTTGTTTGCTCGAGGTGCACTGGCGCTAGAAGATGGTCAGTACACAACGCGACATTTTTCAGAGGTGTGTGTTTACTGTCTTTCGAAAATTAACAACTGTTAACAACTTCGTTGCTATGCATAATTTAATATACAGTGTGATCAGGATACTCATACAATGGATGTTGCCTTGACATAATATATGTCACAGTGGACAGCGTGTGCTTGATGAAAGCATGTTCTTTTTGTATAGCCTCTCGCCAAAGCAGAAAGAATATCACGCTTCATAAGTGCTGCGATAGGATGAATCTTCATTTACATTGACCTTCCATAACAGCGAAGTTCTCTAAAAGAACGGCTTTTGGAGGAGACTCGTCCGAATGACCAATAAGCGTTCTACTTAGTAGCCAGTGGGACGTAAGTTACTGCAAGTCAGATCACTAGAGTATGTGTATCATGAGTGTAATTAAGTTGCGGATCTAGGATTGAAATATGGAGATATGCTTATAAGTTCTACGAGATTATAAATGTCCATTCACATTGAGCGTAAAACACTATAATCTACAGCCCATTCCGAAACGTTGAGGTTCTCAAGAAGAATGACTTTTGAAGTTCGATCTGATACAGACAGATAGAGTTTGTTGCACTGATCTAAGTCTAGGTTTTATTCTGCAAGACAGCTTGGTCGACCATCTACCATGGTAGAATTTATATAATAGGGATTAAATAGTCACTTTTATTTGATGTGGAGGCTCTTTGTAAGATCGAGCAAGTCCATTAGACATATAGCTCTTTTCTAGATGAAGTCTGAAAGGAAGCTGGACGCTTATTAATCTCTAGAGATAGCAAATAAAATAAACAATTTAATGAACAAGAACAAGCGTCCTTTACCTATCCTATCCCTAAAATGACATGTCTACCTGACGTGTCTTTCTGGCACGTAACAAATTATAATGTTAGGGTTGACAACACACGACATGTATATCAACAGTCGATACTATGCCATTTTCATTATTGTTCAGTGTGAAATATAATGACCTAAAGTAAAAACGGGATACATTCGAGAATTTGAATGAGAGTTTTTCGCACTAGAATCGAATAATGTAATAGGCAAATTCAAATACCATAGAATTTTTTAGTGGTGTGTAAATGACACATTAGACAAAGGAAATCGGCTAATAATAACTCACGCACATGGTGCGTGAGTCATGATGTTCGCACCACGATCAGAACCATAGGATCAATGTCCAAAAAGCGTCGAGAAGTGTAACGGTACAGAAGCCCACGTATCAAACAGCACTTTGTCCATTTACAATTATGCGTGCTTTAGTTACGCACTTTTTAAATGGACGAATTTAAATAGAATGGGATTGACTTCAGCGTAAAGCCGAAATGGAAAGTTACTGACCCGAGTGTTGCTGGCCATATCGTGGAGAGGTTTATTACTTATTGAAGTAATTCAAAACTAGTTCGTAGCTATAGGATAGGAAAATTAAAGTTGCAATTATTAAGGTTGAAAAATCTAGGCATTTTTTTGTGCAGGCGGGACTTGAACATGTATCTCTAGCATTCCGTGCTGACGCCGTAGCCGCTTGTCAACCACACTGCAGCGACCAAACGATATAAAGCGTCTAATAAGGTACGTTCTGGTATACGATATCATCTCTCTGTGTTTCTCCTTCTCTCTCCTCTATGTATCTGCGTTGTGCAATGCCGCGGGGTTTCACCACCTGTAAAATAGTATGGAAGAGTAGTTAGATGAATTAGCGTCCGAAATTGGAGAAATAATTTTGGAGTGAGAAATATCTAGTCACATTCCTGACGTAGACGGGACTCAAATCCGTTTCTACAGCATTCCGTGCTATAGTAATGTATGTAAAAAATAAGAAACTGGACGTATACGAAAGCTTAGAGATAGCGAAGAAGAACAATGTGAACGGTCATCTCTAACAACTTGCTCGTCAAAAATGTCGTGTCCAGAATCGGCGTAAGGCGTGGATCACTGCCTACGGCCTCGCGGTCTCCTAGGAGCCTGGCACCTTGCAGATTTATGGAACGCTTCTATGTAATAAAAAATATGGAGAGCTCTTCAAATTGGGTCTTACGTTCCGCTCCAGTAGGTAGTAGGTTTGTTCTTCTTCTTCAGGTATCTGAGGGGGCATTTTTTTCTTCAGTTATTTGAAGAGGCCCGAAGTTCAGATTTCCACCACCAAAAGAGCCTCGCAAAATATATCTGCCCACAAAAAATTAAGGTCTTCTAAAGTGTTTATGACGAACGTTGATCCACCTGATTGGAGATAGCTGTGAGTAGTACACGGCAGGTATATAAGACTATGACTGGACAGAATCATTTCCCCCGAAGATACTTCTGTTATTTTGGATTCGGATTCAAGTTCAAGCTTTCTGCTTATGGGTTTCGAGTGGTTAGATAGCTTCCTCAGGGGCTGATTCTTATATGTGGTAGTGGATGTATATACTTTTGATTTCCTTACTATCATCGTCGTTCCACAGGGGTACTTCTGCTGGATCAGTCCGACCTCACGAATGACCACAGTCTGGAACGTCGAAAAACCGTGGCCGGGTCTCTAATCTACAGATTCCATCATGGTAAATATTCGAGATCAATGTGAATGACGTTTATCCTCTCCCAGGGCTTTTGAAGCGCTATAGTCTTTCTCCCTTCGCCTGAGGTTATCTTTGCAAAAACTAATGATTTTCAATAAATGTAAGTCAGGCTAATATCATAGCTTGTCAGAAAGTTGTGTGGCGAGTGGCGAATTATATCCAAGTGAATTACGCCACCGGCATGGGAAGTACTGACTTAATCTACTTGACTCCACTTTCAATTTGACACGATTTGTATCCTCATACTGCCCTCCCCCAAGTTCCAACACACCGGAGTGGCGAAAGATCGGTGTGTTCACTAAACCGAACCTCATTTTGGCAAGATGAGACAAAAGCACCACCTACAATGTTTCCCACTAAAATGTTTACAACGATCGGGCTATTAAACAAATCCTTTATCTTGTTGCGGAGTCCATTAAAATGTCAAGAGTATATCGGGGCCGCACAAAGTGGGGCCCGGCAATGCCAATGCCAAGGATTACTAGACTTTTTCGAATGGTGTGTGTGTGTGTGTGTAGTGTTCATTGGCCGTGATAGCCACGTTGCCAAGTCGCGTCTGTAAACATCCTGAGAAAAACGATAGAGGCATGATTTAAATATTCTCCTCTAGACCAATTGAATACTGGTGGCTGGTGGCTTAAAACAATAAGTCAAGTAGGTTGGATTGGTATTTTCCATAATATTTTCCAGTTTTTCGCTTAGCAGAAAACCCATCGCGCCACAAAGGCACTGCGGGATGAAAAATATCTAACCTTAAAACCTTAAGACGTTGCAGATTGTATCAATGGGCGAGCCGGTAGCTCATTCCACAATCGAGGTTCTCCCGTGGGGGCTCCCAAACTTGTTTGAAAATGAATAATACGCAATAGGGCGAGTAATAGATTTAGTAGAAAGGTTTCTTGCACTTCAGGATTTTTGGGGCGGGGAGGGATGGAGAGTTATGCCCATAAGGAGGGCGAAAATTACGGAACTAGCCCTGGGCGTTACAGTTCCAAGCTACGACTCTGCCAAAATAGCGGCTTTTGGCTGAGGCCCGTGCGAGGCGTGGATCTGGTTAGGAGACGCCCGTTGGGTCTCTCTATTGTTTGCTTTACGGGCGTCTCTTGTTATCATGATGCTGGGTCGAACATTTGACATGATAGAGACAGAGTCAGCCTCTCTCCTTCGATATACTAGATTTTGTGAGACCTGGCACATCGACTAGACGTATTCGTTTCTGGATTTTACCCAGAAGGTTCAGCACTCACACAGGCGAGCAGTACTTGAGCGACAGCCTAATCTGAGCCTTGTAGAGTAGCAGTAGCTGTTCTGGTAAGTACCATTCTCTGGGGTGAAATAGAACTCCCAGAGTTCCTGGTTTCGTTTGCAGAAACTGCTTGTGGCTTCTACCATTTCCATGAACTTCATATGCCTGTCTTCGATAATGTCATGTTAACAAAACTACTGTGGCTGTTTCAGTCTTTATATTGTACCATAGTAGATTTTTCGGGAACGCTCGCTTTTGTTCCACCATTAAGTGATGCCTTGCTCTTCCACAATTTCAAGGCTTCCCTACGAGTCCACTCATCGATGGACTGGCTAATCTGATTTTGTTATCCCACAGGGGGGCTCTAGGTTTTCCTACTTGTGTGAGGTTATCCAGACCGAAAAAACCTTATTACGGCTGCTCAAATCAAATAGGATTTTGACGCAGTTTCACATAATTTTGGATGTGACCTGGAACTAAACGTTCTCAATGCAGCCTGACTCTTAGGACACGGATAGCAACTGACCGATTGGTAGTTCCTTAGCTCAGTTGTACAGTGGTACAATTGCATCCATTGTATTCTTAGAATTGTATCATTTTGGTAATAGATTCTTATATTTTCCACTGGCCGCTAATTGAAGCCACATACGAATGAATTAATATATTTACTGACGTTTCGGCTGCCTACTAAATTATAATGACATTAATGTTTTGAATATTTCAAGGGTAATAGTTTTGAGAACTATGCTGGAAGGCTAAAATACAGTTGGTGGGTTTTCATTATTGATAAATCCAAAACAAGGGACATAATGAAGAGAAATACACTACTGCACATTCTATGAGATAGAATGAAACATACATCATTGTGATTCCATGTCAGCAACTTAATACCTCACTATTTGGGATCCAAGACTGAGTAAGTAAGCCCGGAGAAAAACTTATAGTGCATCTATAGGTTTGGAGAAAAATTATTAGATCCTTCCACGAAGCTGAGTCATCGTTTAACTATCAATAGATCCTGAAGCTCAAGTAAAATTCGACAGAAGCGGCAACATTGAGCTCTGCGTCATCTCGCTCTTGAAACTGCATCCTTTCCCATGAAGTCGGCGTCTTTTCCATGAAAAATACCACACTCTCTCTCTCTTCTAACTCATGTGCTACCGCCCACTTCATAACCATACACTTTTGCTATCATTCAAATGAAGTGTAACCACTAGCATGATACTTATCATTCTGGAAATCTGGAATGCCGTGCATCCAGTAAATCAACGTATGGTAAATAGTCGATTATACAGTGCTGGTCATTCTGGTCCTATTTTTATTGGAATCTCAGAAAAGGAGAGAAGAAAAATGTTCTGAGGTAAGTTTGAGCCAATTTTATTACTATATCTCAGGTCTACGTACGAAATAACTGCCGATGCAGTTGATTCTTAAGATTGAAGAAAATGGTGTCAAGTAGACGTTGGTAACAGGTTGAAAATTAAGATTTTGAAACTTGATCTCTTGCATTTTAATGAAAAATATGGAAACTAATCGAGGGCCTTAAATGTTTATTGATTGAATAGTAGTAGTAGTAAATTGATATCACTACAATCAAACTATGTACTTGCAGGCTAAATACATCTTTCAAATTTTTTTGATCCTCATTCACTTAAAATGCAGTAATATATAGTAATTGTTGTCGTTGGAACAAGCAAGACTGTTACAGTAATCGTGGCAACTTGGCAAAAACAGGGAGCAGCTACCTACCAAACCCTGATTTTTTTAGTTCTATCCTTCACCTCACGATAACTTCGCCGCCACTGACCAGATTCTTAAAAATTACAAAGCTATTTCGTCCTTGTCACAATAGTAACTAGGTGTTAAGGTTTTATGAAAAACTGAAACGAAATTTACGATTTATAGAGAGACCAGACAGACTGACACACCAACAGACAGACAGACAGGCAGACAAACAGACAGACCTACAGATAGACAGAGCGACAGGCGATTAAAATAAGCATTTATATCGAGTATAAAAATGTCTAAGGGATAAAAATCGAAAATGTAGCGTTTTAAAATGAACGTGTTCTAAGCGTGACGTTGGACGAGGAACCTTTATATTCTTCCCATATTTGTAAAGGTTATTTACATCGAACGACGAATTCCTTAATTAAAATCATTAAAATCTAACAACTGTTAATTGGAGTATAACGACCTGTAGACAGCAGCATTATGATAAATGATGAGTTCGATTCCATTTGCATTCATGAATAATTTGTGGAACTACTGTTATGATGGCAATGAAACTTAACATTACACTTTGAAGATTTCTTTTTGTAGTTTAAGTTGCTAAGCGAATGTTGTGATCAATTTATGATACGAGATATTATTTTTGTTGGTATTTCATGCAATATACATCATAAAAACGCAAGTCTTGCATGTCCGCCAGTAAACCTCGGACACTATAATTTGAAAACAATAAACTTGCATTCCAGCCACTTCCATAAGTGTTGAGCCAAATGCCAGAAGTTATATTTCAAAACCGGGATATAAAACGTATCCTAGAAAAACCGAACTCCAGGAAAGCTGGTGATCCAGACCAAGTATCAATAATCATCCTGAAACGTTGCGCTGCATAGCTTAGACTAGTTCTTTGCAAACCGTTTTAGCTCAACTACAAGAAAGCAGTGTTTCCTTCTGGATGGAAGATCGATCGAGTGAACCCTATACCGAAGAAGAGTAGAAAAAGTATACCCAGCAGCTACAGACCTGTGACTCTGCTCTGCATCATGTTCAAAGTTATGGAAACTGCCATAAACGTATAGCTGTTGACAAAAATAATATTATCAACGATTGCCAATATAGCTTGCGTAAGGATAGATCGGGAGACGCAGACGGGAGATCATCTGGCCTATGTGGAGTACAGCAATTGAGTTTCATGGAGAATCTCCCGTCATCACACTCCATATATCGGAAGCTTTCTATTGGGTGCGGCATGAGAGACTTTTGATCGAGCTGTGGGCTGCCACTGGGTCTGTGTCAATGGTTAGATAGTTTTCTCAGTGATCACTTCTTATTTGTGGTAGTGAGTTTCCTATTAATGCAGGTGCTCTTCAGGGATGAGTCCTCTTATTGCTGTACAGCATGCAGCACCCTTATTTCATCAATCGAGCAAGCAAACCACTACCATCCCTAGTGACTATACCTTGAGAGGGCAGCGTTCCAGAATCTGAGGGTTCTCTTCCGCTCCAGGAAATTGTACTCTCCAGAACGGCTTCTGTGACTCTACATGGACCAAAACCGACTCTCGCTGGAGGACTACCTGCATGTATTTATATGGGCTCGGAAACATTCCCTAAAGCTTTTGGACACAATCCATCCAATACGTCTAGTGGATATGCCTGACCATACCAAGGACACCTACAGTCTAGAACATCTAAGAAACGTGGCTGATCTGTTTCTATTCTATAGATAGTATAATGGGAGATGTCAGACTGAGGTGTCTCACATAATAGAACCAAGAGGAGCAAACACTAGATGAGCAAAATGGGTGCATCCTCACGAGGTCGAGCTTCTTGAACGAGCTTGTTCCAAAAAGTGTCCCTTCGAAGAATTGCGGCGTTGTAGAATGAGCTACTAGGGAGTTTCTTCCCAGATGGTTACAATGTGCAGTAATTTAGGTTCAATTTAAATTGACATGTATCCTCTCGCAGCGCTTAAGAAGCGTGATAGCCTTACTGCCTTTGCGTAAGGCCATCTATAAAAATAATCTTAATCGAACAAAGCGAACATTTACGAGGCGATGCCAAAAGTAGTGAGAAATGCTGAGCAAGTCTTTGTGATTCTATTTATTGTCACCACGTAATCTCAACAACAAATCATTTCGACACAATCTGTTGAGTAATACGTTGTAGGACAATAGTAGAAATTCCTTGGAAGCTCATAATAATTGTTCCAAAATCAATTAATGAATCATCACGAGAAACCCAATTCTGTAATGTTACTTCATAGGCCTATTACTCACTTAAATTATATAAAGCAAGTGACTCAATATTGCTACAAAAAAATAGAAGAGTACAATAAGCGTGTAATAAAAACCTCTAAAAATATGCAGCCAGATGCCGCCGAAAGGATTTCCGGATCGACATTGGAATGCGTCCACTTTCCTCGTTGGAGAGGTTATGAAGTGTGACTCACACTGTTACGACACTATGCGTAATTTTGTTGGTACCATCGGTACTGCTTGGGTTGACCATGTAATATATTGATATACCTTAATAAATTTATCACACGGAATCAAATAGTTTTGATGGTACTAGGAGGAGTACAGTAATGGACAGACATTTTAAATAATAAATAATTCAAATTAAATGTATTCTTTGGTTGTCTTTCTGGTATATTCCAGGTTCTACTGACGTTTATTGACATTTCAGGTATCCCGACCCTCTAATCAGACTAGGCAAATATCATTGAGCATATAAGGTAGTTTATATTGCTCTCTTCTTAAGGGGCGAAAGGTGATTTGAAGGGTTGTTCATTAAGAGAATTATTCTCAAATTTCCTGTATCCAAACAATTCCCACAAAACTGGCTCCAATCAAGGTGACGTTTTATTTTTTTGAATGAAGATTTGCATCGGATTTCAGACCTATACTTGTTGGAATTAAAGTTGTACTATTGCATGTGAAATACGGAGTAAGCTTGAGGCCATTTTTAAAGGTCACACGAATAGGTTTTCCCGAAATTAATTCAGCCACTATCGAGTGTATGTTCTATAAGATATCGTTCTAAAGTCTCTGTATTTGTATTTTATTGTTGTAAATCATCAGCTGATTCTACTACATTAGAATGTCGAATCAGTTGCTTCAATATTTATGATCTGCGTATGAGGTATGCAGAATTTTATGGTGTTCTCGGTCAGACCCAAGAGCGAGGAATAACCAGAAAACCCGATTATTTCAGAGAAATATGCATCGGTCCACATACAAAAACAAGGTAGCATCGTGCTGCCTCTGTCCAAGCACTGTCTCGATCTCCAGGTCCGATAAGAAATCTGAATGCGGCCGGGAACTTTGTGAATCGGATTCCAACGGCACCTATTCTGTCTTCGCAGTGTTGTCAGGTTTATAAAACAATAAGCTAGAGGCAACCACAAAATAATGCGTTGACAGCAAAATCATATGTCATTAGAAAATTATGACACAGAGAGAGAGAGAGAGAGAGAGAGACAACAAGACGGATATACACACCGATAGACAGACAGACAAACCAGCGAAGAGTTTTATACATCAGGAAGAATATAATATAAATAAAAAATATAATTACTTCAGTTTCAAACTTCTCATTATTGCAGTACCTTAACGTGAGAAGTGAAACATTGTTTTCGTTATTGACACACGAGTCCATGAGAGTTTTCTCCACTCGCATGAGACTGGGCAACATTGCTTCTCCGGTCGACAGGTAGACCACGTTAGTTTTGTTTTTTATACATAAGTAGTTTGTGCTGTTTAACATGCAATAAGAGAAATTGGTCCTCTTGGTGACCGGTCGTCTTTTTTCGCGTTTTCGGTTTTCGTTATCTTTTACAAATGTCGACGGTTGTTCAGACCGCATCGGGTTTCGTTGTTCTTGTCCCACGGGTCGTGGGATTTGTGTATCGCAGTTACTTGCGCTGAGTAATACAAAATTTAGCGTGAACAAAGACACTGTCACATACCAGGTTTATTTGTCTTGGTTAGTTTGACTGATTTCATTTTAAATAATACCTCACAGAGGATGAAAAATCACAAGCGACCAATACAATCAACTATGACTCTGTGGCAAAATGCGTCCACTGACATTATTCCTATTAGTGCGCTTGACTTTGCCTCGACGCCTTGCATCACAACAATCCCCACTCCTTTCATCATAACGTAGATGCGCCGGCAGGAATCAGCATGCCGGTGTATGTGTATTGTGATAAGGAGTATACAAGGAAAACATCATGCCAGTTGTAGAAAAAAATGAGAATAATGTCCGCGAAGAACGAAAAATATGCATAATTCGGTTTAAAAATCAAGTAAAGCTATAGCTTCCCACGTAGCCTCTAGCAGAGCACAAAATTTGCATTGTATTCTAATACAATTTTTATTTGTATGATGGAAGTGTTTCACCAAGTGATATTATCTACGGTTCACATGAGCCTGAAGGAATTGAAAAGCTAATTTTCAAGCACATGTAGCAGCCAACATGTCGCCCCTCCATCCTCCCAGTAATTTTGTAGTGGTTACCAGGGCATTCGGCAATTATTGGCAATTAAATGTACGTTCCTTTTCATTATTGGTGTCCGCTAATGTGACCTACAAACTTTGACTCCTATACATGTACGATAGTAAACGTAACTTGTAAAATTGTTTTGTTTTGGATTCGGTTTGAATTTGCGTTAGATTTGTATACGATGCCAAAACTCAACAAAAAAAGCATTTCGGCAATTTTTTTGTCTGGTATAGATGACGAGTTGCACTGATATGTTTTGATATCCCTCTTCATTTTTGAGAACCAAAAGACCCCACCCTTCTCCCACATGTACGGGATTGGTTCCATTCATTTGAGGATTCAACCATTTTAAAAAGCACCAGAATCTAGAGGACTCAATATGTAAGAGGACTACCTACACGAGGGCTATCGGAATTCAAGAATATTAAAATATAGGTTATATTATGTATAATCACAAAACATTTACATAGATTGATATTACCACCACCAAATTACCACAGACACCGTTCTATTCGATTGTGTACCTAAGACGCGGTTTGGACGTTGTTACATTTGACGTAGGGTGATGAAACATCAAATTTAACTTGCGTGCACTGCGTGCCAGACGTTAGATTCTCGTACGTTTGCAGGTCATCGCTTTCGGTACTTCGTTCGCAGCTAACGACTGAACTTGGAGACCCGGTACAAATTGATTCATTGTTAGTTGATATTAAGTAGGTGAAACAGTGGAATCCGCCATACTCAACAACTTGAGCGTATGTGGCCATTATAGAATCATTTTTGGATTTTTTAATATTTGCTAAAAATAGAGAATGAATGAAAGGAATTAACAGTATGCAATTTTAAGACATCGGCAGAACTGTTTCGTTACAACACTAGTAATCAATTAGAATATTTTTTGAGATCATTTTCTTTTTATTAATGATGCTCATTTAATTATTGAGAATTTTCGAAGGGGGTCACCTTTTTTCGAAGTATCTCAATCACATTTATCATCAAACCAGCGTCCGTTAACAAATTTATTCTCATCTCGTGCTTCAGAGTTCATTTATAAGCTGCATTATATTTCAATCTTCAGAAATGTATGTTGAGTATCTCATCCATTTTCGAACATACAATGTATACTTATTGACTTATTCGGTATAATAATGGTACAACTCAGGTCTAGGGAAACCAAACTAAATGTAACGTCCGTATCTAGCTGCTAGTTTTAGGTATTGGAAATAAAAACGTGACGTAAGCAATAGGTAAGTTACGTCTCCTACATAGTCAGATCCCAACGTCGAGGCGACACAAAACAGTATTTCCCATTTAGGTGCAAGTACGGGTCATCATGTCAAAACAACATCGCAGTTGACATCGGGTATGTTTAAAGTGACGTTGCACAACGGAAGATTACGTGATAATGCTCCTTGGGTGAGTGCCATGATCTAGAATCTAGCTCACAAGAAGAACCAGTTTATTGGGAAGGCTAGGACCGATAGAATCCAGTACTACACCAGCAGGGAAACTGTACAAACTGGTCCAGCATTCATACAGTTAGAATGGGTGCTGTAAGGAATAGGAATGAATACACAATAAGCCTGATGGCTGCAGTACTGACGGAGACGAATGTCGGTCAGCTCCTTCAGCCTAAGACTCAGTGACAGTCGACCCTAGGTCATCGCGGATTCAAAAAAAAACTACACACGCGTTTAGTATTCATATAGGGGAATATGGAACCCCCAAGTTTACAAGGAGAATTTTGTGCAAAAATGTATATCCACAATTTCTAGTCCTTAACTGATTGACATCTGAAGACCGACTGACTGCTGTCACAGTTCGATGCACCAATATATACAAAAATGCTCATCTCGAATATTCCATAACCAAATTGCAATTGATCTTGATATCCAAGATACCTGTTTTGCTCACATGTTCTGGATGATTTACATACAGGGTGATCTTTTTTTAGCTGTTGGCGCTTATCTCTTTGCAGTATTAACAATTATCAATATTATGACTTTTGAAACTGCGGGTCTCCTCCGACAGGAAATCCTGGGTACATGACTGGGTACACCTAGACTTTTTTAAAGTGCTCTCCCACAAGCCTAAGTCATATTTGGATTTTTCAAAAATTAATTAATGCACTTTTGTACAGGATTTTCCTGGTAATTCTTATTCAAATTCGCGATGACGTAGGATCGAGTGTCGTTAGCTCTCAGTATTGGGAAAGGAAAAAATTCCATTTTTACCTACTACCTAATTAAAGACTTATTAATTTTGATCTAGTTTGGTTGAGTTGATTGCTTTAATGTTCCTCAAATTAACAGTTAGGCCATGGACCATTCTCCAGATTTTCTCATATGTGGTTGTAATTATTCGAAGCTACATAAATGTTCATTATGTCTCCGAGATGTCCACCAAAATCCGCGACCTTGCCAATTGGCGCCTAGTGAGAGGCTTTGACCATACATAATACTTAATTAAAGTAACAGAATATTCATAAGTTGTCGTGCTAATGTAAATTCATGTTTCTATACGAAAATATTGAAATACGTGCTGGCCGAAGAATGAATGGACGGAGATATGAATGAAACTTCCTGTCGCAGGTTATCCAACTTGTAATGCTGTGATGTCCTTCATTGAAACGTATTTTTTTTTAATTTGATTCTTCCCACGGGTGAGCGTGAAAGCGACTGTGTTCCCAAATTTTTTATAGTTTGAGATACCAAGGTTTTTTGGTTCAGTTTGGGTCAGCTTTTTCGATCGATTCAGACATCTTACATTCCGAATAACTGAAAGTGTCACTGTACTACTGCTACCGAATATAAACGTGGATAAGAGCGTCGCAGGCCCCACATGTAGGGGGTGTAGGAATACCGGACTGAGAGAAGAGGGGTGCTATTCTCAAGTATGCGACAAAATTGCGGCACCTGACGTAATACCAGAGGTCGATGTTGTACCTTTTATATGTACGCTGTTCATTTTTTGAGTAAACTGTTTGTAAAATATTGAATCAGAGAGATAACTGTAGGATGGGTTTATGCATGTAAAATATATCATTATAAGGCTAACTTGAGGCACTTAACATTACTTGATTCTAATTTGCTTAAGAACATTTGATGTGTTAACTGCAGAATATATCGAAAAAATCAAAAACATCGTTTTCGGGTAATAGGTGATTGTTCAGAAGCAGATAACTCGAAAACGGCTAAACTTAGAAACTTTTTGTTCAAGTGACAGATATACGAAATTACATAAGCTATCTAATAGGTTCAAATATATTTTTCCCTGGGATGGAAAAAGTTGTTGAAATCTAACGTATTCAACTCACCTCTCAGGGTCAGATACGTTTGGGATATTTACCCCATCTCTGAAGTCATAAATTTTTCACCTGCACGCACTCTATAAACATTCTATGAATAAAATATATAAGGTGCGTCACTGAAAGAACGACTTTTATTTGCAAAACGCAGTTTTGAAATTGCACATTTTATCTTAACTGGAATAATCAGATGTATTGAAGTCTGTGAAAGTTACGTTGAAGGATTCCGTCACACGGATAGACACATGCAGGTCAAGCAAATAACAGCCTGTCAAATCAGTATTATTATACATTACACTCTTAATGCATGCGAAGCAGAAGAGCATTGAATACCGCCGGCTGAGATTTGGATCGTATACACATGTAGATCCCATTACAAAAAGGCTAGAATGCGTCGTACGACGGGTAGGTAGCGACCCGCGTGAAGCGTTAGCGCGGTACCCTAATAATTAGTCCATAGCTCGGGGGCAGTGTGCGGACGCGCAGACAAGCGACCGAAGTAGTGGGTGGCCGTGAAACGTGAGGGACTAACGAAACAAGTGAACGGCGACGCCTGCTTGATCCTCGTTAACTGCCGCCGCCGCGTGTCACACATCGGTTGTTGCGTCGTCTGTACTCCACAGCCACCGTGATCATTATACATGGGGTGGCCGCGCCGCACGGCCTACTGGGACGCACCGACTCTCATAGGCTAGACAAATTAGTATAAATCGTGTGCTTGAAGTATCAACGGGAGATCTCAAGGCCTACGTAATACATAAATAAATGTAAAAAAGTTTTGAATGGGGTGTTGCATGAAAGAGTTCAGATCAAGCTTGCTGCCGCCAAGTCTGTGCCAATGGTGGATAGTGTTCTTAGGGATTGCTCCTTATTTGTGGTGGTGGATGGATATGCTTCCGATGTGACAACAATGCCGGTGTTTCTTAGAGATTTGTCCATTCTCCAATGCTCTTCTTGATACATATCAATGAACTGTTGGAAATAATATCTAATCCTATCAACCGGTTCGCAGATGGAGGTGCTGTAACTTCCTGGGCAAACCACTACCATAGCGAGAGACCTTACTTTGGCGAGGGATGCATGTTGTTCAGATTAATGGGGACATTGAAATAATTGTGAAATGGGGAACTAAAAATGAAAGCTCAACGCGTTGAAGACTCCGACAAAGAAGTCGCACCCTGCTCTGCTAGCTGTGTAGATGGAGGGATGCCCAATATTCGAGTCGTCTTCCATCAGGCTTCTGGGAGTTAACATCAACAATAACATGTCATAGCACGTTCATGTTGCAAGCCTCGATAGGTCGGCGATCCAGAAGATGGGGTTCTCTTCCGCCCCAGGAAGTTGTATTCCTTGGAACAGCTACTGCTACTCCATAAGGCCCAGATCAAGCCATCGCGGGAACACTGATGGCCTAGGTGGGCATCCCTAAAGCTTCTGGACACAATCCAGAAACGAGCAATAGGTCTACTGGATGCCCTTGACCTTACAAAGGATCTCCACGGTCTACAACTTCGAAGGATGGTGTCTGAGCCCTTTATTCTAGATATAGAGGATAATATCGGAGTTGTGGAATGAGCTACCGGGGAGTTTGTTCCCGCATGGTTACAAACAAAAATTGAATAGACATTTATCATCTCGCAGAGCTTATGAAGCTTGAACGGTTTTTCCCTTTGAGAAAACATTTCATGCACTCAGTATTTTTTACTCCATTTTCTAGCCTTTTTTGTTAATAATAAAGCTGTATAGCATTTTGGCGGAATCTACGATGCTGTATCAATTACATTGAAATGCGTGCCTGTTATTGCGAGTTTTCAATCGCTGCGATAGAGAACCGCAAGTGCTCGACTTACCTGCTCATCGCTACGCGGTGGTCGGGCGAGTCGGAATGTTGGAGAAACGGGTTGGGGTCTGTCAGCACCAGACACCGTTCCTTTCTGTTTAACCGCATTTTCCTCTAATATCGAAAGTTACCGCACTATAAAATTGCTCTCCTGATTCCCACGTCCGGTGGCGCTTGAGGATCGCGCCGCGCGCGTCTTCTGCAGCTCCGCTGATAGTCTAGGTGCGATTGGGCCGCGCCAGCGCTGCTTTTGCTCTCTTTGCCCTTCGAAGGAGGGCTCCCCCAGACCGGCCAACCTATGCTGCGTGGGCTGCGGCGCATTTGAATATTCCGGTTGCCGAGTCGCAATGCGATTCCGGAGTTTTGTTGCTCGAAAGGAATTTTAAGGGCGGTTAAACGGAAGACGCAACGTACCGAAAGAGCGACATTGCATGGATAATAATTATAATGCGTTATGCTTCTGTTCCACAGTACGTATTATGCCGGTAATATATCGAATCGTTCAGAACATTTCACTTAAGTGTGAACACATCCAAAATATGCCGGGTGGTCCATTTAACTTGAGACAGTCGGATAGGACGAAAACGGAGAGTTTTTAGATGAAAACGTTCAGATGAAAGTTCTTGGGTGCAACGAGGGAGAGTTAATGATTACTTTTATTTTCGACATTGACACCGTTCTCTAAGTTTTTTTTTAAGGTAACGATGTTTTTTAATGGGAACATATATTTTTTATTGCAGAATCTTAATCTACGAGACAAAACAAATACCTTTAGTTCACAATTTTTTGTTAATCTGATTGCTTAAGTAGATAAAATATGAAACATTTGTTCTTTTCGGAAACGCTTCCATACCGCAACGGTAGACAACGCCGTTATCATTCCTTTGGAACATCATTGTCTGATTTATATAGAATTTTTTTCTTTGTTTGTTGTGGACACATGAATCTGGTTTTACAAACCATGCTGAAGTGAATCGACATAATATGCACTACTGGAGTGTGGAAAATCCGCGATGGTTCATAAAAGTGAAACATCAGCGACCTTCGTTGGTGAATGTATGATGCGGAATTATTGATGACATGTTGATCGGTCCATATTTTGTTGAAGATACGTTGGATGGACAAAAATGTCGAGACGTTCTACAAAACAATCTACCAGAGCTAATAGACGATATACAACTTCAAGGAAAACCAATTATGTGGTTGCATCATGATGGCTGCCCTGCTCATTATGCCAGGATTTTCCGGGAGTTCTGGATGGGAATGCCCTAATCGATGGATCGGATAAGGCGGTCCCGTCATGTGGCCTGCTAGGTCACCAGACTTAACCCCTCTCGATTTCCTTTTATTGGCCCATCTAAAAGAAGCTATTCCTTCGAGAAGCTCACACTACATTTCAAAATATGATGTAACGCATAAGATATGCTGTTGGAACAATCAATGAAGAAACTCTCCTTGGGTATCATGAAAACTATATAAGATGGATTCATAAGTCTATTGAAGTTGGCGGGCATCATTTTGAACATTTGATATAATAAATTTAAAGGTTTCCCATATGATAATAATATGAGAAGAAAAATATTTCTGACACACATGTTACTGTAAAAAGAATAAATATTTTATTTTTTATCTACTTAACTTCCAATCGGATTTCAAAATTTTGTGAAGAAAAGATATTTGGTTTTTCTCGTAAAGCATGATTCTTATCTTCTTTTTATATATGTTCCCATTGAAAACATGGTTGACCTTGAAACATCCTTGAAAACGCTGTCAATGTCGAAAATAAAAGTCATCATTGACTCTCCCCCATTGCACTCAAGATCCCAAGTTAAATGGACCACCCGGTATGACAATTGGTAGGCAACCGAATTGACAATCGATCTATTCGCAATATTCATGAAATGACAATTGAAGCTTATGTGAAAGAGGCAAGAATCGTGATTTTTTGAATTTCGAAAAAGCAATTTGTGTCTTGTAAACGCCGTATATGTATAACCTCCATTAACAGGTATTATGATGTTGGTTCAAAAATATACGCTGATTCGCTCCAAGTAATCTATTTATTTTACATCGCCTTCTACCTCAACGGATTTCAGCGGTACGCGCCTATAGTTTCATGTCTGATCCCGTGCCTATTATTTTCCCTATTTCTTTATTTTTATCAACCCCCCCTTAGGATGAATGAGTTGTTGAAAAGTTGGGGTTGTGACTGTTGTGAGGATATGATGTGATATACAGGTGTTGATGTGATATGTTATTTGTGAATAGGCTCAATTACAAATTGCTGGGCATATATCTAGTGACTCAAGTACAAGTACATCTTCTCTATATGTTTATCTGTTCAATACCTTATAAACTGGAATTGGAAAGAATACTATATGATACAGAGAAGCGTAAGAAAGTGACACCGGCGCAGTTTGGACACTTTATTTCTTCCTATTTTAAAGGTTAAAAACCCACAGTGACAGCTTATCTAAATCACCAAATGCTTATACCAATAGGTACTCTTAGATTCTTCGTCCTAGAAGAACAAAATTTCATGATAACCTTGTACTAAGATATTTACTCCAAGATTACGAAATGCATAAGTTATCATTATTGCATTATTATAGGTGAAATAATCTTTGTTTTGTGCGATAGATTATCATATACCCAATTTATGATTATGATATTCTAACTTCAAAGGCTTCCCCAGTTTAAAATTGAAAATATTATTTGATCAAGAATTAAAGTACCTACTTATTCCTACTTTTATATTATCATAACTTTGCGCATATAGGAAGATATGATATATTTGAATGAAAGCACATATTCTTGTCTAAGAATTTAGACACATTATCATTTTTTATTTGAAAATCGTCTGTGTATACATGTGGATCTCTGGAGAAGCCAGACTCACCGTTCCTCCGATTTTAAATTTAAATCGATGCCGAATACTCAATTTGCCACTTCCATCGTTGTTCGACACCTCGTGGTGGTCCACGCCACATGGCGTCCAGATCGGCGGCCATTTTGGTACCTTTGACGGCACCACGGCCGCCTGGGATCCTCTCACCTCGTTACCGTCCGCCGCCACCGCTCCTGACGGCTCAATGGCCCCCAATATCGCCGGTGAAATATGACGGGAGCCGCCGCATATTGTCTGCGAAATATTCCACAGAACGACTCACGGTACGACCATCGACTTATCAAAAAATATAGAGAGGCCACGATTTTAGCATGAACAACATAAGCATTACTGATTAGTATGATTACTTAAATATAAAACATGGGGCTTAAACTCTAAGGGATGGTACTCTGGTTTCAACTAGTTCAAAGTCATACTTATTTACTTAGAACACGCTGTATATTTTTCCATTTTTGAAATCTCTTCATAATTCTTAACATTATTCTCTGAAACAGTTTTCCACTCATTTTGGTTGTTTTCGAGACATCAACGTTTGAAAAGTTACATTTTGGTCACTTCAAACCCAACCAAAGCAACGAATGTTGGTTCCTAATAAAGTTGGAAAAAAGTCGTTTTCGCGGTAACATCTTGTTTGCTATCAAACGTAACTGTTAACTGTCAAATAGTCCGTTGATCACCTTTTTTTTTCTTTACTTTTGGCGAAGCTGGGAAACATTTTTATCTACTAGTCCGTATGTTTAGTAACAGAGTGAAGAGTGTAGAATGGCCACCAAGACCTCCGGAGCTTAGACCTCTAGAATTTTTCTTTTGAAAGGTATTTGAGTTCAAAAATCTACGCACGAGTGCGAAACAATAAAAGAGTTGGATTGCAGAATAAGAGAAACGTGTGAAGAAATAGATAACACATAGAAATGTATTAACATCTATAATGGGGCACCTGATTGTCAAGATTTAAGGGAGGGGGGTCACTTAATAAACTTAATGAAACATTTTTTGGATTTGAACAAATGTATCATTATTAATATTATTAAAATTAATGAATTATCTTTCAATCAACCAATTTGTTTTTGATTGAGAATGTATAGAACAAAGGCATGAGCTTGGAGATTTTCCCTTAACTTCCAGAAACTATCTTTATGCCTCTTATCAGTTAATTCATTAAAATATTTATCTACAAATTAGAAACAAAATCCAATTATCCTAATTTTTACCGGACATGACCAAAATCCGTATTTTAATTTAAACTGGAATGTCACTTTTCGAAAGTTCATAATTCGAACACAATCAAATGTATAACTAAAGTGTGTGTGTGACATTGAAAGAATTGGGAATCCACAATAACCTGGAATAGCACGATGATGTTGTCGGCCATCCTAGGTTGGCATCCCAGAAGCAAAGAGTTGTCTTTCGTTCCACGAAATTGTATTCTCCAGAACAGCTATTGCTAGTCTTTAAGGTCCAGATCAGACCATTGAGTACTGTTCGCAACAAATACGTCTAGTGAGTGCGTCTGACCTCAAAAAGGAACAGTCTATAACATCGAAGAAAGGTGAATGGTCTCACTCTATCCTATAGCTGTAATCATGGTAATGGTAATATTGATATGAATCAATAATCAGTGATCGTGCTATGATGATATCTGAAACCAGACTCAGTCGACACTAAATGAAAGCTTTTAATATGCACCAACAATTGATCGTATACAATTTGCTTTCGCGCTTTGGATAATAACAATTAAATGCGCTTAAAGGATTGTGTATTTAACACAGTTTCACCAATAAAACACTTTTTCTTTCAGTAACGCGTGCGATTAATATTTAAATCATTGTCAGACTGTCATATTTGACTTTTAACAAAGGCTAGCCAGATTGCTTGACAACTAGTTAAGTAGATACTATCAAGGATACAAAACTAGGGCTCTCAAATCTAGCATACTGTTTATCCTGTCTAGTAATCTTCTATTAAACTATTTATTTTCACTTTCTTTTGTCTGTCTTAGGAGAAAACTGTTTTGGCAACTACATAAGGACTAATGTTAAGGGGATCGTCTAGAAAACCTTAAACATCGCCCTCAAAATGTTCTTAAGATATTTCATGTGATAAACTATTTTAGTTCTTAAGATATTTTACGTTTTTAGATATTTTTTTCCCTCAAAGCTATTTCATTCTTCTTAATACATTCTATGACTTAACATAATATAAACAGTAAATTTTGGCAAAATATAGCCAAATACTTATTGGATACTAATCATAAAGTTGGCAATGAAAATACAATAAGTGTACTTTATATTTGTAATAAAATACATGATCTAAACTTCATGGAAACATTAGAGATTCAAAAATATCTCGCATCATGGTTTTAAAGCTATAAATGAACAGACTGATCTTTTAAACTCAATTTTTATCGATACACTAGTTTACATCTACTTGTATCTTATATTAACTTAGTATTGAAATATCTTTAGTAATAGAATGTATCAAGAAGAGACTTAAGGAATAAAATATTTAAAAACGTGAAATATCAGAAGAAATAAAATAGTTTATCACATGGAATATCTAAGGACATTTTGACGGCGACAGGTTAAGTTTTTGTAGGGGTTTCCCTTACTTCTAGTGTAAATGCAGTCACAAAAAAATATTTCCCCTAAGACAGACAAAAGAAAGAAAAAATAATAATTTTATAGAAAAATAGCAGGACAGTATAAATAGTATGCTAGATTTGACAGCTCTTGTTTTATATCCATGAAAGGATCTAGTTAGATAGTTGGCAAGTTTTCTGAGTAGCCTTTGTTAAAAGTCAAATCTGACAGGCCGACGATGATTTAGATATAAATCGAAAGGCGTCACTGAAAGAAAAAGAGTTTTATTTGTTAAACTGTGCGTCAAATACATTGTGTATTGCATGATGGAAGAGTTTCAGCAAGTAAGAGCATCTACAATCTACATGATAAAATGCGATTTTGTCTATCTATACTTGTTGGAAACTCTGTGGAAATCTTCGACAGACCATCGCGCCGACGACGGATGAGCTGACGCCAAGGCGGAGGCAGAAATACCTCGATTATTATTATAGTTTGTGTGGAAGCTGATGTCGGCAAAGGTGCGAAGCGATATGCCCATACTTTTCACAAAGGAACATCTGCCCATGTCCAGTCGGGTCGAGACACACGTTCACTAATTGAAAAGGACTATAAATAACAAACGACACACCCCAGCTTTCTTCACCATTGTTTCTAAGTCTTGAAGCAAAGGCACAGCTCAAGTTACAAGCTTACTACCTGTAAATTCCATAATATATAATATAAAAAAAGACAATGAATTTTGACATACAATAAATGTCGCCCTATCAGTCTCCTTACTGTATTCTCTAAAGTTTTAGGAATAATTATTCACAACCAACTTAACTTTCATATAAAAATAACTGGATACTTCCATGCAATCGATCAAGCTCCAGACAAAATCATAGCATCATTACTATCCTAGTAGATATCGCCCGATGATATAATTGAAGGTTTTGATGAGAGCAAAATAAAAACTACCCTATTTTTGGACTACACTAAAGCTTTCGATTCAATTAACCATGAGTTATTGTTACGAAACTTATTGTACCTTGGGATATCACATGAATCTGTGAAATGGTTCGAAAGTTACCTGATAAATCGAGCTCAACCAGTGCAATTATTAACAAATTCAGAAGGTGAATATGAAATTTCCAGTGAGCTACCGCTGCGCTCTGGAGTGCCGCACGATTTTTTCTTAGGAACAATTTTATTTGCCTTGTATATTTCTGATCTACCTCCTGCCATGGAGTATTGTAAATGCCATTATTATGCCGATGGTGGTCAAATTCAATATACAAATACCCCCACTGATACTGCAAAAGCTCTTACTTGTAAAAAAAGTGATTAAGCTAACATCGTCAAATACTCTACCGAACATTGTTTGCAGTTTAATCCTAATCAATCTAAAGTGATGCATTTTTACTCATAATCATCTTCACGTATTTCTAAATGGCTGCAAACTTGAATCCGTAGGAAGAATTAGGAATCTAGGAATTTCACCATCATGTAACCAGTATAATTCAAACATGCTAGGTATATTAAACTTGAATGCTTCAAATATGTTCTTCCAGCTGCTACCGAAATCATGTTTACTGAATCTTTGATTATGTCTTCAGTGTAATATTGTGTTTTTATATATGGTCCGTGCTTGAGAAAATCCAAAGCATACAAAATTAAAAAGACTTAAAATTCTTGCATTAGGTTTTCTACCATCACTCCCAGATATCGCCTTGCCTTATGTCAGCTATACGAAATTCTTCGTTTTGAAAAAGCATGGATCCCTCCATTTTATTTATATCGTAGAATTAAGTTTAGAAATACTCTTCATTTAAATACTCTGCGTTCGGGAGTTATCATCCTACACATCCTACAACAAAAAATTGATTTTTATATTTTTATAAGAGATCGTTTTCAAGTGTTCAAAAGTAAATTAAAAAGTGTTTAATTAAATGGTTCAATAGAGTTTTAATAGAGCTATGTGTAACCGCAAATTTATGATTAAACTCTTTCTCATAAATTTTTAATTATTTTTTGCTTCAACTGGTTGGGAAAATGTCAGGCACCCCGCCAGTATAAATAAAGTTTATTATAATTATGATTAAAAAATATATATAAAAAACTGTGCATGATGCAACGGGATTGTTACAAGCTCACCTTACCATTCTATTACGTATGTACAACCATAAGCTAAATAAATAAATACATAGACAGAACGATGGCGTTAAAGGTACAAACACGAACAAAAGCCTCGACCGCCCTAAGAGATGAAACAATACCACGCTGCCTGGTGTACATTTAGCGAAAACGGGCGTGAAATCGTGTGCGCGGTGTACCCTTTCAGAGATCCTTTCTGGTCTGCGGTGGCGTCCGTCCTCCGGACCGCAACTAAAGTGATCCACGGTGTGTGACTAAGAGTGGTGCCGGGTCCATATGCATGCTCACCATTCGCCGTTTATTGTTATAGAGTGTTTGCATTCGCGGTCACGTACGCACAGTCCGGCTAGAAGGATCAATACGCGGTCGATACGACGGCATCGAATCGCAACTGATGCCCAAAGACGACGCATTGACGGTTAATTGCTTGTCGTTTGTCTTTGCTCTGGGTTGCCTGCACGTTAGAGCGATGTGGGAAGACCAGTCGTATGGAGAATTTGGATCCAGAGTCGTGGCTGGGGCTGCTCCCTTTAGAAACCACATTAAACTTTTTAAGAGCAAAAAAGTATCCTATGTAAAAGTAAAAGTATCCTGGATTCCAAAGTTCTTGGGTGCAATGCGGGCGAGTCAATGATGACTTTTATTTTCGACATTGACAGCGTTTTCAAGGTTTTTTCAAGGTCTAAATTTATTTTTCAATGGGAACATATTCATGTATATGTATCGCCCATATATATAGGTATATATATATGGGCGATACATATAGGTATATATATGGGCGATTCTCAGATAGTTGTGATTTTTTTAGGTCTAGTACTTTAATTATTATTCGACATGATTTTTCTATCAGAAAATTATAAATATGATAAATTTGATATTATTTTACCCTCGATATTGTGTATTAATGCATAACTATCCTTGGATCATGAATAAATTACAGAAATATACCCAAAAATACCATGGCATGTATGATTTTTGTTTTTCAAACTAAATGTATAAATTTCTATAAAGAGTCGTCTTATAATCTAAAGTTTAGTTTTAATTTAAATTTGTTAAAAACCTTAATTAATTTCAATATTTAACTAATGTTAAACTTTGTTTTATCCTAAGACTATTATAAAAATTGTTATTTTAATTCTAATGTTAATAAATTTTAAAGATTATAAAAATCAAGAAAGACAATAACGTAAATGTCTCTGTATGATCATCAAAGTCCTATAATTTATTATTTGTTTTATTATTTTAGGAATTTAAAGTGATTAAGGCAAATATTTTGAATATTTCAATTTGATGTCAGTACCGTGGCGGAGAAATTTCAAATTTTTGTTCTAGTTTCTTTTCTGTTGCAGTTGTAGCATAACTACGTAACAGGTTTAATTTTGAGCATAATAAAAGACCAATAGCACCCAGAACACAAGTTTTAAAGCATCTTTGATTTAAAAAAATCACAGTTATACAAGAGTCTTGCATATCTATTTCTTTATTGCAGAATCCTAATCTACGGGAAAAAACAAATACATTTTGTTCACATTTTTTTTATCCGATTGCAACTTAGGTAGATAAATAATAAAACATTTGTTCTTTTTCGAAATTATTCCACACAGCAACGGTAGACAACGCCGTTTCGTGGGAAGAAAAGCATTTCTGAACAATCATGTAATTATTGAGAATTTTATAAAAAGAATAAGTATTGTATTCTTCATCTATCTAAGTAGCAATCGGATTTCAAAATTTTGTGAATAAAATGTATTTGCTGTTTTCATAGAGTAAAATTCTGCAATACAAAATATATGTTCCCACTAAAATATATGGTTGGCCTTGAAAAAACCGTGATAATACTGTCAATGACGGAAATAAAAGTCATCTGAACGTGTTCATCTAAATATAACTTTTTAAGTAATTTGAGATAATTGCTTTTATGAAAAAATCTACAAAAAATTATTTTCCAAAGAGATTAGGTCCTCCGCTGTTTGTTTCCCTGAAAAACGAGTCTTGCTATTAATATTACATTTAGGTTCGTTGTAAGACTAAAATATTAGGAAAATTATATAAAACGTACCATATAGGATTTAGCAAGTAATTTAATATCTTATCAAGAAATTATAATTTTCTGAATTAGTTGGGTTTTCGGCTGTTTGTCGACTTTAAAACCGAGTAATTTGATTAATATTACATTTATACTCGTTTTATGTTTTATATAATTTATTAAACAAAAAAAGTCGCTTTAATAGCAAACCTAAACTAAGCTAAGAGATAAAAAATAATTCCTTATTTTATTATTTATAGATTTATTAGATTTTATTGTGCGTGGCGTTTTATCAACTGGTAATAATATTTCATTGGTGGATATTTGGATAGGTAGAGTTAGTTCTAAAATATACTTAATAACCCAAAACTTCTTTATACAATAAAATAAATTCATTTTTTATTACTTTATTTATATTTTTAACTTATTAAGGTTTCTTTATTTAGATTGAGTTACTATACCTTCTATCGGTTCTGAACAAAGTCTTGGAAATAAAAAATTATTGCTTTCCCTTTAGTGCGTTTTGCTGTCAATGCGAGTTTAAAGTAGCTTAAAGTAACAATAAAGTTAACTTATCCTCAAAAAATGCCTTATCTGACTATAAATTGCGTTTCATCAACAAGGCTTCCTTAAGATTCAACGATGCCTTGCCTCAAATCGCGCTTAAAAACACAGCATTAAGCGCTAGGTGAAAAGGTGTTTATCTGATAACTGCCTAGGATCTTGCATAGCGCACCTCAACTTTCAGCACATGCATCTTAATCTACTGATTTGTGTCCTCCCGACAGATTGCGCGGATTTCACCGTCACGGCATGAAATATTGAGCCGGCCTTGCGTTGCTGCCTGCAACGCCCTCTACCGGCGTTGAGATATCAACGGTAGATAAGGAAGACGTCGCCGGATGCGTCTCACTCTGTCACCTCTTCCAGGATTTATGGGGAAACGATATAGTATTTATTATAACACAATCAACGTTCAACAACGTGGAATGTACGGATACGTATACAGGGTTGAAAATTGGTGGTTGGAAAAAATCTGGCACTATTTTTGAGGTGATCGCACCACACATCTTCGGCTTGCCGAACCGAAGGTCTACCAGTTGGGTATGAAATTTTGAAAAGGACAGGAGTAAGGTATTTTCTCACCAATTCAGAGCCCTTTTTAGGTACAATAAACATACAGCATCAGTAGAAAATAATGCAATTAATCAGTTGATGATGCAATTTAAAAACTAAGCCGCTTATCAAACATTCGAAACAATTTAATATTCATAAATGATAATAGGAAGAACATGTTTTCGGTTGGCTTCTTTTTTAAATGCCTGTCCATTTTTTAGGAATTGCTAACTAGGCAATGCGTCTGCGTACTGTTGATTTTATTTTGTAAGATCAATCGGTACTTCGTGTTGCGCAAAGTATGCCGCTTTTCGGCATTCAACTGTGTTGAGGATTTCCCTGTCTTTCGTCAGTCTTTCTAATATAGCATCGTTGGTAATGTGGTGCACGTATGATTTTCGCAGCATTTGCCGGTAGCACCACATTCCAATGAGGCTCCAACTTTATGCAAGATGCACAGAGATGGCATAGCATTGAAAATCGTACATCGATGCTCATCGAGAGATTACAGAAAACTTTTCGTAGGCGGCTGATGATATTCCTTGTGTTTTCGATACAAGTTCTTGTTTCGTATGAGTGATCCCAAGTTTCAACATAGTTATGTTGCATCCTAAATAGCAAAATCTATTTACTCTTTCACGTTCACCGTGAAATTGACAGTTAACAGGTAACAAGAGGAGACTCTACCTAGAATAAAAAGCGTTTCCCATGGATTTTTCCAATACTTATTTGCAAAATAATGGAACAATTTTTTTGCAAATGATAGAGAAAGGTTGGTTCTATGTTCGCGCGAAGCACTTTTTGTATTTGTGTTACGAAATTTTAGATATTGTCTCATAAATATTGAATTTTTGGACTGCCTTCGGATGTCTTTTTAACTTTTTGGTCACCAAAGTAGCCAAAATATCCAGAAAAGAAAAAGAGAAATATTGTGGCACCGTGGATGAACATATTTTTACCGCTGATACGAGCGCTCTTGCGACAATATCCAAAATTTTGTATGAAAAATTGAAAAATCGGATTCGAAAAGTATAGAAGCAAAATATCTCTATCATTTTAAAAAAAAACGTTCTATTATCTTGAAGAGTGATCGTTGGGAATGAAATATTGGAAAACCATGCAAAATTTAAAATAATACAAAATACTTTTTATTACCCGAAGGCTTCAATCAGATCACAGAATCTGAATGTAAACGCCGTTCATCGAGTTTTCCGGTGCTTTTCTTAAATTTTACATAAAGCTATCTGTTCGTGTTTCTCTTCCAGTCGTCGTTTCTCTGAGAAGAATAGGTGAATTTCAATTTTGATTCCTACAAGGTAACTCAACAAAAACATGAAAATTGCAAAACCTTTATGATCTGAAATCCTCACACATTCATGATGTTCCCATTTCACCCCAACAATAAGAAAAATGCTCACAATCTGAGCGTTTTTGTTCGAAGCCGCTACACTGGTTACTGAGATTAAGCAGTAACGTGAATTTCAACAGGCTGACACTGACAGACAGACGAAAATGCGTGACAATTAATTCCGTGATTTTCTCTCTCCTATAGCGCGGAGTGGTGTACAAAAAGACAAAATCTTGCAGCTGGAAAATAAAATAATTTCATATAAAATTCTTGTCGACCATAACTGGATGGGAACATAATAAATTGCGCTGTCGTACTAGGATGAACATCTTTTGTGTGTAAGGCGAAATATATTATGTTGAGCGGTAGGAAAAATAAAAGTAATTCGATCCTTTGTTGAAGCTAATAAAGCTCTTTATATTCGCTTAGTATTTTATGGCTTTACGACTCCTTAAATAATATAACTTAATTTAAGTGCTTTCAACCGAGCTTTTAAATAATAAATATTTTAAGATTATGCGATTTTTTTCAGAATTGTTCTGGTCATTAATATTAGTCAATATAGGTTATAAAATGTATACGCAGACATGATTTACTGTTACTTTGCCACCTACCTTCATTGGTATTCCATGCCGCTGATTGACTTTTTGCAGGACCGGATTCAGTACCCCAATTTTACTTTCCTTGATGACCTTTTAACAACATGCAAATATAGTGGCACATGAAGATTTATATGCCGTCACCACAGGTGTTCCTCTTAGATATGATTTCTCCAACCCTCTTCTTGATATAACTTCGAAGGGAGCAACATGTCCAGATTAACAAGGTATCAAAAAAATGTCGAATGACAATGGAGTCTAGTTGTACGCACAGAACATTAAGATGGAGCGACCCCTTACGATGACACCCAATGGCTTGAGTCAAGCTTTTCCGCATAAAAACAACAATAACATATTGGCTTAATCATGTTGCCGGCATTGTCAGTTCTGTGTTCTCTTCCGCTCTAAATATTGTATTTTGTGGAACAGCTACTACTACTATAAAGCCCACAGATCAGACCTTACTATAACTGCTCGCATGTATGTAGCGCTCCCTGAATCTTCTGGAACTAGTCCAGACAAGAGCCATGCGTCCAGTGGATGCACTAGACCTTGCATGAAACCTCCACAATCTGGAACATCTATAGAGTCTACCATGATAAATGTGACCAAGCTGTCTTGCATAATAAGACGAAGAGGCTTCGGTAAATGAAACACTAAAGAGGCTCAACAAGACAATTCTCATCAGGCTAAACTACTAACACCTCGAACAAGCCTATTCTTAGTATTCTGGAATGGGCTGACGAGGAGTTTGTTCCCTGATAGTTAGAATATGCAATGTTTACAGGTCAATCTAAATAGACATTCATCCAATAGCAATACTCCTTCTTGGTGAGAGTTTATTTGTCAAAAACCAGGTCCATAAGGAAGGCCTAATTCTTAAGTTCCTGTTGGCCTGTTCTGCTGATATATGCAATGATGCCTATAATGTCTGTAAGTGCTATTTTTATTGTGCGTTTTGAATTCCATACGCGTGAAGTGTGGAATTGCTTTGGAAACATCGAATTAGTATTATTTCAGTTTACTTCTCAAGCGAGAAAATTATGTCCTCACGAGAGATTTTGTGTATTATATATTAAGCGTTTTAGAAGCCTTATGATTTTACAAAAAAAATCGATCAACTGATTTTGTTGAAATTTGGAGTTGGTTTTCATTTAGATACTTAATAGCTAATGCTGCTTGTTTTTCAAATAGTGCATTTGCAGGGAAGTAACAGGAAAAAAAACGCAAAAAATCATACTTTAATCTTTATGTTTCTCCCGCTTTCAATTCATTTTCAGGCGTAATTCTTGAGGGTTCTGAAAAATTTGAAAGCATTTAATTTTTCTTAAGGTTACTTTTCTAACTCCTCATTGATTTGTTGAGCAAACAAAAATAATTTAAGAAGTTCGTTATCTGTCTTGTACATCAGCGACTTGTTGGAACAATATCCAATGCCATCTACAGCTTCTCTGATGACAGTAACCTTATCTCCTACATGAAATCGGGTAAGCCACTTCTATTAAGAGATTCCATATTTGGAAGGTATCATGCTGTTCAGATCAATGAGAATATTGAGAGAATTGTGGAATATGGACGTACAAACGGAGTTCAGTTTTACTCAGACAATGGCCCTAACAAAGAAGTCGCATGCGGGCTTGCCAGCAGTGGAGATGAAGCGACACCCACTACTTGAATTATCTTCCATCAAGCTTCAGGGAATTAACATCAACAATCATGACACGGTCATGTTGCTGGCTTCGCTAGTTATGTATCCCAGAAGCTGGGGGTTCTCTTAGGCTCCAGGAAATTATACTCTCCGGAACAGCTACTGCTACTATACAAGGCCCAGATCAGACCATAACTGGGTGCTCGCCTGCGCGGGGATGCACCCCAAAGCACTTCCTGAGGCTTCTGGACACAATCCAGAAGCGAGCAATATGTCTTGTGGATGCGCCTGACCTTACAAACCACCTACACAGTCTAGAATATCGAAGGAGGGTGTCTCTATTCTACAGATATTATCAGGGCAGATGTTCGCGCATAATAACTCCAAGATTCGTTAGTGCAACAAATACTAGAAGACCTCATTGGGCACCTACTCCTCAAGTCAGCTAACAACGCCTTGAATAAGCCTGTTCCAAAAGTTGTTCTTTTGGAGAACTTGGGCGTTGTGGCGTGTTCTAAGGTCACTATGAACAGAGATTTATCCTCATGCAGTGCTTATGAAGCGCGATAATCTGCCTTTGCTTGAGGTCATCTATAAAAAAATATCCAGATAAATTAGTGTAACTAAAACACAAGATTTGACAATTAAAGCTTGGTTTTTGCGACGCGTTCCATTTAATCTTTAAAACGCTACTAGAATGTCAAAACTGAGTGTTCGCAATTTTGAGAGTCTGACGATGATTCAAAGACTAAATTGAAACGTGTCACTAAATCTAGTTTCCTTCTGTATAAATTACATTGTTTTATTTCAGTACTGAAAGAGGTGTTTCGAAGTGAGGGCATCTACAGTCTATAGGTCTGAGTTAATCTACTTGACTACACTTTTCGAGGAATCGCTTGGATGGAGGTCAATCCATCTATCTATACATTCCAATCTCATGAATGTATTCTGCCGTTTATGTAAAATTATAATAAACGGTAGTATTACTTAATACTTACATTATGCTGAAGACCTGCATGAATTTCTTAGGTATACATTTTATCGTATTTGGAATGGAGCTGCAATTCAAATTAACAAGGATCGATCCGTTTAGAATATTACCTTGACCAACTTTGTCATCCAGATATTAATCTACACTGCAGGTGAAAGTAATGGACTTTCCACTTCACACCAACCGCCTCATTTGAATAATCCTAAATTCCCTATTTTTATGAGTATGACGTCAATGCAGTGTCTGTCTGTAATATTTCGTATTGCACAATTGCCTAAAGATGATCAATTCTATGGGAATTTAGGAGTGCTGCTATAAATATATGAAAACATTTTGTGGGTGATGATGTGAATAATAGGCGAGGAATTCAGTCAATGCGAGTTACACAACATTCATGTAAGGATTGTGTACAAACATTATCACCCTAATCATGTCAGATGATGATATGATAGCTTTGATATGTAATTTTGAATTAATTATCTCACATTGCCTCTTCTTTAGACTGAGGTGAGATACATTGTTCTAATTAGGTGGAAAAGTTCGATTGGATAGAAGTGTGAGACTCTACAGAAGCTCAGCATGTTCGATAAAACTTCTTAGTTATACGCTATACGAATATATCCCATTAAGGACAGTGCATGTTACTTTTCGTCATTGTGGGTAGCGTCGTATAAAAATCCATACCAACCGTACCTTCTATAAGGAGAATATATATTCTTGCAATTTATATATCTTGCTTAGCATCATTGGCTTCAATACTGAGTGAATATGAACCTATTTCTTTAGTGGTTGACCAATGGTCAATCAAACTAAACCCCCAGTTATCACAAATCTAGAATGTCCAAAAATTGAGTGTTAATTTGTAACTCATCTGAAGAAATGCAACTGCCTGCCTTGCATGTCGGCGTAGCTCAACAGGTAGAGTATCTGTCTAGCAAACGAAAGTGCACTGTTCGAATATTCAGATGAGTCAGTTTTTTTGCTGTTTCAAATCCATATGTATCAATTTTCCTGTGTTTCTGCTGTCCAGGGACGCCCTGTCATTGTCAGAGAGAACTGTGGGAGCTCTCCTCTTATAGCTGATGTTTTGTTAGTCAGTCTATCTTGTTGCCGATATACGACAAAGGCCAAGGAACAAGATAGCACGACAAACAATAGTATGGAAGTAGCACCTTGTCAACTAGATTACAAAAATGGTGTCAAGTAGATTGATGATTTACTCACTCAATGTTATCAGCCTGGAAATTTATATTTGAATTGGGTTCTGGAGACATTCTAAATTTTTTATGATTCAAATTATTTAAGAAATTCCCTAAATATCACTTTGGTAATTGTTTATTATTACCTCGACGTTCATAAGTATTGCTTAAGTGCTGGAGAAGATATACCGTGTAATACAGCCCGTGCTGTGATATAGATACTAAGTACTAACGACGTCACAATTTTATAGAAGACATAACCTCTACCAACGGCAAATTTTTTAGAGATCTATCCCTCACCACCTTCTGCCCTTACAACCCCAATTTTTGCCACCCAATAATTTTTTTCAGAGGATGACCTGGGGCATCGGAAACATACAATAATGAAGTTTGAGTGCTTTTTTATTTTTTTGTCGTTTTTAGACAGACAGAGACGGGCAAACAGACCGGCGGAAAAGGTTGACATGGTTTTTTCTGAAATATATATATCTATCTGTCATGAAACGTCAGCAGTGACAGGTATCCCCTACATCTGTCAGCAAGTATCAACTGATTTACAGCGACTGAGTCTAGGCTGAAGAAGAAATATGTCTTATATATAGTGGAGACCATGCACTTAATTGTCGTTTTTGCTGGTCACTCTAATGAATGAGTATATGAACCTTAGTCCCTCCCTGTTCGGATGGCATCTATAGAGCTCCACAACAGGATGCAGAAATGCCATGTTCCGTCGGCGTCCTTTATGGAGATTTGGGCGCATTTTGGATGGTGATTTACAACTTCTTTCATTCCAACTCCGGATGATAAAATCCACTCCGTTGTTAAGCAGCCGGGAGATAATATATGCTTTCTTGTTTGCCAAATACATTTCGGATATTGTCGTCGTAAACAAAATCACCGAAAATATCGCATAATTCATCATGTCGGCTCGGAATAGTGCCGAGATTGGATTCCTTGTTGGTATTTCAATACTTCCCAAGGGAGTGAATTCAAGAGGATCGCGAATCATGGTATCATTGGATGTGTTTCCAAATTATGTATATGTTTCAAGGTACAGTTTATTGAGAGGAGAAAGGATCCGAATAAATATGGTAAGAAAACGAAATGAGAGAATTTAATAACAAACCGTTCAACAACCATTGAAATAGCAATGATAATTAAATTATTATAAGTTTTAAATAAGATATTTTTCAACAAAAACATTAATTAATAGTAAAAAAGCGTGGGTTGCTTGTTAATATATTTTTTCATAGTAACTCTACTTTTACAAATCGCCCGATGAAATATTTATACCAGCTTATATCCAGCCTTTCACGATATACTTCATTATTTTAATTATACTATACTACTAAATATGTACAAAAACCAAGAAAAATTGAGTTACCTACATTTTTTGGTTACTCCGTAAAATTGGTTAAAAACCAATATATACAAATAAAGGTAAAGCAGCTCTGTGCACACAATGCTTCTGTACATCCACCATATTTTGAATTTGTAAAACCATCTTTATTGATTCAGATCAGTAGCGTACTACAGCCAATTTATTATCTTATAAATACATATACAATTTGAGCGACATGCTTATTCGTGATGTACATCCTAAAGCATTCAAAGAACGTATTTTCTCTTTTATTGGCGTAGGAATTGAAAATACAGATTACGAGTTGACAAATTTGAGATAGCCCCAGAAATATTTAGGCTTTTGCATTTTGAGAAAAATTGTTCGACTGACCTTCAGTGAGTGCATCAAAACTATGATGTTTTTGCTTCTTTACTAATTAATGTGAAGTAATTAGGAATTACAGTAAAACCCGTTATCAACTTTAAATGCACTTTTTTACAAAAAAAAATGTAATCAACAGAAAAACAAGTGCAGTTATTACTTCACCACCTTTTCGCTACATAAAACTGCAGGCAGAACACAAATTTAATTGATTGTATGCGTTCTGAATTTGATTGTATGAAAATGGAACATAGAGAAAAATCTCACCCCAAACGAGAGTAATGAAATTGCTTGAGCCACATTTGGTAGTGGCTCTTTGTGCTGTCACGCGGACGATTTATGGTACATGTATTGTATAAATCATGTTTTTGTACATACACATATTTAATATCAGTGAATTAGAGGGTAGAACAACAAGAAATCTCACACATGTTTGAGGTTATATTTATGAGTAAAAATTGTGGCGTTTGAAAGGATCAACATCCATTGTATCGTCAGAATTCATCCTGATCTGCTGGAACAAACCTAAAAATTACAGACGCATTCCGGAAAAAACACTAAAATTTACCGGAATATTCCGGACGGCCGGTAAGTCGAGGATAGAGTGCTGATACAATCGGGTTCCAATTCTCGCGACCAGGTGGCGTAGCTGAACCCCTGGCACACTTGGTGGCCTCCAGGTGAATCAGCCACGGTCGCACAGGAAGACGGAGGTAAATCACGGCTGGAACTGCCACGCCGCGCGGTACTAGTCGTACCGGTGTTCGCCGATCGGCAAATATTTACTCAAAGGTGAATATGGGGCCTATTGTTAGCAGCCGGGATTAGAGGCACTTGTGACAAGGGGATTTATGCGCGGTCGGTACAGCAGCCGACGCGTCAGAACGGGCGGTACTACCGGTACCACCTTTAAAGCCGCTCACAAAGAAGGAAAGGACACAGCCTGCCAGCCAGTCAATTAGTTTCTATTTTGCTACCTATGCCACCAATTACCTGGCTGACAAACCAGAAAAATTGCATTTACAGTTTAATTTTTGAACAAATTGTTATTTGATTTACTACCTCGGCAGAATTGAGGCAAGTGAATTACCTCGGTACTTCATACGCATTCGTGTGATCATTTTTTTATATTTGATTCACCAAAAATAGCAATGCAACAGCGCTATTTGATTTTTCGTTTTGCTTGGCACATATCGTACACAACTCAAAATCCATTGTTTTAGATATGTTTTGTATCAAAATATGTTTATTTTTATTAGAAAAAGTCTGGTGTTAAAAATGTAGATTGCACTAGTGTCACTTTTCTATTTAGCGATTCTTCAACTCTGCTCCACACGAAAATCATCCCAATTTCAATTATGAATGGAACGTTGTATTGTGTGATACTCTGTACTTCAAAACGTCAGACTAAATTATAATCTTTTTGGACAATACAATAGTTTTGTTCCATTATTGCTTTTCATTTCCAAATTTTTTCTGATAAGAATCATAATTAAAGTTTATATACCCTAATAAACAATAAATATATAAGATAACGGCTATGAGACGCTGAGAATTCCGGCTCTGGTCCGATCGCCGAAGCTAAGCAGCGTCGGACCGATGACAATAAGTAGGTTGATAGGTTTAACCCATTATTTTTTTAAAAACCAATACTCTTAGAAATGATTATACAATTCAACATTAATATTACATTTTTATCAGCTCTTGAAGCAATAAGTTTAAAAAGTTATAATACGAATCACATTTATAAAAACAGAATCCTTGAAACAAGGATACGAGACTCATCCGAGGTCCCGTAAACGGAGAGAATACCCTTCAGACCTGTTAATTAAGATCCATTGGAGAGCAAGTCTAATAACAGCGGCCACGTAGATGTGGCTCCAAATAACAAAGTACAGGGACAGTTTCATCAATGAATAAATGATGGTTCAAAAAACAAAAAACAGGCTTTTATAATTACTCAAACAAAAAAGTGAAAAATAATTCTTAATATAAGAATAAAATGATTAACGAGAAAAATAGTGTTATTTTGAGAAAAGCGTGGGGGCTCTATATCAATTGTTATAATTCCTTACTAGTTCTACTTCCAAATGCAGAGTTAGTGTAAAAATTTTGTACAAAGTACTCCCGGCTTTTATGACAATGACGTTAATTTTCTCGTTAATCATGTCATTCTCATATTATGACTAATTTTTTACTTTTTAGTACGATTAACTATTATTTTTTTATTTATTTATTATTATAGTTTTATTAAACTCCAATTTTTTATTTTTCTACTTACGATAAGATAGTTGCGTATAGTTACGTTTAGCCTCATGCGTTGTTTGTATCTTCCTGATCATCTATAGGTTTTGCAAAATCTAATCAAGAAAATATCTAAAGAAAATCTTATCAAACAGGGATTGTACATCTAGTCACTATGAGTGTGGCAACCGACGCACAACACAGAAAATGTCCTAAATTAACAACTGTTTACTAATACTAATTGGTGAAATCTATTCTATAATCAGTTTACCACTGTTGGACTACGCCTAAAAAAATATTTGCGTTCTGTTAACGAGACCCTCGGACACACAGCGTCTCAGCTTACTATTCAGACCATAGACGTTCGCAGAATCTCTCATACAGGGCTAGAATACTTCCATTGTCTATATAATTGTGAGTACCACGACGTTTCGATTGATTTACTATCTTCAATCGTCTACAGGTGGACTGGCGGACATGTCCCTTCGCAGCTATTTAGAAACGACGTAGTTTTCTGCCGACATGGCTGATGGGTCGTTGTTTCGTGTTCAAGTTCGTTCGGTCCAGCTACAGTTTCTTAATTTTGCTTATTTTATGGTGTTCCTTAAAATCCCTACATCTATTAACCTCTGCGTTTCTTCTTTGCCGCATACGCACGGTACTAGTTAGATGCAGTTTTTGGTTTCTTGATGTCCATTCTTGAGTATTGCTTTTGTTAAGATACTTCGGAGTGTAGTGTTCCTAGAAAATCTTATTTGAACTTTGTACTGCTGTTCTAACCTTTGAATTGCATCTGATATTATTTGCCCGTATTTTAGAATAAGTAGGCGCATAGGTTCTTCTATTAGCAGTAATTTCTAGTATTGTTGTTTCTACTAGCTTCTTTGGATAGCGTTTTTTATCATATCTTCTGTAATACGGCGCAGCTCTTCTGCTATCTCCTATTGGGTATTACAAACACTCCTAGCACGGTCGACTAAAGTTCGAACGACTTCCTTCTTCGTTGTCGCTGGGTGGTTTGAACTGTAAAGCAAGTATTGTCCTGTATGTGTTGACTTCCCGTACCATGTGGTTCCTATTGCAATGGCTTGTCTTGTTACTAGATCATCTAAAATTAGTAGACTGTTGAATTGGCCGTCTGTAGAAGCATCGACTTCACCTGAAAACGATTGATGAAAGTAAATCAATCAAAAGTCGTGGCATTGGAAATTATTATAGACAATCAGGCAACCTAATCTTTTCGCTATTGGTGCTATATGTGTCCTCCAAATTTTATAAAATTTGCTTCACTTGGAGACGAAACGGAAGCACTATTCAATATGGCCGGTGCAACAGAAAGTGTTCGTCTTGGTGATCAAGATTATGGAGTAATACTTTTTCAAGTCGTACAGTGAACTCAACGATAACTCAAATAATATAGATAGCGCGACAGAGTACGAAAGTATCTTATCAGAATTGGACGCAGCGTCAGAGAACGATAACAGTGATCATGAAATTGGCAGCGAATAAAGCTATCAAAGTGAAAATAAATATTTTCTTGAGAAAAACCGATTTAGATGGTCATCTACAGAACTCGTCTCTGCATCATGTACAAGAAAACACAACCTGGTGACGAAAGTAAGAGGACTAGCTCGAGTCTTAGGAAACAGTGCAAATCCCATGGCTATATGGAACCTACTTCCTTCTGAGGACAATCTGTTACATATTATAGTTGTTTATGAAACTATATTCAATGATGTATTTGAAAATTTCAACTCTATCATATCTGATATTGTCGCTTGAACCAGGTCAAGAATGATTTTTCATAATGAATCAACGCCTGCACACAATTGCCACTATAAAAGTATGTTAGTTTGTACACTTTTAATAAACATTTTCTAGAAAATACATTGACCTGTAATTTTCATAGTCAGTAGTATATCAGACGCCATATGGAGCTTTGCGTCAAAAAATCTCACATGATAAGTTAAGGGTTAAGTTGTCTACAAATTTCACACAATAGTCTCTGCCTGTCTCCCGACGTCCATGCCAACTACCTGAAAATGAAAACTACAACAATCTGATCCGTAAAGCGCTTGCGGTGGTCCAGCTGAATGGTGAGAGCGCCAGTCCTGCTCATTGAACGGTCTGACCATGAATTGAGATGTCAGGAAATACCTTTCGGGTGACAAAAGAAACTTGTAAATATTTCACTTGGATCTCGCCGAGTGGAGGTGAGATAAGGAAAAAACTAGATGACGGTTAAGAAAATGTCCTACTTTTGTCGGCATTTCTACTAATCTCCGGGGACAAGAGATTATTTTGGACCGGTGCAGAGGCCGGAATGATTTGTGCGATATTTTTGTTTGAAATTAGAAGCAGGCGTTGCCGAATGACAAACATAGCAAGACAATGGACTGGTCAGGGTGTCCGCTGTGATGGATGAAGTGCATGCTCAGATATTTTAAGGCGAGTTGAAAGAAAATTGGCTATATAGAATTTCAGACAACTTTCAGTGTGCAATATTTATACGATGCTTGAAACGCGACAGGGGATCGCATATTTCTTATAAGCCATAATTTAATGACAGAAAATTAAGAGGCGCGTAGTCAGTGGTGGGGTGGTGGTACTCGCAGCTTTTTAAGCTGTTTATTTCGCACGCATCTTTGAAGCGCTTTGAATATCCTGAACTGGAAGTTCAAGGCATCTGATAAATTGAAAATAGCACATATTTTAGGGAAATAAATTAAGCAAATATATACAAAATTTTATTTGAATCTATAAGTAAGATCTGAGAATGCTTTGAATGGAATAATGTTGGATAAAATTTTTATGTTTTTTCCGTTAGAACAAAAATATTGTAAAAATATAAATAAAAATTAATGAATAATTTGAAATTATATATATAATAAATAAAATGGAAAAAACTGAAAATGATTTGAAACTAGACATTTTTAAATAACGTTTTAACCTTTTTTATAATTTAAACTGAGGTCTTGTAAACATTTTTATTCCTAGAATGCAATGGAGTTCCTGGCAGTGATTAACAATCATCTGTGAAATCTGTCAAATTTTTTCCCTATAGGGCCCATATCATAGAGTGTACCTCTAGCCTCCATAGCTCATATGGTACAGTAGCTCTTTATCACCCATAGAACGAGATGCGTTTCGCAAGGGTTATTTTAAATATATAGGAAGGTTGTAACACAGTTATTCAATAAAATATTCAGTGCAAAAATATTATCCGCACAAAATAAAGGAAACGTTAACCCGTACTTTAGAATTTCTACCGTATCACCATTTACTTTTAAATTACTGCAATTATCAAGAATTCAATATAACTGTAAGGCGCAAGTACAAAAATTGAGGTATTGGTGTATTAACTTAAGTAGCATGTTTTTCACATGGAGAATTATTATAAATATGTAGCTTGCTTCAGAGTGGGAAGCCCGAACAATTGATATGTATATCCATTCACCAAACTGTAAAATGACAAATGTAGTTTAGAAGCAAGTATTTTCTTAAGGATCTATAGGAGATATTCCTCAGGCAAAGATTGCAATTATAATAGCAGTGTATGTAAAAAACGATTAACGGGGTATCCTACTGTAAAGGTTCAAAATTCAGGTACTACTTTGGAAATATTTTTTTAATAAAAATTACCAAACTAATTGTTTTCAAATTCTGCAGAAAGACTGATTCAAAAATAGGTATATGTAAAAAAATAGGTATATGTAAAAAAATAGGTATATGTAAAAAAATGTTAATGAAAGAATATTCCAAATTAAACGATTTATAACCGTGCAAAAGTATTGCTATATAAGGTATTTCCTACACAATTAACGAGGATTTTTGAAAATATTGTTGATTTGCAGAAAGAGGTTTTGTAAGAACCTCGATATTTGCTATAAAAGGCGTTTGGTTTCTGATCTGTCGAAGTGGCATTTTTTAACCCATCGAAAAACCCTCAGTTTTATGCATAACTAAATGAGTGTAAAACATGCAATCAATTATTCAAGTCAGCTGGATGTTCCGCTTATGAGTTACAGATGCAAATCTGGAAAATGACGTTTCGAGAAAAGCGAAATGATTATCGAGATATAAAATATTTCGTACACGATTAATTAGGATTTTTGAAAATAATCTCAAACACGAAATGTCCAATTGACTTAAAACTTTGACCTCATGTTTTAGACGCTTTTAGCTATCAAATAGCGGGGGTTCTGGTCAATGAAAAATTTCAACCCGAAAAATTGACCAAATTTCGAAATTTACGCTAGGATAGCCCCTTAAGTAAAAAAAATCATTTTTCATCGCTTAATCAAACGCAACTGTCTGGGTTCTATTAAGTTCACCATGTATTTTGACCCGGGAAACGCCCAGAATTACACCTAGTAATCATAAACACCACAAATCCCAAAAAAGTGGGCACAGCCCTAAAATTCGATCACCCATTTTGTCAAATAGACGAAACATGTCATTCCAACATAAGACCGAAAAATGCGTATTTTACGGTACTCACTTTAATTATACAGTCTACCTCCGAACGTGCAGGGCCAGACCATTCACAAACCTCGCAAGATCAATCTTGTTGAGGACAACAAAAGCACAACAACAAAAGAAAACCGGAACGAGGCATCAGCGATCTGAATAACACTTAACAGTGTGCAAAAACCTCCTGTGTGAATAGCACCAAAATTCTTTCTCTGAGGTGTCGGTACCAGTCGTACCAGACCTATAAACGTCTCACCTTTTGTGGCCGGTAAGTCGCGGTGGCGTCTTTTTGATCTGCCGGGACTAAGTGAAATATTTACTAGCCTCTATTGTCCGGGTGTTACGGAGGCTGCATGAGAAAGAAAGAGAGCTGTCCAAGCGGTGGGTCCCATGGGATGCTTGGTGTGTGGAGTATAGTCTTTCAAAAATTGATTGAAGAACCTCGAATTGTTGTGATTCACCGTAAGGATTCCAATTCGTTCAATTCCGCAGTGCAATATTACAATGGAAGCCATCGACTTCAAGCGCGCTATTATGAATATTTGAGTGATTGTAATTTTACTAGAACATTTTAAATCCAAATAGCACAATAAGATTTTCTTCTATATTTTTCTCAATTTACTCCAAAAATTTTATTTGTACAGCATAAAGGTGCATAAAGGGTGGAAGAAGAAGAATATGCAAGATTCGAATGTATTAATAGATGTCAATAATGTCTTGGGGGTACTCGAAGAATCAAGACAGTTCGCAAGAAGAAGCCTATTTGTATAGTATATATCCACGTTTGGGCAGTTTTGGTATCAATCTCCTCCAAAAAAGGATTAACAAACGTCTAATGATAGATTTTCTACATTTATTCAGTTTTGGACAATAATTTCGCCGCCACTGAACCTGTTTCTAGTATCTGTACGATTTTTTTACCTTAAAATTTGGTACCAACATTTCATCAAAATAAAAAATGTACTCTCCGAGTTTCGAGGTGCCAAGGACATAGACAAACTGACAGATCGACGGAATGTCATGATCTTGCGTCATATGTCATTATCATTAAGAATACGCAATATCCCTAATTCGAATTTTTCTTCCTTCTTCTTTCCTCGCCAGTTTGCGTTTGAAATAAAATGTAAAATTGATGTCATTTTTCGGCTTTGTTTCGTTTTGTCGGGGGGCATTGGGAAATAATAATCTTTTTCTTGTCCCGGAACATTAAAAACCATTTTTTACCTTGACAATTGTCTATTTTTCACCTAAGGCTTGTGACCTTAACAATTTAAAAATGCTCAATTTAATGCACTACTGTATATTGAAACATAGAGACAGGTTCCCGCCTCACTCAATTTTCGCTGAAGCTTTAATCAACACAAATATATCAAGTGTATGCTCTCTCCTATAGATAAGACCTACTATAGACATGCATGTTTCGTCTTTAATCTGGACTCGTCAGTATAGCCTCGCGGTCTAACTGTAAAGCGCAATTGGGTGGCATATACGTAACCTAGTCAAGCATGAGCTAGCAACAATGCTTCTGAATGGCAGACCAAGCAACAAATAACACCAAAGTGAGTATTTAATTTAAAAATAAACAAGGATTAACAACACTTTCACAAAAACTGTCAGTTAGTAGCCAAGCTATTGAAACCAACGTATTTTAACGCAGCTTGTTAACGCTTACCACGCCCAAGGTCAATTTGTATAGAGCTGAAACTCATAGCAGTATCCAATCATACACGAATCCTGATCGAATAACTGTCAATAAGGATGACGCGTGATATTAATAAATGGTTACCTAATTTTACGGGACAATTGGTGCACCTTAGAACATTTAATAAGCATTTGATATAAATACGTCATTTCCGAGAACCGTGCTAGAAGCAATATTGTACGGATACCTTGGAGAATAGGCTGTCGATATGAAGAATTTGGAAGTGGACACAAAGGGCTGGCTTATTACCAGGAGCACGCTGTATTCATACGGATTTGTGTCGTGGGAGTATATTAAGATTCCTCTTTTAATACGGATCCAATAAGCGGCGTGGTAGAACTTGAATTCAATAATACGTTGAGGAACCTTGTCAAACGAACTTACACGTATTCCGTTATGGAAAATTCAGTCCAACCTTGTCCAGGTTTCGAACCGATCTTAAAACATAAAAAACATAGTCAGGTATATTCACTCACTGATAGTTATTTACACTTTCTAGTCACAGCTGTGTGTGGTTCGAGTACAGCAGTGGTGCCAGGTTTTTTATGAAGGCTTTCATTTTGCGAGTGGCAAGTAAATAATTGTCATAGAAAATCGGAAGTACGTACCTAGCCTAAGAGAACCTTTTGGCTTGCCAACTTAGCAAAGCCGCTAGAAGCTCGATAGAAGATGGCTCTAGTATGGGTGCCCTTGGCAGACAAGCCAGTGATCGTTATCTACTATCAATTCTGATTCTTGAAGATTGCGTCTAATGAGAAGTTCAGAGATATTCATACTACTCAGTAATATTCCTTCTCACAAAAGCATATTTGAAAACAATATTTGTATCATAAAGACTCATCTCCAAGCGTCACCTACGGTGGCGCTGCCCATTGGTGTCTTACGAAGTCAAGGTCCTAACACTTGTTCTGCTAGTGGATAGCATACACTTGATATTACTTTAAGGCAACTTTGATCTATCTTCTCTGAACTAATGTGCAGCAAATGCCAGAATATATATATATATATATATATATATATATATATATCAGCGTGATTTACTCCTGATATAACAAAAAGCATGTAGCACTTAAAGTACGTTTATGGCTCATTTCTGGGGTTTCTCTGGCCTGCGACCGATAGTTGGGGAATTTTTAATTTCGAAAATATCAAGATCGCTTGCCAAGTAAGTTTGCTCTGAAATTTGCTCAGTTGGCATTTGAATCGTCTCAATGAAATACAACTTTCCTATCAATCAAACAAAACGAGAATGATCAATATTCATCTCCAAATGTCACGTACGGTGGCGCTGCCCGTTGGCAGCTTACGAGGTCAAGGTACTACGAGTTTAAAGGGAACAATTTTGAACATGGACGACAGATTTGGATAAGCCGTCGAAAGTGGAAATAGAAAGAAAACATACGTTTATTTAATTCGTCGATTTGTATAATTGTGAAGAATAAGAGCTAATGATGAAGAGTTTCGTGGAATGCGAAAAGGTTGCAATTTTAACAGATCCCATCACTACTAATAAAAAATGGCACTTGTTAACACCTCTCCCATGACGTCACCTTTTTATAGCATCAAAAAATTGGCAGTTCCATGACTGTCGCTATAACCGGGTTCTACTGTAATTGTCTAGTAATGAAAGCCCAGATAAGAAAATATGTGCATAACATCAAGTTTCATATATAAAACTGCTTTAGTGACGCGTTTCGATTGGTTAAATCAAATCTGACAGTCCGACATGATTTAAATATAAATTAAACCGCTTTACTGAGAGAAATAGAGTTTTATTTGTGAAACGCACAATTTTTTAACTGAACGATGGAAGAGTTTCACAAAGTAAGAGCATCTATAATCTACATATATAAAAGTAGATATGAGATTATGAGACATTTATTCGCTGGAAAACATTTTGTCGGATTTTTAGCGGTTCAGCGCAAGTGCAAAGCGTCTGACAGTAGCAAATTACATTTTAAGTAATGTCAGTAATCCTCTTCTCAGACCCTCTTTCTCTCTCTTACCTTTTCTCGTCAATTTGTGCAACTTTCCCACTAAACAAATCCTCAACGTCACCTCAGCCATTAAGATAAGTAAAAACATTTGGATCCGATTAGTAAGCATTCGTGTTGTCCGATAATTTATGACAGCTCATGATATTCCAACTATGGCCAGTGATCCTCGCTTGGTCTATTCTGTCGGCCACCGCGCAGTCGGTCGGTGTGGCCGATAGAGATCTTCGAATTCTTCACACCGTTGTTTAACAGATCATAAATCCAGCGGCAGAACAATTGTTTAGCAACATGTCCATGAGGACCTCCCATTGGTGGTGAGAGCTGTCGCCTTGTAGACACCCCCCGTTGCTCTGCCCGGTCCTCTTCGGGGGTTTGAATTGTTATCAGGTGACTCTCTCATGAGGCGGTTGTTTGTGAAATGCCGAAAAAGTAGTGGTTGCGCGTCCTTGGAATTTTTAATGGATTCGGATTGTTGGGAAGACAAAACTGCGTGGGAGTCCGGAGTGATGATGAACGCTAATTTTTCAAGGCCCTAATGGTGAGCCCTGTGGTATTTGCTCGACTTCCCATGGTTTAGCTGAGACTATGCTAAATTTTGGGTATCGATTGTGAATTTTTGTGAAAACCTTGTTAATATGCTTTATTTTTAAAATGAGGCCTTTGATTCATTATTTTTTCTACTGGCCGCATATTGAAACCCACGCGAAGTTGACTGACAAGGAAGATATTTGACAGGCTTCAGGTGAAAAGTTTTATTATAAAAATATGTTATCTACCATGAATGACTAGAATACAGATTTAATTGCATTACTGATAAACACAAACAAGAGTTTGAGGTCATGATAAATGCTAGATTCTCGAGGCCCCAGAAGTGATCCTTGTAGTACTCGCTCGATTTCCCACAGATTAGCTGAGGCCGCCAAATTCTAACTATCGATTGTATTTTTTTGTAAAAGCCTCGTTAATATGCTTTATTTTCAAAATAACACATTAAATTTTGAAATTATGATGACACTCAAATCTTTCATTGGAGGTTTGTATTTAAACAAAACCTAAGTATTAACTACTATGTATCTGTATGAATACAGATGATGCATCAGTATTGTTGATAAATATGAACAAGGCAATCGTGTGAAGTGATGAACGCTAATTTTCAAGGCCCTAGGAGTGAACCCTGCGACACTCTCTTGACTTCTTACAGATGAGCTGAGATATTGCCAAATCTTCTTCTTCTTCTTCTTCTTCCTTTTAGTATAGGCGAATCGCCTGTTTTTTCGTCGTCATTCTGCCTTTTACATCGCCAAGTTGTCACTCCATCGTTTTCTAGGGCGCTCTGGACTCCTGCGACCTAATGGTGATTTGTTGCGTGCGATTCTACTCTTCTGTCGTCCATTCTATTGATGTGTTCGTTCTATTCCTTCTTTCTACCTAGTATCCACTCATTAACATTTTCTACCATGCATGTTCTTCTTATATTCTCACTTCTCTATCTGTCCAATAGCGTTTTTCCAGTTATTCTGCGAAGTACTCTCATTTCGGTTGTCTCTAGTAGTTGTTTAGTTTTCGCTGCGTCAGGTCGAGTTTCTGCAGTGTATGTCATAGTTGGTCTGGCCACTGCTTTGTAGACTTTTGACTTGGTTTCTACTTTAATATTCTCATGACGCCATATTGTGTCATATTTAAACATCCTGCTTTCTTGTTGCCTTCGTTGTCTGTTCTCTTACCTCAGCCTCAACATCACCATAACCTGATATTTCTATGCGTAAATATTTAATTTTCATCTCCTGCTGGATAACTTTGCCTTCAACATCCAGTTTGCATCTTTATGGTGTTTCTGATTCATACATTTGGTTTTCTGGGCCGATATCGACATATTAAATGATTTGGCAATGCAGCTAAATCAATGTAAAAGTCGTTGTAGATCGTTGTCATTCTCTCCGGCTGCTCATTTCAAAACGCTAAAGTTCTCCAAAGGAACGACTATTGGAAGAGGCTTGTTCAGGACGTTGTAAGCAAGACCTCCAGAGGATGCGCCCATTTGGCTCCTCTAGTGTGTAGCTCGATCGGACGTCTATAGAATAGAGACAAATCAGCCTTCTCCAACTATTGAGGACTTTTGTAAGGTCAGACACATTCACTAGATATATTGCTTGTTTCTAGATTGTATCCACAAGCTTTAGGGAGTGCTTTGGAGTGCATCCCTACACATGCCGGCAGTGCTCCAGCTCAGGGCATTGTAGATAGAAGAAGTATTTGGTATCACTCTTGTCTCCATGGCCAGAGGCGACTTTTTTGTCAAGGTGGTTGACTGTGTCTTCTGTGCGCCACACTAGACTCCATTTTATGATCATCACTCAAAAAAGTATGCTGCCCTCGCTGAAGTAAGTTCTCTTGAGATGGTAGTGGTTTGCGAAGTCCGAGCGGCTACGACATCAGCATAGAATGCTGGAGATATGAGTTCGACTCCCGCTCGCATCAAACATTTTTCAATTCTTCGCGTTCCAAAATCGTGTCTATTTCTATCATCTCCTTTTCTGTATTTACACATTTACAAATGCTGATTTAATCGTCTAGTCTTTCATTTATTCCTCCAATACAAACAAGTACGCCACTGCGGCTGCAGGCTACCCTAAACCACAGATAAATCAGGAGATAAGTAATAGGTAAGAACGACGTTTCATAATTGAATGATTGGTTACCAAATAAGGGGTCGAAATGGCCTGCGGTTCCGATTATTATTAGACGTTTTCTAACGCCGACGAAAACGAAAAAAATTCTACTCGGTGGTACGGGTTTATGAATCATAAATTAAAGGATTCTGAAAGAGAATGTTTGCGAATATCCGTAGCCCAGTTATTAAACGATCTTGTTACCTATGGCTATACCACTTTGGTGTGTCCGATGACAGAAGTGGTGGCTCTGCAATCGCGCTGTTGCCGACTCGCTCTGCTGAAAATCCCCTAAAAGACAATTGTCTTTTAACCTTAGGTTACTTAACAGAGGTAGACAGAACCTTTCGTTCATAAATACTTCAAGAACACAATCCATTGTTGTTTAAAAAGACGCTATACCTGCAACGACAACCATAAAGTGTTATGTTTAATACGCGAATATTTTTTAAGGTTTAGTTTCACATAAAAATTTAATCTTTATGATTAAAATGTCGATGTCGTTATGATTCTGGACTACTATAATAAATTTTCCAAATTTTGGATGATACAGTCTGGGTCAAAGAGTTCGCAACACATGAGAAATTTTGTGTTATACCTAAAGTGATACATAATTTAGATATATCGTTAACATTATGTTAATTAAAGTTAAGAAATATGTATGTATATCCTGAGGACATTTCATTTAAAGGATAAGAAATGTATTAACCTTATTTTTATGCAAGTGGGAAACTTGCTATGGTATCCGATATCGGTTGCTCTTTTTGAACTTAAACAAAGTTGTCTTTGTTTAGAGTATAGGTAAGCAATAAAGTGTATTAAGCGAATATTCAGTAGAAGAATTGGATCAACTATTATGTAAAATTAATGTTCAAATAGAATAAGAATTTTTTTTTATTCTTATATTCATTGTAAAACAATGACTCGTTTCTTATGTACGCGAGTGACTAGCCACAAGTCAATATAAGCTTAACGTCACTTACCGATGAAAGCGTAATTACGGATCCAAAAAAGCTGACTTTTTCCAGAACTTGCAATGGCGACCCATAATTATAAGATTTCTAGCATTGTTTCAGCTTTTATTCAAAGACACACACAAGTTTGATAATAAACAAACGAGCTCACATCAAACTAGTCGAACCTGGATGTCGGAAGTTCAAGCAGTGATGGTATAATTATTCTTTGTATCAAACCATGATTTTTATTTAAAATGTTCGGCTGATGACGGATTGCTTGACATGTATGTATGTACGTGTGTATGTATGTATTGTTGCATCTATTTATGTCTCTATCAATGTAAACAAGGATCCTTTCAACGTAATTTTCATCAATCTCACGAAGTCTGATCAATTTGATAATTTGCACACTTACTATGAAGCGATGCCAATGAAATTATGTTCAAAATGTTGTGAAACATTATACTGAGATCTGTATACGAAATATTTTCTGTACCGCATTCCACATCATAATAGCACATATTGAATACAATAGTTGAAATTTCTCTAGAACTAGGGAATTTTTAGCTGAGGTGACAATAGTGCCTTATGATGATGCAAGCTGTAATAGGCTTGAGTGGACTAATATTGAGGCCGAATTTCATGACATTATAGATCATACTTGTATCACAAATCACAATATGTAGAGGAATATTCCATATAACCTCTATATATAAATCCTCTCTGCATCGACAACACTACCTAGTGGTGGTGTGATGTTTAAATAGGCCTCATGAACTAATACTCATTTCATGTGATTTTTGATCGTAATAATATAATGAACCACAATATTTGAAAATTGTTTTATGATTTGTAAAATTTTTGAGACCTCTTTACAGGTGTTCCAGGATTCAGGATTTAGCATAATGTTTTTCACTTGAAACAAGCGTAAAATGAGGTAGTATCCATAAATATACAGAAGGTAACAAAAAATTACCATCCAGAGTCTGCGATTGACAGACAAACGTTTCTGACTCAAGACTACAAAAAGACCGCCATCAGGCGGTAAAATAATTTCAAATTATTAGGAAAGAATAAATCTAGATTTTTTTGACGACTGTTCGAGAATTTCAATGAGTTGATGTCAAGTTTAATTAATATTTGGGCATTCGAAAAGTAAACTGTAGGTATTTAACTGATACTAATTATGTCTCTGAAGATCAGAACTACAAATTAGTTGAATAACTCTTGGGATAGTTATATTTTTTAAATCACTGCAATGGTTTAGCAGTTTTTCAATAATTTGGAGCAGAGTAAACAAATTGGAGTGTACCAAACTGTGATTCTTTGTCTCTGATGTTGTAAACCCTTCTAGTGAGATTAATTAATGAGGAGCAGCTATCAAAAATGCATTAAATTCCTAATATGATGTTTTGAGTAAAATTGAAAAAAAACTATCAAAATCCAATATGTCTCTACTTTTTTAATGGATTTATTCCTTTTGCTCAATCAACATGTGAAATTGAGCCATTTTGCAGAGTTATTGTAGATTAACTTCTTTTTGCTCAAATGTCATTTGGATTGGCTACAATTTTCTTAAAGTAATAAATTTTACATGATTGTTCAAGTGAACAACACTTTAAAGTTCACTGATGACAAATTTTTTAATAAAAATAAAAAAAACAAAAATTAAATCTGTAAACCCACATCTTTCTTCAGGCTAAGCGGATTTAATGCGTTTAACGTAATAGGGCGATCTCGCGATGGTTATTTCCGATGGATTCAAAGAATTTTGTTGTCATAATCATAGAATGACTAAAATCTTTTTATAGTTACCTAAAAATTATAAAAAATCAATTTTATGCATTTTGGATAGTTACACCTCAAATGAGAACCGATTTGATTGGAAAAAAAGCATATGACCAAATCATTCAGAAATATAAAAGCTCAAGGTAATCGCGGCGTGAGTAAGAGCAAATGAAAAATCACCATTTTCGTCCTGGTTTGAATCATCACTTCACGCACACTTCAGAGATTGCTTTCCAAAAATAGACCTTAAAAAAATGAAATAACGTACCGTGGGTTAAAGATGAGAAATGTGGGCGGACATACCGTCAGAGCTAACCTTTGCTCATGGGTACCGACACCGCGTTAGTGACTAATATCGTAAGGATTTTTGTTCTCAACCGCCACACACACACAGGGTCCGGAAACGCTTTTATAGTTTCGTAGATGGCTGATACAGTTGTATTTGCATAAAAACGTTTAGCTACTACCTCATCTGATGGATGCTATTACGATACAGGTAGAGCATGGGAATATAATTAGGACTCATAATTTTGAGATTATATCCAAACAAGGTCATGTTAATCTAAATCCTTAAACTTATCCTGTGGTTATATATTCTGGCTTGTTATTATTCTTTGTGACGTTCACCAAAGTATACTGCAATAAAAGATATACAGCTTCAACGAAATTATTGAAATGCACCAAAAGAACAACCAATACCATTCCATTCTAAAATATTATTCCGTTCAACTGTTGGCCAGGACCAAACTTCACGTGGTCCACTATGAAAGCCCAACTATTAACCACTTTTTCAAATATTACGACTGGAATCTGGCTAATAACTCGAGTGATATTGGCTTCATGGGCCTAAGAAGATTCTGGCTTATCCTCGACGACTCAAGACTCCACGTAGTCCCAAAGAAAATACTCAAAAAGTGTGATATCATATGATCTTGGTGACCCATTCACCGCTCCAAAACGTAAAATTAGGTGCTCATTAAAATGGGTTCTCAATAGGTCCATTGTTTCTCACGTTGTATGATTCATAGCCCTTTTGCTGAAACTAAATATCACGGCCTTGAATTTCATCTAGCAAAAAGTCAGTAATGATGGCGCGATAGCGATTGTCGTTAATAGTAACATTACGGCCATCGTCAGTTATTCCAGAAGGCCATAAACCACACCGAACTGTGCATTTCTCTGGATGTAATGGTAGGTCTTGATATTATTTGGGTTGCTCATCAGCGCAAATATGACAATTTTTTTATTGATGTATCTTTTGAGCCTCATCACTGAACAAAATTCTATAATAAAACAGCGGATATTCATTGATCTGTTGCAGAGCCCATTCATGGAAACGAAGAGCAAGCAAAGATCCGTCGACTAGTTCATGTACGAGTTGGATATTGTACGGCCTCAAACCAAGACCTTCATGTAAAATACACCAAGGCTTTCCCAGGTTTGAATTGAATATATTTACTTGAATTACTTTATGTGAATAAAAATGCTGTATTCTTGGTCTGAGAACTTATTTTTATGTGTACCGATTGAAAAATCATAGAAAGCATTTCTGGACCGAGATCCATAAATCGAGTTTACTTCAACGCACAGAAGACTGTTAAAACTATCCCGACAACAAAATCCATGCTGGTCGACCAACGATGTGGATGGATATTTTTAAAATATTTAGGCATCTATTTATTGGTCTATGTGTGATTTGAAAGTATTTTAGTGTCTCAATTTATTGAAAAATAACACCATATGCGGCTCCAAATCAAATTTCATATATTTCCCAGTCAGTTTCCACATGTTTTGCCTATTATCATGGCCATTTCACTCTTTTCTACTAAATTGCAATGAGGAAATCGCTCAATAAATACATTTTCTACATCTTAATCAACGATTCGATATTTACATTTCAATTATTGCTTTTTTACTATCGGATGTTGCAACTGCTTAAGTGTGATGCCAAAGCTAGAACAAAAAAAAACTAATTAAGCTGTTATGAAAAACCGTGGTTACGGTTTATTGTGTTTACATTACGAATTCATCTAGGTATTTGTAATTAGAAGTTACGCCTTTTAATGACACAATTAGTACCATAGCGGGAATTACAGTAACACCGTTTTTGAAATCCTATGGGTAAAATTTTCTCCAGCGGGGTTACATAAAGTCTAACATTTCCTTAATGGAAATCATGAGTTTTGAAATACAGTTCCAAAAACATCGAATCGGGCAGATTTAATTTGGTTCATCTTAGGCACTGATTAGAATCAATTGTTAGTAAGCAAACGAGTTTAACAAGGGTTCAAAATAATTAAAATAGAAATAAGAATATGACGCGAAGACGAGTGAAACTAAAATATGGTTTAAAAGATATATGGTGTAGTTAGGAGACTAATCCTAAAACCCGTTGATGTCGAGCCATTTAAAGCAATCCACCTCAACCAGCCGTCTTATGAATGATGAACAGACCCATCAAAGGTGACTTTGTGTATAAATTTCAAACCAGAGTTTGAGTTTTGAAAATATAAATTAAAAGAGTGGTCATCTTTTGTAACAAATTATCCAGAGGCCATCAACAAGATAGAGGCTAATATACCATCTCATATTTAGATATAACTATTGATATGGAAATTTAGTGATTTAATATTTTTTAAGGATTTTCCACAATGGCCTATCAAATCAGTTTGCATTACATTATTCTAATTATGTATTATCAATTACTGGATGGGAGTTTATACAAAAATATTACTCGATTCTCGTATTTCGATTTCCAATTGAATCTAATTTATCTGATTAGATATGTCATTACAACATCCATGTATGTCATTAAGTGTAGAAATATATACAAATAATGACACTATTAAAATATCCTTGTCTCAATTATCTGTGTGGTGACAGTGCGTTTAGTGCAATTACCGTCATGCGAGTATTTTTTCGTATTCATCTTTTTTCAATTATTATCTCACTACATTCTTTCGAATGTGTCTCCAGACACGAAGGTTTATCCAGTAAAAAGGAAGTCAAGTAGTTTGAGTCAGTGCTACCGACGCAGTAATAAACGTTAGTCTTTTTTCAAATGACAGACACATAAACACATGCATAAAAACTCTAAACATTCGATTCATGACATAAAACTGTCATTCCGTTGGACTGATTGTACGTCTGTCTGTCTGTGTATCTGTCTCTATTCCGTTTGGTAATACTTCGCCCTTCTCCGAATCGGACATTATTTATTAGATTTTAATGAAGCTGTGACAAGGGAGAAAATTGCCTCAATGGTAGCGGAAAAATGAAAAAAATATTTAAACTTTGCTAAAGGGTTGAGGGAAGAGAGTTAGCGAGGGGGGTCTGAAGAAATTAGGTGCTGGTGAAAAACGTTCTGCTATCTATAAAATTTTGACTTGTAGTACTTCGTACGTTTTGAGATATCCATCTAGGTGTCGTCATTTTCAATTTTAATCTTCAGTAGTTGTTCGAGTATGAATTCTCCCATTTCCAGCATAGGAAATATTCAAAAATGAGCTTTTTTGGTTCAAATTTTTTTTATTGTGCCCTAAAATAGGGAAAATTTTCGGAAAAGTTCATGTATGAAGCATTAAATTTTTCTAAAACTTTAACCATTCGGAGAAAAGAAAAAAATTGACAATCTACAATAAAATTATTTTTAAGCTTACCCAAAAATTATGTGATCAATCGCATATATAATTTGATATACTCCTACGTCCATGATTTTTTCATCATACAAAAACATCTTTTACATGTGTACGCCTGTCTAATGCCATATATCTGATCGGTTGATCTTGGATCAGTTGCTACGGTAGACATCAGTTATATGTCGCTTCCAGCTATAATTAAAAACGTCGCATATATGTGTAGTAACATCAGTGACCAATGATATATACTTTAGATAACTCAACGTTTTAGATAGACTGGTCTCTCGATCTGTCCGTCTATTGGTATGTCAGTCTATCGGTCTGTCGGTCTGTCGGTCTGTCGGTCTGTCGGTCTGTCGGTCTGTCGGTCTGTCGGTCTGTCGGTCTGTCGGTCTGTCGGTCTGTCGGTCTGTCGGTCTGTCGGTCTGTCGGTCTGTCGGTCTGTCGGTCTGTCGGTCTGTCGGTCTGTCGGTCTGTCGGTCTGTCGGTCTGTCGGTCTGTCGGTCTGTCGGTCTGTCGGTCTGTCGGTCTGTCGGTCTGTCGGTCTGTCGGTCTGTCGGTCTGTCGGTTTCATTAAGGAACGATTGTTTTCTAAGGCGCACGATGTTCATTGAGACCCTTAGGACTATCCACTTTACAGTCCCGACCTTGCACCTGGCGACTATTTTCTCTTTTTACACGTCAAACAGTTGTTGTCTGGACAGTGCTTTGAAAAGGATGAAGACCATGAGATCGCCACTGTGAGTTTGTTCAATTCTTAGGCGGATACCTTCCATACAGAGGGATTAAAGATGCTGGAGCATCGGTAGGAAAACTGCTAACAAGTGAACGGGGATTATGTGGAAAAGTGAAGTAGGCGAAGTATATTTTTTGATCAAATATTTTTCTGACAAAGATTTCCTTCTTAATGCCTTTTTTAATGAATATTTCTCATATATACAAGATAATGTTAGTACCTGGACTCTCTATGTATCACAACAAACACGTGTTATTCATAACACTAGAAGACAGAACTTTTCTTAACCACTGCATTATTCCGTTGAAAGTACTCGGTCTACTTCAGTCATTCTATCCGTCTACCATATCTTTGACTACCAATGAATCAAGTTTCCTGTTACCGTAATAAAAGTACCAACAAGCCTGTGTGACGTTCGTCGGTACAATTAATTGACCGATTCAAGAGGAAAATTAATTATTTCAAGCACCCACACGATATTTTGATGTCAACACAATTAAAAGGATTGACGGAAAATCCTAAATCTGTTTGACGTACCTATGATTAATTGAAATGTTTTCACTGCGATAATTAGGCACTTTTTTCGCAGGAAGTGTTAAAGGTTTACAGTTTGTGGTTTTACCTACATATAATTACAAGATAATTATTGATTACTATCTAATCTAATGCAATAGTACTGGACTTTACAAACAACAGATTTTGTACATTTTACTTTCCACGTATGTATTGAGTGGGAGGTAAGAAGTACACAAATATTTTTTCGAAAATACTTTGTGAAATATAATTTATCTATTATTCATAAAACGTTTTTAATGGAGAATGGTGAATATTTTATAAAACATGTACGAAAATGGCGTCAAGCAGGTAAACACTTGAGGAATAAACAGATGAACTGGATTTTGAAGCTGTAGGTCTATTGGATTTCAAAAGAATAGGATTATAGTTTGAAAAACTGAAAAATGCGCTTTCATAGTTAATTGAACTGAAAAGTAAAAATAATTCTTTATATAAGAATGAATTGGTTAACGAAAAATTGATGCCATTGTTAAAAAAACGCGGGGTGCTTTATATTACATTTTTAGACTAAGTCTGCATTTAGGAAGAAATTATAACAATTGATTTCAAGCAGCCCACGCTTTTACCACAATGACATTAATTTTCTAGTCAACCATTTTATTCTTATATTACGAATTATTTTTCACTTTTTAGTTCAATCTACTATAAATGCGTGTTTTTCAGTGCTAATCTATGATTTTTTTATTGATCGATTTATCCTTGTACTTTTAAATTTGGAGCCGCTATTACATGGCTACTGGAATGGGACTTGCTCTTCAATGGATCTTAATGTACGAGTCTGAAGGGTATTCTTCCCTTTGACTGGGCTTTGTATGAGTATCGTATTGTTGTAATTCAAAGACTCTCTATCAATAATAAATAATAAAAGTGCGTTAAGAAGGAATATTAAATGTCATTCGTATAATCACTTCTGAGCGTCTTGCTTATAAAAATAAATAATGATCCAAAGATTCCGTTACAAGCATACGTACAGTCATGTAATATAATATAAAAAGCGTGTTACAAAGCTAACGACACGCGGTCACCCATCCAAGTACTAACTGCGCCCAACGCTGTTTAGCTTTTCGACAATCTGACGGAAGTCGGCGTTCTCAGCCTGGTATGGCCGTTACCCATATAATTTACGTATATCCCGATATTTAAACTTGAATTACAATTTTTATCAGAAAGAATTTGGAAGTGAAAGCAGTAATGAGACAAAATTATTAAACTATTGTACTGTCATCCGTCCTTCATAAGGGTACAAAATTTAAAATTAATCTAACGTTTTGAAGTGGGTGAAAAAAGCGTTCGAAAATTCCATTGCAGACATACATACATACATATACGAGTATACTGGTGGAGCTTATATAAAGCGTGTCAAAAATAATATATATCGAGAACGCGTATGAGTAGGAGCGAGGAGAGGTATGCATAGATTCGACCTTATGATTCGTAGCTTGTTTTCTAGCTGCTTCGCAATCGTCCAGATCAAGTATCGTCGGAACCTGGCTGCTTGTCGATGAGTCTTCATTTGGTAGACTGCTACTTTTAGTTTTGTGACGATAACTTCGCCGCCACTGACCCAATTTTCAAAAACTTCATAGCTTTTTTGTCCTTGTCACAGTAGTAAGCTAGTGTGAAAATATTATTACCATACAAATAGTACTTTTTGAATTACAGAAATACCTAGGATTTTCGGGCAGAGTACAGACACACAGACAGACAGAGCGACTAAAATGAAACGTTTATCAAATTCCTAATACAGTGGGCTAAATCCCAACTCCCCCTCTGGAAAATGGTCACGCTACGTGCCTGCGGAAACTCTGACAGCTCCTTTACAAGCTGATAGATCTATTTGCTAATACGATGGAACGTTTCAACTGCAAACCACCAACACCTACGCAGTTGAATAACCATGATAAATTGGATGAATTTGTCGCTTGGCATCCTTGCCGTTTAAGGTCATAACTAGTCGGCGTGCAACAAGTGGGGTTTCTTTCGTTCCGACGGAGATTAAGCCGTCTTTCTTGAAATTTTAACGCTCATTCTTGGAAATTTGTCTAGGCGCAGAACGATGTTCCGATAAATCGTTTACTGTCTTGTACCGTTAACGTCATTTGATACAGTCGTTATGAATACGAGATATTTGAGGATTTAGCGAATGTACGAAGATGAACAATACCGATGGAATTAATCGCAGGATGAGTTTTGTTTATTGTTTCCTGTTTCATAGACATTTGAGGCAGTATAATAATATGCAAGTTCTCACCATTTAGATAATTTTTTGTAGCCTCTCACTCGCTCTCTAAAGTTTAAATGTGTTTCATTTTGCTGAACTGAAATTCCTCATAAAGTTCTGAAAATGTTTACATAGTTGTATGTTCCACAATAATTAAATCAATAAAAATCTAAGAAATATCATATATGCCACAGTGGCAGTAATTCACATACTCGCGCCTGGTTGCCAGCTTGATAGACGCCGCCTTAACGCATGTTTTTGAGAATTTTCTGACTTATAGTAACATTTTTTTGTCGTATTTGGTTGTAGTCAACTTTAACTAGGAGAAAGTGTAGTGTATGCGGAAAAGTGGAGATACGGGGTGAAATCATGCTTTTCGGTGGCAATTAACCTACACCTTGTCAAAGACGCCTAGGAGTCATCCTGTTTATAGGCGTTCGGTTGTTGGTAACGAAAAATATATAACAAATTAAAAATAATTCTAAATTATAATTGTGTTATAGAATTTTTCATCTCACCCGATGATTAAATTATTTTTTTCATTTTCTATGATGAGTAGCTAGAAACTGTATTAGGGTGTATTTCAGGAAAAAAGGAAAAATAAGTTAAATTCTGGCTCAGTTATTGGCTGAATAAAGATCAGCAATAACTTAATTTTCTGGACATATTTTATTACACTGTTTTTGAAATATTTTGCACCGATTCCTGAAAATTAGTATTTATCATAAGGACAGCTCAATATTATTAGTACCTTAATGTCTTGATTGGTTGGTTTACAGCTTTCGTTTTCATCGAGTGGTATCTAAGTTATTTGGACAGATACAGAGAAGCAGTCTTCGCAATTGTGGGCTTCATCATACCAGGTACGGAAGAGTTGCAGGCTTCACCTTTTACCAATAATGAGTGGGCCTATATCTAACAATTAGGGAAATATCACTACAAGGAGAGACACGTATTTTTCGATATACATATTTTTCATCGTTATGTTCACAGTATGAACAATATCGATACCAAGAAACTCATCTCCAAGTGTCCCCCTCTATGGGGACGCCCATTGGCAACTTACCCAGTCAGAGGTCCTAAAACCTGGACTGCCTTGAAGCAATAACAGATGTCCTTTACGATATCTGTCAATAAGGCTGAACTGATTTACAGCGACATCCCTTGTTCTTCGTTAACACTTTTACCGTGTACCATTATCTCTGCTCATTTACATCAGAAGCTGACAACTGATATTAAGTGGATGCTCTCCACTATGCATCGTAAGGGACATCTGTTGTCGCTTCAAGGCAGTAGAGGTGTTAGGACCTTTGAGTTCGTAAGTTGCCAATGGGCGTCCTCATAGAGGGCGACACTTCGAGATGAGTTGATGTTGCTATCACACCCTTGACTGGATTACGAAAATACCACCCGATTGCTCTCTACAGTTACTGACGAGTCTAGCCTAAAGGCGATACATGCATATCTATATCAAGTCTGATGCGAAGTGGAGATCATTCACTTAAAGATCATTCACTTAAGAAAATGTTTACCTTTCAGCTTGCAGCATAGTATATCTAAGTGACTTCAGAGATGATGTTATCAACGACCATGGACATGTAAATAAGATATTTTGCTCTATCTATGTCTAATGGTTTCTGGTCTGAATGTCCGCTCTGTATGTCTCTCGTCTATGGTCACGACTAGGAAATGTCAGTGTCAAGTTCGCGTAATGAATCGTCATTCCCTTATCGTATTTGTGTTTTACATTTTAGCGAGAGCAAGATGTCAGAACGTATCCGAATGCCACGACAGAGACCTGGCCAAGTCGCTACTTATCATCACCAACAAATTTCCGATAGTCTACTGCACAGGAACGTTGCTGAATAGTAAATACGCGCTGACCGCAGCTCATTGCCTTTTGAAAACTACTCTGTACGTCTACGCAGGATTAGGGGAAGATACCACTGATAAAAGCCACATGGTGGAATCTGAAGTTGAGGAGCGTCATATACATTCCGCGTATGAGAGTAAATTAGATATATTTATCTTTTGGGCTAAAACTTAACTTAGCGCGCTACGTCGATTTTTGAATTTTTTAGGTAGACTTACATGTATTTCGAAGTAACATATCGGTTTTTTGTTTAGGAAACGTTCACTTTTGCAATTTTTCTGTACCTACAATTTTTTAACTGGCACTATGAAGCCCTTGCTAATCAACTATATAAGATATGTTTCTATTATTTACGCACCAAAACACTGTACACAGGTAGACTATTATATATACTTCAACGCTGCGAAAAAGCGTTTCCTAACAAGATCCTGTAGATTTCACTTGAAAATATTCAAAATCTACCCATTTGGTTAACTTTTTTTATTTTGCTGACCGCGCTAAGTTACACGGTTGCCACATTTTTTCATCATGTAGATTGTAGATAATCCGACTTGGTGAAACTCTTCCATCATGTAGATAAAAACTTATGTAATTTACACACAGTTTCACAAATGAAACTCTCTTTCTTTGAGTGGCGCGTTTTGATTTATATTTAAATCTGACAGTCCGACGATGATTTAAATATAATTGGAAAGCGTCACTGAAAGAAAAAGATTTTTATTTGAGAAACTGTATGTAAATTACACCACTTTTTATCTACATTCTTTCATTTTTAATTTTTTCCATATTTAGCAACATTTCAGTGACAGGCATCTCCATGTGATCTGTGACTCTATGGACTCTATGGACTGCACAGTCGAGAAAATTCGTAAACACTCAGCCTTAGAGATGAAGCTTCTACAAATTGACACGATATCACTTCATACTCCTTTGCTACTCGATTTGATACGACCAATTTAAACTTTCTTCCCTTTCAGGTACAATCCAAGAACCATGATCAACGATGTCGCCATCCTCAAACTTAAAACCGCTATAGAAGAATCAGATTCGATACAATACGTCCACTTCCGCATCTCTTCGCTACCCGCCTACGAATGGGATAGCTGCAAAGAAGACGCTTTCGTCATGGGACTCATTCAAGTCAACGCCAGTTCTACGTCAGGAACAATCTACTGCTCTACCGCATCCGTCTATTCTGGAGAGGAATGCGAACCAATCTTCAAGAAAGGATATTTTGAAAGGGAAATGTGCGTTACGCTGGATTACAGAGATCTAGCCTGCGTTGGAGATTCTGGAGGACCAGTGTTTTGCGGGGATTCCCAAGTGGGCATCATTTCATGGGGAGGATGCGCTTCAGCTATGTTGTGCCAAGTGTGGGGCATGCCAACTCGTAAATCGAAGTTTGTCGGCCTGGGTTTGGGCAGAAGGTTTGCGATGTTTTTTTTGATGCTTTTTCATAAATATTCGTCGATGAGTGCGTCTCATCCATTATCGCTATCCGTTTTATCTTTCTTCATCTCCATCGCTATCATCTAAATATTCTGTAGATTGTAGATGCTCTGAAAGATCTCGAGTACCTGCTCGAGTCAGTGGAGTCAATGGGTCAATGGGTTTGAGTATAAACGTGATTAAAACCAAATTCATGATACAAAAACTCAGTTGGTAAGAGCATCCGACCGGCAATCGGAAGGTGTGCGATTCGAATCCCGCAGTGGACCAATTTTTCCGGATTTCGAAATGCGAATTGTGGATCAGCCTCTACCTTTCTGAGGAAGGAAGTAAGTACCTAATTGTAACAAATTTATGATCTTCAACCGAAAGCCATATATTAATGCAAACTTACAGTGCCATGGGCAGCCAATTGAAATAGTGCAATTTCTTGAATATTCGGGAAGTTATTTCACGGAGAAAATAGACTGTGATGAAGAAATCATACATGAAAGTGTGCTGACTCATTCAAAGTTCATCAGAGCGATGTCTGCCTTCTGCAATGGTAAAATCAATCTGGAGCTACGATAATGTATGGTGAAATGCTACATATTATCAAAGTATGGTACTGAAATTTGGACTCAGTGAAGAGCCACTATAAACCGGCTAGAAGCCCTAGAGATGTAGATTCATGAAAGAATGCTACGGATGCCATGGGTTGTAAAACGATCAAATGAAGAAGTTCTATGAAGGGATAACATTATTCGAGAACTCCAAGCAAGCATAAATTGTCGAACAATCCCCTATTTAGGTCATATTCTTCTAGGTAACTAGTATCGTATCTTGCAACTAATTGTAAAGGATAATATAGAGAGGGATGAATAGGAGTTAGTAGAATATTCGCGACTAAGCTTGCGAGAAAGGCTCGCCAGAATGATTGTCAACTCAGGGAGATCAGACAGGGTATAGAAAGAAGAAGGGGAATACACACCCATCCTCAAAAAAGCATATGTGCGTGACGCTAAACTACAGAGATCAAGGCTGTACTGTAAATGCCGTAGGTCCAGTGTCCTGTGGAGATTCCAAATTGGGCATCATTTCATGGCAAGGAAATCTCTTTTCAATACTCATTCTCTTAAACTCTGTCGAAGATGCGTCTCACCTGCAATAGCCGATCGTTCTCTGATGCCATCTTTATCTTCCTCTCTTCCTTCTCCTTATTTATCAACTTCTTATTATTATTCACCGCCTCTACTCCAAATTACTGTACCTTAATGTTTTCAAGATTTACCTTTTGTCTGATCCGCACAGAATATTTAACGTCATGTTGCAGGTTGCTGAAAGACAGAGATAACAGGCTGTGTGCAGGTGGAGGCTGTGCAAAGTTAGACGCCGACCTGCCTAAGCCTTTCAGTGGGTTCCCCGCTGCAGTAGTTAACGTGGATAAGAAGATCAACTTTATGCGTCATTACGCTGGAGACATCAGGGCAGACGCTGGGGCTATATCTCTCCACAGAACGTTCAGCTGGGCGGTCATCACTAGCAGTCTATTCTTCCCCACTCTTATGATGTTTACAATATTCTATGATTCATAGCTTAGATGTATTATTTTCAACACAACATATAATAAATGTCTGTGTTGATACTCATCTTTTCACGTATATTGATCATTATCTGACGTTACTGTAACAAAGATACACGTGGCAAGGTACTGGCAAAGAAAACATATATAATCAGACTTTTAGTAGAAAAAATAACTGAAGGAATTTTTTACGAATACTCTAAGCCAAGAGCAATCGTATCTATCTGGACAACAAGATATTCATCGACATCCAACATCTCCACACCATGTCCATGTCTAGTCCCTTGGACTTCCTGAATTAACCTGTCAATATGGGATGTTGGGTTTGTTGGCTCACAAATCACAATCATCACACAGTTTTACCGCTCGTTAAATCTCTCTTTGTTGTTGATCTGCTTATGTTCAGGATAATAATTCTTATTCTTGTGTTCCAAGCTGTAATTAAAATGTTTGTAATGTCTGGTCGATGTGCGGTTAAGAGGTAGAGTAGCCATTACTGAATTTCGGCTATCTGTGATTTTTAGGCTTAATAAATACATTATTATTGTAGTTGTTGAAACTTTCCTCATAAGATTGCGGTACGGGCAGTGCCGCGTTATTACCCGAACTTTGACGAGCATCTCACAATAATACAGGATTTGAGGATCACAGACTTTCGGAAGATTTTGTATAACATTTCGTCTAGTCGTACTCATTGTATGCGTGGTGAGAATGTGGTTAGCGTGAGGCATAGTGATGACGGTGAAAATAATTTTTTCTAGTTTTCGTATACCTTCCTTTTATATTGCGAGATCTGTGTATGTCGACAGCTTTTCAGTATATGTGTTTAAAACATTGTTGTCATTCGAGATAGCAATATCGATTAAATAGTTAACTTCTGCCTTGGATTGCCTTATCGGTATGTATTTAGATGACCTAGTACAGTTTATATTGATAAATTTTGAGCACTGATGTTGGTGTATATTTGTAATGATATAGTATAATAATAATTTTCGAAGCACTCGAAGCGTTAGAAATATATCAATTAGCGGCCAGTTGAAAATAAGTTCCAAAAGTTACATCAAGAATGCGTACCTTTTTGGTTGAGTGCAATCCAAGCTATCGGCGTCTCTCAGCGCTAGCCTCGTTGCACGGTGTTGATAACTTATTGTTTATTTAACTCGATTAATTATATTCTTATGATAACAGGGTGTGTTATGCGGTTAAACAATAATTTGAAGAAAACAAACAGGGGATTTACACAAGATCCTAAACATAAATTAAAATAAACGGACTTTCCTGCGCGATTTGTGATTTCTTGTTCTCTTTCTACAGTTGAAACGATTGGCATCTGATTAGTATGCAGATTATTATCTGATTATAGCATTAGAATGCGCTTGGATAACAATGAGCGTTCCTGGAAAGCTCACGATATATCGCTGCTTAGAAAAGTCCAGTAATTAAATTCTGCAAAGAAGCATTACAGGCTGTCCTGAATTCTAGGTTTTCATTGCGAAAAACCATAAACGTATGTTCTTATCAATTCTTAGGAACAGCAACTATAACACATAATAGCTGATGCTATTTAAAGCTTCTTATTTCCGACTAAAAATAGGGCACCATTCATAATGAGTTGTCAGTGCAGTCCGTCAGATCTTTGCCCATATTATGTCAGTTTGTTTAATCAGCTAGGTCAGGAAAACAATTAAACAGAAATTTTCAGTAGAAAGAATGGAGAAAAGAAAGAACGATATACGAATAATATTATATAGAGTGATTTTGTTTTATCTATAAATTAAATTTGAATTTGGTTCAGTAAAAATGCAATTTTGGTTCTTCCAAGTTCGCAGTTTATCACCGTGCGACCTTTCTTTTAAATTACCTTTCGCAAAAGTAGGACAGCCTATAGCGAGAATATAAATGTCCAATCACATTGAGTTTAAAACCCTGCAAATTTTTACCATCGGGGAACTCCTTGGCAGCCCACTACACAACTCTGAGGTTCTCCAAAAGAATGACTTTTGGAAAAGACTCGTTCGCGGTGTTCGAAATTCGATCTGGTGAGGATGAGGCCTCTAGTATTCATACTATTGGCGTTATTATATGTAGCAGCTAAGTCGAACATCTACAATGGTAGAATCAGCAACTTTTCTTCGATGTTCCAGACTGTGGGGGTGCTTTGTAAGGTCAGAAGTCGCTACACACACGAGCAATATTCCTAAAATGGTTTGATCTTCGCCTTAGGGTAGCAGTAGCTGTTTAGATGAAGGTAACTTCCCGGATGGGCATTAGATTCCCAAGTTCTGGGATGAACCTGATCGTATCAGGACATACTACTGTTGATGTCAATTCCTAGTAGCTTAATGGGTCCCTTTTAATCTCTAAGGCCGAGTGTTTGCGAATTTTCTCGACTGTGCAGTCCATAGAGTTCCTACGTCAGTTGCTTGAGGTACTTTCTGAGGTAAGGGATGTCAAGGTTTCTGTGAAGAGTTTGGAACATTCAATCGTGCATTGGTAATGGTGTGGGAGGTCCTCTTCTGCAGGAGCTTAATTTTGAGGTTATACATAGCAGGTGCCAAAATGGATTTTGGTTTTTAATCATTTAGGTAGGTCATCCCCTTGTTAAGAATGACGCCAAGCTACCTAGAAAAGTTTTCTCATGGTATGTAAGCTCATTCCACTTAGATCTCAAATGGGGTACACCGAGACGTATTCTAATACAATCGAACGCCTGGGTTTTCGCATGGTTTAGCAAAATATGGCTAGTTATGTACTACATCAATAAATGTCCAAGAGAAATGGCTCATATGACCTTGTAGTACGTAATTCAGTCAAAATTTCAATAAATCTCATCATTCTTTACATCCCAAACCGAAGGTAACAGAAATATTGTCAACACGAAAGCTTTCGAAAGCCAGATTATAATGTTTCCTGTGATTTCAAACACATAACGAAAATACATGAGTCGATCTACTTGACTCCTTTTTCTCTGTACGGCGGACCTAAGTACACAAGTGTATTCGGTCATAGATATTTACAATGTTGACCTAATACAATACACTAGTCAATCAGTATCGTGTCGCATTTTTTATCGTAATTCATTGTTTGTAAAAAATCAGGCTTGATCTTATAAGATACAGGGTGTGTCCTGCATCAAAAACTACATGAACACCCAGACATATGACATCCTCAGTGGCAGTGTATACATCTTCACGATTCGTTAGCTCGAACAGCAAATATGGATCACAGAAATGTTTTAGGTATGGGCGGGAAGCGAACCCGTGTCACCAGCATTCCGTGCGGATACCGTAGCCACACAAGGCGTGCTGAAAGGTGTGTTCTGGCTTGCACCAAACCACACACGATCTGGAGGACACGTTACCCAGACCAGTAGCCCTCCGCCCTACCGCATATCACTCTTCAAGTTGATACAGTTACCCAGAGTAAAGACTCTATACAGTGATCAGAATCAACCAGCCTACGCAGTACCATTACAAAAAATAAGCCCCAAGAACTGAGAACAAGTAAACAAGGAATACATCTACCAGGTGCCTTGTGAGTGTTGCAGCATATACGCGAGAACAACGAATTAACAGTTGAAATTAAGAATTCTGGGATACCGAATCATGGATGACCCGATCAGCAAAGAATTACTTGGGATGACGCCAAGATCATACACACGGAGCCACATTGCTATCGCCGAAATGTTTAGGTGACAGCTTTCATTCCTAGCAACAACGATATTTACAGCAGACCCAGTTTATAAACCAAACCAATATGGCGGACAATAATAAAGAACATCAATATACTGAGAAGATCGGACGGGGTGAGGTGAGGCGTAACAATGGTGAAAGTATATAGCAGCATCGGAACAAACGGTCGATTCTTCCATCTGAAGGTGATTGAGAATACCACATCGATCGAAACGTTATGAAACGCAAAAAAATCTCAAGACAATGGAAGTCCAAAGCAGTGTTACTAAAATATTTCCATGGTCTGCGTGTCGGTCTATCGACGCGGCTTGGATGAGCAGAGAAAAATCGTTTCTTAGGTTTAGCTTTCATTATTACAATGAATGTGGGGTTATCTGTATTTCGAGCGTATATAAAGCCACGTAAGTGAGAAAACAGTACTGTAGGACTAGTGGGTCTTCTACTGGATGATTTGAACAGCACCTTTTATGGAGTCATTATGAAATTGTAATTACAATCACGCTGATAACGTAATAGAAATATAGATAAAGAAGACGCATATCCTGGTTGGACAATTTAAGACAGTGGTACAAATGCAATTCTGTTGAGTTCTGTCACTAATTTGGATATAGAACTTGGGTGGTGATTTTGAACCACCCTGTATATGAAACTGATGTAAAGCAGGCATTCGCCTGTGCGGCAGACGGATGGCAGCTAGCACCTGTGTCACAGAACGCGCGAAATATTTCCATATGTAATCTAAGACGTGTCGCCCACACAAATTATGAATGTGCACATTTCTCACACCTGATGGGCTCATTTGCATGATTTTTAATATCGCCGCGGTGATCCGCGATCCCACAGCGCGCTTGTCGAACGTCGGGTTACAAGGCTATGGATGTATATGATGCATATCGAGAAATAAAGAGATTTCTTAACACACTTTTATTAGCTTCACCGGTATGTATGTATAATTTATGTATGTATATATCTCTCAGTTTTTCAATGTATTATTTGGAGACTTTAAGACATGAGTCAATTGAAAATTTTTACATGTATGAGGGACAGATGAAATTACAATAATTTATAAAATTTAGTAGAAACTGAATTTGAAAAAATAAAAAATAGAAATTTGGGAAAAAGAAACAAAATATCCTAATTGAACTCCCTCTTGATGCAAACGTACACCTTCATGGAGAACCAATAGAAGGAGCGCAATTTTCTTAACATTTGTCGAGTTGTGTCACAGATCAAATAGACAATGATGAATAAATCATATATACAATTGAGCAGGCTTGTTCAACTATCATCAAAGTGAAATCTCTCTTCTGCAATGATAATATCAATCTAAAGTTACGAGAGAAGATGGTAAAAAGCTACATATGGTCAACGTTTTTGTATGGAAGTGAGGTCTGGACTCTGAAAACAGCCACAATAAATCGGATAGAAAGAGATGTGGATTCATAGAGAAATGCTACGTATACCATGGGTTGCGAAACGATCAAATAAAGAACTTCTACAAAGGAATTATACTATTTGAGAACACAAAATCTCGAAAAATCTCCTATCTACATAGGTCACATGCTTCGAGGTAAGCAGTATCGTATCTCGTAACTAATAACAAAAGGCCAGATAGAGATAGGAAGATAATTATTGTAACGTCAGGGACACTAGACACGGCACATGAAGATGAATAAAAATATTTTCCCAAAATTTAAACTGAAAAAATGTTGTTGAAAATTCAATCTCCAAAACGGAATAAGTTCTCAGCTATGAGTGGTATGAAAAGTTTTGCTGTCACTTTGCTTGCAGTATCCACCAACCTCTATGAATATGAATCTCACTTTAGCATGCATTTGCAATGGCTTGAAGAACGGAGTAAACTGATCTATTTTGGAAATTTTTAATTATTAAGAATTATTCCTGATTGTTTGAGACACTTGATACGTTTATGCTTACCATTAATGGCACCCACTTTGTAAGGAAAATTCCATTTCTTATAGAAATCACTAGAAATTTTCAGAAAATCGATGGTTTAGGGTGGCTTAAAAATTGATCGGTTGGATTTATTTCATTAATAAAATTACGGTTTATTTAGCATAAAAAGCGATTTACATGGTTATAAAAAAAAATGAAAATCGAAAATTCAACACAAAAATGAACACAAGTGGGTCTTTGTTTATAAGGTTTATATAGTAATTAATATATTACACACTGACACTGTTAAAAACAAAATTAAAAATTAATAACCACTTTTTTAATACATAAATCAACAAATCAGAAAAAGTGATAAAATAAATTCAACATTACTAGTTTATATAATTATAGATCATTAGTCGTTTCCTGAATACAGCAGATATGGATTTCAGGACGATCTTTACTGTCCCTAAGCCAATTTTGGATATTCGCGCAATTCTTTTTACCAATTTTTTAACCAGATGCCTAATGCGGAAATCTGCTGAATAAAATATCATTACTGCCCTTCTATTTGACAAGTTCTTTGATGGTCCAATGGTTAGGCGTCTGCCTGAGTGGTTGTGGGTTCGATCACCACTGGCAACATTTTTTTCTTTCTAATTTTTCTATTAGTAGTTGTGCACTTATGGATTGTAGTGTAATTCGATGAAACTCTGTAATAAGTATATTTTAAAACTCAGCAACAATTTCTCTGGAAAGACGGAGAGGGGTTATAGAACCTCTGCGCTACTGTTTTCAGTGTTTCGCGAATAAATCATCTTAGATATACATGTATTTGTATTAGGAAGTTTGATTAAGAATTTGCATGTCGCCCAAACAGGTATTACAGCTTTGTCGCGGGATATGGTCTGGTAACTGAACAAAAGTCATTGTTCGGGCGCGTTTTGATGTTCCTTGGAAGGTACAGTTAGCTTATATTAAAATGGAAGCTTGATCATATTATGCTGCTTCGCTTTCATTTGAATATCGTCTGGATATTCAATTCATTCTTGAACGGTAACTGCCTACAAGGTATAATCATAATCGTCTGTAGTAGGAGTGTGGGCATGACGATATCTTGATTTCGTGAATTCCATACATGACATGCTTCATCTGAAAAATCACCTTATTACATTATTATGAGGAGCAGTTGGATAGCTATCCAAAATGCATTCAATGCATAATATGCTGATTCAAGTAAGACTAAAAAATAGCAAAATAGTTGAAAGATAACTAAAACGTTTATCCATGGCAAAATAATACAAATGATAGTAGATTGTAGATGTTGTTAGTTGGTAAAACTCTTCCATCATACAGAAAAAATGTATTCAAGACAAATATAACTCTCTTTCTTACAGTGATGCGTTCCGATTTATATTTCATCATCTGACCATCCGACGATGATTTAAATATAAATCGAAACGCGTCACTGTAAGACAGTTTCATTTGTGAAACTGTGGGTTAAATACACAATCATTTTATCTATAAATAATAGTTTTAAAGATAAATATTTCCAGTATTAGTTTAAAATGACGATTTTTGGTTCAGTTTGTATCTTTTTTCAATAGATTTACCTCGTTTTGCTCAACCAGCATTTGGATGCATGCAATTTTTCAGTTAGTGTGATTTATTCGTTTTTGATTAATACTCATTTTGATGTGTTGAGTTTTGCTTAAAGTATTTAATTTTACATTATTTTTTAGCTGAATAAGATTTACAAATCTATAGAAAAATTGAACAGGAGTGGATTTAATGCATTTCGCTTCACTGAACAATGGATTTAATCCCTTTATCATAGAGAGGATCGCGCCATGGCTACTTCTGATCAATTTTTACCAAACTGTGGATTATTATAATGACAGAATGCACTATATCTTATAGTTACCTGAAAAAGTGTAAGGAATGAATTTAATGCATTTTGGACAGTTGCTCCTCATATGAGAATCATGATTCGGGAGCCCTTATGTGCTTGAACCATGAAAGCCTGTTTATTATAAATAACCTATCACAAAGGTGAAAAGTGTATGGCGCTCCAGAAGCACTGCGAGAGGATAGAAGTTTAATCGCACGTTAATGACGATCTCCTTATGATGAAAAGTAAGAATGGGAAGTTTGATCTTGTTTGTTTTTATATTATATTGAAATTTGACTGCCTTCTAATGACACTGTAGATAATTAAATAAATCTCGGAGGGTTTTCCTTAAAAATATAAGCTTAGGATTTCGACTAAAAAGTATAAATTAAAAGACATTCAGGTAAAGATTTGTCTGTTTAATACAAAATTCACAAATAAAACTCTCTTCAGTGACGTGACGTATTGGGCGAAATATTTTTGCTGCATATGCACTATTGTGTGGAAAAACCCCTAGAAAAACTCAACCATCGCCATCAAAATTAGAAGGGGTTTTCTCCTAAGACTATTGCAAATAGTCAATTTCCTCGGAAACACCAAAAAAAAGAACTCAATAGAACAATAACTTGACAGGATAATCTGTATACAAGTTTTGAGAACTTTAAGTTTTGTATTTATAATAGGATCCAGTTAGCTAGTTAACAAGTAACCTGTGTAACCTTTGCAAACAATCGAATCTGACAGTCTGGCGATGATTTATTTAAAGAATGAGAAACTTTGTGTTAAGCACGAAAGAGTTTCATCACGTAAGGGATCTTAGTTTAGCTGGCTACAATTTTTGACCGGCAATCGGAAGGTGTGTGTTTCTTGTTTCACTGTAGGCCAGTTTTTTTTCCCAGTTTCAGAATGTGAACCTGTATATTTTTTCCCTGTTCTAGACTAAAAGGTAAATAATTGTCACTTTCTCATTTTTATTCACTAGCCTAATATCCGTGACACTATTAAACAAATATGCAGCAAGGTCTTAACTAGAATGTTTCGGTGATGACATTTGCTCCAGTCACATTTCCACGACTCACTGTCATGCATGCACCAGGAAACAAACGAAAAAACCGTATCATTTTCTATAACTGTCCGCGTATTAATAGCAAACCAATTAAGTGATTTGCTGGAAATCTAGCAAATGTTAAGGAAAAAATTATTAGCGAAACGCGTAAAGCAAATGATAGTCTAAATGTGATGAAATATCCTTGAGTCCTATAATGACACGTTATTACTCTCAACAAATTGTATATATCGGCCTGGTCGGTAATTTTACCTCGTACCCTAATTGCTGTCACATATTAATTAGCCGAATGTTAAACAGGAACCTCGTTCTGTTAATCGACTACTGATATACGGAATATGGGTTTCCTTTTACCACTAGCCCAAGCAATAGAGTGGAAGGGAATGCCTCTATTGTTATTAAAAATTATATAAAACAATTTAAAAAACTACTTTAAAGAAACGGAAGAAATACACTGAAAAGGAGATAAGATTTGTGTTATAAAATTATTAGAGCCAAGAGTAACGAACGCATTATTTTAAAAGTAGATTTCAGTAGAATTGGTTTGGTTTTGCTCTTCAATTATATTTTGTCAACTATAGAAAATTTGTAATTTCCTAAATGTTTGGCTGGTGCATCTAAAGATAATACCAACTGAGTTTTACCTCAAAACATTTCTCTCTCAAAATCTACAAAAGTGCGAAGACAAAAGGGGCCACTAGCATTCAAACCAATAGGCATAATTTTTAGCATCAACATCTATTTTAGCACTTGAGAGTGGCCATATCTTGTAAAATATTAAAAAATAATGGACTTCAGAGGTTCTAAGTACCTTAAGAAGTAATATTAACTATCCCTTAAACTGATCAGTCAGTAACCGCAATCGATAATCCTTACCGACACAAAACTGTCGCTGCCTCTCGAGACACGAACGACGCCATCGGCGTTATAGATCATATTAAGAACGGCGTGTCTGCTAAGCTCAACTGGCTAGACCATCTGACCGGCAATCAGAAGGTGGGTTTCTAAGTGGGAATTATAATATCGGCTTCCTGCAAGCAAGTAAATAATCGTCAGGTGTGTTTCCGTTTTCTGTACCACACGGACTATAAGGAAAGTTGCACTCAACTGACTTGAACAAATATGTTATCTGAAAAATATGTTACTTAGGAATCTTGCTTTAATTAGACCGATTTGACGGGCATTTCGATACGACGAGATAAATATTGTAAGCTTCTAATTTATTACATGTGCAGTGGAACAGGAAGTTTCTTGTCCCACCAAATGATGTGTGGGAAGTAAGCTCGTTTTGTTTTTGATGAATGAATTGCATTATTTATTTGGTAGATATCGCTATATGGACACATTGAACTCAATCGGAATGTCCTAGCTTAAAAGCATTAGAGACATTAGAAACCGAGACGACTAAGTTAACTCTTAAAATAATGTATGAAATATTAAGAACTATTAATTTTCCTTACTTACTAGCATTTTTCAAATTTTCGTGTTCCAAACTTTCCATATTTCCAAAACTTACTTTAAGTGGATCAAAAGTTCTATAATTCCGACAAAACTTCCAATAGACTAATGTCACTGAAATACAGAGTTAACACCCTTGACGCGATATTTTGAAAGGCGTGTGACTTTCGTGATTATTTATGATCCTAAGTCACTTAAATTGCAGAAAATTCCAGTAGTAGTTGGCAAAACAAGCGGAACAGGAAAAGATTTTTGATCAAAAATTTCAACACATAATGAGATGGCGTAGGTCAAGCAATGTACTTTGTGTCTATTTTCCACACAGTACAATAAGTTAATACTTTAATAAGTATGCTCACGTAAACCATTTGAGCACCTTCGATGACTCTATGGAAACAAGAAGAAAAATATGACCTTTAAAAACTTATTTCATAATAAGTCGAGTTAATTACTTGACGAAAAGATCAAGTATATTGATCGATACCTTTCACGTTCAGACACTGTCCGTAGCCCCAGCTCCACACTTTCGTCCATCTAATCGATCCAGTGTGCTGTACCAGTCTCTGGCAATGTCGCGGTACAGACCGCGCACCTAATCCATAGAAGCGAAATATCTAATCTAACATATCCAGTGACGCACTGTTGACATAAAATCATTAAGTGTCCAAATGTACGATTGCACAGTACTTTGCATTTATTTTCTTTTAGATCAAGCCGTAGATAGTAGTAATCATAAATTGGTTTTATTTCTCATAAATTTAAAGTAATTTCACAAAATAAGTATTGAGTCAATCTCCTTGACTCTGTTTTTAATATTCAATTATGATTCAAATGCAGAAATTAATGGCCACGGAATGCTATGCACTAAAAGCTTAATTTATATGGGCAATCAAGATGGAGGGCATATTTTTGGCATGATCCATCACAGAACCATCTGGACAACTTGACATTGAACTTGTTACCAACAAAGTTAAATTAATTATTGTTTAATTATGCAGTAGTGGAGGTTTGGTACAGATTCATTGAAAATGACGAAGTATTGCTACGAATCATCTGGATTATATAATGGTTACATTACGCATGTACTTGTCATCCTATTGTCTGCGAGACAGAAAACGTTTGTGACACATACATAAAAATAGAGCGATACTAAGCGAGAGGGCTGTCTTGCCTTAGACTCGTACGTATAGTTCCCTCCTTAAAATCGCTATGAAGATGCCTTATCCAAGACACCTTAAATACGTTGATTTATAGTCTAGAGCCGTCGTCATATAAGGAGGATGAAAAATCTGGCAAAATTGGAGAAAGAAAGCATGTCAAACCAATTTCTGTATTTTATCTGTTTTATATGGTATCGTTTCTATGCTTTACCATGATACTCATTCATTGAACTGATCAAATGTTACATGTATGTTCGCATAAGGTTTTTAAAATGCTTGGATATTCGATTAAGGCAATAAGTTTTTTAATTACTGGAATAAAGTTGGCAGGAAGACACTCCTTTGGCTTCACCAAGATACATCTATACCATTCCTTCAGGTTCAGAAAGGTAGATTCTGACCAAAAAATTTATGATGTACTTGTGAAGACACAGACAACAACGCAGATAAAGAAGTCGCATGCTGGTCTTCCGTTGAGATGGAGAAACGTGCAATTCTGTAATCATCTTCTGTCAATCTTTTACATGACATGGCACGACCACGTTGCCGACCTTGCTAGGTAGCTAGGTGTTCTCTTCCGCTCCAGGAAGTCGTATTTTCCCGATAAGCAGCTATTCTACAAGTCCCATATCAGTTCATTGCTGGAGTACGTCTCGCACTTCGGAGCACTCCCTAAAGCTTCTGGACACAATCCGGAAACAAGCACTATGTCTAGTGGATGCGCCTTACCTTACAAAGGACTTACATAGTCTAGAAAATTGAAAGAGGGTGGCTGACCTATCTCAATTCTATATATTTTATCATGGCAGATGTTTGACGGAGCTGTCTGGCATATTAGCACCAAGAGCTGCCAGTACACCAAATACCAGAGGAGCCCAACGACTGCATCCTCACCAGGTCGAGCTTACAACGCCTCCAACGAGACTCCTCCTGTAACAACAAGAGGTGTCTCGGAGTCTTCCTTTAGAGAACTTCGGCGTTATTAAATAAGGTATCAAGGAGTTTGTTCCCCGATGGTTAAAAACTATAGAGTTTTAAGGTCAATGTGAATATAAATGTATTATCTCGCAGCTCTTATACAGGGTGCATCTGAGAAAATCACTATTTTCACTCAATCATTTTTTTACACCATAGTGTACCAGTTCTTTTATGTTAACTGATGGGGTTCACTTTTTTTTTCAAGGGGGTCCCATTTTGAATCTTAGATGTCCCCCGGGTCCAGATTTTCTCTCGACGGATCCGTTTAGGAACGTATTGCACAATTTCTCACATTGTTGCTCGTTAGTAAACATTAACGCGCTCCTTGGCCTTTCCATTACATTGCAATGCACTAACTGTCACATTAAAATTCAGATTAATAAAAAAATCTTGTAGAAACTCAACCGATGCATCCATGTGCAGAGTGTCACGTACTTAAACTGCTCTCACATTACAATATTAACAGAGCAGAATACTAAATCGTTAACTCACTTTGTGCCTGCATACAAGTTTGGAATATGTGCGGTTACTTCAGTTTGTCGAATTTCATTTCTGATCGCTCGTATACGTATGGCTTTGCTGGAACTTAAGGATACCTTACTGTTGTTTCGAAAATGGCGTCATCTGAATAAGGGTTACTTAATGTTTAAGGAATGTTTTTGAATACGTCTCCAAGATTGCTGTCTTGTGAGATTCTAGCTCATCTGAGGCTTGCTTGAAACATTTTTAAGGATACGGTAGCTTAGAAGCTACCCGGTTCGGTTCCACTGATTGGACAGTCTTCTCCTTATTTGTGGTGGTGGGTGGATATGCTACCGATGTACTTATCATGAATTCTGGTGCTCCTCAAGGATCTGTTCTTCCCCCAGCGCTCTTCTTGCTGTACATCAACGATTTGTTGGAAATAACATCCAACATTTACGGCTTCGCTGATGGCAGAACCCTAATTTCCTCCATGGAACATGGGACATCAAGAGATACCGTATTTTGACGAGGGCAGCATGCTATTCAGATCAATGAGGACATTGAGCGAGTTATGGAGATGGAGGGGACCCCAATACTTCAATCATCTTCCATCATGCTTCTGGAAATTAACATCAACAATGACATGTCATGGCACGATCATGTTGCTGGCCTCGCTAGGTATGCATTCCAGAAGCTGTGGGTTCACCACCCCAAAGACCTTCCTGAAGCTTCTGGATCCAAATGACCTCCACAGTCTGGAACATCGGAATAAGGGTGGCCAATTCTATAGATATTATCATGGCAGATTTACGAAGAAGGGGTCTCGTATGATAACTCCAAAAGTCGCCAGTTCCAAAAGTCGTACGTTTTGGAGAACCTCGGCGTTGTGGGATGAGCTACCGGGGACTTTGTTCCCCAAAGGTTACAATCTACAGCGTTTTAAGGTCAATATGAACATTTATCCTCACGCAGTGCTAATGAAGTGCAATAGGCCTTTGCGTGAGGTTATGTATAAATAATAGCCTAAGGTGGCCTCTGGTTCATCATAATTTCTACTGACCGATAATTAAAAGCACATTCAAGGAAATGAATATCATTACTGACGTTTCGGCTGCCCCGGCAGCCTTTTCCAAAGTACAAAAGATGAAGTTATTCATTCACTTTTGCTGCCATAATTGTATTTTATAGTAATTTAGCCAATATTATGGCTATTCTCTATATTTTTTTAATTTATATTTTCTTTTTTCTTTCCAGATTAATTTGCCAAGGTATGAATGAGTTTGATGAATAGGTAGAATATGGGGATTTCTTAATCGTCGTCGCTATGGATTTTGTAGGAACCGAGCAAGAAGCTTATATCTTTAGGTCCAGATCAAACGAGGTGGGGGAGGGAAGGGCCACCCCCATTTGTATTTACGGGGGCGCCAATTTCACGAAACAAAGCGATACATCCGTATACGGAAAAGTATATTGAATTATTGAAAAATAATAATTGGGTTTATGAAGCAGTAGTTTTAAGAGGGTCTTAAGTTCTGGTCAAGTCCAGTGATGAGTATCAATATAAAACCACTAAAAGTACTCAACCTTGATCAGCCGCTCAATTGAATATTTAATTTTCCAAAAAAAAAATTATATAGATAGATTTGAGATTCTGCAGACTTAATCGACAATTAACTTATTGTCATAATAGCAAACTTGATACAAATCCACAAAAAAGGGCTTCAGAACCACCTGAACATTTTTTTCTCATACTGTAGTGTGAGACTCCGAAGTAAAACAGTGAAACAATCCCAAACACGAATAGAAGATTTGAATACGTCGTCACACATAAATCCAAAACGAAATTGCATTGTTTCAAATTTCATTGAGAAAAGGCCAGTCTGCCGTTTGCGAAGGAGACTAAAAATAGATTTTACGGTACTAATCACGCTAGACGGTCCGTTGTGGTCCACGTCTAGACGAATATCGCAGCCAAAGACTAATTCGGTTAAAATACAGAGTGTGACATTTTAGTAACGACCCCATAGATCGTAAACTTTTTGGCACATGTCAGTCATGTTGATTTTTATTAGTTTCGGGTAACTGAAAATAACTGTAACTCTGTTACTGAGTCGTCACTTATTATACTTCAGATGAGAATTGTCATGTCCTAGGTCAAAAATATGGAACTATAATTCTCTCTAGCGTTCTTTTTCGCCTGTCTAACTAATAATTATTCTATTTAGTACTTTTTTTAATGCGTCGTTTTAGGGAAAACATAGTATTAAGATATTCCACGTTTTAAAATATTTTACTCTTTTGATACATTCCTTGGCCTTACATATTTCAAAAAAGCGGTAGCACAGTACAAACTCCAAATAGATGGAAGCTGATGGTAGTGTAGCGGTAAAAATTGAGTTTTAATGGTCAGTTGTCCACTGCAGTGCAGAGTGCAGTCAGGGTTTAGTAGATGTTTTTGGTGTATGCCCTCCAATATGTATCAGACCTGCTATAAAAATGCATGTTTCGCCTTTAACCTAGACTCGTAGTCATTATAGTCTGGCGGTTTAGCTGTAGCGAGCAATCGGATGGTACATACGTGACCCAGTCAAGGGTGTGATAGCAACATCAACTCATCTCCAAGTGTAGCCCTCTATTGGCAACTTTCGAAGTAAGGGACATCTGTTGCCTCTTCAGTGTAGTCCAGGTGTTCGGACCTTTGATTTTAACTAATTCAAATGGCAGTTTGGTTTGTTAACTTGAAGTGTAGTTTCTCCAATAAAAATACGTCATGATTTTTCTGATGGTGGTAGTTTTCCGAATTTGTCTCAATGATGGTTACATCACGGCAAAGTTCGATTGAAGATTTGCATCGATCATTGGCCAACTAGGTGTATAACCAAGATTGGGCTGTACAGGTTAGAAAGTGAGACGGAAGAATTGTGTGGGAAGAAATGTACCATAGCGTATTGTACCAAGTTCGTCATGGCCCAATAGTGAGGCGTCTGCCTAGAATGCAGGAGGTTATGAGTTTGATCCCCACTAGAAAAAAAATTTCTTTCTAATACTTATAATTATTAGTTGTGGTCAGTTTATGTAGTCCAGTGGAATTCGATAAAAATCTATCGCTCGCCCAGCTGATCCCATGCAATGTAAAAACCCAAACAACAATATACGACATAATAGAACAGCAATGTCTGTAACGTGGGAGATTCTGATCTATTTTTAGACGAAAACCAAACCGGAGATGGTTTCCTATATTGGCAGCAACAAATCCGTGAAATTCATAAACAAACTATATTTTTTGTATCAGCTACTTGCACGCAAAACAAAGTGTTTATTTTCATAAAATTTTTAAATATACACAATCGAATCCGCCTTTTCATATCACTCGTGACGTACTTAGCGTGGCTATGACGACAACAAACGCTGTTTTTTATACTTTACTTGATATGTATACAAGAGCCTCCGTCATAATCAGTTTTTTCACCGCAAGTACAATATAGATCATCTAGAGAGTTAGCCAAGATATATTTATAGTTTCTTGTAAGCAGCTGTAGGTATTTCTCTTCTGGAACCTCAAGTGAAAACGTAATTTAAAAATTTCCAAACCTATAGACGGACAGTAAGCTTCCCCCTGGATTCTCTGTAGTTTGCTTTCGAGTTAGAAGGATACCACATTACACATTACGGAGGGGTTAATGTCCTTTCTTGGAATTATACACACTTGATTTTGTTGTCAGGGAAATTTTAAGAGTCTTCTGTGCGTTGAAGTGAACTCGATTTGTGGATCTCTGTTCAAAAATGCTTTATGTTTTTTTCAATCAGTACACATAAGAATAAATTCTCATACCAAGGATATGTGCTTTCATCCAAGAATAGCATATCTACCCATATGTGCAAAGCAATTATAATAGTAAGTAAGAATACTGTATTTTCGACCATATAGAGTAAATTTAAGTAAGTATATTCAATTATAGCCTGGTCAAGTCTTGGAAGTAAGAATACCGAAAATCTCAAATTAAGCATATCATAATCTTGGCTCAAAACAGAGAAAATCTAACCTTGAAGAATACTATAGTGTAGATTGTAGCATTTCATGATCTTGGGGCAAATAATTCTACTTCATTATATTACATTATTGGTATAAACATTCTGTAATTTTGATGAGCTGTTATCAAAGCTACTGTTGGTTTCTTAAACTTAAAAAGAAGAACCAAAAAAGTATCAAAACTGTACCATTATGACTTCTTTCTTAGATTTATCTGAGTCATGTAGCATTTTTCCTAATTCAATATTGAAAGGTATTGTACAAATAAACAAAATGCGTTGGAAAATATGATAACCTTACAGAAAGAATATGGAATACTTGTTAGAAGAGCATTGAAATATTGGTGGTCAAAAAATTATATGTTGCTTTAGAGTATATTTCTGTTGAATGAGTATTGAATTCGAAAATATACTTTTCTTGGTTCAAGTGAATGATAATTTTCTTATCACATAAATTGTCTTAGAGTAAAATCAAATGTCCTTGTCGTGAGTATATCTTCACAAAAATATCGAAATTCTTTATTTGTTAATTTCTTTTTATGTTTGTACTGTTTTAAGGACTAACAAACAGCAACAAACAACTAGTATGATTAGCCAGCATCCGTAACTGTGTAAATGCAGAAAATGGAGATTTTAGGTGATCGTCCGGACAAGACAATGATGTGTAAATGGTAAAACCTTAAATCCTGTTCACCTAAATATTATTGAGTTTGTATGATATTTCACATTACTATGAAGTTACTAGAGCTGTTCACCAAACACGATTCTAATACTAGGAGGACCAAGAATAGATCCGTGAGGAACTTCCAAATCAATTTATTTTATATTAGATATAAGATAAGTATCGGAAATTATAATTGTCATTTATCCTTCTCACAGCGCTCCTGGAGCGCAATTTGCTTTCTGCATAAGTAAATGGGAAAAAAATGTACCAAGTAAATATGCATAAATAGTGCATACAATTATGTTGTTTAATATGAAGTGTTACCCTCATCGCCTGTCTATATTTGTCAAATAATAATTGTTTAATTTTCATCCATCTGCTGACTTGACGGTCTGTATTTTATAAGTGAGAAAGCGACATACAAGGTTGTAATGCGGTTTTTGCGGTTGTGGTTGATGAGGTAATTCAGAACATCTTCCTGTTGCGATAACGATCTTTTTTGCTGGGATGTCTTACTGGGTGGTAACTTTTTCAGTCTTACTCACAAGGTAAGAGTGAATGTGACGATATTAGCATTTCATCCAGGAACAGAATATCTGAAGGGACATTGAAAGGTGCACCAAACCACCAACTTGTGGTACTTTTAAAAAAGTATTGTTCAGCGTGGTAATTCGTTTGCATAATCTAACACAAATGAATAAAAAAGTTGTGCTCAAGCTTTCGATGCCGTCGTCAATAGGAGACCCGTGACTGCTCTCCGTATTCTTAGGTCGCCGTTGTTGAAATTCCTTCCTAACATTTCGACAGCACCAGTGGCTAGCATCTTGAGATGTCGGTGGTTCTTGTCATGGAGCTTTCATTCTGGAACTCTGACTTCTGAAGATGCTAACCACTCGTGAAGACAACATTTTAGGAAAAAATTACAACAGGTGACGGCCCAAGAACCTGAAGAATAGTCTCCAGTTTTCTATAAAAATTGTGGTTTGAAAAACGATATGCTCGCATTTTTGAGAGCTTTCCACCAGAACCTACGTTTTTCTAATAAATTTTAACGGAAATCTCAATCAAAAGTAATAAGAACAGGCCTTGTAGATCGACTCTAGAAAATGCGTGATTTTGACATGAACAGTCCGGTTACTTTAAAAGATAAAATAATTTAATTAAACTATAGGTAGACAAGATAAATAAAATGCTGAATTTGTAATTTTTTGTTGACGCTCAGTCTAAGTGATCTTTATAAACCGTTAATTCCGACAGTCTGACGATGCTTTAAAGATTGTAGCAAAACGCGTCGAACAAAACTACTTATTTTTGAAGTCTTGCGCATAAATAGCTGTCTGTTATTCGAAAGCATATCATACTATTAAAGGTATATATTATAATTAGCTGAAATAATAAAATGTATTTACGAAATAGTACTTGGCGATTTGGAAGCTGATATACTTCTGAATTAACGCACTTTGGGTCTTGCTTATTTACTGCTTTGACACTGGGTACGTCACTTTAACTTTGCAAAAATGGATCTGACACTAAATTTTCACCTCCTCAAATGTGTGTCTAATGTCTTTATGCGCATTTTGCCATTAGATGATATGATGTGATTCGCCGTGATATCTACGTCATAGAAGACGCACATGTAGCCATATGCACAATATAGTTTATATAAACTGGAAGCCTTAAAATAAACATAAAAACAATAGTAGTAGCATTATTTCAATCATTATACATATATTTATAGACACAAAATGCATAGGATGCTATAATATGCATCTAGGAGGTCGCTATCCTTCCGATTTTCATTTGTTTACGTGTCCGTTCTCCTAATAATAATACTATGGGTCTCGTGGTGCCGTAAGAAGGCATATCACACAAGTAAGTGGCAATTATGGCCGCAGATATATAGTGCAAGAAAGACATTTACTAATGGCCTAAAAAACTTTCGCTCTTTCAAAGAAGTTTGTGCATTTTTTCTCCCACCCCCAGCAGGTGTGCAGAAGTGGGTTTCTGTAATGAAAGGAATTGTTTATAGCTAGCTATATGCCTCGTCCTTCATAAACACTTTCGCGATGCACCATGATCCGAATCATTTAGGTCAGAAGATGACGACCGATATTAAGTTTATACTCTCCACAATGCATGTGGCCATTTATGAAAATTGTTTCGTCTATTTCCTGGATTCATCACTTTGGCGGCCAACAGGAGAGAATGAACAGGTTGTATAAGCATGTATGTCGCAGAGGCCATATAAAGCCTTAATCAGATAGAATAAGTTGGTAGGACCATTTAATTTCGTAATCCGATTGTAAAATACACATCTGCGTTTTAAGCAGAGGTGTATGCCATCCAGCACTTTTCAAGGATGAACAATGAGCGATCGTATAACATCGCTATATTCACTGACACATTCAGGGGACGCTCAGGGCATTAGGTACACATTAAAGTACTTTCGAAGTGGGTACCAGGGCACTCAGAAGCTATTGGCAATGCAAAGGCGAAAGAACTTGTAAAAAGGTACCTCCTTATTCATCAGACCAAAACATAGTGACGAAAAGTCAAGGAATGGGTGAGACTTCAGCAGAAGGAATACTAGAACTTGATGGCTCGATGCAGGCATTGAAGCACCATGGTCAAAAATGGCTACATGTCAGTTTTTGTGTGTTATGGTGAGTATCTGCATTTTAATTTTCTGCTTAGGATACGAGCAAGGCCACAGAGCCTTGCGAAATGCAAGAAACTGCGAATGAGCTTAAAATCTGGTGGATCATTTTAGAGTTCAGGAAGATAGTGGATTAGACGAAGCATGAAGTAGATGAGCAAAATATGATTAATATCACAGTAAGAAATGAATTTGAAGGTACTAGAGATCTTTATAGTGAGGCAGGTTAAGTATAAGGAGATGATACGACTCACAGAGACCAAAGAAAATAGAATCAGCATCAAATTATCCACGAAAAAGGAACTTGTTCTCCATCAAAAAGAAAAAAAATATGAAGCTAATTATGGAAAATATAAGAAAGTAGTTGGCGTGTTTTTATTATTTACCAAATGTCTTCCTCTTACGGGTGAGAGAATAATCTTGTTTAATTTCTGTGAGATCTTGAAAATATAGGTCATGCAGTGCAACAGCCTAGCAACCATTATCTAAAAATACCACCACGCGGTGTCAAAGAAGAAAGAGCTTCAGTCGCGGAACTGGCCAGGATAATTGAGATCGTAAGTGACGCTAGTTATCGATTGGATATGGGGACTAATTAGGACGCACCTTTGTCCATTTCCCTGTCAACGAAAAAACCGTTGGAATAGGATATACTTGCGGAACCGCGAAAATCATTGTGGCACGAATGCGGAAGTGAACAGGTTTTGGACTTTCCGTTTTTCGATTATCGATTGATATTGATTATTTGATGGTGATGAATGTCGTGGTTTGTTTAGCTAGTCAAGGATGATGCAAGAGAGACTTTATAGTGAAACGAAAGCCACTTCTCGCGGAACATCGACGAAACTATGATATGGAGGATGTGAGAGCCATAGTCGGTTTGACGTTGTATGAGTTGCAGGTTCTTCTGTGTCTTCGTGTAGACCTGGTTTTAGCAAAAGTAGTGGTCTGTCAGAAACCGTTGTCAGAAATCATTATTAACCCAACAGCGGCACATGATCTTGAGATACGAACCACACGCAGCTCCAAATTCATTAGAAAACTGGCTTTCAGAATCGGCGTTGTAGATCGAGTGGTTGCAGAAATCACTTAGCTTACTTGGCTAGAGCATCTGACCAACAATCAGCTTCTGAATGCAAATCTGCATGTACACAGGATATGCGCCATTCACTCTTTCACATAAAGAAAAAAAAACAGCGCTCGAATTTAAATATTATTTATGGTTTTAAATGCATTTCAAAATTATTACAAATGCTAGAAAACAATGCATCTTTTTCAAACAAAAAATATCACAAATTTTTAACTTTAACAAAAATTTCCATACACCTTATAATTTGGAAACATATTTAAACTGAATCAGTCCTAAACTTCGAATAAAATGTAAAAAAACTGAGGAAACCTACTTGACGTCTTTTAAGTGGCTTAAATGCAATTTCATTATAACGTAAAGCAGTAGTTCCTAAAACAAGTGTTTGTTTGGTAACGTTCTGCTTTTATCCACAAGTCATTACAGGCAGCAGTCCATCACTGATATCATCTCAGCGCGGCCGCCGCAGCTCAACCTAGACTCATAAATGTAGTAGCATTGTACAAACTAAAGGATTAAATTTTTAAAACGTTCAGAATAAGAAGAATCGAGAATTACTGGGTTCTACGGTTTTTTTACTATAAATATGGCACCACTGAACAATAAATCGAAAGCATTTTTGTAGTTGAAGTAATCAGTTCATCTACTTGACTTCATTCATATATGTTGCGTCAAATTGGACGAGTCGGAGGCAGAGCATCTGTCACAAAATTCCTCCAAAACTGGTATCTACTGAAATCATAATGTAATAACAAGAATAACCGACAGAAATAACTGACATGTATTATCCATATGCGAAATCCATAGAATAGTAGTAAACGAAATGCAACAACAAAATCCTGGTGAATAAGGTTGAACAAGATGAACAATTGGATATAAAATTCTCGTCGGTTATTACTGTACTCATATAAAACACACATCGCGACTGAAAGTGAAATTTTTCAGTTCAAGGTAGTGCAAGGCCAAGGTTGGTAGCAATACGCTTTAGTATTACAGTCGATAACACTGTAATGATTCTTTATTTAATGTATTACCTTGTTTTTTAGCAATACATCTTTGTCTTGTAGTTATGCAAAGCATTAAAACTGCGTTTATCTCATATGTTTGGTATGAATGATAATAAGATACAGACAATCATTACCTATTGCTCGTAAATCTATTGTAGCCTGGTATTAGCGAGATTGATTTTCTCCTTTCTTATTCAAATACTGGAGATTCTAATAACTTGGGGTCCTACACCCTAGAGTTTACGTTCAGCATTGGAAGAGTTTGATACTTAAAGAGTTTAAGACTTTTGGTCATTCCAATATTCAAGCTTTTGGAAAGATGCTTTTCTGAGATTCGGACGCTACTTCAAGATACCCAATTCAGCTTAGAAAATCTATCTCTGAGCATTCGAGACTATTTGCAAGTTAACAATTGTACCTAGCAACCTGAATCAGTACTAGTTTTTTAGAGACTAGCATAACGAACAACTTTCTCATGCATATGTTGTACTAAAGTTAACCGGAACGGAAATACTAAAGGAAATAGAGGGGAAAAATACTTCTTTCATGATTTTTTTATTTTTCAATAATTGAATACTTTTGCACAGGATTTTTCTGGCAGACTTGGGGGTTCCATAATGCCTTATACGCATACTAAGCGCAAGTGTAATTTATTCTTATTCAAGTATGCGATGACGTAGGGTCGAGTGTGATATGGCTCTCATACTATTATTTATAATCCGATACCATAGCGTGAATACGAGGGTCACGCTGAAAATCTTTAGATATTCCTAATCTATACGAGCATAAACAAGTTTGAGCACGCACCTATTTTGTCTAAAGTTGTAGGTGATAGCACGCAAAGGCAGCGTTTGGATCGTTCAGTAGGTGCCTTGCCACGGTCTTGAATGCATCTAAGTTTTGGCCGCATTTTAACGTAAAAATAGAACCGAAAATAGTCGCAATTTTCGAGCCATGATTTTGTATGACTACAAAAAGGGATTAAAACAAGCGGAATCTCACGAGAGTTTAGTGAGTTGCTTTGGGGACTCTGCACCTTCTAGGGCTACAGTTTTTAATTGGTTTGCTGAGTTTAAAAGGGTCCGGTTCTCACTCGCACAGGTCGACTGCCCACTGCTGTTACTCCAGAAACTGTAGAAGCTGTACAAAATATGGTTAAAAAAGATCGACATATAACCGACACCGACATTGAGGCTTTTCTGGTGATTGGATCGGCAGCGGTCCGAACAATGATGCTTGAAAAATTTGATAATGGGTACAGTAAAAACACTTCAATCATGGTTATATCATTATGATCCTGGAACTAAACAGCTGTTACTAGTTTGGTGCTTTGAAAGTGAGCAGCTTCCAACGAACATACGTCGTTCCAAGAGTGTTGGAAAGAAAATGGTTGCACCTTTTTTTTCTAAAAGTGGATATATCACAACAGTAGCCCTTGAAAATCAAACGACAGTTACGTCTGAATAGTATATAACCAAATGTAGTCTTCCAACAGCTATGCTAGAGCCGTCCAAAAGCTGGTCTGCGGGGTATTCAATGGCACCATGACAACGCACCCGTCCACAGCGCCTCTAGGACACTCGATTTTTCTGCTGAACAGGGTGTCAAACTGTCGCCTCACCCACCTTATTCTCCGGACCTAGCTTCGTGCGACTTCTTCTTATGCCCTAAGATCAAAGAAAAGTTATGAGGTCGCCATTTCTCCACCGATGAAGAGGCAATCGCTGCATTTGAGGAGGAAACTAGCAACCTTTCAAAAGAACGTTGGTCACAAGAATTTGACAAGTGATTTTACCAAATGCGTAAATGTATTGAGGTAGGGGGAGAAGTTGAAAAAACATAATAAAGCTTTTTAAAACACTTTTTAGTTTCTCTGTAGCTGAAAACTTCCAGCGTGACCCTCGTAGTATAGCGTCAACCTACTTGACGCCATTTTCTCATACCCACACGCCCGTTCTTGTCCGAATCATTCAACAAAAGCGATCTCCCTTCTGGACCGTTCGAGTTTTGGCATCGACCTCCAATTGGATCCATGACTCACACACACCTATACCGTCTTCAAAACCGCTTCTTCGGCAGGACTATACTTAAAGATTATTAATCAGTCGCATAAATTATAGCAGAAATTTAATTACAAGTGATTTAAATCAGCGACTTGACTCTCTTCAGCTTT